>JANBXA010000372.1:76140833-77351666 GCA_030556225.1 Cricetiscus sungorus
ACTCTTCGCTTTACAATAGCTAAACAGCTCCCCACTCTTGCTTAAGATTTAAACAATTAAAATCTGCAGCCTCATTAATTCAGTTTTCTTTGATGTGCTTCATTGTAAAGTATGCCATGATGATTTTATAATTAAATAGCTATTAGCATTTGCCATTTTAAATTATTGTTCTGTCAGTATTTCTTTGAGGTTTCTAGAATTGTTCAGTAATCTAATTCAAGGCTTAGTTTGGGGAAGTCAGGAGTTCAATGTGTTGTAAATATTTGCAACCAAACCTGTAAGAAATGAGGGGAGAGTCAGGTGTGCTAAGAAGGGTCCTTCCTAGAAAGCTAGGTGACCTGATTTTATTTTGTCCGCCTTGATAAGTGGTTTCAATCTGGACCACTGTTTTAATCAAGGCTGTCTCTATTGCAAGTGGCTGCAAGAAAAGGAGAAGACTGTCTTGGTTATTATAGTTGAAACCTAGAGTTTTCTTCAAGGCCTTCAAAAACAAGTTGCCCATTGGGGTCAATGCATCAGTGTCCCATTTCTCTTTTTTGTCTTGTTCAGAGCTGGCCTCATTTTTAGATGAGCTCTCTCTTTGCTGGGGCAAAACAGTAGCCCCAGACTCACAAATTTTGCTACCTGGTGATCCTAGAGGATGGTTAGAGATCATCTCATGCAATAACTTTACTGAAATTAGGAAATAACAATACTGGTAAGATATTGTTTTTGTGAGTGTGTAGAGGGGATGTTCCCAGAAGGAGTGGTTTCTGAGTTAGTGATCCTTAGTCACTATCATCTAATAATCTGTTTAGGTAGAAAAAAGGGGCAGAGCAATGGTAAAATTAGCTTTCTTCTTTGCTCCTTGTGGTGGCACAAGCTTTGCTCTGTCTCTGGACATACAATTTCAAGTTCTCTGGCCTTTGGCTGTGACTTTCACCAGGTGTCTTTCTCTGTTGTCAGTTCTGCTGTTTCCCAATTTGTGATGAATTAAGACATGACATTTTAGCCTTTGCAGCGTATGGATGACAGGTTATAGGATATTTTAGCTTCTGTAATCATTTGCAGTAACACCTTTAATAAAATTTCTCTGCATACCTGTTCATCTATCCATCCATCCTATTGGTTTTGCCTCTTTGAAGACCATTGTCCAATAAAATAAGAGACTGTGTTTGATACACTCTACTAAAATCTGTATAGGACTCACCCACTCAGTCCTATACTCCACATTTACTCATAGCATCTCCTAAGTTGCTATGTGAGAAACTTAGAGGCAAATGTGAAAATGATGTAACAAAGAATAAGTGGCTGATATCAAATGATTTTAAGAGGGAGAAGGTAAGAATTGCAGATTTTCAGCCTAAACTTCTTATTAGTAAAAGGGGAATACAATTTCCTGGGCCAAGAGTTCTGTGACAGTTTCCTCACATGTGAGAGGGCAATAGTGGCAGTAGCTAGTAATATACAGCCACTGTATAGAAGTTATAATAGACATGAAAGAGTTTGCTGAATTTGGAAATATAAAATGGGGGTAACATCACTTTAAAATTCATGCAATATATTCTCATATAGTCTCTGTGGTTGTTTCTAATTCCATATATACATATGTATATATACATATATATTGCATAAGAAGTATAGAATTATGCATTAGACAGCATAAGTTAAACTAGAAGCTTTTACTATAAGGTGAAATTAGTATATTTACTTATTTATATTTATAATAAGAAATGTAAATTATTTATATTTATCTTAAAATGCCCGTTTCTACTAACTTTATTTTATATGTTGATTCCTTTCTTTTCTGTTATGAAAGCTTTTAATTCTTTGGATTTTATTTCAGGGGGTAGGCATAAAGGCAGACACACTGCAGGCTTGACAACAACTGCTTTGTTTAAGACTGATTCACTAGGATTGCAGAAAAGATGCTATTGTATAGGTGCAATAACTGTTTAGTAGGGTTCTTTATGAGACACTCAGGATTATGGATCCATAATTTGCATTCATTGCAAACATTGTAACAATTTCCTTTGAGCCATTAAAAAGAAGGTATTGAAGGGCTGTTAGGGCTTCCACAAAGCAGTGAAATCACATCAGGTTCATTTATTGGAGAAAATGCCAGCAAGACACAAGCTGGCGGTACAAATCCAGGTCTCATCTGCTCAGCTGTGACATTTTCCTTTTCCCAGGCTCATGGAGAGACAGAAGTTTGATTTGAGTTGGTTGGAGGCCCTGCCACCACATCACAGTGCACGCATCCAACTAGCCCGCCTTTCATCCATTCATTACTTTCAATATCAAGGTGCTGGGCCAGATGCTAAGGAAACAATAGGTCGTCCGTACAGACTCTAACTGGAGAAATGGATCCATAAAATATATTTGCAATAGAGTGAAAACATGAAATGATGAGCTAAGTGCAGAGTGGTTTCTGCTGCTGCTGCTGGGAAGACAGACAGTGAGATAAAGGAGCAATTTCAAAGAAGAAAGCATAGGAAAGGACCTTGCAGGCAGTGAAGTTAATAAGTGAGCCTTGTGTTGCAAATTAAGTTGTGAATTCAGCTCAGTGGGAGTCACTAATGCTGGCCAGTTCTACACTAGCCTTTCTGCTTCAGTCCCCAGGATTGCTGATTTAAAGACAAATTGAGCTAAATGTGTATTCCATAATAGTGTCGGCTGGACAAAGAAATCCCACATATGCCTCCAAACACTTAAAAGATAAAAAATAAGAATCCCCGGTATTGGCACAATTCTGTATTAGTGGCTGATCTTTACTATTGGACCTATGAGGGTTAAAGCTCACACAGCTCCAGGTCCACAGTAGACCAGCAAAGCAAGCACAATAGTTATTAACCACTGACAGAATACCAGCTTTTGAAATGTTTCAATAGGTGTATTTTTTATATGTGTAATCACAAACTTTTGGTCAATGTCTACAGGGCATGAGCTACATATAGTTATTATATTTTCAATAGAAATTCTTATTTATTTCTTTGTATTTTCTTTAAGATAAACTATCATCTTGTAACCCTCTGACCTCAGACTCTGCATCTTCCTGTCTCTACCTCCCCAGGACTGGGATTACTGGTATGTTCTACCACCACACCGGGGTTCAAATCAAAGTTTGAAAAATTTGTCAGACTTGCAGGTGCACAGGAAACAAAGTAGCACTATTAGTTCAAACAAAATCATGACAGCTTCATGATTGAAAATCAGTGACTATACCAATGCACCCGCTAAGCATCAAGATTAATGTCTGATCTCATGTGTTTATAACATGTAAATCACCATTGTTCTCAAAAATAGGAGCACAGCAGAATATCTATGAATTAACTGTTATATTTCATGACTCCTAATAATAACCAGCTCTTTAGAGTTCAGATGACCACTTTGTCTTTATGGGCAGAACTTACCTCCTTACTTTTATCTATATTTTAATGAAAACAGTGGACCAATTTTATAACACAGGTAAAAATTTCTGACTCTGATCTTCTCAAGTTATCTGACCTAATGTGAGCTGGGTGACTCCTACCTGGGTGATGGCAATGCCTGCCTCATGTAGTTGTTAGGGGGATAAAGATATTGTCTTAACAAGGTCCAACACAGGATCCAGTCCAAGGGCTGTTTAATAAATCCTTGTTCCATTTATCCTCTCTTGATTATTTTATGGATTACTCAAAATCAGCTTTACAATGTATTTTGACTTGTAAACAAAACCACCTGTTATATATGTGATGTAGAATCTGTGCCAGTTAAGTTATATAAGCAAAGAACATGGCATATCATTTCACCCAAATACATACAGGTGTGCTAGTGCTCATAGTTACAAAGCATACTATCATCATGGAAGTATTTTTAAAATCTGAAATTATAAATGTTGCCAAAATCTTTATGATTAATGCATAACATAGCTGTTTTTATTTCTTGATTTAAGATTTTTGGTCTTACTCTGTTATTTTTTTTCTATCTTCTATTTTACCCTAAGGTCAGTGGTTCTCAACCTTCCTAGTACTGCAACCCTTTGATACAGTTCCTCTTGCTATGGTGACCCCCCAACACAAAATTATTTTTGTTGCTACTTCACGACCATAATTTCTCTACTGTTATGAATCATAATGAAAGTATTTGTGTTTCTTATGGTCTTAGGCGGCCTCTGTGAAATAATCATTAGACCTCCAATGGGGTCTTGACCCATAGGTTGAGAACCATTGACTTAGTTGAAGATTTTTCTCTTCTTTATTAATAGGTCCCAATTTTATCAAACCATTAACGTCAGGTTTAGAAGGGACATTTCATATTCTCTAGCTGAGTGAGGATCCTGCACCCATGCCATAGCAGATGTTACCTGAGTGACAGAAACACATCCTGAGGCAGCATGCTCCTGTAAGAAGAGACTTAGGAGGACATTATTCTGTGCACATAAACCAAACTCTGACCTATTTTCAGTTTCATTATGATCAAATGCTTTTTTTCAAATTTACATAGAATTGGTTGATACTCTTTGGCACTTTGATGGCTCGATAAATTTAAAAATGAATAACAGCTCTCATATGGGTCTTTATTTATTCCTTATATGCAGTGCTTTTAGGTATGTCATAAGTGTACTCTCAACCAAGGTTCTATAATCAATATGGCATTATAGCACAATACTGCATCTTTTCATGAATAAAGATTTATGGTGGTTTGTAATTATTTAATAATGTACTGATGAAGACAGAGAATTTCTCTTTTGGTAAAGCTACAGGGACCTTATACTCCAGCTTGTATGTTCTTCACCAATGTAAATACCTTTGCTGAATATAAAGCATATCCTACAACAAAGGTGACTAAGCAAAAACACACGCGCGCACACACAGAGAGAATTATTTGCAGCTTTTCAGGTGTATGCTCAATATAAAAATCTACCTGACATATGGAATATAAATAATGCTTCTTTGATTAATGAGTGTTATTGTGACTATGGGTGGGCTAAGAGGAACAGGAAGCAGCATTCAGGACTTATCTAAAAGGCACATTGTTGATCCTGGGTCCTAATCCAAATCTCTGATGCAAAGGGAAAGGCTGTATTTTGCTGTGTATGTTGTTTGGGTGGCATGATGTTGCAAAGACAGAAAGAGAAGGAGGAAGGAAGAATAGGAAGAAGTAGGGTGGCCAGGAAGAGGACGTGAAGAAGGAGGAGGAGAGGGAGATGCAGCAAGAGAAAACACTGCTTTTAAACATCAAGAGCCATCATAGGAAATCCCCATTTTCAACTTCTTTTGAAGCTATGTAAGCCTGGTTATTAGTAGGCCTCCATTAACATCCACCAAGATGAGAAAGAAATGTTCTTGAGAGGATCCAGTTCTCATCATTCCTAGTTTGTAATACAGTGGGACAATTGCTTCCATTTGTCAACAAGTGAGATCTCAGGTAGTGGCTATCTTGGGGCTGAGACTCACAGTATTATTTCTGGCACATAATTTGTTATTCTAAACATATTTGCTTTAATTCTTCATTCAGTCCCACATAGCACATATACCACAGCTGTGCTTTCTCTGATACTATTCTTCAGGTGATACCAGACAGGCTTGTTGAGATTTCTTACCATTCTCTAGCTTTTCATCTCTAGTCCAAAGGGTTTTTGGGTTATTTTTTTTCTCTCTTTCTATAAAACAGGCTTCCTTCCAAAGTAGTCACCGTGTGTTATAAAAGGACATATACAGGCCACATGTATGTCTACAGGCCTTTCCTTCCCTTGTCCAAGTGGAATCCAAGGTGCTTAGTCCTCTGATGGGAGATGTTATTCTGCAAATATATTTCTCATACTGGTTAATGAATAAAGCACTGTTGGCCAATAGGAAAGCAAGATAGGTGGGGCTAGGAGACAAGGAGGAAAGAGGAAGTAGGAAGGAGGAGTCAACATGGAGAGCCCGGAGAGGTAGAATGCCAGTCACTCTGGCCGGTAAGATGAGCCATGTAAAAATACTTAAAATAGTAAAAATGGGTTAATCATTAAGACAGAACTAGCTAATAAACAATGATAATAACTGGCCAACAACATTGTATCAAATACAGAGTCTCTGCATGTTATTTGGGCCTGGCATCGTGGCAGGACCAGACTGGCAGTGGGACCAGACTGGCGGTAGGGGAAAAACCTGCTCGTAACAGTCTTCAGTAGCTGGTTCAAATGCCTCCATGATACCAATAAATACACACTGGAAAAAATAAGCACTTATTAGTAATCACAGAAATGTAAACAAGAAGAGGCAGGCATCAGGTTATCTATTATTTAAGTTTTGATAAATTTCACATATATAACATAAGAAAAATACCTTTTCTAACCTACACACATCACTTTATATATTGTACCTACAAAGTACATTTTGGGCAAGTTCAACACCAAACTTATATGTGATCAGTTCTCACAATATATTTAGCTATTTATCTGATGTACATTGCAGATAAGAATGTTAAGTTATAATATAGCTCAGCAAAATCTTACTGAAATACTCTTTGGACAAAAGTTAACAGGATTTTTAAATATGTAAATTGGTGATAATGAGGGTTAGAGAGAGAGAAAACAGAAAGTGATACATAAGAAATATCCAACTGAGTAGCTAGAGAAATGGCTGTAGACAAAGTGCTTGCTACACAGTATAATGACTGGCACTTGGATTGCCAGAACTTATGTAAAATCCAGACAGGCATAGTGGATACCTCCTGTAGAATAACACTTGGGTGACAAAAAGTACAGATAGAATCTGGGAGCAAGCTAGCTAGCTAGACTAATTGAAATTTTCACCTGCCGGTTCAGCATGGATGACACCAGATATTAAAATATGCTTTTACTTCCATGCAGGAACATGTATACCTATACAAACATACACATCTATGTCACTCATATGCATGCATAAAACAGAAATATATACATAGTAAATTTGTGTGTGTGTGTATATATATATATATTCACATATATGAAATAAAGATATCCAACAGAAATGAATTTAAGAAAATTCTACTAATCAATTCTACTTAATACTTATGAAGGACCACAAACAATTATTTTCTATGTTTCTATAGTTCTCTGCTATGGTATTCATATTTTCCTCTTTCTCTCTCTCTCTCTCTCTCTCTCTCTCTCTCTCTCTCTCTCTCTCTCTCTCTCTGTGTGTGTGTGTGTGTGTGTGTGTGTGTGTGTATGTGTGTCTATTTCTCTCTGTGTTCCATGTACGTGTGTGTGTGTGTGTGTGTGTGTGTGTGTGTGTGTGTGTGTGTGTGTGTTGCGTCTGTGTGGTGTAATGATGCACTTGCACGTCTATGCATGTACACAGGTGGAAGGCAGAGATCATACTTGGGTATTGTTCCTTGGGAACCATCCATCCTGTTTTCTATGACAAATCTGTCACTGGGACCTTGGATTCATCACATAGACTAGGCTGGCTGCTCAGCAAGATCCTGCGACCCTAGACTCCCTTGATCTCTGATTGCCTAAGGCCACATGATTAATTATTTTATGTGATCACCAAGGGTTGAACTCAGGTTCTTCTGAATGCTTGTTTGACAAGCACTTTTACTCACTGAGCTATCTCCTCAGCCCCATAATCAAATAGCTTATCAAAACAAGACAACAACAGAAGACCTACCAACTGTCTTCATTCACAATTCCAAAATGGTTTCTATTTCAAACATAGCAAGTGTTCAAAACTGTGAATTTGGAAGCATGAGTGGGCATTTGATGCTATGGCAGTGCCAGTGATCAAGGGTGTGCTGATGATACTTCACGTAGGCCTCTCTCTTACCCCTAAAATTGATTCACTCAATGGCTTCTTTGCATGGCTGTATTCAGATTCACTCCAGAACTGGGTTTCCACAGTCGCTCATATGCATAATGTGTAGAGTCATGCATTGTTGGCCCCATTAGAAAACAACTCCCCAACCTGGGAAGGAATTTTGTTGTTTCTCATCCCAAATATGAAAATCTCATTCATCTCTTCTTCAGCATCATCAGAAAATGTTTTTCACAACTAAATGACAAGTCTGTAAGTGGATGTTAATGAAATTTTAATGAATTTGAGGTGAGGGCTCAGTATATTCTCACCGAGCTTTTTTTAAAAGAGAAGAAAAGAAAGAAAGAAGAAAGGGAGAGAGGAAAGGAGGAAGGGAAGGAGGGAGGAAGGAAGGATTGAAGGAAGGAAGGAAGGAAGGAAGGAAGGAAGGAAGGAAGGGAGGGAGGTGCAGTTTTGATGCTGGAGGTTTGCAGATGCAAACCACAAACTACAGAACAGAATGGAGGCAGCCTCATTTGGGATGGTGAATTTTCCCAGCCTAGTAAATACTTTGGCCTTCATTTCCCCAGGTAGCTTGGAGGCATCAGCAGCCCTGTGGTCAGCCATCCTGCAGATCACAGTGCCTGACAGCTTACTCAGGAGAAGGCCTGGTGATTTCTGCTCTCAGCCCCTGCCGCCTCTGGTTATGAGGACTCTGCATCACATGCAGTATTTATTGCAGAGTGTTTCCTTTGCCCTTCTAAGTAGTCTGTAAACTCCATCCCAGATAGGGTCTTGGAGAGTTACTGCCTGTTGATACACTCACCAAAATCAGCGTGGAGTGTTTTTTATGCTATGAACATATGGACTTTGGCCCCAGGCCCAGAATACCTGAGTCTATTTAAGAATCCAATCGTTACAGAGGGTTTGTATTTTTAGGGGAGAAAAAGGTGTGCATCCTAATGTCTAAAAGCTGTCCACATTTACATTCCGGCTTTCTTTTTAATTAAGCCGACCACAAAGATCAATAGAGGATTTACTAGCATAGAGGGCCAAGGTGGAATGATGTGGGGGAAGGGTGCGGCTGCATTGACAGAAGGAAGGCATGGGAGGTGTTTAGCAAACCATCTTTAAATGCCTGGATGTTTCTCATTTATTTTAAATTCCATTGTCTCTGACTCTTTCCCTCAACCCATCCCCATCCCAAGCTTGGACCATAACCCTTCCAGAATATTAATGATGCCCAATGGCCTGGAAATGCATTTTCCATGGAGAACCATTTCTCAATTTTACAATACTAAGACAATCCTGCTCATTGTTAGAGACCCTTATATGACTTTAGTTCCTCAGAAGAGAATAGTAATTCTTTAGTGACAGCTCCAGTGGCTGCAGAGGAATCAAAGTCAATGCATTATTAATGACTTCTCTTTTTAATGACTCAATCATGGTATAAAATACTTTCAAACATTTTACTTCATGTAATTTTTACTCTTTGAGAAACCTGCCCACAAATTAAGGGAACCCAAATGCTGAATAAAACCAGAAACGATGAGTAGATGTTTTTCAAACATATTGGTCCTTTGAAGAGATTGCCAGGAAAAACTCTAGTCATCTTGTCCTGACAGGTGGGGCACCTGGTCAATGATTTGGTTACTTGAGCCTGCAGAATGGAACCGGGCCTTCGAATACTAGCATATGGCTTTATTATTAAAAATGCTGTCTCTGGCAAACCTCAGAAAAGCTCTAGGGCTTGTGGTTTCTTCGTTCATAAAACTAGGCTAATGATGTCCCTGGGACTGATATTGTATGAGGATTCAAGGAGATGCTGTAGGTGAAATGGATCCCGAAAGTCTGAGGCTCTTGTCTGATTCCAAGTATCCAGGCAGAAAACATTTACAGGAAAAGCACATAGAGCATCTATGGATTCTGATTGGGTACCAGGAGAGAAAGCCACAGAGAGGATAGGAGGGAGCAGAGATGGAAGGCAGGACAGGAGACTGGTTGGCACGAAGAGTAAGGAAATGTTCAGCATCATTGGCTTTGAGATAAAGCCATCAAGGGTAGAAGGAGAAGTCCTAACTTCCCAGATGCAGAGCAAGCTCTTGTCATGGTATAGGAACAATCTCAAAAGAATCTATGACTAGTGTTTGTTTACATTATTAGTAGAATTTTTAAAAATTGAGTTTCAGGTCAGGCCCTGCCAACAAATTGTTAATTACAGTTTGAATTTTCTTTAAGGCTATATTTTATTTTTTAAGAGTAGTGATGAGGCAAAATCATGAAGATAGTTACCAGTAGCTGCTGTCAGGCATCCTGGCTTGCTCTTACTATGTGTGGACTTCTTTCATTCTATAACCCTGAGATGTATTATGCACACCCCTTTTAAGGAAACCCTTACTCCAAAGTAAGGAAGTAGAACTCAGAGAGAGCAGGTATACCCTTCAGCCCAGGTTACACAGCTATTAATTAGCATGAGTTAGAATTTGAATTTAGGCTATTGACATTTACATCTGTGTCCTAACCTCATTATATACCATCCTCTGAAACTAAGGCTACTGACAGGAATTGGTACATCAAACTGGTTTCTATTTTAAGGGGTGTGTGTCTCTTTGGTACTTTTCAGATACTATTGCCACTGAGGTAACTAAGTGTGTGTGTGTGTGTGTTTGCACACGTGATTGTGCATTCAAGGAGGCAAGATGGAAAGTCCATCCTAATTTGTTTGCATTGGTTCTTCTGCTGTTTAGAAACTACCATGAGTCATTAGTTAGGGCTGCAGCTACATACAGAACAAAACAGTCAGGGTCATTTAGAATCTCTTAGTGGAGAGTATTTAGATTTTCTTGTTTCTGGCTACTGGTAACAAATCTTCATTAAATCTTAAACACAGCATAAACAAAGCATGAACAGATTGTGAATGGTTCCTAATTCAGCAAAGGGAGATTAAGGCCTTGTAGATACCATTAAATGTTGAACATACCCTGAGGACGTCATTAAAATGCCCATAGTATTTTCATGTATGTTGGCTTCTCTAAACTGTAATTTCCCAGAAGAATCAACCTTGCCAAAAATAAACAGTTGAATAAAACAAAAACCTATGCACTTTGGTTTAAAGTTGTCCAGCCCACATTTTCTTCTTCTGTGGCCAACTGTGTAACCACTCCTTAAGGTGATAAACAGTGTCTGAAATGTGTCCTTTACCTTTTGGCTGATATGCTCAACAAAAATACATAGCTTTCACTTATGGTAATATATTACTTTTTATTTATTAAAACTTGCCTCCAAATTCTGTGTTCCAATGCATAAGCAATTTCGGGGAATTTTATAGTTTTGTGGAACAAAATAATAAATCAATGATATTTAAAAATGCATTAGTGGACACTTCAGAGGTGGTTACAGCAAGACAATAGAAGCTTTCCTATAGCTCTTAGATATTATATGATGATATTACTAGTTTCAGGAAGCTTATGGTCTGCTAAGTGAATAGATTCCAATGGGTATTTATCTATTAATCTCAATAGATGTTAGTTTTGACACAAACTGGGCAAGGAATTCAGGCGCTAAAGGTAGCCTGAGATAAGGTAACAAACCTTGGAACCTGTGACATTCCAGCCTCTCCCCATCACTGCAATTCCCATCACTCAATCAGTATTTCCAAACACTGCTTCTTTCCAGGAATTCTCTATGACAATATGCATATTTCACTCACCTTATTCTACAACAGCAGAAGGAATTGCATATATACAACAATGCACTATGTCAGGGTCCAGGCTGAGAGTCTCTTTCTCTCACATGGTCCACTCTTTGCTTGGTATGCTCCATGATATCAGTATCTCTCTGAAAATACAGCCATCCAACCCCAGCTGAACTTGCTGTACAGCCATGCCAAGGCATGATCACAGTCATTGGCTTCTCTTTTAAATTAGAAAAGTCACTTTTATTAATGCAGTTGAAGAGACGATATTGGCTTTGGTTTTTTTTGCTTCATAGAGAGTTTTTACCACTTAAAACCCATAGCACTTAGTTATTTATCTTTAGGTCTTGCAAAATTGCCCAACATTTTAGAATATTGGCCTGTAACTTATCTGTGCATTGTAATCAACTGAAAAAATCTGAAAAATAATATTTACTGTGTTCCTTTTCCAGAAATGGTTACTTAATTCACCCCTGAGTTTTGCAATATAACAGAACTCTCCAGAGGATTCCTAAATGCACTTAAGTTTGGGAAACACTGATCCAGTACCCACTCAAAGTGTTTTAACAACGTTGTTGGGTCATGTGCACATTAGAGAAAGATTGATTTGTTTTGATTAAATGATTGCTACTTCAATTTTTGTTGAACTCTACTGATTTTTTTAAGGTTCAAAGGGGGAGCTAAGGGCCTGTCAATGAGATTCTGGACACATGAAAATAGCTGATCATGGGGAATTGGGTAGGGTTTCTAGTGATTAATGGCAAAATTGGTGTTATCTGCCCTATGTTTGGTGACTTCTCCTTTTGTCCCTTCTGATTCTGTAAGAAGGTAGACACAGGAGTCAAATGGGGGTTAAGCACAGTTTCTGCTCATTGTTGGCAGTGTTGAGTTGTCAAATGCACACATCTCTGAAGGGAGACCAAAATGAAATTCTACGTACCACTTGTCCATTATTTTTACTTTCCTTACCTCAGTGATTCCGCAGGAAGGCAAAGAAGGGAGAACTTAACTTTGGAATGGGGAAGTCCTACCCCAGTGAGCATACCCCATTTGTTACAACACCAGTAGAGACTGGAGTATGTTATGCTTAAGGACAACTTCAGAGAAGAGAGAGATAACAGTTGAGCAGCCTGCTCTGGAGCAGCAGTGACAAGTCATACATTCCACTGGCCTATTTAGTCACTCCCTCCACTGGAAAGCAGGGCATAGGACTTTCTGGTAGCTTTTTCTATCTAGGGCGCAGGGTGGAAATGCTGGAGATGATATGAATCATTCCAATATCCCTTTTGGTACATTACAACAAGAGAACATACACCTGGATGTCCTACCCGGGAGACTGTGAAGGCTTGAGGCAGGAGAATGGCCAATTCAGTGGCCTGAGTGATACATCTAGAAAATCAGAGAAGGCTTTTCAAAGATCAGCCAGGAGTCATGGCCACCAAAATGCATTGTCCAAATGACATTTTGTCCTCAGTATCTTCTATTCGGTCACTTGGGTTTTCTTTTAATGCCTTGTCTTTCATGTAAGTCTTCATAGAAACTGAAGAATCTTCAGTGATGGAGGTGCATGGAGGTGCTAACTGCTTTCCTCAATTATTTCACTTGCATCCCATGTCTTTTAGAGAAGCAAGTTATCTTTCAGGAGAGCAAACGGGGTGGTAGGGATGACAAACAGCTGTTTGACCTACCCCTTCTCAATGTCCTGGGACCTAGTTTTTCTTTTCCCTTTATCCTTTCCTCTTAACTTACAGGTAGGCTAAGGAAGTCTTAAAGTCAGCAAGAGATGCAAAGCCCAAGCAGCTTTGCTGCCCAATGGAGATCAGACAACTTAATCTTAACTGTTAATTATTCTACCAAGCCTGCAACCTATTTATTGCTTATTGATGAATTGTATCAAATATCAGCAATGTTCAGTGACAGTGACATGGCCTTCACATCCCCGTTTTTGTTTCTGGCATCATTTGATTTTTACCTGAGGTTGTTTGTTTTGACAGTGGTCAGCCATTGGGGTTTTGAAATCAGGCAGATATAAACTTAAATCTTAACAATACTGCTTGTATGGTGACTAGGGAAATATAACATGCAGAGATATAGACAGATACAGAC
This sequence comes from Cricetiscus sungorus, assembly GCA_030556225.1. Classification (NCBI taxonomy): domain Eukaryota; kingdom Metazoa; phylum Chordata; class Mammalia; order Rodentia; family Cricetidae; genus Cricetiscus; species Cricetiscus sungorus. The sequence goes on from JANBXA010000372.1 coordinate 76,154,358, forward strand.
ACATTCAACAAACACTCACAGGGCACATATACATTGATGTCTAGTTTCAATTTTGCTTTCTAGAAATAGCCTCCCATCTTTATATTCTTCTCTGTTGCTGGTCTTAATCACATTACAGTTCATTGTAGAAATCTATCTAGAACACTGGTGTGAATGCATACTCACGCTTTTAAATATAATTGATGTACTACAATTTATTCAACCTAGTGATGGCTATTTCGTTTGTTGTCAGGCATTTTCTAGAGTAGGATTTTGGTACCATATTATGAAATACATTCTCAGTTGGATGACTGGATAAAAGGATGCATATATATTTATATGTAACTAGCATGCATGTTTAATTTTAATAGATGTTGCCAGAGGTTTTTGAAAATGCCACTCCATTTCACATTCTAGCAGCAGTGTCAAAATTTTTCTTCCTCATTGTCTTATTATGCTGCTTCTGTGATTTTTACAAATGTTGTGTTCTTTCTCAACTACCATAAATGTTGATCATGTTTTCAAGTATTTATTACCTATTGATGGGGATAGTTTGATAATATGTCTGTTTATATTCTTCTGTGTTTTTACATTCTCACACTTCAGCTGCTTCACAAGGTTATTGTGAGGACTGAGTAAAATCATTACATGAAGGCTATATCCAAAGTTTAACATAAAAATGCTCTATTCCTATGTTCCCTTATCCCACCACTAAACAAATGGCTTGCAGTATCAAGGGTATCCTCTTGATCTCTTGTGTTGTTAGAGATCCCGTTTCCTACAGCACCTATGTGCTCAGATGGCAGAGTCATCGTCATGCTGGAATCATGGCAACATCCCATGAATTTCATCACTACCATGATTTTTTTCATCTTCTTCTTCTCATTCACTGTTTCTACCACTCTAGTTCATTCTAAACAGAATTAATATATCTAACTCACCAGGATTCCCTGTGATGTTTATTTAAAAATATATATTTGTGTTTTTAAAAAAAAACTTTAAATTATGTGTATGTGCATGTCTGATGATATGTTCTTATAAAGTGAATCCTTTTGGAGAGGACCTGGATTTAGTTCCAAGGTGCCTCATCAGGCAGCTGACATTTTTCTATAATTCCAGTTCTAGTGTATCCAATGCCCATGGACTTCTGGGAGTACTTGTACACACATGACACATATAAACTCATCTAAATGCACACACACACATACACAAATTTTTAAAAAGTCTTTAAAAAGTCATTTGTTTGATGACAGGGTGAATCTACAGCACTGGGAGTTATATTCCATCTCCTCAAAACAGTTTGTATTTAGCAGTTTCTACTTCCTGTGTTTCTACTCTAACTGCTTACTTCCTCACCCACTATTTTCTAGGCATAGGCCACCTGATTATTCCATCCAATACTTACTTCACTTTGCTTTATGACGATTCTATGTTGATGTGTGTTGAATTATTATTCAACATTTATCACCCCCAGAGTAATACTTATTAGCATCTTGTTTCTTAAACAAGAAATGCCGGAAGAATAGGCCTCCATTCTTTGTCACTAGAAGTCTAATGTGCCATCCACCATGCAACACAACCACATGGCCTCCATTCTTAAATGGCATAGTATAGATATTATTGGGTTGACAGTCTTTCTTATTTTTGTTACAGCCACTCCTTAGAACCATACTCATGGGTGTCACCTTAATGGTTGCTGTAGGGAATAAAGACATTTAATACTTAACTCTACGAGTGACATTGAGCTAGTTAATTTGCACTTTGCTCTCATGTTCCCGTACCTTTTCTTTCTTTCTTCCTTCTTTCTTTCTTTCTTTCTTTCTTTCTTTCTTTCTTTCTTTGGTTTGTTTTTGTTTTTATTTATTATTTATTTATTTATTTAATTTATTTATTTATTTATTTTGAGACAGGGTTTTTATATGTAGCTTTGCAGACCAGACTGGCCTCGAACTCACAGAGATTCACATGACAATGTTTCCAAAGTGCTGGTATTTAAGGCATGCGCCACCATCAATTGGCTTATGCTCTCATTTCATACACTTCATTTATCAAAGTTTACTTTTATCCATTTTCTCCAATTGACCTCATGGTTTAAACATTTATCTATGAAATAGCACACATGTTGAACCTCACTGTTGTGTCTCTAACACTATTTTTCTTTCGAATTGATTCAGATGTTGACCAATAATCCATAATTACCCATTTTAGAAAATTAAGAAATTCTGTATTTCCTTCATGCTTATTTTTTTAACTCAGAAATAATGCTGTGAAAGCATGTGATTACTTAAAAACTAATTGTTGCTTGTGATGGCCAACTTCTTTTTATTTACTCCCTTCTATTTCAAATCAATTTTGTGTTCAGGCAGGTTGCTGTGACAGCTTGACTTGGGCTGCTGAAAAAAAAATGGTGGGTCTTCCAGCTGGAGAGTTCCTCTGAAACCACCAAGAATCAGTCCTGAATACAAAAAAAAAAAAAAAAAAAAAAAAACAACAACAACAAAAACTGCATTGGAATTAGTGGGGACCTTATAAATACACTATAGATTCTACTTTTCTATTTGCTTGGTGTCCCTTGACTCACAATATAAATTTGCTTTGCTTCCATAGCAGTTCATTTTTATCTGCCTCATTCTTCTTCATAAGGTAGGCACCATAATGTGTTTAGATAGCCTGTGCTGATGGGCATTTCATTTCTAATTTTGTTTCTAGCACAATGAGCAATTCCCTAAGTGAAGAGGATAAGACTGAACATGATTCCTATATTCCAGATATAGGAATTTGAGGGTTGACGTGTTATATATTCAAAGGATATTCTACCAACTGAATTGTTCCATAGTTTGCTTTTTTAGAAATAAAAATCTGGACTTGGATGTCTACCAGATACCCTTTTTAGTCATAATAACAATAATTCACACATTTTGAGTGCTGATATGTGGTGGCCCATGCTAAATATTTTACATCCATTTTGTCCCTTTAAATCACCCCAGTATCCAAAGAGAAAACACTGTTATTACAGTCACTTTTCAGAAATGGGCCCATACTTGTTTAGATAGAAGAGAAGGAGGAGTGCAAAGAGACAGTCACACTTCCAAGAAAAGAGCAGTACACTTTTTGCTCCTGTTATGAGAGATCTCAAAGGGTCTGCTTTCCCCATTAATGTCTCATGTGTGTGGAATGGGAAGAGGGGGGTGGGGGAGGAATGAAAAGCTCTCTTGGTCGAAGCGTTTAATCAAGACCAGGCTGAGCCCCTAAACAGTCTGGAAGTCACAGCAAACTTAATGCTTCTATCTGTTACAATTCTGGGCTTCTAGGAAGTTTAAGCCACTCAATGCAGCTATTTCTAGTTTGAGTTAAAGTTTAGGAAGACACATTGGGCTATAGAAGAGAAAACCTCCTGTTACTGTCATGCAATAACTCTGCAAACAATGAGGCTGGGTCTCTTGGTATCTGAGAAATCATTTTAGTATGACATAATTGCAGACTATAGACAAGTTTCAAATCTATAACAAATATAGAGAATTCCCATCCTTACTTCCTTTTGAAATAGAATCCCTAAATATTATCATTCTTCAATGCTTTTTCTGTTGTTTTCTGTTTTCTCCTTTTTATATGTATGTGTATATGTATGTTTGTCCATGCTTAGCACATACTATTTTATAAGTATTTTTATTTTCTAACATTTAATAACAACAGGTATAATATTTGTTTACTGCTAGATATTATATTGTAATTTCTGAAAAATAAATTCCCTTATATAATCATAGTATAATTAATCATTTATATTAGGGTATTGCCATTGATGACAGAGTTACTGTTTATACAATTTAATTGAAATTTACTAACTGTCCTACTAGTATATTATGTAATAAATTTTTTTGATTGGTATCTTATTCTATATCATTACATTTCATTGGCTTTTATTTTTGGTTTGTTAAAATCAGGAGGGAAAACTCATCAACAATCAGCTCTGTCTGTTGTGTTATATTTTTGAAGAGTATTTATTATCAATTTGTTTTCTGGTGTATTCTTAATTTTTACTCATTTGATATTTTTTTCACAATCAAACTAAGATTATGCAATTATTTTTGGCTTATACTACCATAAGGTAAAATCATGCCTTTTTTTTGTGAGGCACATCAGGGATTTTTGTTTTTGTTTTTGTCACATTACTGGTAATGGTACATTATGGTATATATTTAAGCTATTTTCCTCTTGATCTTTCTATTACGATGCCATCATTTTACTTTTATAACTGATTTATGTCTTTCAGAGAGACACTTTACCCTAAGACTATATATATCCCACTTATTACCATTTTACTCAACAGTTTTGGGTAGCAGTTTTTACCTGAAGCATTATTTCTAACTTATTTACCAAATGAGCCTTGTGATTGGTGTTTAGCATGTTTTGCCTACAAAAAAATATATTGTGTGATAAAAGTTTTATTATTGATTACTTCAGCATGATGGCAGCAAGGGGGTGATTCATACATGATCAGGCATACAGCATAATACCATCATAGATTATAATTAACTATAACAATGATTACTGAGATGAAGGGTGAGCAACAAGAAAGTTAAGAGTCTTCACATGCTTTTCCTTTAAACATGCTCAGATAAACTTTTGCTGTGTGGGTAAAGAAAAAATAACATACCTGCCTGAACTTTTAAATGTTAAAGATGAAGGCCATTCACACTGGAATTTACACTCCATAAATGGCTTGTTTATAGTTGAAGTCCACTTACTTGCCAAATATCAAACATTCAGTTCAAGGACAAAGGCCAACTGGATTTCTCAATTGTTTTAAAAAGGACAAATAAAAGAAACACAGGCATTCCAACCTTCTTGGGTGCAAATTTGACTCATGGGATTCAATTCCTTTAGCACACATAGCTGGCATGACTTTCCTTCCTGATCTGGTTCTGTGTGTCTTATTCAGGGTCCAGCCATTGAACTAGTTTTCAGAAAAGCACTGGAGTTACTGGGATCAAATTGGTTTAGTCCAGTCTCCTACCTAGCTTGAAAATCTATAATCTCAGCAGCTGTTCTTTATCTGACTTATCAGGCAGCGGTCTTTAATTTCCTTTCTATTGTACCACTCAGGGAGTAGGAATTGATCTAATTTTCCTGGTGCTAGATTCATGTTCCCAGCTCAACTATTTTATCATTTGCTGTTTGAACAAAAATTTTGCTGCAAGGAAATGTGGTAGGGATTTGGTTAGCTTGATGTGTTAAACCAATAAAAGGTAAAAATACTGTCTTCAGTAGCAAGAAATGGCCCAAATTTCCTTGTTTGATAAGCACAGTTGGTGATCATTTCAGATGTAATACCATATAGTGAGTGTTATAAGGAGAATATTATCCATGGTTTCCAAGGAACCCCCTCTTCAGGACATTGTAATATTCTTCTATAGCTCAAACATTGTGAAGAGAAGTGGTGAATCCATAGAGGAAATTTCATGTGGTGGTACTGGGTAGCAGAATGCTTTGTTGCTCACCAAATTCCGTTGGCCATAACTCACTAGCATAACCACTAGGCTAAAAAATGTAGATTATGTGTTTAAGGAAGAAAAATACTTTGTAAAGGAAAGTGCTCCTAAGGTCATCTTTAGGAAGCCTTTAGTTCAGTCTCTGAGACAAGTCGTCACTCTACAAATATGGCCTTGTTTCTTTGAAAGTAAGAGGAGGTATGACAGGTTGGGAAGAGAGTCTTAAAGTGGATGCCATCCTAGAAAGACTGTTAACTATGGCCATGTGGCAAGATGAGGTGATAAAGATACCAGGAAAAGATTGAAGAAATTTTTTTGTCACTGGACTACCTCTGCTTTTCTTCTCTGTTTTTTGCACTTCACTTAACCTTCAGTCTAGTTTGATGATGTCCAATTTGGATTTACCCATCCATTAGGGCTTGCTTATTGCTAGTGTCTATCTGACTGACCTCCAGATTTTGCCTTCATGACAGACCTGGTTCAGCCATCATTGGTCAAGCCCATTAACAAAGCTTTGTCATTTTCTACTTGCCAGTCACATCCTGCAGACTTAGAGCTTAAACCCATCAATTTATTCTTGGTATGATGGTTAAAATGCCTCCCTCTTCCTACACCTTATGATTAGCTTAGCTGAATTTTAAAGAATTCCTCTAAGAATTATTTTTATGAAGGCCATCTGGTAAAACAAATTAATCTCCAAGGAATGTTAATCACACTGATTGCTAATTAAATGTCCTCCTTGATTGTATTAGTTATAGATTGGGAAGTGTTTATGACACACATTAATTTTTGTTGAAACCCCGAGAAAGCATCCATTTCCTCCTTCAGTTTGCATATATGATCTGTGTGTGCTGATATTACACATTTTCCCATTTTTCAAATAGATTAGCTGTTGTTAGATAAGAACACTATGCCTAATCTTGAAATGTAGGGCCTGAAATTTATCCAAATCTATTCTTAGTGTCTCAGCTTCATCATTGCTCAAATATTTTGTGGCTTGTAAAGCTTTGTAAATATTACTTTTAATGTACAAAAGAATTGCCAATAAGTTTGACTTAATGGCAAGGAGGTTTAATTTTATATGCCAGTGGATTGATAGTAATTGTTGTTAGTATATTGTAGAGAAAAACATTCAAGCCATCATGTTTACTGTATCATTGCTTACAGACCAACACTGATGCATAGAAGAAGAACCATAATGAATACAAATAATCTTTGCTGACACTGACAACTTAAGTCCAAAGCTAACATACAATTGATCAAAGCCAGACAAGCTTTAGGCAAAATCCCCTTAGTTTTTTTTTTTTTATTAAAATATGTGTCTTGGTACATTTAAGTAGAAAAAAAAATGCAGGCCCAAATTCAACTTGCACTAATTTTTCATTTCTAAAAAAAGGTTAACACTTATTATCAAAATAATTTAGATTTTATGATTGATTTCTTTCTCATTTTTCTAAATTCACCTTTTTGTTAGTGGTGGACTAGTTTTAGTTGTATAAGTCTGTAAGGAATAGATCTTCCCATTTGTGTTTTGGGTTCTTTATACTTCAAGCCTGAACAAAGTCTGCATATGAGGAATGTGCCCCATGAATCTATGAAATATGTTCATAAGGAAATGGACTTTGATACCAAAGAAAGCCTTAGAAATGGGATCTAGGTTCTAGTCTTGCTTCTCTTTCAGTAAGACTCATGGCTTTGCTTAAGTCATTCCATGGTCCTCAGTGACTTTACCTATACAATAAAAGCTTGAGATTTAATTCTCAGCTAAAATAATGCTACCTGTTGACACTGACATTGTGCCGTCCAACCATTCCACCAGGGCACATTGCTTAATTTGCCTTTGCCACTCATTGAGTACCACGGGACAGGACTTGGCAGATTGCTCCCTTTATTTCTCCCTGACAAATAGCCAAGTGCTTTGGCAGCTTGGACCTTTTATTGCTGACTTTCCTGCCATCCAAGACAGATGGATTTGACTGGACCGTTGGCTAGCAATCACATCCCACTCTTTTACTCTTAAAAGTGAGTCTATAGTTCTTAGAGGAACAAACATACATCCTTGCACTTTTAAAACACAAATATGGATACTTTATCTCTGTATCTGTTCATGTTGAAATAGCCAAACACTTTTAAGGCTTACCTAATGATATTACCTAACATTTTTGTATTTATAAGGATTTTAAAACTATCATATATAAACCCTGCAAGTACTCTTAATCAATGGCATAAAAGTGAATTAATTTTGCCAATATATTCTCTCTTCTTCTCTCCCTTCCTCTCTCTCTCCTTATGTCTCTCCCTCCTTCGCTCTCTTCCTCACTCCCTTCCTGCTTCCTTCTGCCTATTCTCCCCTCTCTCCTTTCTTCCATGCTCCCTATCTCTATCTTAGGCTGGTTTTGAACCTGATTCTTTTGTCTTTGCCCCATAAGTTTGGGGATTATAGGTATTCACTATGATGCCCAGATTAAGTCTGGATAAGCATTATATTATTTTATTATTTATTTATATTGAGATGTCTCACCAGTCTGTCTGTGAACTCATTGCTATCTACCTGCATTGACCTCTCAAGTGCTGAGATATGGGTGGGTACTATTATTTCTTTATAGACATTTAATGTCACGGTAAATGAGATTTTCTGCTAACCTCTGGTTTAAGCCATGAACCAGAGTCATCATTCCTAGCTATTCTTCCTCCAAGTCTTTCTGTCATCTTGTTTTCTATCTAATTGATTTTATGTCTTATTGATTCCCAATCATTTTTAAATATAATTTTTAAATTTACTTATTTTTCTTATTTTACATATCGATCCCAGTTCCCTCTCCCTCACTTTCTCCCTCCCTCCTCCCTCCCTCCCTTCCTCCCTCCCATTCTCCCACCCACTCATGCCCCAGACCACCATCTCATCCCATCCTCCTCCCCCACTCCACAGATAGGGTGATGCCTTCCACGATGGGTCATCAAAATCTGTCAAGTCATTTGGAGTGGGCACTAGGCCCTCCCTCCTGCCTCTAGGTTAAGGGAGTATCCCTCCATGGGGAATGTGCCCCCAAAGTCCTTTTGTATACCAGGAATACATCCTAGTTGCACTGCCAGAGGTTCCTTAGACTGCCCAGGCCATCTAATTGAAACCCATATTCAGAGGGTCTGAGTCAGTCCCATGCTGGATTCCCAGCTATCAGTCTGGTGGCCCATTAGCTCCTCCTTGTTCATGTCTGCTATCTCTGTTTCTGTAGTCTTGTCTTCCCTCTCTGCATCTGGATTCCAGTTTGGCTCATGTTTAGCTCTATAATGATGGATAAGTTAGTCATCAATCTCATTATCAGGGAAGGACTTTTATGGTAGCCTTTCCACTGTTGCTCAAATTGTTAGTTGGGGTCAATCTTTTAGGTCTCTGAACATTTCTCTAGAATCAATTTTCTGTTCAAACCTATAATGGCTCCCTCTTTTATGGTCTCCCTCCCTTGCTCCCTCCCTCCCTCTCTCCCCTCTATTCCTCCTCTGACTAGGAATCTTCCTAGTCTCACATGTTTTCCTTTTTCTGCACTTCTCTTTCTCCTAGTTCCCTCTCCACTCACTGCCCCTCCCAACTCTCAATATGCGCAAGAGATCTTGTTCCTTTCCCCTTCTGTGAGGGACCTTGTGTGAATCTTTTAGATTCCTATTTGTATTCTAGTTTCCCTGGCGGTATGAGTCCCAATTTTATGGATTTTTATCATCTATACTTTCATTTCCAATGAACACAGGTGTATACTCTTATCTGGGACATTGCAACTGTTTGCAAATTATAATTTCAGTAAGAATCACATCATAACTTTACTACAGTCTAAGCTGTACTTTACAGAGAGCCCAAGCAACATTGTGAACATCATGATCTGAGGTTTGGTGTTGTTACACTTCGGTTTGGTGTTGTTTGACTTTATTTTCAAGATACCTGATAGGGTTATAGAACTGTACCTGTGCATCACACAACTTGGAGCAACCTCTATAACTGTGCAAGCACTTTTCTCAAATGCTCAGTTTCTTTCAAGTACTACAAAATAACATCAATCGATGTGCTGTCAAGTTGGACTTTTTAAAGAATTATTTTCTAAAACAGCTTGAGTGTTTCCTCTATTAGCTAAGAAAAATCTTGAAATATAATGAGACATTAAGACATCTATAGTTAAAGTTTGAATTCCAACATAAATTCCCTTTTATCAAGAAGTCTTTGATTTCATGGTGTCTGTAATATAAGATGAAACTTAGGTCTTGTCTCTGCTTTAGGACTTGTTCACAATACTGCTATTCAGCATGTTTGTGGCCAAATCCTAATGTTCTTCCTGCAGTTCTCCACATTAGGAAAACTATTTCAATTTTGTGTACATTTTACCTATGAATGTTTCAATTTGTCAAAATACAACAAACTGTGCTAGCTGTGCCCTTGTTTTGTTTTTTAAGTTATCAACTTCCCTTGTTTAATTGCTAGTCTAACTGCCCGGTGTTCATCCTCTCCTTTACCACTTTATGCTATTATATTAGTCAATGAGATAAGGTGGACAAACATGGATACTAACTACACCTCTGCATCCCTGTGTTAATGGTGTTATAATTTGATTCAGTTGCTGTGACAAAAGCACTTCTACCAAAAGTATCACGGGTAGGAAAGGGTTATTTGGCTTATACTTCCAGGTCACATTCAATCATTGAGGAAAGTTTGGACAGGAACTCAAATAAGGAACCCAAAATCAAGACCCGTGAAGCATGTTGGCTTACTTTCTGACTTATTTATTCTCCTGCTTACTCAGTCTCCTGCTTAGCCTTTGTAGGCAGCCCAGGACTGCCTGCCCAGGAGATAGTGCAATAGACTGGGCCTCGTGACATCAATTAAAAATCAAAAGAATCCTTCAAAGTCTTGGTCACAGACCAAGCTAGCAACTAAAAACTTAGTTGAGACATGTTTTTTACAGGTGATTCTAAGTTGTGTCAAGCTGACAACGGCAAACATCTGTTTAAGTCTTAAGCATGTGATAACATAATATCTTTATACTCATTGGTCTGGAGGTTGGAGAGATGGCTCAGCACTGAAGAGCACTGCCTACTCTTCCAAAGGTCCTGAGTTCAATTCCCAGCAGCCACATGGTGGCTCATAACCATCTGTAATGAGATCAGGTGCCCTCTTCTGGTCAGCAGGCATACATGCAGGCAGAACACTGTGTACATAATAAATCAAACTAAAAAAAAAAAAAAAAAAAAAAAATTTCTTTGGTCTTTAGGTCAGTGGTTTGGTACGTACCCATTCCTTTTTCTTGTAGATCTCAACATTTGGCCAAAGTCAAGAATCTATTGAGGTTTGGAAGAATAGGTTCCTAGTTAAATCTTTTTAGAGGAGGTTGGGAAGATAGTTCAGCAGTAATGAGCCCATTGTTGCTCTTACAGAAAACCCAGATTTGGTTCCTAATACCTATCTAGTGATTCAAGCCATCTGTAACCCAGGTCTACGGACTTTGATATCTTAATTTTAATTCAGTGGGTACCCAACAAGCATGTAGCACAAACATAAGCACGCTGGCAAAATGATGACACATATAAAAATTTAAACATCTAAATAAAATGAAAAAAGTCTGTAGATTGTAAATCCCTAAAGATTATCATAGACAAGGGTAGAAACCCATGTGTGATTCCAACATTTGTAATTTACACCATCTTTTTTTTCTATTTTTTTTTAAGTTACAGCAGGGTGGGTTCTTTAAAACAGCTCTGGAAAGGCAGGAATTAAATTCTATGCTAGTCTTGGTAACCTTCGTGGTAAAATATGTTACTGTTTAACAGATGTCCACTGTGCTCTGGACACCATGCCCCAAGAGAAAAGAGGTATTCATCCCAGAATCTAATCAAGCCATGTCCTGTCTGTGACCTGACTTAGGAGGTGTAATCATTTGTATCATTCATAGGTTGCCTTTCATTAATCAGAGCTAGTGCAGGTAACAAGGGAACAGAGGATCCATTAGTGTGACATATGGTGGCCTTCTCAAACTTTTGGATGTTTCGGAGGAAGCTTTCAGTGTTTGTCTCAAATATATGGGAACTACTCAATGATTTGAGTTTTAGCAAAGTCCTCCTTCCCTGAGGTTAATGCCATCCTCATTGTTTACCAAGGGAATGGAATGAATAACAATGGTTCATGGACCTGTGATATTTCCCTCAATCATGGACCATATATGTGATGGTAGTCTTATGATTATTATATAATCTGTTAACACCACAGGACTCTCTATTAGTCAGTGTATGTGCTACAGTGTTTGTAACATACAAATTGACCAGCAATGTCTTTCATAGAATATGTGCTTGTCCTTAATTAACAAATGCTTTTTTGTTGGGGTTCTTGACATCCACTGTGAAATATTCATATTCATTATATTCAAGTACAAACGTCCATCTCAGTTGCTTATCATTGGTCACTTTATGTATGCGTTTAAAGGAAATGAGGACAAGAGAAAAAACTGTTGTAATTACAAAAGTAATGAGTGCAATAGCCATTAGAAGTATTTATTTTTTATACTTTTAGAGATGCAGAAAATGCATTCAAAGTTTTTTGAGAACAAATGAAATGGTTATTTGGGGGAAAGTGTTATGAGTTCGATCAGTGGGAATTTCTTTATAGATGCAGGCCTTGATAACAGCATTTGTCTTTACTAGTCAAATGTATCAATGCTGTTTGCTTTAAAATTAGAATTTTTAAATAAATTTAAATATGCCACCTCTCTACATCATCCCTTCTCCTTTTCCAGACATTCATCAATGAATAAAATGCAAGTGTCTTGCAATATCCATAGGGACTTATTTTTGGGACCCATCTAGGTAACAAAATCCACCCATGAAATGGCTCAGCAGAGAAAGTTACTTGCCTTGGAGACTGACAACCTAAGTTTGAACCCCAAGATCTACATGGTTGAGAAAACCAACTTACAAGTGTCTTCTTCTATGAACATGTATACTATAGTACACATGGGCCCCACCCAATACACAAAGAAAAAAAGAAAGAGAGAAAGAGAGAGAGAGAGAGAGAGAGAGAGAGAGAGAGAGAGCTTAAAAAAACAAAGAATAGGCTTTTCTAAGAAGTGTACAACCAAGGACATCTAGTTTTCTCATGCATATTATATAATTTCTAGATTATTTGTAATATGTAATACAAGTGTCATAATGATTGTTATGGGTATTGATGAAACAATGAGGGAAAATATTTGTACATATCCAACAAAAGGTCAGGTTTGTTGCTTTTCTAAACAGATTTATTTAATTGCAGTTATTGAATCCACAGATGCAGAACCCAGAATTCTGTGGAACTATCCATAAACCTAAAGTAATGTTGGGACATTAGTTTTTAGTATTACTGAATAATTGAGTATTAATGACATTTTATAAGCTTTGGATAATTTAAAGCTTAAAATTATAAGGATATTTTAATTTTTTTACAATTTTTGTCATTTTATCATAGTTTCCCTTTTCCCATTATTTCTGCTTACATTGCCTGTGTTACTTTTTAAGGAAGGAGTATGGACTTCATTGGGGTCACTTATCTGTCATGGAGGAAAATATTTGAGTTCCAGGACTAAAAATTTCACTCACATTTGGATAGGTAAAGGATAGGTATCTAAAATAAAGTGCAAAGGAAGGTTGAGTGCATTGAGCTGACAGAGAATCCACCTCACTGGTATATCCTCTGAGACCACACATATACCTCAACAGCTATAGGTAACCAGAGAATAAATATCCAAATGTATTAGGAATGTGTTATGTGAGACAACTGCATAATGAGAATAAATTGACTTAACCTTTATAGACTGGATCGGGAGAATTGTGAACCTCTAAGACAGTGTAATAGAACATAATGTTTTGACAATCCTAGGAAACAAAATTATTTTTGTTGTGCCAACCTAGTTTCACAGCCAAGGCCTCTATACAAATGACAGGATTAAGAAGATAAAGGTATTCAGCTTTAATTAATTAATTAATTTCTACAACAAGGTCTTTTGTGTAACCTTTCCTGAAACTCACTAAACAGACCAGGTTGACCTAAAACTCATAGAGATATTCCTGACTCTGCCTCCCAAGTGATGGGATTAAGATGTGAGCCTCCATAAGGCTTCTGAGAGAAAACTTCTGAGAGACCTTAATGATCTGTATTTTTGTGGTGGCTGTCATGAGGAGTGGTAGTCATGACTGAAGGACAGAAATATGTATCAAACTGTGACAAATGGGCAAGTATAGCTAGCTCAACATACATGTCCTGATGTTTTTTTGTGTCTTTGATTCTTCAGAAGTAGGAGGTGCTTTTGCTCTGGGACTAGAGAGTGGACTGTTCATAGGTAATGAGAGTGACTTCCCAATACCTTTTTACTTCACCTCTAGGAAGTACCTAAGATGTCAAGCTGCCCTTTTTTGGTGTTGTGTGTTTTGAACTTCTTCTGTACTGATAATAGTTAGATTGCTTTTCCATCCAGCTCATACCTCTGACCTAGAACAACTAAAGCTCATTAAAATAACATGCTGTGCACCTACTATGTGTCAGGGGTTATGACATAGTGGATTACACAGGCATAGTTATTGTTCTTGTGGCGTTTACACACAATAATAATAAACATAAAGAATAAACTATGTAGTCTTACAAGGTAATAGAAAGCTTACTTCCTTTTTTGAAATTCAGAAAAGAATTACCAAAGAGGCTAAATCTTTGGACAGAGGATTCACGTTGAGGAAATCAGTTTACAATATTTAATTTGTTTATCAACCTAGACTTTCCTAAGAAGGTAATATTTGTATAATCTTTTATGTTGGGAGTTCATTTAATTTAATTTTTTCTTCATTAGCATGTATTCACCCAGAGACATGCACATGATGGTCAGAGACAACTCTGTGGAGTTGCTTCTCTATGTGGGTTCCAGGGATCAAACGCAGGTTGCCAGGTTGTGTGAAAAGCACCTTTACCCACTAAGCTGTACCACCCTTGTTAGGGCTTATTAAGGAGAGGCTTTGTGGAGAGTTAAGGATACGTGTTTGAGAGACAGAGCCAGAGCCAGACAGACAGACAAGAGAAAGAGAGGGGGAGAGAGAAAGAGTGAGGGAGGGAGAGAGAGAGAGAGAGAGGAGAGAGAGAGAGAGGGGAGAGAGAGAGAGAGAGAGAGAGAGAGAGAGAGAGAGAGAGAGAGAGAGAGAGAGAGAGAGAGAGAGAGAGAGAGAGAGAGAGAGAGAGAGAGAGAGAGAATCTTAAGGAAAGAGAGAATCCTGAGGGAGAGAATCTTAATGAATCTTCACACCTAAGGGGAAGCATAAGTTGACCAAAAGGGAGTCTTAGTTAAAATTCTTACAACAGGTTCAGAGAGTTTACCAAGCAAGCCTTGATAAAGAACATTGTATGGATAAAGAGCAGTCACTACATAGATGTACTGAGGCCAGTTTGCTGAGACCTCTTGTGTTGAGAAGACTAAGTCCCTGGGATGATACTGAATCTGATAATGTAGAAGGGTAGAAGAGGTCAGCCTATGATCTTGACTTCTACTCTCAGAAAAGCAGAGTAAGTTCGAGATTTTGAACAGACAACAACTGCTCTCTGATATATGGTTTAGGTGGAACACATTTTTTTTTTCCATCATTGGTGTTATTCCCAGTTCTTTTCAGATGCAAGACCTAGAATTTTTCCCACAATTATTTACAGGAACATGATGAACAATGACCTACTGTGGTCTCTGTATGGCTCAGCATGGATTGTGTCAGGACATCTTCCTGGTGGCTATACCACGTGCTTCTCCATATGTGGTTATTTCTTCAACCATACATACATGCCCTGTATTATATGCAAACAAGTTTTTGCATGCCAGTAATATTATGGTATATGTCTGTTGTATGGATTAAAACCCTGAGGACATTCTTATGTTTTGGATAACAATTACCCTGTTATAAATTTAAATGAAATTATCTAGAACTCATAAAAAATATGCACAAACATATTTGCTAATATTAAGTATGTATAATAGTGACAAATCAGAAACCACCTCAAACACCAATATAGAAATAGTTAAATATCCTCTGATGGGTCTGGAGATATGATCAGCAGTTATTAGTACGTGTTGCTCTTGCAATTGTATTTCCAGCTTCCTTGCCAGTCATCTCATGACTTCCTATAGCTCCAGTTTCAGGGGTATCTGATGCCTCTGACCTCAGCAGGCACCTGACTCCTCATATATATATACCCACCCTCCCACATTTGTACATAATTTTTAAAAATAATATTTAGAATGTTAAATCCCTACAAATATAAATATTACACATTGAACACAGTTTTAATTATAATTTTTATGAAGTATTACTATATAAAAGGAAAGATAAAAATATAGAAAAAGTTCAAAAGGAAAAATCACATATATTAAAGTAACCTATATGAATATGTAAGTTATCTTTATTTATTTTACCTTATTTCACCTCAAATTATTTTGTAATTTTACTTTTAGAATCTATCATTAAGAGAAAAGTTTAGAGAGAGTCTCAATGTCACATTCAGCTTAAAGATAGTACACTCACACACCATATAGTGATGACAACACGTCTATGTCATCAGTGGACCACATGTATGATTGAGATCCCTTAAAGTGATGTTGAATTTTTCTGTAACTGTTCAATTTTTTCCAAATGTAGGACAAACCTACACATCTTTGCTTGCTTCTTTAAGCCCTTATTTTTATTTTAAATTTTTATTCATTTTATATACAAAGCATAGTACCTCCTCCTTTTCTCCCCCTTCAGTCCTCACTGTCATCCTCTCCTCAGAGAGGGTAAGGCCTCCTATGGGGAGTCAACTAAGCTTGGAATATCAAGTAGAGACAGGGACAAGTCCTTTCCCTTCCCCCTGCATCAAGACTGGGCAAGGCATCCCACCATAGGGAATGGGCTCTAAAAAGCCAGTTCATGCACCAGGGATAACTCCTGGTCCCACTTAGGCCTTTATTTTTAATGACAACTCATGCAGCCAATATTAAGTAAATGTATATGTGTTCTTTCTACAAATTATGTACAATTAGCCATAAATCTAGTGGTGGGTGGCATGATGAGATCTTTCCCTTCCCATTCCTTGTCTAAGCCAGCCTCCAGATGAGTTCACTAACTTTAAATCTCATACACACTTTTGAACATCAAGCATTCACAAGTGACAGACTTGGCCATATTCATTCTCACTGGGTGACCTTGGCTGCAGAAGTCTTTTTTTGTTTTTTTGTTTTTGTTTTTTGCTCAAGAGATGGGAGATGTAGATAGATAAAAATTTGTTGCAGACAATATGTAGATGAGTATTTGGGGACACTGGGGAGGATTACATGGAAGATAACAAACATCCCCTTCCCAGAGCAATGGAAAATGTTGGACCACTTATTTTTATTTCCAGCAAACTCAAGATTATATCATATGATCACTATAAAGAAAGTAATAGCGCACATGCACACACACACACACACACACACACACACACACACACACACACACACACACACAATGTGAAGGGGATCTTATTCAAAAACCTGTCATCTGGAGAGGTGGGGTAAGCTTTAGCACAGGGTGGAAATGGAACACTGTCTGTGTACTTCTTACTAGTGGATTAAAGCAGTGAAACTGCTCAAACTCTTAAGCAACACTTTGTGATATTGTTGAATTATAATACTTTATGTACCCAGAAGGCACCCCAAGTGTAGAGACAAAAAACAATCACCCTACTCAGCAAGTCTTTTTTCAGAAGGCCTGTGACCCCTGTGGCTCTCACAAAATCCATCACATATTCTGTGTTGCTTTCTGTTTCTTTGAAAAGAGGGCCAAAATATTTCATCTTTGATCTTTGTGGGAAGAGAAGGTTGTAGTATCTTTTCTTTGTGGAAAATACAGGCGAAGTTGTTAATATTTTATGTGAAAGTGCTCATAAGTTTGGAAAACGGGATGCCTTTGAGTTCAGCTCTGTCATAGATTTCCAAATGTATTCTAGTTATTTTCCAGAAGCACACATAAATAAGTTATGAAATCTCTTTGTTAAAAATTAAAGTTGATTTGTAACATAAAGGTTTATTTTTGTACAAAGTAACAATTATCTATCACAAATTTTATATTTAAAATTTAAGTATCTGTTGTCTTGAACATGGTGAATCCTACACATTGGATTATTAATGAACCATAACAAATACTCTTGATGTGATTCATAAGTTGTAGTGCAGTATTTATGTCTGTTTCATGCATATAAATTTCTTTCTAGAGAAACACTGTTTGTAAAGATGTACCAGTTACAAGGAAATAGTTATTTTCACAGAGATGTACTAACAGTTTTAAAAATTATAAAAAGAGAAGGAAGTCAGTTAGCGTTAGACAATGCATGTCTACTTTTTAAAACATAAGCTCTCTGCCACATTATTTGCTTTTAGTACGTTCAGCTGCTGAAAGTAGTATTAGATGGGACTATCTTCCTAATCAACTTTTTCTTCAAAGCTTATTCCTGTTTCAGGGCTTGCACTTTCAGTGCTCTTTTTCTAGTTGTAGTAGCTAGTTTTTTGTTGTTGTGATGGAATACCTTAAAGAAGGAAGGATTTGTTCTGTCTCACAGTTTGAGAGGTAGAATCATAGTGAAGTTCATGGTGAAGGGAACCATTCTTAGCCATTGCAGAGTGACTGCAAGCCATCTGGTTATATTGCAGGAAAAATCCGGAGGACCAGCCTATAAAGTCAGAGTATATTCCACATGCCTATGTCTGGAAATAAATCTTCTGTACAAATGTTGCCACAACTTTCCAAAACAGTATCACTGACGAGGGATCACGTGTCAAACATATGAGCCTTTGGGGACCATATTCAAATTATAGCACTCTTCCTTGAGCTCCCATAGGCTTATGGCCACCTTATAAAATACATCCAGTCCAATTTCAAAAATCACCATAGTCTTAATAATCCTAACACTATAATGTTCTTTCTGAGACCCAAGGCAATAGCTCAAATCTGAGCCGCTGTGGAATCAAAAGTTCCACCCTTCTAATATGGAATAACAGAGTAACAAGGCCCAATTCTATAAGGGAAAATAGGAGGATATCAAGGAGAGATTGGGCCAAAGCAAGATCAAAAGTCATGAGAGCAAACACCAAACACTAATTCCATATCTACTATCTGGAGCTCATTATGACAACATCTGTATTCCAAAAGACTTGCATAGCCTCATCCATTAGGCCTTGCTGACCACAGTACCCATGTCCTCAGTCTTAGGATACTTCTATTGATGACTTCATCTTTGCTAAAAGGCACAGAATGTTTGTCAAATCTCCAACATCATAGGGATTCCACTGCCATTTAGGCTTCACCTTAATAGCTTTATGCAGTGACTCCTCTGGACCTCCTTTTCAGGGAATCTGAACATGTTGTACATTCTCTGATACAATGCCTTTCTGGAACATCAGTGAAAACCTCCATTATCCTGCAAATAACAGCACTGCATAGGTAATGTTAACTTCCATTTCTCTTACAAAATGTTCTATGGACTCTTTTCACCAATAACTGTAGTGACCTCTGAGTGTTTGCCTGGTTGAACCTGAAAGAACTTATTTTTAGGTGATCTATTGAAAGAGGATGCTCTCCAACTGTCAGTATATGGGATCTTCTCCTGGAGGGACCATTTTAATTGTCTCAGTACAGAGTGGGAGTTTCCTTTTCAATTGTGTGGATCTCATTAATGATACCTTTTTCACAGTTACCTCAAATTTGTTCTCTCACATCATACATTTTGCTGTGACTCTATTCTTTCTCTGTGTGAATCTGATAGAGTTGTGAGTAGTAACCATATATAGTCTAAATCCCCTATTTCCTTGACTGTCAGTCACCAAACAAATTAGTCTATTACTCTTGAATCCAGCTTCATTCCATTTTTTAAAATATTAACAGAACCTAGCCAGGTTTTGTTCCAGAATGTAACATGGGTTGTCTTCAGTCTAATTCCTAGTAAAATCCTTGTTCTACTATGAAAGCCAAGAACATCCTTTTCTAGCTGCACTTCTGTGGATATTCTTGTCATCCCTATCCATGCTTGTGGACCACCAAACTTGTAGAATATTCTACAGCAGTGCATCTCAACCTGTGAGCATGACCACTCTATCTCTGAAAATATTTACATCATATTTCATAACAGTAGCAAATGACAGTTATGAAATAGCAACAAAAATAATTTTATGGTGGGGGAGAGGTCACCACAACAACTCCATTAAAGGGTCTCAGCATTAGGACATTTGACAAACCACCGATCTACACCTTCTCTTGCCCACAGCTCCAAACTTTTTCTAATTTGTTCTGCAAACAAGTTTGAAAGACTATGAACCACATGGTCCAGTTTCTCAAAGCAAAAATATTTACTTTTGGTACAATTGTGAAATTGTACCAAACTTTACCACATTAGTCCATTTTCTTAAAAACCTTAAAGGAGGAAGGCTCTTTTGTTTCACAGCTCATGGTTTCATTAGGTATTTAGTAAGAAAGGCATGGCAGAGTTCAAAGCAGTTGGGGTGGCTTGCAGCTTGTGGGAAACATGAAGTGGCAGACTGCATTGTGACAACAAGAAACAGAATACTGAACAAGAATCAGGGCCTACCTAATGAACTACAAAACTTGCCCCTATGGACCCATGTTTGCCAGAGAGTCTCCATCTAAAATAGTATACAGCCTCCTCAAAGAAAATCACCACTTAGGGACCTAGTATTCAGACACATGGTTAATATTTCATATTAAAACCACTAAAGTAACTTCTGTTGATTTGTTCCATATATGTGTACATACATACACACAGGGAGGAGAAAGGATTAAAAACAAGGGGACAGGGCTTCACACACATACCTAAACTCCTCTAGGACCCTAGAAAAACAAAGCAGACTACATGGTCCCAACCTCTATTTATTCTTCAAATATCTTATTCATGAAAAAAGGTAAGTAAAGAACTGGACTTGATTGGGCATGCCCCAAGCTTCCAGAGGAGCTTTATGTCTAAATTGTAGGGGGGAAATGAAATTAGATCATATTGAATGGGTAACAGAAATATTCTTAGTAAATACAAATGTAAAATATTGGAAATATATCTTATGATTATATGGGAGGTGGGAAAGAAAAAACACCCTGAACTGTCAGAGAGGCTTATCTTCAATGCTATTGGCATGGGCCTCTTATATTTGTTGGGGTTTGAATAGTATTCTAAATTGTCTTTTGTATGCTAAATAGGCAAAATTACATTTGTTGTTAACGTGATGCATGATGCATTATTTAACATGGCTGAATAAATCCATTCAAATCATTTGGGAAGGACACATAATAAAATAATGCCTGTTCCTGCAGCTTAATCATCTAAAGCTTCTATTTACTCTAGATTTCCAATTCTATGCACTCAAGAGTAGGAAGATGTTATGCTCTAAAAAATTTGATGCAAGTAAAATTTATCCTGGGGTATAAGACAGAGATTTGAATTTGGGCCTCACAGAACAAATTTAAAATGAAAATATATACAGTGAATTCATGTGATTAATTTATACTTAATTTAGTTGAAAATGAGCTTTAAATATGGATTTCTTAATACAAATGGTGTATTCATGTTTTGCTAAGAAAAGAGGGTGTCTATAGCTTGGTGTTCTTCATTAAAGGATATTTGACTTGAATAATGTCATTGTTACTGTTATTTTAGTCTCTGTCAATTTGAATTTGAATATGAAATGGTCTCCATCTTATGCGTTTGGGTAAGGAAGTTGCCTTAGTGTTTCTATGTCTGTGATAAAACATTATGGCTGAAAGAAACTTGTGGAAGGGTTTACTTTAGCTTAATTCTCTAGATCACACTTAATCATTGAAGAAGTTCAGGAAAAGAACTCAGGGCAGAAAGCTGTAGGCAGGAACTGAAGCCATGGAAGAATGCAGCTTACTGGCTTGCTCTGCATTGCTTGTTCATCTTGCTTTCTTATCTCATCCCAGAGATGGCACTGCCCAAAATGTGTTGGACCCTCCCACATCAATCGCTAATTTAGAAAATGCACCACAGGCTTGTCCACAAGCCAACTTTATGGGGACATTTTCTCAATATGGTTTCCCGTTCTCATATAACTCTATCTTGTGTCAAGTTGACAAAAAGCCATCCAAGACTGAGGCTTTCTCTCCATGGCCTTTCTATGAATGGTGAGTCTGTCTGTTGGAAACATAAGCTATGACCACGGCCTTTTAGTTAAGATTGATTCCTTCATGAAGTTCTAAGGATGGGGAGATTCCTGGAAGATAGAAGAGGCGGGCCTTCAAAAGAACAATGGCAATGGAGAGGAATATTTTAGCAAGGAGAGAAAGGAATCAAACCTTAGTTCCTAAATGAGGATTCAATTTCAGTAGTTAAGCCAGAACTGGTATTATGTGGTTAGAGGTGGTTAAGCCTGATATATAAATGCTGTGTAGGTATGGGGAGTTCTGTGGCTTGAATGTGAAATGCCACCCACTGTGTTTGACATTTTGTTCCTAGCTAGCAGGAGTGTTCGAAAGGGTTGTGGAACCTTTAGAAGGCAGAGCCTTGCTGGAAAAAGTAGGACACTTGGGCAGGAGCTGAGGCTTTGTCATCTGGTTCAACTTCTTATTCATCTTCTGAGTCCAGACTGTGAATGCAATGTGACCTTCCTGCTTTCCACTCCTGATGCCATGTCTCCTCCACCATGATGACATAAATCCCTTAAAAGTGTAAGAAAAAAACTTCAAACCTTCCTTCCTGAAAGTGCTTCTTGTCAGGTATCATGTCACAGCAACGAGAAAAGCAACCAACAAAAGAAGTCCCTTGCCTCTTTCCTACTTTCCCTTCTAGGTAAAGAGCTTTCAGCCCCATCATTCAATTTCACCTCCCTTTCCTTCAAATGATTTGGTCTCCTTGAATGGCACGGAGTGCGGAGATTTGTAATATGGAGCTAAGAAGAAAGGAGATATTTCTTGGATTCCAAGCAACTTTATGAAAGAGGAATTTCATCAAATTGGGTGGAAATCAGTGCTGGACAGTTTGAGATAGTGGCTTTAGGTGGGTACAGGGGAGGTGGTAGGGTTGGTGTATGGAGAGACAGATCTGGAGCCTGGAGTATACTCTGGGTTTAAATCAGTTCTGTGCTTATAAAGCACATACATTTGGCCCAATCATTTGCCTTCTCTAAGGCTCAGGTTCCTCATCTATTATGAAATGGAGACAAAATAACAGCAATTACTTCAGAGAAGATTATTAAGAGTCAATTAGTTGACATCAATAAGGTGTATTGAAAGTGCTGGGCATCTGCTAGCTATCCCTGGGATCACTGTTGTGTATAGGATATTCTGTTACATAGTTTCAGAAAAAAAATCAGTGATACAAAAACACCTTTTAGCTTCAGGATTTGGCTTATTTACTTCAATTCTGAGACTGGGCCTCATGGGTTACTTGAACAGGCTTTCATAAGAAAACTATAGCAAGATGAAGTGACATCACATCCAGGACAAAATGCTCTAAGGACACCATGCTTTTGTGAGCACTCAATGATCTGTCTCTGTTAGCCTAAAAAATGTCTCGAAACAGGAAACAGGCAAATTCTGTATCTCACTTCCAATATTAGCCAAGGGTCCCTAGTTTCCTAATATGTATCTGCTTTTTTTTTCTGTGTTAGTTTTAAGATAGGCCTCATAAAAATGTTTGACTTTTTGCATGTAGACTTCCAATTTGACTAATATAGCCCTTGATTGAATAGCCAGTAAAAAAAAAATAGCTCATGTAATTTATTCCCCACTCATTGTCATTGTTATTGTTTCTTATTCTCTTCCTGTACTATTCCTCCTCATTCTTTTTTGTCATGTCAAGGTCTACTGGACATCAGTACCATTTTGACTCATTAAAACAGACATGTGTTTATTTCTCAGGGTTAGTGGAAAATAATTTTAAGACATATGGTGGCAAATATTTCAAACCAAAGGACATGTTTCTTACATGTCATTAGCTTTTGAGCACAGAAATCTCATTCATTTCCTTGATTCAATTTTCTTCATTTAGATTAGCTTTTCCAAAACTGGTAATAGTTAGCATCTCTTGAGTACCTTTGAAGTGATAGGCACCCTGAAAGGCCTAATGCACATCTAGCTATATGTATTTGCAAATAAACATATAATATTGTTATAGTATACTTATGGCTTAATATATTAAATATATATAATTGGTAAATAAAGAAAATAAAATTCTATAAGCCCATGTTTAAACCTTTAATCTGTGATAAGAAGCATTTTGAATTTTTGGTGGAATGTAACAGAAAACTCTGGCTAATTTTATTTAAGCAATGAATGTTTACAATCTCTCATAAGTGAGAGACATTGTAAACTCCAGGATGTCTTTGAACATATCCTCATAGTCTTCACCTTTTACAATTAACATGATAGAATACCTCCTGTGGAATAGATTTCTTAAGCCAGGAAATCTTACAGAGAGGAAAGACCATATTGGTTGTACCTGAGACACTAACAAGTTTAGTGTTTTAACTCATTTTCATATTTTACCCTCTTTTCTTTCTTTGTTCTCTGTGCTGTACATGCTACACAAGTACTATAGCTCTAAGCTACATTTCCAGTTCCAGTCGTCTTAGACTAGGTCTCACCTAGTTGTTCAGGCTGGCTTTGAACTTTAAATTCTTCAGTCTCAACCTTCTAGATAGCTGGAATTGTGAGTCCGTGTCACCAGGCATGGCTTCATAGCACATATTTTTAATAGCACAATATATTGGAGAATGTAGTTCTTTTATTCAACTCCTGGTTGGAGTACAGCTGACTTCACATGGGATGTGGGAGATTACTGTTTTCTAGACTGTTTTCTCTAGGCTGCCCTTTGCCCTCGGTATGTGTTTGTATATATATTTTTCTTCTTAGATGTTTCAGGAAGAGCTCAGTGACATTTCAGAAGGCCTACTTTTTCAGAGGCAGTTCTTGACCTCTCTGTATCCTGATTGGATCTCTGAATGCCTGCCTCCCGCTTGACTTTGTGGGTATCAAATAATCAGCATGGTCTACCTCTTTCTGTGAGCATGGACTTCCTCTTCCAGCTCCACATTCTCTTGCCTTTTGTATTCTCTTCTTACTCTTTTAACCTTAGCAATGCTTCTTGTAAAAATCTAATTTTGAATGGGTCTTTTGGCTTTGATGACTTCCTGTGACACTGTGAAGTGTGTACATATGCATATGCATATTTGCCTGTGTCTTCATAGAGTTGGTAACAATGTTGGATAGCTTAAGAAACTAAACAATTATTGCTAAACAAGTATCTTTTTGAGTGAGAGAATTACTATTGAGCATATCTCTATTTATTTTATCCTGTGTTCATCTTTATTTCTTTACTCACTTTGAAACATACATTACTTTTGAAACCCTGAACTTTCTCCGCCATACCTATCAATATTGCCCAGTTTGTAAAGTAGAAGTCATGAAGTCATTACACAATTCTTAAAACTCCTAAGTGGCTTTGAAAACTTTGCCCAATACTCATGTTTCTTTTAAAAATGAAACTGGGTCGAGTCAGTATTTTAAGTTCAGACAAAATAATTGGTCAGTAATCTCAGGAGAATCTCTTGGTCCTAGGGCCAAAGACTTGGGCTGAACTAGGTAAGACTCAGTAATATTTGAAATATATTTTTAAAAAAGCCCACAAAGAAAGTACAAATTACAAATATTTTAGGGTAGAATTTCTTTGCTGGTTTTGATGTCTTTTGAATATTTCTGCAAAGTTTTAAAATAAAAATTTTGTGTTTGTCATGGAATATATATTTTACAGTCTTTAAACTCAGAGAAATAACCTAACTGAGCTAATTAAAGTATGTACCCCCACACATTTTTAACATTTATTCTGGTGACCACACTTTCGAATAGCCCCCGGTGATCGCAGAGAATATGGGATGCTATTAAGTACAATCACCATGATGCAGTGTTGTACATAGCACTTCACAAACTGTTCAAAACAGAAGCAAGCCAAGACTGGAGTCTCACCTTCCCAACATCAGTTGTGGGATGGCTTACAGCCCATACCAAACGAAAGATAAGACAAAAAAGAATATTTTAAAACCCAAGATTTAAAATTTACATGTTTAATTTTTTAAAAGACTATTTTTTCTTCCTTTGTGATTACAGGTAGATATATGTGTCTTTGTAGAGGTATGCATTGGAGTGCAAGTGTCCTAAAAGGCCAGAGGCAGAATTGCAGTCAGTTGTCAGTCAGCCCTCCTGGGTGCTGTGAATTCAACTTGAGTACTCTGAAAGAGCAACAAATTCTTTTCTGCTGAGCCACCTCTCCAGTTCCAATAAAGCTGCTACTTAGAATGATTTGTCTTATAGTACAATAGTGCTTAAACTGAGCCACATTGAAAAAGACAGAATCAATAACTTTTATATTTATTTGCGATTTGAGATATTGAATAAAGGCATGGTGATTTAAGTTTGGCTACAAGCACTTGCATTTGGGCAAACTCAACCTTTTATTATTTAACTTTTAACAGTTCCTTCTCTCAGTTGGACATGATGGCACATGCCTATTACATATCCTAGCACATGAGGAGTAGATACAGGAGGATCAGAAGTTTAGGACTAGCCTCTGCTATGTAGCAAATCTACTTCAAGTACCAAACCAAATGCATGCACAGCACTTCTCTGTACTAGATAACTAATATATTTATCCTAGCAACATATTTTCCTTAGATATCTCTCCTGTCTACTCTCCTAACACACACACACACACACACACACACACACACACACACACACACACACATCCAGTTATGATATACTGCAATATAATTTGATTGTACCTACTGTGCCATATAAGACATAAATGTAGTAGCACATTTTTTAACCATCTAGACTTCCTCCTTTACCATTTCTCACATATTTTCTGGCTATGGATCAGAACCAGAGTATCCAATGAGAACAGAAGAAACTAAAGTCACAGCTGACATCTCTGAAACTCTGTGCATGCCAGGCACTTTCCAAATATTACTTCCTATATTCATCAACATATTGTGAGGTAGTATCATCATTACCTGCTCATTATAAATGAGGAAGACAAGGTTCACAGAGATCAAGCAGGAGCCTGGAGTCTTTTGTGCAGGTCCAGCCTGACTTGTGAACAGGAAGACCAAGCCTCCAGAATCTCAGCCCTTAAGCGCTCTGCCAAATGGCACATTATACAAGTATACACAGCTCCCCTTTCCAAGCCCTGATTGTAAACATACCCGTTATGGTTCATTTTAAAGCAGGATGCTAATTTTTCAGTTTATGAGCACAGCGTTCACAATTTCAATGATCCCCTTTGGAATGGTACACTCTGTATATCTGGAACATTTCATCTGGCATTCACTGAAGCTTGTTAATATCAACAACTGGCTTTGTTGGCTCCTTCAAATAAAACCATTTAATCTATGATAGCCAGTCTCTAACAAATATGGAATGAGTAGGAATGACACTGAATTAAGGAATTTTCACTGTGATCGAAACTCAAGAGAATTTTAAATGAGTAAGTATGTTTGTCTTTCAGCCTGTCTTTTTGTGGATGGATGGTTACATACATTCAAATATCATTTTAATTGACTAAGGCACTCAATATGTCATGTTGATAGTTTTACCTTTTACACATTAGGTGTTGGGCTTTGTGTGTTCTGATATTCCAGTTATGCTTTTAAAATAATTGGGGAGAGATGAAAGTATTGGCAGGTGGGTTGGAGCTTTTCACTGTAAGAAATCTATCGACAAAGCACCAAACAACAAAATATATTACTCATTGGCTGGTAAGTCGTATGTCCCGGAGGCTGTTGATCATGCTGGCTGCTGGCTGCTTGCCTGCTGAAGGGCAGATGGAAGAGCTGGCTGCTAATTCATTCCTAGCACTCGAACTCAGCATGACTGGGCACCCTGAGCAAGGCTGGGAAAATATTTCTGGGGTAACTTATCTTGCATTTAGCTGTGAATTTGCATCACCCAAAAGAGATGTGCTTTGTTGAGATGACTTCCGAACAGGGCAAACTCATGTTTCCAGGTCAACTTGCAAAGGAATGATTATTATTTTATATTATTTTCATTGGTTTCTATTGATGGGACTCAGTAAATTAATTTAAAAACATTCGTTTTTCTTTCATTTCAAAGACAATTCATTGTAGCCATGCTGATGATAAGGAAGGTGACAGGATAGCCATTGTGATGCCCTGAGGCCTAATTTTATAATTGAAGAAGAGCATGATTTATTATATTTCTCCTGGAAGCATTGCTTTAATATTTTCAACAACATATCATGGTCTTGTAGATACAGAGAAAAAGAAGCCATTTTTGGAAAACCACATGGATTCACTGTCCCATGCTTTATTGACAAAATATTAAAGATTTTCTTTAGTATTTTATCTCCAAAGTTAGCCTTTTCCCTCTCTGACAACTTTTTAATCTTTCCATGAGGTAGAACCACCTGTTGTGTTGATTTTGATGAAAGGAGAGCAATATGCTGGTAAGTCCTTGATTTAGAAGAGAGAGGACATGGTAGGGAATTCCAAGGTGATCAGGAGCCTGCAAAAAATGTCACGAAGCATGGAACTGTTTTCTCTAGACTGCTATATCCCTCCTTCACTGCAAAAGACTACTGTCTAGACTCTGTTTTTTCTCATCTTCCCCAGGTAGCATCCCTATTGGGATGATCGTTGCGAAGCTTGGCTTTCTGAACACCCAACAGTGCCCCACCAATCATCGCCCCCCCACAGGCTTACTGTCTTTCCTAGCTCAGATGCTTTTTCTCCAGATTGTATATTCTTAGATCCCTCTCAACTCTTCACAGTCATGCTGCATCATTGCCTTGCAAAAAAACAGACTAGACTTTCCTTGAATATAGAGTTAGGTGTGACTCAAAATTTTGATCATTCAATTTACAGACTTGCAGCTCCTTGACAAAGCCATTCTCTTCCTCATTATTGGGGAAAGAGCTACTTGTTTCATTTCAGTGAGTCACGGAGAAGTATGGCATAGCACCTGTTGCATAATGCACGTCCCAAAGAAAGCCTTGCATCCATGCTCACTCATATTTTGAGAAAGCAGAATAACACTATAGTAAAGTATTATCAAGTGGCTTGCATATTTTTATTATGTGATTTGTGCTTCAGTAACTAAATTTCCTAAATTATCTTTAGACATAATTATAATCATACTGACAGTATTATCGATTCATATTATATTTAATAGTAATTTTAAATTTTCATTAGTTTATCATCAGGGTAATATAGTAGCCAATGAATTATATGCATGGAGTTGTGCTTTCATAAATTTGACATTACCCCACAGAAAGTTATTTTTAGGTATAAATAGAAGACATGGATGAAATTTGCTGTAGACAGTTATGATCCAGTACTTCATTATAGCAAAGTATTGTCCTGAAGCTTCCATTGAAAAATTTAGCTGTTTTAAATAATGGTTTTGACACATGTTAAGAATTCCTGTAGCAACAAATAGAGATAAGGAAAGTGAAGGTTTAATCTATTTACACAAACATTTATTTTGCATATAAAAACATCTACCTATAGACCTCTACCTTTCAAGCATCCCTAATATTGACTGACAGATAGTTGCTGAGCACAAAAATACAGGAATTAAAAAGGGTGAATATACTTACAATTAAGACGTTCAGAGTAATTGACAACTTGATATGACTTTAACCTATAGGTAAAATGTATATTAGATTGTAATATAAACCAATAGAAATGTGTCATGTAATTTATGAAATGATAGTGAATAGGACCTTTTAGAAATGCGTCTTCTGTGCAGATAGATCAAAGCTGAGCTCACAGGCAGCACAGCTGGAAAATGACCTCTAGAAACCAGGGCAGACTTTCTCAGAGTTTATGAGTTGCAAGTCCCAACCACTATTTGACAGCAGGGTGCAGATAGTGTTCTTCCAGCAGATCCCGGAGTAGTCACTGCAGTGAGGGATGTGGCTGTGAGATTTCACTTCCAGAGAGAGTTGGTGTCCCTGTAGTCAGGACTTGTTTGAGTTTTAGAAAGTCTATGGTTGGACATCAGAGGATTTGCGCAAATTTTTAAATGGACAAGAGATGGCTCAGTAATTAAGTGCATGTATTGCTCTTATGCAGAACCTGGGTTCATTTTCCAGCCCCTGTATCAGGTTATTTTCAACTGCTAGTGACTACAGATGAAGGCCTCTTTTAAATTTTGTGGGCACTGCTCACATGTCATCTACATAAACTCAGACAACATTACACATTTAAACATATAAATAAATAAATAAATAAATAAATAAATAAATAAATAAATAATTAGATCTTTTGAAAAAGCAAGCACAAAAGACATGTGATGAGGACTGGTCAAAATACAGTGTGTATTTCTGTCTTTTCCTAGGATTTAAGGGTGTCTTTCCTTTACAGTTACTAGGTTATAACTAAGGCTATTTGATTGAAATGCGGATACCACAGCAATAAATTACTTGAGTGTTGTGAAAACATGAATTCTGATATTAAAGGAAATAAAGAAAAGACAGGTAAAAGTGAGAAAAGCAAAGAGGATTTGAATAGATAGGAACTTGCTGGTGAGAGAATATATGTGCTGGTGTGGAAGGATTCAAAACGTTGTCACCAGGATGTAGACATATGGAGAATAGAGGGCTCCTTGAGATAATACTGCACATTGTCAGTGTATTTCCTTGAACATCATTTAACATCTTTCTCTTGTTTCTTCATCCATGCTTCTTGTGTTTTGCTACTGACCTCCTTTGGAGAGATATTGTAACACTTAAATAATTAATGATTATTAAGCATTTTTAGAAAAGAAAGCACTGCTTCACTTCTAATTTAGAGGCATCTATAAATTGCCACATGCACAGTATACCATTGTCAGACTCCTTTTTGAGGCCCCACATCAACCAGGCCTCCCGCTCACATCAGGAGAAATTATGGCCATGAATTTGAAATTACATCTGATTCTGCTTGGCTTAGATGTGCTTCTGTTGCAACATTGTTTCATTGTTTTGACATTTGTGTGTCTATTTGTTGGAGGGTTTTAAACTCTTTGTAATGAAAGGAAACTAAAGTGCATACTATAAACATTTTTCAAAGGTGGTGTCATCATGATTGAGGATAAAAAATTGATCTCCTGAATACAAGTCTTGGAAAGGCATGTTCATCTTGCTCCATCTTACTCTTTTAACCTTGTGTAAAAAGGGCAGTGTAAAGAAGTGCCCATTTGACACACTGTCTAAAGCTTTAACCATCATCATAATCTCTCTCTCTCTCTCTCTCTCTCTCTCTCTCTCTCTCTCTCTCTCTCTCTCTCTCTCTCTCTCTCTCTCTCTCTCTCCCTGCAGTGACCCTCCTTCCACTATCACCAGGAAGAAAACAAACTGTGGAACACAGTCTTTATAAGTAGTGTTAGAATTGAAAGAAATTGTGTATATCAATCAATTCTATTTCGATATTTCCATGTTTGTTACTTATAAGTGCTCTTGGATCATTTCTGGGCAGAAACCCAAGTCCTTTCATTAAACATTCATTCTTCCTGAGGGGACTTGAACTTTTCACTCAAAAATCTAGTGTAAGGGAGATCAGCTGTGACATCTGTTATGTTACCAATTCCAAGATTGATTTCTGTGGTCTACTGGTTTGATGGAAAATCCTGTCTTCTTTTCCAGTCTATGTATCCCCTTCAACTATGGCTGTTATAGATCAAGGTGAGTACATGATTAACTACACTGCTTTCTGTTCATTTTTCCACATGTAGAAAAGTGTGGAGAGAGGAATGATGGCAGCAATCTAAATAAATCTTTGAAGTTTTGGTTGTTGAGGTATGCACACTTCAAAAGACGTTAGTTGGGACTAAATTATTCAGAAGACAACAGAAATATCCCATTTCCACTCCAAATGCATACTATTCTCACAGATAAGTAACTAAATATAATTCTAATTAGCATCTTGTGCTCCAATAAAGCTTCATTCTTGGAAATTCCTAACTAGGCTTTCTATTGTCTTGGTCCCATCTTTTATTTACTTATTTTTAAGAAGTCTTCCTGTGTGAATATAGTGAATTACTATAGCCTGTAATTCACTATCTATCCCAGGTTGGCCTCAAACTAATGATCTCTCTGCCTCAACCTCTCAAGTGCTCAGTTGTTGGTGTGGGCTACCACACCTGTCTCATCCTGCCCTTTCTTTCACTGTACAGTCTGACAGCTTGGGCCAACTGGAAAAGGATGGAAAACTACAGATAAGAAGAGGTTTATTTATTTCTTTGGGTATAGTTCTAGGTAATTAATTGGACCAACAAAAAGTTTTTATGCTTATGGGACAAACTATGATTGTTTAAAGGTGTTAAAAAGAACAGGAATGTCTTTGACTCTCAAACACAGTTATAATGAGAACCAGTTTGATCAAAGATATGTGTCCCAGACTCTTTTATACAGAAACTATTTCTCATGTTTGCTTAGAGAATATTAGCCTTGAAACCCCAGACTCACAGTGGACAGAGTTATGAATGTGTTATTTAAATCAACTGTAATGCAGTGGATCTACTCTTGTAGCCATGATGTCCCCTGTCTATCTATTTACACTTCCTTGGTATTAATGGATTCAAGATGTAAAATTAGACACTAGAAAATTGGTGGCCATAGAAAAGTGACTGCAGCTTTTAGTTATTTAATCTGACCTGTAATGGAGCCTAGAAAATTATTCTTATCCTTTGTAATGATTTCCTACGTCTTAGTCAATTGGGCTTCAACTGTGAAACTATGAAGCTGGATGGGGGGACCAGTCAGTGAAGTGAATGTGTTACAAGCTCAAGGATCTGAGTTTGGGGCTGAGACTTGTAAAAAAAAAGATACATGCTGTAGTCCTAGAATAGCCAAACATAGGCAGACCTCAGAGGTTCACTGACTAATCAGGGATCTCCAGGTTCCAGTGAGAGACCCTGTCTCAAATAAATAAGGTGGAGTGTTCATTAGGAATGATACTCAGAGTTGATCTTTAACCTTCATAGAAATGCATAGACACATGCACCTACACTTAAATGTATACAAACACTCACATGAACACATATACAAACATATACATACATATAGAAAAATAATGAAAATAAATAAACTGCCATGGCTGAGCAGATTATGTACATCAGAGACTTATTATTTGTTGTTCTGTGAGCTAATAGCCTGATATCAGGGTCAATTTGAAGTATGAACAATTTTCTACATTATGGACTACTGACTTGTTAGTGTATCCTTATATGTCAGAAAAAAGTAAGCAAGATTCCATTAGGTCTTTTGAATTAAGCACTAGTGTCATTCTCTAGGGATCCCCTCTATGACCTAATTAAATTCAAAACCATACCGAAAGGATGTGGCTCCTCATGATTTCACATAGTAGGTACACTGTCAACATGTGAGTAAAGGTGTGAAAGTTCATTTCATCCATCACATCTTACAGTTAGTGCAGAGGTTTAGATGTTGAATGTTCTCTATGGATGATCCATTGTTAAAGGCTTCATCTCTTGGGTTGCATTATTAAGACACAGTGGAACTTTGGAGAGATGGGACAATTGGAGGTACTTAGGTAACTGGATGAATCTTCTTGAAGTGGATTATTGGAAACTGGCCTCTTCTTTTTCTTCTCTTACTCATGATGTAATCATTTCTCTCTGACACATATTACTGTGCAGAGAGCATACTGCCATGAAATACTACTGACTTCAGACCCAATATAACAGGTCCAGTTAATCTTTGACTAGAATTTTCAGCGCAACGAGCCAAAGCAAACTTTTTGTAGTTGTTCATACACTACTTCAGGCATTTCATATAGTGACCAAAAGCTTTCTAATACAATAATCCGGACCATCTAAGTCCATTCATTCATTTAATGTGCATTTATTATGTATCTTCTAGATGATCCCCTAGTCTAGATTCTTGTATCTATCAGTAAACAGAATGGGGAATAATGCCTTGCTCTATTTCTCAAATTAGTCTGCCCAAGCTATAAGCCTGTGAGTGTTATTACAAAGAAGACTCTTGGCCAAACCTCTGACCTTTCACATTTCATTTCTAAATTATATGTCAATCCAAGTTCAGATACTCCTTTCAACCATTGGGGTCAGCTTAAATACATTTGAAATTGAGATCTTAAATGTGGTGAGACTGAGGAGTATAATTTTAAGTTAGAATTTAAAATCAAATAGCTGCCACATGTATATGCTGCTTAATCTAAGGAGAAAAATCTATGTTGTTTCTTATATCTTCTTGCATGGATCTAGCTTAGCTTGGAGGTGGAGAGCAGATTATTCTGTGTGTTGACAGAGAAACACTGGGTAGGATGGGTGAATATGTGCTTCTGGCCTTTAGAGATACTTTGAAAAGAAAAATGCTATCTCTTGGAAAGAAATTCATATTAATGCCTTATAAGTGATGCTGAATTGGTGTGGGATGCCAGAGACTGTCCTTGTGGTGTTTGGTTATGTGACACCAACCACAAGAAGTCTGGCACAAGTAGAATCCATGAAAATCCACTGGACAGGCCCAATAGGCAAATCCAGTGACCAGTTGAGGGTATAGTCAGGTACTTGAGAGGAAAGTGATGACAAATGAGAAAATCCCTGGAGCGTAAATTCTATTTTGTTACCTTGAAAACTTTAATAGACCATTTCTTTGACAAAGGAGACTCTACCTTGAGCCATTTGAAAGTTTTTTTTAAAGGCCATAGATAATTTGAAACTTGGAAAAAAAACTTTATTATTTTCCTTTTTTTTAAATTTAAATTTGAAGCAGAGTTGTTTTACATGTCAATCCCAGCTCTCTCACTCTCCCATCCTTCCTATCATCCCCACCAAACCCAAGCCTATCCTATTTCTGCTACCCAGGGAGGGTGAAGCCTTCCATGGGGAGACTTCAAAGTCTGTCATATTATTTGGAACAGGCCTAGGCCTTCCCCCATGTGTCTAGTCTGGGAACATATTCCCCGGTGTGGCATGGGATTCCAAAGTCCATTTGTATACTAAGTGTTGTTCTTTTGCAGCTGCTATTGCCTAAGAAACACAAACACGAGACTCAGCACCCATGCGGAGTTTATTGAGAGAGGGGAGAGAAAAGGGGTACCTGATGGCCAACTGAAAGCAGGGGAGCGAAAGAGAGAGGTCAAAGAAAGAGAGAAGGGGCCCCAGAGAGCAAGAGAGAGAGGGGGTCCCAGAGAGAGAGAGAAAGAGAGAGAGATGTGCTTGGCTCACTTGCTTTAAAATGGGGGCTTGCGCATGCGTAACTGGGTCCCCTGTGCAGCCAGGTAAAGGCTTGAACAACTGGAAAAGCCTGAGGTAGTGATGACATGGCCATGGGCATCCCGCCCGTTGTCAGAGGCAGAGTCAGGGGAATGCAGATTCCCAATACTAAGGATAAATACAGATTTATTACGAGAGGCCCAATAGACTGCCCAGTCCTCCCAACTAACACCCACATTCAGGGGTTCTGGGTCAGTCCTGTGCTGGTTTCCCAACTGTAGCTAGTTGTTTTCCGCCAGCCCACCTGGTCCTGCCACCACGCCAGCCCGAAATAACACGCAGAGACTCTGTGTTTGATACAGTGCTGTTGGCCAGATACTATCATTGTTTATCGGCTAGCTCCGTCTTAATGATTAGCCCATTTCTATTATTCTAAATATTTCCATGTGGCTCATCTTACCGGCCAGAGCGGCTGGCGTTCTACCTCTGATTCTGGCTTCTGGCCACCTTGGTCACCCGAAATTACATTAATATAGACATTTGGGACAGGCTGTTAGGAATAAAGCGTGGGGATCCTTGGAGAATTCCATGGCAGGTGAGGGTGACCAAGGCAGAGAGAAAAAAAACCTGCCAGGCTGACAGAGCTTAAGTGAGAAATTTTATTAGAAAGGAGAGGGAAGAAGGAAAGAAAGAGAAAAGAGGTAAATAGACAGAGACAGAGAGACAGAGAGAAGACAGGAAAAGTCCAGTGTGCTCCAGGGAAGGAGAGCACTAAATGGGCAGAGGTCTTTCCTTTAAAGGGGTCCTTTGCACCTGGGCGGATGAAGGCAAAGCCTGAGTGCATTCTGCCAGGTGACAGGGGCAGGTGAACATAATACCCTGAGGAAAACACTCAAATATATGCACATTTCACAAGAATAAAAATTTAAAACTTTGTCTCATTTGTTCTACATTTGATAAAACTGAAGAGAAAAGTACTTCATACTTAGGTTCTAGGATAGGAGATTGTTATAACTTTTGTAGAGTAATAACACACATTCTTAACTTTTTTTATATCATGGCCATCATACTGAACATTGTGATTCCTTGTCTCCTGTGATCATATTCTTGCCAGTGAAAGCATCTGTATTGACTTCATGTTTTTCTGCTGGTTTTTACTCTTGAGGGGAACTGAACGAAGCTGGTATTCTGAACTGTGTTCTAGAGGACAGTTCTGAATCCCAGTGAACAGCCACTTCCTTGGGAATACCCTTCTCCAGGAATACCCAGAAGTGATTTTAGCATCAGCAATACAACAGTATGTAAACTGCACTGATACTGTGTAAAACTCCTGAGATTTGGAGGTCTGATCTGTTACAGCCTTGGCTTAGGACTATGATTTTAGAAGAAAAAATGTCTATGGTGTATGCTGGCATTACAAGTTGATCTCTGTGCTGCTGACACACTCTAATGGGTTAGATTAAAAATCAGGGAGAAATTAAAACTAAAAATTAAAAATCAGGGAAAGAAATCTCCTTCAACCATCAGCCGACATGCTTTCAATAGTGTTTTTAATGACTTAATATCTTTCTCAAGAGACAGCCACATATCCAGGTGCTTGTCTTGATATGGACTTCACTTACTTATTACAAAGTATTCTGGAGTGTTTATACTAGCTCTTGGAATTCAATATTGCTATGTAGAAAAATCCCTATTCTGAGTATAACATTTTTATTTTTTTAATGTATTTTCTGGGGATTCTTTCATATATGGAATGTAATGAGGACCATGTTTACTGTCTAAATAAGTGTGTATGTTGTGTTTGACTGGGGTATTCCCCTGTTCCAATTATCCTCACCCACTGAAAGTGGAGTTTAGTTCTAACAATGTTCTTTCTTGGAATGTGCATTTGAAATGCATGACTAAATAGTGAACTTTATTTTAGAGGATAAAATGGTCAAAACAAAGAGATCTCTGACATTTTTTCTTTTTCTGGGGTTTCTTTGGGAGTCCTCCTCTTGGCTGATCTGTTTCCTGGCACCATCAACACTGTTTGTCACCATATTGCTGTCTTCTACCAAGCTAAGGAAGGCTTCTTGTTGCTATAAGTATGAATAAACTGTGCTTTCACCTCATAAGCTCCAAGTTTGTACCATGCTCTGTATAGAAGATCTTCAGTTGAATTGTAAGGAGTGCATAAAAAGAAAAGTCTAATAAGATTGACTTCAGTAATTTTGTGAATTTATTTAACTGCTGAAGGAGAGGCAGGGAGATAATTTTTAGTCTCTGTTTCTCCATTTTGCTTTGGCAGCCACTGGCCTTCAACAAGTCTGCAGCCATCATGTTGCTGGTCTTGATCATAGTCATTCATGCAAGATCAGAGGCAACACATGTTCACATACTGGTGCACTAAGGCAGAAAATTCCCAGGAGAAAATAGTAATGACTTTTCATTTGACTTTCAATTATGATTTTGTAAAATTGCAAATGTACTTCCCTAAATAGAGCAAACTTCTAGTTGCTTCCTGGAAGTGAATAATGGGAAGAAGTGATGAGTGGAAGGGGGAAGCCATCATGATAGTCAACATCCCCCTAACCTTTAATCACAAATGCAAATTGGTGTTTACTTAGATGGGGAACTGAAAATACTCAATTTCACATGGAGTCAAGTGAACATGTGAGCACAATGTAGGTTTGAAGATACACCCAATAAAATAATGTGGTTGTGAATTTATTTATTTGTACTTTAATCTGGAATTTTTCATTTTAAAGGCATATGTGCTCATGGACAGTGTGTTAAACTCACCTATCACTGTATTCCCAAAACCTAATAATCTAGATATTTTTAGATAGTTTTCTTTTGAAAAACCATATAAAATTTATTATACAACTTGCAAATGAAAAACATCACATATGAAAATTAACCAAGCCCAAAATCTGTATAACTCTTTGGATTTTTATACATTTATAATAGGCTTTTGAAATAAAAACTGGGGGGATTGATATTAAATTTTATACTTTTAATATCACACATATTAAATATATTTCATTCCCTTATCTACCACTGAAACCAAAATATCTATGACAGAATTAGAGCTAGGAATACAGTTAGCACTATGTCATCTTTCATAACCTGTCCCATTACCTGCTTCAGTCCTTCCTGATCTTCTTGTATTTAGCTTTTCTTATTCTCTTCTATTATGTCTTACTGTACCCAATATGTACATCTGTTAACAGACAGTGTTATATATACTATTGTAGTATATATAATATACTATATTAGTATATATTCATTAATATATAGTATTAATATAAAGTATAGCCATACAGAATATATATTATATAAGTATACACATGTACTATATATAGTTATACACACAGTATTAGCTAGATTTCACATGTAAGAGAAAACGTGGTTTTCAATTATTTCTTGTCCTTCTCTGAACAGCTTGTTTAGATAACTTACTTGTTCTTTACCATTCACCATATGTAATGATGCTCATGAATTTCTAGATATACCAACATAAAAATATAACATTTTATGAAGGTAGCAACCACAATGATAGAGGATTTTGTTGTAGGGTGAGAGTTTGCCTTCTTATAGACATTTATGCCACTTATTTGTATAATAGAAAAAATATTTACCATATTGGTGAGATAGTATTAATAAAAGACATATTAAGTTTGACATGCTTTTATTACTAATTTATATTTTAAGAATATTTTGTCCAGTCAGAAGGTCTTGTCTTTACCCTCTTCTCTTGGATTGTAATTCTTATTTTCTTCACAGTTTGGTGCAAAACAGATAATTGCAATGGGTTACAAATGATTAAGCATTACTCACAATCCAAAGGTAGAACTGCACTACAGTGAGATATTCTCCTGTGGAAAGAAAGATTCTCTATTGTAATCTTATTGAATTATTCCAGTTTCAAGAATTTCCTTAGACAAGTGTATGCCTTTTTGTTTTTCTTTCAGAGAAACTTCTCT
Source organism: Cricetiscus sungorus (assembly GCA_030556225.1). Lineage (NCBI taxonomy): Eukaryota > Metazoa > Chordata > Mammalia > Rodentia > Cricetidae > Cricetiscus > Cricetiscus sungorus. The sequence continues at coordinate 76,193,056 of JANBXA010000372.1, forward strand.
GACAAAAACAGTTTACAAAACAACATTACAAACAGCATATGACATTTGAACCCCAATGTAACTGGCATGACTAGAGGCAACACTTCAGTAAAATTGTCCAGTCTTGCTTGGAGTACAGGAGGGACAGATGAATGGATATATAGATGATAAATATACAGATAGATGGATAGATACACGCATAGATAGATAGATAGATAGATAGATAGATAGATAGATAGATAGATAGATAGACAGATAGATGATAGATAGATAGATTGTTACTATGGTTAGATTCTGGAATGCCCCACAAAGGTGACACTATTAGGAAGTGGCAGAAGCTTTAAGAGAGGGAACTAGAGGAAGGAATTTAGGACATCAGTGGTCCCCAGTCTTTGCTTTTCTGTTTTGCTACCTGAGTGCTAAAAGGAAAGCAGCTTCCTCTGTCATGGATTCACAGCACACTATACAGATTCACCACAGGCCCCCAAACAATAGGGATGGACTGAAAGCTTAAAGCTATAAGCAAGACAAATCATCCTGCCTTGCACAGTCATAGCTATTTTATCTCAAGAACAGAAAGCCAACTAACACATCCATAGCCGCTTAGCTTAGAAAATCATCCAGACTAGATTTTTAAAGCACAAACTGTGCGGCAGCTGCAGTGATCCATGTGCAGCAGAGTGGAGAAAAGCAGCCTCCAGAGACATGAGGGCTGGTAAGAGAGCTAGCAAAGTAGTCTAAGCAAGATGAGAACAAAACAAAATTACTTCCTGATAAAGTTGCTGGTTTGTGAGACCCAGTATTTCTCCCTGCCTTCTTTTTAGGATTTTATTTCTTATCTTCTCATATGCATTCTATCTATGTAGGCACTGAAGTGAAGGGTCTCTTTCTTTATGAACTAGAGGCTACAAGTGAAGATATCACTCATTTATTCATATCCTCTTATTTTTATATAAGATCTGCATAAGTCATGCTGACCCTGAGCTTACTGTATAGACCAGGCTAGTCTTATAATTGTGATCCTCCTGCCTCATCACCGTATGTACTGTGATTTTAAATTTAATTACTTTGCCTGGACATAATTCTGTTTTTCAAAAGACAATGCATTTTATTCAATGAACAAATATTAAACTATTAATAATGAAATATTAAACTATTAATAATGAAAAATATTAAACTATCAATAGCTACTCCAAATTATCAGGAATAATTAATTTAAGAGGTTACTCTTTTAAGGGGGAAAGTATTTCATTTTCTGGTATTTATAAAGGATTGAAGAAAAGTATATTCACATAGCAAGGCCACATCATTTTATATATTTTTAAATGATTTATAGTATTGACAATATGCCTTGTTTGATACATTATTATAACATATGCTCTCATACATGGCAATGTATGAGGGAAATTATTCTTTTCATAAACAAATTAATGTTATATTTTAAACTATAAATAAATACTTTGTTTCAGTAACAAAGAGCCTTAGAACTTATATGTAAACTACCATAAAAATCTTAAGCATAAAGATACATAATTTAAATATTGAAATATGAAAGTTTTATTTTTAGAGGATACTGGTAAAGTGAACCACTTTCTCAAGTTGATGGATTATTAAGCAACCATTAGGGAGAACTGTGAAGATTATTCTGCAATAGAGAAAATTGCTTTTACTTACGACACAAAATGAAAAATAATGGAGACTGTGTCTATATCATGATAAAATTATATGTGAACAGTAAATAATAATAGTAATAATTTATCCAGATTAGAGACTGTTTTTCTGTGCTTTAGGGGTATAATTTACTTAAATTTTATGGCTACTGTCAGAGTTTGCACTGTTTGTATTTTTTGCTTTACAAATGAAAACTCTAGATGTACATAGGCTAGGTAGTTGACTATGTGGCCCACAGCTTAGAGGTTTGGTGATTTAATCCAACCGATCCATCACTCAGCAGACTATTTCCATGCAGTTATGATATTGGCCAGCAGGGTTAGGTGTCAAACTTATGGTAAAGGTTAGGCCATCCTCAAAGCTTTTTTAGTTTGGATGCTGTCTGTACTTTGGGGATCCCTAAGCTACTTGAACTGTGACTATAAATGTTAAAGTTCTCTACACATTCTCAACATTTATGATTTTAAGAACAGTTCATTATAAAGAATATAGTTAGAGATTAGCCAACTGAAAGTTCTCATAACACAAGCTTTTATTAGAGATCACTATGCCCTCTCTTTATGGAACCCATAAGCATTACTCTGTAACATCCCAATTTTCAAACTAATGGAGAACTTCCACTGATCACCACTAAGAAGTTTTTTTATTGAGGTCTAATTTTCTAAGTATGGTGGATTGAATTAAGGGCCAAATTTAGTCTCTGCTGTATGTCTCCTCTATAGGGATAGTGCTGATCTCTTTAATGACCAGTTATCTAACAGTCCAACAGTTTATGGCATTAGGGTAGCACAATGTGTTTCAAGGATTTCAAAGTGTCACCTCAGGAAGTGAGAACACGGGTCAATTATATTCTCTGCTGTACCACAAATGTCTTCCAGGAATAAGAAATCACTAATGTAATGATGACCTTATTGGGAAAACACTGGGTTCTAGCTCTGTTCCAGAACTTTTAAAAGTCTGACTCAAAACATTTATAAATACTCCAGTTCTCCTGAGTCGCCAGACCTTCCTGCCCTCCTCCCTAATTTGTGTGCTCTTTTACCCATTCTTAGCATGTTTTATATCCTAATTGGAAGCCATTTTAGCTTAGCCTGGCATCAGGATTGTACTCCTTAGATCCAAACTATTGTGTGGGAGTCAAGATTCACTAGACTCAGTACAGGTTATGTGAAGTTTATCCGGGGAGAATGTACTTACACAAGAAGCAGGTGACCACCGCAAGTTCCAGCTCCAAGGATTCAACCAAGCTTCCATCTGTGATCTGACCAGAAGCAAAAGAGGGCCACCTGTCCTGACCACAGACCTAAACTCCCTCCCTCTCATGTCTGCAGCTGTGACCAGGCGTGGTCAGCAGTACAGGTGTGGGCAGAGTGGATATCTCACTGTGTCAAACATTCTCTTCACACATGCTAGCTATTTGATCTTGAGATGCTTAAGGAAAAAGCTAAGAAAGGCTTGATTGTACCCCAGTGTCTTCATTGGTAAAGTGGTGAGAATAGTGCCTACTTCACAGCGTTGCTACAAAAATGCACTTTAAATGGTGCTGTCAGTCTTGCCTTTCATAACAAAGGAAATATTCTTCAAACCTGAGCATGTGTGAATGTTTAATATGATTTTAAGTCAAGACAAAAGTGGAATGCACCAGGAATTCTAAAACTCTGTCATATTGGCCCAATCCCTATGATTTACCTTTATCCCAGTGCTCTTCCCAAAGCTGCACGTAGAAATCCCTTTGTGGGTAGTGTTTCAGTCCATGAACTGAAGAAAGGACAAAAAGAGGCCATAGCCAGCATTTAGTAGTGTGTCCCTCATGGTTCTCTTACTGTGGTCTAATGAGGTGGAAGTTTCATTAGCTTTTTCATGAGAACAAGTGACCTGAGGTCTTCACTTGCAAATATCATGAAGTCGTCCTTCAAACTTAGTGGTTCAGTTTTAGAATCTGGACTTCGCTGCCAGTATTTTATCATTCACCCATTCTATCATGGTGTTTTAATCACTGTCCTATGATGAATAGGCCCAAGGCAACTCTTATGAAAGTACATAATTTGGATCTTGCTTATATTTTCAGAGGTTTAATTTCTTATTACCATGGCAGTAAGCATTGCAGCAGGCCTGGCAGGCATTGTGCTGGGGAAATAGTCATGATATGCAAGCAGAGAAAAAGAAAGAGAGTCATTGGGCCTGGCATGGGTTTTGAAAACTCAAAATCCACCCCTACTGACATACTTCCTCCAACAAGGCCACACCTCCTCATCTTCCTAATCCTTTCAAATAGTTCCACTCACTGGTTACCATGATGCTCTTTTTAATCTTGCTAGTTTTATGATTTTTTTAAAAAAATTATTTATTTTGTTATTCTTGTATTTGCTGGTGTTTTAGTAGTTATATGGCACTATTCTCTCATAGTCTTAAATTGTGTTTACTTAGTGAATAGTGATGTTACCTTTTCTTTTCATGCATAGATCTTCTGTGTTTTTTCCATTATGGGGATTGAACCATTGGCCTCATTCCTGCTAGACATGAACACTATTAGCTTAGTTGGCTATATCCCCCCAGTTCACCCATGGGCTTTCTGTGTGCCAAGTTAGTAAACCATGGATGTACAGAATGTTCTCAGGCCTACAATGTTTGTGCCTGTACTGTGTACATATTCTTCTTCTTGTCACTATTCCTTGAGCAACACAATATGACATTTATTTTACATAGAACTAATGTTGTATTTGGTGTTACAAGCAACAAAGAGTGAGTTACATATTCAGGAGGAGGTCCATTGACTGTGTTTTAGCACTATGCCCTTTTAAAGGCATGCTATAGGTATCTGTGGAGTTTGGTATGGGTATAGAGTCCTCTTGGACCAGTTACCAGTTACTAAGGAAAAATGATCTTTTTATCAACCAAGTATCCACTTTGGAAAATCTGTGCTTGTCTTTCGTAGGTTTTTAACTCATTACTTAGTTTGTATTTTACTGGTGACTTTCAGAGTTGCCATGTATTCTACATGAGGTCTTTTTCAGATGCATAGTTTGCAAATATTTTCTCCTAGTTTACATTCTGTCTCTTCCTTTTTAAAAATAAGATCTTCCAAAGAATGAGAGTGTTAAGTCATCTGAAGTGTAATTCATACATTATATTCTCTTGTGAATTATGACTTTGTTGTTTTGGCTAAGAACTCTTCATGAGTGTGACATCCTGATGATTTTCTCTTAGATGTTTCTGCATAACGGTTTTGTAATTTTATATTGCACATTTAATTCTATAATCAGTCTGAGCTAATTTTCTGTAAGGTTAAAAGAGTCAGCTGAGATAATTTGTTCATTTCATCTGTGTGTTTACAATCACTTTAGTGCCACTGGTAGAACATGCCACCTTTTCTTTATTGATGGGCTTTTGTTCATCAGCATACCTACACATTTTTGGTTCCACACTTGGGTACACTATTCTGCTTCACTGATGCATGTATCAATCCTTCCATCAGGGCCATGGAGTCTACTTTAATGTAGCTAAGTAATGAATCTTAAAGTCTGGCAGCATGATGTTTCCCACTCTATCCTTCCTCTCTGTTATCCACATTTCTTCTTTTGATAAGCAAATTTGCAATAATATTTTCTGATTTTACAGTTTTTCTGATATTTTGATTGGAGCTGTAATAACTTTAAATGTCATTTAAGAGAAAATAGTTATTCTTGGTAAGTATTTTAGTCTGTGAGCACAGTATGTGCTCTTTTTACTTGGATGTTTTTCTGATGACTCCATCAGCACTCAAAGGTTTCTGTACAAAGTCGCATATATGTACTATTAGACATATATGGTATGTATAGACATACATACCATTTTGAGTGCTTGTTACTAGAACTATATATTCAGTTTTAGTCATTCTGAATTAATTGGTGGTGAATGGAAATGCAGTTGATTTTGTATGTTGATCTTGTATTCTGTGTCTTGGCCAAACTCCTCTATTCTGGGAATAATTTTGGAAATGACTTGAGATTTCCATATGCAAATGTGGGCAGTTTTATTCATCTTTTCTTTTTTGACCTTCATTTGTTGCAATTCCTTGCCATGTTATACTTGCTACAATCCACAAGATTCACAGTGCATGGAATCCTTACCTGATTCACAGTACATGGGAAAAATACTTTCCTTTAATTCTCTTACTACATTAGCTGTAAGGTTTTGATGTTTATATTGTATTATGAAAAAGAAATCCTCCCTATCTATAATAATTTTATGGAGTTAATCTTGAATAATTATGAATGAGTTGAATCCTGTCAGTCTCTTCTCCAACATCAACATCAATTAATGTGATCATTTTCCTTTAGCCTATTACTATATTTATTATAGTGATCAGCCCAGAAGCATACTTCCTAACCATTGTTTAATTCATTTTCAGAAATTAGTCATCCATTTATGGTAAACAGCCCCTGTGTGATCAAGTGAAGTTCATGAATACAAAGAAAAGTGAAACTGAAGATGTTAATGTGCTGGAATCTTGTAGTGTTGATGAAAGACTGAGGAGAGAGAGAGAAGTAGAGGAAGACAGAGAGAGAAAGAGAGAGAGAGAGAGAGAGAGAGAGAGAGAGAGAGAGAGAGAGACAGAGACAGAGAGAGACAGAGAGAGAGACAGAGAGACAGAGAGACAGAGAGAGAGAGAGAGAGAGAGAGAGGAGTAATGAGGTGAAATCAAGTATCATTTAAATCTGTGTGTGGTGGAGACATTCCATGTAAATTTTAAGAAAAAGTTTCAAATGGTACAATGGCAATATGGTACTTTGACTAAACAATACCAGCAGTTGGGATAGAAGTAGCCACTTGAGAGGGATTTCTCACTGCATGTGTTTCTACAAAGTAGAAGAAGAAAAAAAAGAAAGAAAGAAAACAAGACCATGCCCTTAAAGGTTGATCAGAAAGGCCGGCTGTGCTGTGGATGATTTGAAGCTTCCTATATAACTCTACTTCAAGGAAACATGGCCTCCCATTCATCCCTGACCTGTCTGACATGCCTGGATTGTATCACTGAAGAAGAAAAGAAAGAACATGTAGATCCACCGATTCATTTGGGAAGAATAAAAGCTCAAATTCAGGGTAACACAAATAAATGTAGAGTTAGAGGGCAAGATGAATAATCATTATCTTGTATTTTTGTAGCACTTTTTATATTATACATGGCTTCACAGTTGGTTATAAAGGACCTGGATGATGGGATGATTCATGAATGAAAATGTTTCAGGTTACACGGAATAGCAGTTACCATACTCATTAATAGTGCTGTATTTAAGTATTATCGTCTGATTTTTTATAGCAACTAGCCTCTTGTACTTTTGCACAGTATGTTTTTATAACTTTGATAATTGGCATAATGTTCATACTCATTTTTAAATTTCTTGGGTTTTAAATTTCTAGGACAGGGCCCAACATTATGTGAATGTAATGTACAAAACAAGCACGAAAGTGAGACTGAACTAGAAACAGCACAAGCTTATATGACCTTAGTCATTTCACTCTCTTAGAGGTTATCAGCTTCTGTTGCTATTGCTCCTCCCTGTTCCTTCCCCCAGAGCGATAGACCTGTGTTGTTTAAGACTTTATTTGTGTTGCCTGCCCATCTAGTTTCTACAGTGGTCTTGCAATGTTGTGCCTGTGAGTTCACCTGTACTGAAACACACTCAGTTCTATGTTTATTTTAATATAGACACAGGTATGGCCCACTTTAGGTAAAGACTAATTTGTTAAGATCCCAAAGTACAAGATTATTCTGTGGCCTTTAGCCTCCTGCTTTTATTCACTGTTCATTTTACCTCTATCAGTCAATAGCAAATATTTAATTTTCCTAAGAATGGAATTCAAATGTTTCTAGAGCTGCATTTAACAATGGTTGATGACAGAGCTGTGAATGGAAGGTTTCACATTCTTCTCATCAGACCCTCAGAAACATGTGTATCTATCTCACCTGTTTCTGGTATTTAGCAGCGTAGAGGAGGGAACAAGGAGCTATAGAGACCAAAGAAGGCCTTCAATTTGAGCTACCAATGTAAAACACCTCCACCAAGGGGTCTTGTACGAAGTGGAGACTTCTGAAGACTACCTTCTAGATACAAGCTCAGTGTAGGTAGTGGGAAACATCTTGGAAAGGTGCTGGGTCCAATTTGCCCTTCAACCTTCTAAGTATGGAACAGGAAAGAAGCTGCACATGAGTCAAGAGCCAGAAGTTTTCAAGTCCTAAAGTTTTATCTGTTCACAACAGTTTTCATGACAAAGCCAGAAAGAAATTCACCAGTGCATTTGTTGGAAGGAGTCACATTTTCTTCCGATTAAGAATATGCTGAGACTTGCTTTTTAGAGCAACTTTCTAATTGTACCACACATCAGTTTTTAAATAACTAGGAAAAAATGTTCCATACTGAATTATTCTTTGAGGATCAGAAATTCAAGGCAGATGTTTTAAATCTAAGTTGGTGTTTTGTAGCGAACATAGTTATATTTCTAAGCAATGGAAAATAATCTATGTAAAGATAATGAAGTAAGAAAAAAACAAGAACAGAAACATGTATGTTCTCTATTAATAAGACCCAGGTTGTCAATCCAGGCCTCAACACAAAAAAGCTTGTATTTGACAATGTTGAGCAGACCATAATTTATGAACACAGTAAGACCTCTGACCTAATGTGAAGTTTTAGTTACAGCACAAAACATGAACAACAACAATAACAACAACAAACAAAAAATTAAAACAAACTATAATAAGCAAAACAAGAGAATAACCTTTCATTTGTTTAACAAAAGAAATTCCAGACCTCTAAAAAATAGAAACTTGATTAAATATTCAAAATTATAACATGGTTGCAATTAAAAGGAAATAAAGTGATCAAAAATCATGTTTTCAACAACATCAAAATGCCAAAACTATAAAGCAAAACCATTAATACACAGAAAACAAGTTATTTAGATGTTAAGGCCCCAAAGGAACAGCTAATTCTAAGTGTTTGGACATCGTCACTTGCTTTAAACTCTAGAGGAAACTATTCAACTCATCCTAGCTTAGGGGTGTCTAATATGTACCCCACGTTAAGACATAAGAGAAGAGGGGTTTCTTTTTTTGTTTTGTTTTGTTTTTTTTATTTTTTGTTTTTTATCTCACATTTTTTAATAAAGTGAGAAAAACACTAATGAAGGTTTAAAAGAGATAAAATAAAAAAAATTTTAAGAGAAAAGATTCATTGTTCTTCTTAGTTCCAGCCTTCCATTTTTCTCTCCATATACCTTTTTTAGGTATATTATCTGAAATGTGACTGTGAGACTCTGTTTTCCATAAGGCATCCAAAAGTAAGCACATTCCATATTGTACAATTGTTGTTGTTTTGCTTTGGTTGTGTTTTGTTTGTTTTGAAACAAGAGTTTATTACATACCAGCTGACCTTAACAAGTTGGTCCTTCTCAATGTTGGAATCCTAGGAGTGTCATCATGCCCTGGCTCTATAAATCTTTTGCAATGTTTCTGTTAAAGCTGGGCATATTATTTCCTTGGTTTGATATCCACAGTCTACCATATCTTGTTTAAGTTACAAAGAATCACACATGACACTAGAAGCATATTTCTGGGCATAAACTTCTTATTCCTTTGACTAATGTCATTGTGCTAACTTTTCTTGGGAGAGTAAAAGTATATCATTTTGGTAATGACAGAGTTGCAAGTGACATGAAAGACTCTTACTCTCTCTGTGGGTCCTTGTCAGCATGTGTCTGTCTGCTTAGAGGGAGATTGTTTAAAGGAATGTATTTTCTTTAATATGTCCCTGCTTCCTCCCAAGCAAGATCTCAGTTATGAATCTGTAAAAGGAAAGGTTACTTTGCAATATGTGGAAAATCTAAGGAACTGGATATTTCTATTATCAATTCCTGTTATTCTTACACATAATCATGCTATGAGATCTAGCAAAAGTAATTTCATTCTTAGCTCAAATAATGAATTGTAATGACTAGATAAAAATCATCATAAACCGAGCCTCATATTATTTGGAATTTTCACTGATTTCTAAGTTGTTTTATTCACAGAAAAGGGGTGGCTTTTGTCCTTTTTACCAGAAATACTTTCTCAGCCCAAGCTTTTATTGCAGCTACTTAACCATTAGCATTATTATTTCTTTTAAGACTATAATTCAATCACTTCCCTCTTCCTTTCCTCCTTCAAAATCCTCCCATATACACCTCCTCTCTCCTTGTCCTCTTTTGAAATCAGGACCGCTTTATCTTATTGCTGTCACACACGCACACACACACACACACACACACACATGCACATGCACACACACACACACACACACACATAGTGTGTATGTATGTGTGTGTGTGTGACAGCAATATATACATACATATATCCTGTTCAATCTGTATAGAGTGTGCTGGTGTGTGTGTGTGTGTGTGTGTGTGTGTGTGTGTGTGTGTGTGTTTTCAGGGGGATCATTTGGTATTTGATAACCAATTGATATGCTCTTCTTGTGAAGGCTATTTCTCGTGCTCTCAGCATTTTATACTTGTCTATAATTTTCTTGTGCAGGCTTGAGACCTAGTGGGCTTTCCCATGGCCACTTTGGCATGTCTATTGTTGTTGGTCTTCTTTCAACCATGTTTAGGCAGTCTTGTTGGTGAGATTTTATGGGTGTAGCTGCTGACATTATAAAGAGATACAGTCTCATAGCAAATTCCTTAGTTCTGTGGGTGATTAGCATTTTAAAAAAATGTATAATGGGGAGGCTGAAAAGATGGCTTAGCAGTTAAGAGTGCTTAACACTTTTCCAGAGGACTGAAATTTAATTTCCAGCATTCACATTAGATAGTTCACAGCCACTTGTAACTCCAGCCTCAGGGGGTCTAACACCCAATTCTGTCCTCTTTGGGCATCTCTACACACCTGACCTATTCTCCCTCCCCCCATTTCACACACACACACACACACACACAATGAATAAATAAAATTAAATCTCTAAAAATATATAGTGGAGAACACTGTCTCTATATGAAAATATTTCCATAAATAAAACCAACCAAATCAAACAAGACTCCTCAATTTATTGTTAAATCAAGTGCTTTATCTCTTAGGCGCCTGTTGGAAATGCAAAGATTCAGGCCAGCACAGTAAACAGGAAAGCCTAGAGGTCCAGGGTGTTTCAGAACCTGTGTTGGTGATCACCTGTACACTGAGATACTGAGAGAACATTTCCTAGTTCTTTTTGAATCATTTACAATATTGCTTTCTTATTCAAATTTAGGGTTGTTTTGAAAGGGGGCAAAAAATTAAAAAGAAATAAAATCCCACACATGATGACACACATTACAAATCCCTAAACTTTCCTTAACTCTTGACCAAGCAATATCTATTTTGTGCTCTATCAAACACATAATCCTTCTGATATGCAGCCTTTGAGTGTGAGTTCAAATTTCAGTTGCTAGGTTTCCCCCTGAAACTGTTAGTACAATGACATGCTTTCATTAGAGCTTGACTAATGTCTTGTAGGCAGACCATGGGAAGAGTCACTTCTTAGACAGTAGCAGGGTTGCAAATAGCATGCCAAGTTAATTGATGTTTGTTATTTCCTAGCAATTGCTTGTCTTAATATATCTTAATGTGTGATAGCATGTGCATGCTATAAGTTACACCATTATAACAAATCCTATTTAATAAAAACCAAAGCTAAAGTTTGTTTTCATTTGCTTAATATTAGAGATGACAACATGTAAGAATAAAAATGTAGCATTACTATTCAATGAGTGAACAGATCCTAAGTGAAAAAAAATTAGAGTATTTGAACTAAATAATTATTGTCTGACAAGAAGCAAAAATGTTCATGTTACGGAATGGGAATATGAAGTAATCAAATGGAACTGTAGAAATAATTATCTTTACATGTGCTGTAAAGTTTCAGGTTGACCTCTCTTGCCTGTTACTTGCTACCAGCTCAAAGGTGAGTGGAGAAATAAAGTTTTGATAGCAGGCTCCTGACAGCTTAATGGTGGTGATCAAGCTTTTTCTAGTTTGTGTAAACATCTATAGTCAGCATTCTTGATTGGTAGGTCTCTTTATACCTTTAGCAAAGATTAGATTCCAAGGAAACATGTTATGTTTCATCTCCTTTCAAAGGTCTTCATTTGTGTGTGTTTTCCATTTGCATGTCTCTTAGCTGTGCACTTAAATTACAAAGAAATTCCCTAGTTCAAATGAGCATAAAGTTGTTTGGCAAACTGAGATTACATAGCTACAGAGCTCTTCGGAGATGGTATCTATAAATAGAGGTGTCTAATGTGGAAAGCTTTCTGAACAATATAAATGGGCTTCTTTTCAAAGAGAATGGTAGAGAAGGAAAGCCTACAGAGTTGATGTAAGGGATTGTAATTAGAATTAGGTACTGATAATTAGATCCCAGTAGACAGAGCTCGACTTTCTTTTTCCTAAAACAAACAAATCATAAATGAGTGTGGGATGTCATTTCTGCAAGAATGAAAATAGAAATGGAATTTTAAATAAAGATTGTGAAGCAAAATGAAGCATTTTAATTCTTGCACCTGGAATCTTTCTTTAATGGAATGCAAATGCATTCTGAAAAATCTCTGACCTCTGTTTTGCTGATTGCAGCCTAAAATTACTCATTTGCTTTTTAGAAAAAAGAGAAAATGAATACCAATATGAAGGCATTTAGTACACCTACCTTGGACTTTCATAAAAAAGTCGGATGATTGACTATGTCTGACTAATTCTATATTTCCAATATAAAGAAAGGTTAAGGACCAAGGATAGAGTGCTTGATATAAATGGGGACTGCAGGCAATCATATGAATCATTTTATTACTCTTCGTAAGTGAGCTCTTGTATGGCATTTACTTATTGTCCACACTTCTAAATTTGTAGAACAAGCAAAACTGTAATTTTCTTTTTATTTTGATAAATAGCTCAGATTTTTAAAATTAGCAGTCATAAATAAGGGCCAGATCTTAAGAGAGTGCCTCCCATAGATGTTTAGATGAAGTTATGCAAGTATGTTAGCTAATTTAGAGGTAAGAACCTTTGAATTATCATTGGGATTTTTATGTCATTATGTCTGTCTTTGATTCGTTGTTATTAACATATACAATAACCAAAATTTGATTGACATAAATGAGGATATTTATAAAATATTAACCCTAAAGGACTGAGACACTACACTGAAAGTTTTGGGTATGAAAAAACTGAGTATGCATATTTATCTATACTTGCATTCCTCCTAAATGTGCTTATTTTAAAATATTTGTGTATTTACTTATGTATTATGTGTGAGAAGAGGGTACACACCTACCATGGCATGTGTGTGGAGAGCATGGGAAATTTATATGTTTCAGTTATCTTTTTCTCCTTTCCTACTATGTGATTGTGGGGATTTAATTATGAATCTTGGTAGCAAACACCTTTATCTATTGAGTCAATTTGCAGCCCCTTCCTAAATAAATGAAAATATTTACAGTAATAACACTTAGACTCTATTCTATTAATTATGAATAGAATTCAAAAAACCAGTACACAAATGAACAAATAAATGAATAATAATACAAGCTAGTATGGTTATCAAGAAATTTGAAAACCTTATTAAAACTTTCATAATGTGAAGCTTTAAGTTATTTTATGTAGTAGAGCAAATGGAAGTAATATAGCTGTGTTATATTAATTTTAGCTCTAAGTATTACATAGTAACAGTTGCTTTCAGGTTCATTACTGCACACTTCATAACAAATGTTTGCAGATTAGTTTCACCCATCAGTCAGCTAGACTAATAGCTTTTTCAATATATGATCTAAGTCTTAATTCATTCAAAGCAAAATGAAAACAGAAACACATTAGTATTTTGAGTTTCTTGGTATTGTGGGCATTCCTCTTAGGACTACTTTCATTGTAGCTCATAGATTTGGCTCTGTTGTCTTGTTGTTTTCATTTAATTCTAGAAAATTGTTTATTTGCTGCTTGATTTCCTCAGTGACCGGTTATCATTCAATAGTGACGTTTCCTCTCCCTTACTTTATGCTATTTCTATAGGTTTTTATTGCCCTTGAATTTTAACTTTATTCCACTGTGGTCAGATGGAATACAGGATGTTATTTCAATTTTCCTATGTTTGATCAATCTTTATTAATATCATGTCCTAATATTAACAATTTCAGAGAAAGTTCCATAGACTGCTGAGAAGAGTATACATTCTTTATTGTTTGGTGGAAGAGTCAGCGGATATCAATTTGGCCATTTGATTTAAGCTGTCATCTAAGTCAAATGTGAAACTTTTATTTTTGTTAGGATGATCTGTCTATGGGTAAGAAGTCTATGGGTTTTGAAGTCATCCACTGTCATTGTGTTGGGATCAATCTGTGTTTTTGCATCTAGTGGAATTCGATGCACTTGTGTTTGGTGAATATATGTATAGCGTTATAATATCCTATTGCTGTGTAGTCAGTTTGATGAGTGTGGAGTGACCTTTCTTATCTCTTTTGACTAGTTTTGGTGTACAGTCTATTTTTTTCAGGTATTAGAATAGCTAGAACAGTTTGTTTCCTAGATCCATTTGTTTAGATGGTCTTTAGCCTTTAGTCCTACTTTTCTGTTTAGATAGTGTCACTGATTGGTAGTGAGGAATGTTTCTGTGATGCAGTATAAAGATAGATCATGTGTCCTGATCCAATCCTCAATGTTTTCTCTTTTTTTGGTAGGGAAATTGAGATCAATAATACTCAGGCTTATTATTGGAAGATGAATATTAATTCTTGATATTTTTGTATAAAATTTATATTGTTTTCTTAGACCTCTTTGACTAACTATGCTGGAATGTTTTTCCCTGTGACTTCTGGGTTGTGTTTATCTTTCTGTTCAGACTAAAGAATTTCTTCTGGTATTCTATGTGGAGTTGATTGATTGATCATAAATTCCTTTAATCTATTTTTGTCATGGGAGATTTTTATTTCTTCAGTTTTAAAAGACAGTTTTTCATGGTTTAACAATCTGTGTTGACTGTTATCTTTCTGAACTTGGAATACACCTTTCCAGGACTTTGTGGCTTTCACAGTTCCTGTTAAATAATCAGGAGTCATTCTTTGTGCGTGATTTTGCTTTGTAGCTTTCAATCCCTTTTTTTTTATTCTTTGTTTTTAAATGTTTTAACTATAATATATCATGTGGCGTTTCCTTTCTGGTGCTATTTATTTAAAGTTCTGTAGGCCTCTTTTACCTGGATAGCATTTCCCTCTCTGGTGTGGACATTTTTCTTCTATTATTATATTAAGAATATATTCTGTGCCTTTACTGTGAAACTTCTCTCTTCCTCTTACTTCAGTGTCATTACTCCAAAGTTCAGATATTTTCATAGCATTCTAAACTTATACCATGTTCTGTTCATGAGTTTATTACACTTTCATCACTGACTTTTACTGTGTGGTCCATTTCCTCTACATTGTCTTCCACCCCCAATAGTCTTCTGTACACATGATTCATTCTGTTGGTGAGACTTTCGACTGAGGATTGCATTTAACTTATTAGTTTATTTCTAGCATCATTTATCATTTCATTTGGCTTTCCTTCTGTAGCTCTATCTCTTTAATGAAATCAAATTTCTTATATTGACTTTTTATTTTATTTAACTCTTTGTTTCTGAATGCTTGGACTTGTTTAAAAATGGCTACAATCATTCTTTTTAATAATTTGATGTCACTGTCATAAACTCCCTTATTATGGGATTAGTAGTTTTTAGAGGAGACATGTTGTCCTGGGTTTTTAATATTTCTATGGTTTTACACAGCTATTTTCTGAGTTTGAGTTAATGTTTGAGTCAGAGAATGGATTGTGTGATGATTGTCTGGGGTGTCTATTTGTCAACTCCTTTCAAAAAGGGTAGGCATTTGAATGTCTGGAGACCCCTTACCTGTTGCCACTAGGAGCTCAGCAGATGGGAAAAATTTGGCTGAATGGTCAGGCTTGGGTTGCCCCTGTTCATCTAAGTTGACAGGCCAAAGACTGAAGAAGTTTGAACCAAGTGGTCTGGGCCTGAGTGGTTCTTATCTGTCCATGACAGTAGCTAAGTTGACTAGGAACCATATTGTTTTCTCATGTGATACTTTATTTTTTCTTTCATATTCATATATAGAGCTTTGGATTGGATTGCTACTTCATGATGTGAATATGCCACATGAAAACAATTCATTTTGTCTGTCTTACGGGATATTAGAATGGTTTTTACTTACTCATTGTGACAAGCAATGCATCAGAGAACATCCTTTCATACAGTTTCAAGGTTTGAAATAGGTAAGGTAGATGGTAGATACACACACTTGAGGCTCACATAATGTACTGTAATTTCAATTACATCCACAAAATCCAAGTTATCATCCAAACATTGTGATTTTATATACTCTACACAGTATTTTATGAGGATCCATGTTACATGTGTTATGAGTTTACTATATTGCCTATACGTTCATTTCCTTTGCTGTTTTCTCACTGCTGCTTTCATGAACATTTTCCTAATTTCTAAAACATCTGAGTCTTATCAATTTTCCTTGTTTCTTCCTATGAGCCCCCCTTACTGTATATGGCTCCTGTTTTATTCCTAATGAATTAATATCTTTTTATTACTGTAATATAGCATCTCTTTACATGTGTAGTGTTATATGTATAGGGTTATAAGTTCTGTCAGTTTTGAATGAGCAAGTTTATCTAACATATACCAAGGAAAAGTAAAAAATACATAACAAGTACCAGCTAGAAGCATCAGATAGTAAAATAGCTATCAAATTCTCACAGCATGTAGTAATGTTGCGGCATGTTGTTCCTGCCGGCCTCCCGGTCCTGCCGCCATTGTCCTGCAACCATGTGTGCCCCAAATAACACTCAGAGACTCTGTATTTGATACAATCCTGTTGGCCAGTTACCATCACTGTTAATGGGCTAGCTCTGCCTTAATCATTAACCCATTTCCACTTATCTAAGTATTTCCACGTGGTCGTCTTATGGGGAGCCGCGCGGCAGGCTTCCTGCTTCTTCCCGGGCTACATCTCGACTCAACCTACTACTTCCTCTTCCTCCTCCTAGTCTCCCAGCCCCACCTATCTAGTTTTCTATTGGCCACAGGGCTTTATTAACAGTATGAGAAACATATATACAGAATCACATCTCCCATCATCTCCTCTTTTCTGTCTAAAGTAAAGAAGGGGTTTAACCTTAACATAGCAAAATATACCATTCAACAGTTATCAAATAAGAATCACAGTTAACAATATTTAGTCCATTAACATTTTGTAAGACTTAAAGAAAATATCATCTATCCTATCTTTGTCAGTCTAAAGACCTATATGTAACTTATTTTTAATCCTACTAATAAAAATTATAATCATAACTATCTGTCTTCAACTCCTTCAAAGACCACAGAAGGATAATATATAAACTCTAGAAATGACAGAGACAATGCATTGCCTGGTCAGTCACCCGAAGTTCTTCTGTAATGTTCCATCTCAGCCCATAGGCCATAATGTGTGTCCAGACTCCTCAAAAAGGCAGGAAACTTTTCTCTGTGTCCTGTAGACTATCTGGCTGTCTGGCAGCCTCTTCCATGAAGCAGGAATCCTGTAGCAATGTCCATCTTGCATCAGCAGTCATCTTTCTGTGGGTCCTGCATGTCCAGTTTCTACAACATAAAGTCAAACAGAGAGACAAGAGCAATACCTTGTCCAAATGGCCAGTCTGGCCATATAGAAGTAAACTTCATAACGAGTTTCTTCAATGTCCATCTTCCTTTTTGATGCAGGTGGTGTTACCAGGAGCAGTTGTGCCTCATTGTCAAGAAAAATCCTAAACCATTTTAAATGCCATATTCTGTAGGTCTTTGAAAGGTTTGAAGAATGCCTATCCATCTCAAATACATCTCTGTATATCTAGAAATCCTAACTAACTTAACTCTAAGTTTTGACTATCATAGGTAATTCTCTAATCTGTACTAAATTATACATTACATTTCTAAATGAGCTATATAAACACAATACCTAAACAAGAGGAGAAATATACATATCATAAAATTGACCTTAAATTGTATCAATAAATGAAAATCCATTCCAAAGCAAAGTATTCATATCTATACCATAATTCCCCTTTTTACCTTTAAAAGATAGCTTGTGGTTATAGCCATTTATAACCAAGCCCATATAAATGAAAACAAACATTTATAAACTATATTTGGGAATTTGGGCGTCGTTCTTTCCAAACTACTTCCTGCTGGTAGAGGGCGCTGTCATGGGGGGGCCAAAGAAGATGCAGAAATCTTGGCAGTAGTCTGCAAGGCTTTGTCTCAACTGCTTTGAATGTTGGATCATCTGGGGCATTGTTTCAGGGGGTCTGGCTTGATCAAACCACATAAGTCTGGAAGAAATCAATAGCTTTTCATTTTCTGTGGAAACAAAAATAGAAATCCTTTTCCCCAGTAACTTGTCCTTAGGCTCAAATTTTGGAGTCAAAGCATTTTTAAAATATATAAATTGAATTAATCTAGCAGCATTTCTTTTATTAGTAGTTGTTTTCTCAGCAATCCAATAATTTAAAGACAACAGAAGCACGTATAGTATCCAAAATTTCTCTGTGTTTTCCATCTTTATGTGGCTTTTTTATTACTCTATTTATTCTACTTCTATTTTTACATATTTTGAGACAGGGTTTCTCTGTGTAACTTTTATCTGTCCTGGAATTCACTCCATACCAGGTTTACTTTGAAATCACAGAGATCTGTTTGCCTCTGTCTCCCGAGTGCTGGGATTAATGGTGTATGCCACCATACCCTTTCATTCTTCCTTTTTTCTTTTTTAAACCATTGTATCCCGTTTCTTTTTCTCTCTCCCAAGCGATATTTTTAAAACACAGTGTAAAACTTTATTGCAGCTCTCCTACACACCAATGAATTGTTAGCAGAGCTCTTTAAAAGCCAGGAGGTTTTTGCCACTTAAGCTAATTTTGGAAACCTCTCTTAAAGGAGCAGCGAAAATCTCTGTCTACAACAAAACAAATCCAACGGGAAAATGCTGCTACCAAGAAGTCTTGCTAGTCTCTGTTCCCTTGTTTCTAAAATCCCTTTTTAAGCTTTTTATTAAGTTTTAGCGAAAGCTCTCAATCCCGCTTGACAACCTTCTGACCATTTACAGCAGGTTTCCCCGCCGGCTGCCGCTGGTTCTGCCACCATTGTCCTGCAACCATGTGTGCCCCAAATAACACTCAGAGACTCTGTATTTGATACAATCCTGTTGGCCAATTACCATCACTGTTAATGGGCTAGCTCTGCCTTAATCATTAACCCATTTCCACTTATCTAAGTATTTCCACGTGGTCGTCTTATGGGGAGCCGCGCGGCAGGCTTCCTGCTTCTTCCCGGGCTACATCTCGACTCCACCTACTACTTCCTCTTCCTCCTCCTAGTCTCCTAGCCCCACCTATCTAGTTTTCTATTGGCCACAGGGCTTTATTAACAGTATGAGAAACATATATACAGAATCACATCTCCCATCATAGTAAAGATGGCTGGAGTAGCTCAAATGAGAGATTATCAAGTTACCATCATGAAACAATGCAGGGCTTACAGACACTCAGCAGCCATCAACTGGGGAATCCCTGTTAAAGTATCCATCTGGAGCTCCCATGAAGAAACCTATGTTAAGCAAAGTGTAACCTAGGCTAATACTTCTAAGTAAAAAGAACAAAGAGCTGTAGATAGGTGACATCATCAAATTGGATGCTTGGAATCATCTAGCAGGATAACAAAATGTAACTATGATTGATAGAGTCATTTTGGAGATCCTGATGGTGAGTTCTCGGCAGAACAGAACATTCTCTTTACACATGAGCCTTCTCTTCCCAGTGCGGGCACTTTCTATTAATCTTGATTGAGGCAGTTTGTTTACCTTCTCACTGTTCTCAAGGATACATTGCGTTTTACTTTGGATCTATTTTGATGTTCTCTTTCCCTCCCTGTCAAAGTTTGGGATGGGGAAATTCATCCCAGACTAGGGATCTTGGAAAACATTTCATATAAACATATTTGGTCTGAAGTCACAAAGGAGGGGAAATCCCACCTCCAGAGCCAAGTTTTCTGTGATATATTCCTTGCCCACATGCTTTTCCAAGATTGGATTGACTCTTCCAGCTATTTCCATAGAGTCATGGTATTTTAAATTGTACTGAGAAAATACATATGCTTTATGAATTCAGCCATTAAATTCTTATTTAAAATGCCTTTCTCAATAAAGCATTAATAAAATCAATACTATGAGTATTGTAAATATGTTAGAATTTTACTACATATTTTATCTATTTTTCTTCCTTGATAGTCCTTGTTTACTAAAAAGCACAATCTTATCAGTTCCTTTGGTTAGATTTGTTTAACCCTGCTCCAAATTGAAATTATTGCAAGACTCAGCCATAATAATGCTGATATCTGGAAGGGTAAAGCCTCATATGTTTTGATCATCACCTTAGAACTTAATTAAATGTTCTTCAATTTGTGAAGAATTAGATTATCTATTTAGGTGTTAGTGTGATTTTGAATTTATCAATTAACCTTAAAAATTTAAGACTTTTTGAAACTGAGCCCTCTGATCTATGAACATTATATCTTTATGTTTATTTTACATTTCTTCAATAAATATTATGAATATTTGTCCTGGTAGCTTTTTATATCTCCACTTTTTAATGTATACATTGCAACTTTATTTCAAATATCTTGTTTCATCCATCATGGCATGGTGCACATTGATTTTGTTGGTTGTTTGGTTAACAAAGATGAGGACTCAGGCCTTCTTCAGTTCTGGAAAATGCATGGTCAGTATTGTTTTTCTTCTATACTTTCTATCCTTTGTTCTTCCTGGAACTACTTGAAGATGCTTGAAAGTCATACTAATGTAGTCTGTATACTCATATATAAAGAACTTATTTATGATATATATATATTTTCCATAGTCCTCAAATTCTTATCCATGCTTTTCAAGTATTCTATACGAGTTTCAGCCAAAATAAAGATGCTTAATTTTTTTACATGATAAATTTCTGCTTAAGTATTTTTTTTTTGGATCATGGATCCTTTCTCTGGGCTAGCTTTATGAGCCTATGTATCTTTTCTTAACAATTACATCTTAAGATCGCATAGCTGTTAATATAATCCATCTTTGGAGACTTTACTTTCACAGCAACAGTTATCATTGTTTCTTACAGACAAAGAAAAGGATAATTTCAGTATTATTCCCATCCTCTACCCATTTTCTGCTGTTAACGTCCATAAACATTTGTGTATGCACCACCTACATTTACAGCTGTCGAAATCTAAATTAAGATTAGGCAAGGATTTTAACTAGTTACATTTTATGCTCATATAAAGAGAATATTTGCAAAAATACATGGTGGTGAATAGAATAGGAATGGTCTCCATAGGCTCATAGATCTGAATGTTTGGTCACCAGAGAGTGGCACTATTGGGAAGTATGGTCTTGTTGGAGGAGAGTGGCCTTTTTGGAGGAAGTGTGTCACTGAAGATGGG
Source organism: Cricetiscus sungorus (assembly GCA_030556225.1). NCBI lineage: Eukaryota > Metazoa > Chordata > Mammalia > Rodentia > Cricetidae > Cricetiscus > Cricetiscus sungorus. The sequence continues at coordinate 76,214,268 of JANBXA010000372.1, forward strand.
CTCTGAGGTTCAAATGTTCTAGCCATTGTCTCTTTCTCTCTGACTGTTTCTGCATGCGGATCCTAATGCAGAATTCTTCAATTTTTCTACAGCACTATGTAGGTAGATTGGTTTGTCCAAAATTTTTCACAAATGTTTTTTGAGGGGGGAAGTTTCTAAGATCAAAAACTACCATTATATTAGATTCCCACAATTTCTGCCTTCACTTACGAACACTCTCATGTGTTGTAAAATATCTCTGCATTTTATCATTGAAATAAATGTTGCAGCTGTCTTTGTAAATCACTCATCTTGATGCCACTATATTATCTAACTCAGAAAGTCCATCCATCAAGTGCTACCCAATTTATCATTATTTTAAAACTGTCCATTTACTCAGTGACAGCACTAACACACTAAAGTCATATGGACTCCTGCTCATCGTTAATTAAAAGAGTGCCAAGAAAGCCTCCGTTGCTTCAAGCGCAGAAGCTAGTAAGAGATCTGCTAGTTAAAAATCAGGAATAAAAACAAATGTGGGAAAAACCTCTTAATGCAAGATTCATTTATTGTACAAATGGGACATGTACACATGTCCCATGAACACAACAGTAATTTCTGAGGTTGTTAAGAATTTAAAGTAAAAAAGACAGGGACAGAAAACTCAGCTTCTTGGTGCTTTGAGTAAACTGGAATCTGTGTAGAAACAGAGTTCTGAAAAATTTCACTCATTTTTTTAATTTCTTCAACAAAAAGTCAAGATTAAGAGAGAAGTTATTAAAACAATGAAGAAAGGGAGAAAGGGAGGTTCACTGAATTTGGATGCCCATTGCTTTTCACTTCTTTAAGTTTTAGTTATTTACCTTTCACAATTCTATAAGCCCACATGGTATCAATCTTATAAATAATAAAAATCGTGTCTTAGTGGGTAAAAGAGAATTTCCCAAGCTACAAACCTAGTTACCATTCATCTTAGGACTTCTTTAACCACAAGGCTTTTTACTCCCTTTCAATCAGCAATTGACATATATACCAGCATCTCCTCATCTCAATGTACTCTCAGTGTCCCTTGACATTTAAAGTATTATATAATACAGTAGGTCCTGATCCCTAGGGTCAAATGACTCTTTAATGGATGTCACTTAAGACCACTAGAAAGGACAGACATTTACATTATGATGCCTAACAGTCACAAAACTACAGTTATGAAGTAGCAGTGAAAATAATTTTTTATAGTTGTTGGTCACCACAACATGTGGAATTTTATTTAAGGGTTTCAGTATTAGGAAGTTTGAGAACCATTGACAATGGGAAGTCTTATCAATGGTAAGTTCGTGGATGCCAGATGATTCTTACCAGATGTTTTCAGCATGTCTGAATGTCCTCAGGAACTTTTAACTGGGAGACAGAGACAGATGACAATTGTTAGCATTTGTCACTGACACTTTCTTCAAGAGTCTTCAGTTTGTGGATATGTGATCAATGCTAAGTATATTTACAAAATGACTGTTTTAATGCTTTTGAACCTAGAAAAGGTATTATTGTGCAGGCTTTAAGGGTAGCAAGCAGGGCTGAAAGGAAGAAAGAAGAAGTTGGGTTCATCATATGATATGGAACTGGTGAGATGTCCTGAAATAGAAAAAAGAGACTTGTTTGGGTGGAAATAAACAGCTAGGCTTGAGTGTAGCTTCAGTAAACCAGGAAGTAATGACAGGCTATGGCAGTAATTAATGGGAGGTGAGACAGAATGCTGTAGAAGACTTCAATGACAAGTTGTGATATAATAATTATATCTTACATTTACACATTATGCTGCAATTTTTTTATTCTAATGAAGTACATAGTATGGTTACTAATTTAGTATCCTTTTTCTTTGAAGAGGTCATTTGTATCTGGAAGAATAAATAAACTATCACCACCCATTTTCCTCTAAGTCACAAGTTTATTTTTCAACAATATTAGTGACGTGTGACCATTCAATAGTTAAAAAATATATACAATAGGGTATTTTCAATGTTAATATTAGAAATTGTAAGGCAAATGAAATCCAAATAGAAGTGTAAGAACTAGAGGAACTTTATTAAATTTAATTATACATTACAGTATCATTTCTTAATTTTATATCCTCTGAGAAAATTCAGTATAACCCATGCCAACTAAAACACCATAAAGATGGCTGTAAACTGAGTCTTGTTTCATGGTGCCCAGCTGGTATTGAGGTATGTCTTCTACATCAATTAAAGATTTAAAGAAATGGCTATTGATGCACAGATTAAGATTCGTGAGACTAGGTTTAATAATATAGGTAGAAATCACTTACTCAAGAAACCAATGATCCCCTAGTTCCGGCTCCAAGGATCCACATCCATGCTGCTCTTAATAACCCAACTGGAATCAAGAGAGTGAGCCACCTGTCAGACCTCAGACCTAAACCCACCCCATCACGTCAGCACCTATGACCATGACCATGGGCATGGTCTTGGTCAATACTACAGGTGCGGTAGGAAGGATATCTCGCTACAAATTGCTTTAAGCCAAAAGAGGATATCAAAAACTCATTTTGAATGTCTAATACTCATATTCTTATTGATTCTAAAAGGTGAGATTTTATGTGAATGTGTTACATATGATACTGAGGTTGGCAATGGCACACATTGCATTATATAATCTTCACCATGTGGGCAGCATCTTTATGTATGCCTTGCCTTTCTGATCTGCCTCAACTACATATTGATATGAACTGAATTTGATATTCCTTTTTAAAACTAATATATATATGGCACTTATATGTGTGTGTGTGTGTGTCAATTGTTAATGTTTGTTGCACTCTTTGCCATTTTCACTTGGCATTTCCTAGTCATTATTTGAAGGCTTGTAAACAAAACATTGTTTTCTACAGTTAGAATCTAATTCAACTACCAGTGTTTGTATTTCAGTAAGTGATAGGCCAGCCATTCACTATACAGCTCAGCATCATCCTAATGCTTTCTCTGCCTTTCACATACCTTAATGCTTTCATCCACAGCTTTTTCCTATTTTCCTTGGAGCATATGCTGATTTTCTTATAACTCCTTACCTCCACCAATAACATTTTAGTTTGTAGTGTTGCCTTTAAATGACTATATGAAAGTCTTAATCACTCAGCTTTCCCTCTAACCCACCCTCTAAGCAAGCACATGAAGAATATTTGAAAGGTAACATCTGTCATCTCTTGTTTAAAGCTCTCCCAGGATTTCTATTGTACATAGATCAAAGTTTAGATTTCTTTCACCATCCATAAGGCTCTGCATATTATGACCAAGCTTGTCTGCTTGTCTGATTTCTTCTCATTCTTCAGTAATACATATGGAGTACTCTGAAAATCTCTATTGCCTTTTTCCTAAAAATTCATATTTTAGTCATGTACCTTGCCCCTTATTATAAATGAAACATCAGCTAAAATGACAGACCTTCAATGATGACTTTTTCTAGATGACCCTCCCTTCTGTCATTCTTTATCCCATCATCTTTCTATACATGGGTACATGTCATGCTCTGGGGTTGTCTTTCTCATCTATTTTTGTAGTGGGATGTATTCTTGTTATTGTGTACTCTGCACATGGTTGGGTATCACTACACATGCTTCCAACTCTATTGTTGATAATATTACAGTATTTCTGAAATGATTTGCAAAGGGAATAGTTATACTTAACATTTGACAACTGGCATAAATAATGTGGCAATTATAGCCTTATAAACAAGTGTGTTATTTTACTCCATCTTATTAATAAACAAGTAGAAATACCCTTGTTATAATTGTAGATACACATTGATTAACATGATAGGTTACGTACATATACCAAGTTCTGCTTAAAAATCATTTAAAACATTATATAGAGTAATTGTACACATACAATATATAATTAAGAGTATTACATGTATTCTTGAGATAGTTCAGTGCTTTAAAGCACTTGTTGCAATGTGATTACCTTAGGTCCATTAGGTCAATCCCTGGGTTCTGGATTGTAGATAAAAATTTTAAAGCATACCATAAATCTTATGTCTATTTTCATACTATTCTTCCTTTGTATCAGCAAAGCTTATGTACTTTTGTTTGTTTGTTGTTGTTGTTTTTGGTTTTCCAAGACAGGGTTTCTATGTGTAACAGCCCTAGTTGTCCTGGAACTAGTTCAGTAGTCTAGGCTGGCCTACTGAACACACAGAGATTCACCTGCCTCTGCTGCCCAAGTGCTGGGATTAAAGGCGCACACCACCACCACCGTGCAAAGCTTATCTACTTTTACATATGTATATTTTAAAGAGAAGAGCTCCTTGTTACATATTTTTTCACATAGCACTGTGATAGACTCACTCTGCCAGAGGTCGAAAGAAATCTTTTTTCACTTTACATCAAGAGAGGAGCTGAGTGCTTTGTAAAGCAATTGAGAGAACACAGGCTTTCCCCCATTGTTCACTCCTACCCTTAGCCCAAACTAACTTCATTTGAGAAACACAAAAGATAGGTAAGAGTATTGGCAAGACTTGAGTTAGTGTTTCCTGTGAATCATGGATGAACCTAACAAAGAACAGGTAGAGTCAATATAGATCCATTCTAAGGAGGGTACACAGATGAGCAAATTATAAGAAGCTAAAAGTGATATACATGAACGGCATGATGGGAAATGGAGGTGAGATGTTCTTAGCTGGGAATGGGAATCTGCAATGAAGGAAGCAGGGAAGTGTTAGGTCCCTAGACAAATGGACCTATGCCTTCCTTTTCTGTCAGTATGGTTACACAAGACCTTTACTGCTGCATATCCACATGTGTGCCAGTGGGTAGCAGGCTAAGGGATGGAGAAGTACACACTAGGAAAGAGGAGAAAATAAAAGATGTCAGCCAATTTACTCTTTACTTCCCTACCATCAAGTTTCCCACAGAAGAGTTTTGGTAAGAAAAAGCAGTGAAGTCCTGTGATATTTCTTCTGTGTTACTGGAGTCCTTTTCAGAAAGTTATTTCCAAAGTTCTGTTGTCAACTGTTTTACCTATGTTTTTCTTTAGTGGTTACAAAATTTTAATTTTACATTAAGGTATTGGTCCATTTTGAATTTATTTCTGGCAGGTCGAGAAATATAGGTCTATTTTTCTTCTACATGTATATATCCAACTTTGCTAGGAGAAGTTTTTGGAGGGCCCATTATTTTGTGGATTTTTTTGGTCCCAAATCATGTGTTAATACTTTGTTCAAGGTTGGGTGACTGTTGATTTCTGGGAATTTATTCTGTTCTACTAGTCTGAATAACTATTGTACAAGTACCATATTTTAATTGCAATGGTTTTATGATATGATTTAACATGAGTTATTATATCTGCAGTTTAGGGTTGCTTTGACTATTCAGCAATTTTGGGGTTTCTATGTAAATATTACAATTGTTTTTCTACTTGTCTGATACATGCAATCAGAATTTTGATTCATAAGATATAGAACATACACACAATGGAAATTTACTTAACCATAAAGAAGAAGGAAATACATTTTTAGGAAAACTTTTGAAACTATAAATCATTATGTTAAGCAAAATGGGCCAAACTCAAAAATAAAAACATCACCATTTTTTTTTACATGCATAACCGACCTTTAATTGGTGTGTATGTGTGAGAGACTGAGAGGCAGAGACAGAGGCAGAGACAGAGAGAGAGAGAGGAGCAGAAAAGGGACTAAACATAAGACATAGGATCTTAAAATAGGAGGAAATAGGGGGAGAGGATGATGGAATACATGGGGCTATAAAACAAAAGGAAGAAATATGCAGAGCAAGATGTTGCAAGACAAAAATATAATTGCTTTTAGGTTAAGTACAATAAATACAGAGCTGAATAAACTACATTTATTTCCCTCCAATGTAAGTGATCAGAGTCTAGCACAAGGTAGGCACTCAAAGAGAATTAATTTTAAGAACAAATGTGCACATAAATGAATGACAGCTTACCAGCTCTTCATGCAGATGAAGAATCCTCAGAAAACAATTGCATGAAATATGTTGGTGTAAATATCATTCAGAAATAGGGTGAAGGAGGAAGGAAGGGAGAGGGAGGGAGGGAGAGAGAGCGAGGAAGGATTCAGTTCTGGATGCTCAGCTGGTCACAGAATACTTGGCGCTGAAGGCAATGCTTTCTCTCTAGGTAGTCTAATCAAGATATCTGATCAACTGAATGAACCAGTACTTGTTACACACACACACACACACACACACACACACACACACACACACACACCATGCACACATACACACATGTGTGGTTAGTAATAAGAATAATGAATAACAACAGAAAAGGAGAATGCAGTGAATAGTACAATTCCAGAGGAGACAAGAAAACGGGTCAAGAGCAGAGAAATTCATATGAGATTTTCAAATATCTCCCAGACAGAGAGAAAAGAAGAAAATGAACCATCAATCCATCAATGTCCTGAGTTGTTGGAGGAGGTTGTTTAGGTTAGATAGAACTTCCTAAATGGCCTCCAGATTCCTGTGTTCATAAGTCCTTTTTCCTGGACATTCCGAGAACAGACGATAAGATATGATAAAGGTCAATGGAATGTCTTGTCCAAAATAAAAGAATCTGAACACTCCAGAAGGCAGGAACTTGCTTTCAATGACATGGAGAATGACTTTCCATTCAAAAATATTTTCTAACCATTTTAAAAGGCTAAGTGTATTTAAACAACCACAACTTAACTACACGTGTTTAGAAATATTCAATCTGAGTATTTTTCAAAATATGAACCTCACACACATTTAAGGATATAACTGGTAAGCATGAAATTTGGTTGAAGGTTTCTGAGTAAGCTTTCCTCAAGCTACAGGAACTGTAATGCTAATGATTATTAACATGCTTAGGGTGTGGGAAGTTATTGTATGTTTAGTTAATGGTGCTGGTAGGTTCAACTTTTCCCAAGTTCCCTCAGACAGGAAATGGAGCTAAGACCTAGGCTGAAATAAGCAGAGTACAGCTCTTTTGATGGTAACATTTGCTCCCCAGTAAGAGTTCCAACTGTCTTATTAGCCGAAGGTCCTTTTGAATTTAATGATATTAAGGACAAAATGTAGAGGCTTGCCATATTTTGCTGGCTCTCATAAGCATCAAACAATTGTATTTCCTTGTCCCTATTATTTTTAGTTCTGTGCATGCAGACTCGAATCATTGATCTACAGGAAGGCTTGTGTTTTTAGTTGTCATAGTGTACTTCCCAGAAACAAAATTTGATGTATGTTCTTCTCTGAAAACAATTGATAAGTTTCACATTGACAGAAACATTTCATGTTCCAAGTTATTTGTCTGCTTGCCATAAATAGGATGCTGGCTTCTGCAATTCAAGTCCATTCCTTTTAGTGGCTTTTTCTTTTATTAATACTTTTTGACTTTTATTTGGATCTCAAAAAAGTGGCCATTAATTAACTCAGGGAGAAACCCAGCCATTTTTTTTTCTGGGAAATCGGGTAAATGGTTTGTACTTCTGCTTTGTCAAAACATTTAGTTTTAAAAACTACATCAGAACATTTAATGATACTTTATTAATTCTGTGTGTTCAGTCCCATTTAGTATGGTAGTTTTGGGGACTATGTGACCTTCTTACTGATGTATTGGCTTAACCCTAGCACCATGATTTCAGCTCAGTTTTTGATGCTGTGTAATTCCATGCTGCACCACTACTGGTTATTTATATCCTTTTTCCCCGAGGAAGGTTCAACACAGATCCAAACTCATCAGTTTTCATTTTAAGAAAGTAAACAATGCCTTTCACTAAAAATAATTCTAATCAACTAAACGCTACTCATTAATATTGAGTGCCTCTTGATAATAAACTCTGCATCTTGCAAACCATGATGTACCCTGAGGCACCTATTACTATTTACCAAATCACTAAGCCAATAAATGTTTATTGAACTCCTACCATATGCTAAGGACATTCTTAACTGCTGAGGTAGAGCCTGCACTTGTAAACATTCTATAGTTATTTATATCTTTGGGGTCATAATTAATAAGCATAATGTTATAATATGAAATAAAGTTTTCTTGGCCCAAGTGCCCCTTGCTGAAGGTACAATAAGCCAGACACTTTCTGAATTCATTCTTTCTTGTGTCTTGGCAACAAAGTAAGGAATCTTTTCCAAACTGAGCTAGTATATATGCTAGATCTTAATTAAGTAAAACAAGACTTCCTTAATTTGACCCTATTATTTGGGAAGTTGCCATGGTGACCTGGTAATATCTCATGGACCATTATGAGCTGACCGTATCAGAGTGTAGTGAAGATAAAAAATGTTGATGCCACAGAGATGATTCTGTGGGTTTAATGATCATCATGGAGGGTCTTGAAGTGAAGCATATTATTTCCAAGTATTTTCTTTGGACAGGAGAGACATTGATATTGGGAAGGTAGCACAAAATGAGGTAGGACTATAGATACATGTGACAAATGAAGACCATGAAAACTAAAGACAGGACTCTCCTAAATTGTATTTAATTTAACATGATATAACTTGGATCTCATAAAAAATGTGATTAGTGAGTTTATAAATATGTTAGTTATTCTTTGGACTCAAACAATAGAAAGCATTCACCTACAAGTATGGTGTATCCATTTATAATTAACAGGAAATAGATAGAATTATTTCAAAATGCTATCTCCAAGAAAACCTAGGGCAAAATTATATTCAAACTGTATGAATGAACATCACAACTGCATGACTCTGTGTGATGTGGGATTTTTTATAACAAGTAGCAGGGGCAGGTTTTTCTGTTTTTCTATGTGTTCTTGACATATGTGTCTAAGGACCTCACTGAGACTGGCCTGAGCATCCTCTTGAGAATGGATGCAAGCACTGACATAAATGATTAACTTTCCTCTAGACAGCTCCATTAATAACTGGTAAATTATTATAGCTTTACTTATTTCCCATTGGTTATTCTTGGTCTCTATCCATTAAGCTGAAATCCACTCTTTCTTAAATTTATATCTTACAGCAGAGGTAGATTCAGCCTACTGCTTCTTGAATCTGTGTAATCCTGAAATGATTTCTTAAAGTAAACATCCACAAATCCTCGGGAGCCTCTTTTCCTGAAAACACCAAAGAGAAACGTTCCCTTAATTGAGCATAAAATAACATTTTATAGACTTGGGTGTTCTATAAATGACAGACTCTTCTTTGAGGTTACTGGGTCATGGGAGCCAGGGGCTTTGGTGGTTATTGAAAACTGATCCCGGGAGTCTGAAAGTCTCCTCTGTTTCGGCCCAACACTGACAACCATTAACATGCCAAGATTTCCAAAGTGAGTTCCCTGGGGAGGACATGACAGCTGTTGGGAAATGATCAGCAAAGTGGCCTCTGTGATCAATCATCTGTTCTTCTATGACACCATGTAAAGGTGATTTTCAGCAAAACAGATTTCATGTCATGATTACTGGCAAAAGCACTAGACATCCCCACCTTTGTCCTAAGCTGTGTCATACTTTATCTGGAATATTTTAAATATCAGTTCAAATTAAATGTAATATATTACCTCATTTTTTCCTATATGCTCATGTTCTACTTCATGTGTCCTTCATCGTTTTAGGAAATCTTAAAGTTAGTGCTATAAAATTGCTTTACTTTCTAGACAAACTAAAACAAGATACAGAGAAATATGTCACAGGCCAGGGTCAAAGTTCATCCAGGAATAAACATTTTAAGAGATTACTTAGAAAGTTTCATCATGATTTCGATGCAAGTTGAACTGAGAAAGTTTTGACCCTGACATCAATGGTGATCCTGAATTGCTACACCCAGGGCTGATAGCAATGCTGCAGTGACCTTAACAATTGGCCAATAGTTATGTCAGGTTCAGATCCCTTGAAATGCACTCACTCTCCTTAACTGGAATGGTGAAAATACTAAGAACAAAATACATATGTTCCTTCAAGGGAAGGCCGCATGCCCTGTGTCATGGTTTTTCTTCCCTTGGACAATGAAAGTAGTGCTTTAGGCATATTGACTAAATTGGAAAATCAATTACTATTGAGTTAGAGTTGAATGAAATAGTTTCAAAAGTGTTTAATTTCCCTCCCTCATGGCCTCTATTCTTTTTAAAGTTCTTGTAATATGTGATTCCTGGCTGATTTGCCTATGATAGCACACACAACACACACACACACACACACACACACACACACACACACACACTCACACACACTTTATTTTGAAATCCTTTTTCCTTTCCTTGCTTCTGCCTTGCTATCTTCCCAAATAAGAAAACCATTAAAGTGAAAGAAAAATGTACATTCTTCACAGTGAGATGGGAACAAATTAGACCAACTGTTATTGAAGCCTGCTTCCTAACTAATAAAAATTGATAGTATGTGTGACATAAACAAGGCTAAACTGGCACAACAAATATAGTCAGACTGAGAGGAGATATAGAATGAAGTCCTGTCTCCATAAAAGGGTTATCAAGACATAAATCTGTTGGCTGGGAGGAAATAAGTTAATGACAGCATGGAGTAGAACTTCAGCTCTCTTCGTTTTATGCCATTTCTGCAAAGGTGGCCTATAGTGGATTCCATATTCTACCCACCCCCTTCCTTCTGGCTTCCCTTCCAGCCTCCCTTACTCCTCTCTCCCCCACTCCCACTCTTCTTCCTTCCTTTTTCTTTCTCCTCATTTTACTTTCTTCTCATCCTTTTCCTTTATGACTCTTTCTCTATTACACTTTTTCTTACCATTGTTTCTTCCTCTCATTTCTCTAGTAATTCCATTTATTTTAACCTTCTTCCTCTACTGTCTTTGAAGATTTTTTTCAGTTTAAAGAGAATTACAGCTCACACCTTTAATCCCAACATTAGGGAAGTATATAAAACAGAATCAAGGTCTCAGAGACATTCAGTCTCCAGCCACAATGAGGAGAGGCAACAGTTTGAGGATTGGTGAAGAGATCGTGTATGGATCATCCCTTTCCTCCTGAGCTACAGGCAAGAGCTAGTGGCTGGCTGCTTTCCTTTTCTGATACTCAGTTTGAAGTCTGAATCCAAATGTTAGTCTCTGGGTCCTTTATTAATTCATGTTACAAGTCTGCATCTGTTTCCATCAGTTGTGAGATGAAGCCTCTCTGATGACAACTGGCCTGGGCACCAATCTGGTCACAGGAGAGGCCAGTTCAGATGATTTATTGGCTATTGTTAGGAGTCTTAACTGGGAACATCTCTGTAGATTCCTGGAAGATTCCCTTCTGTCAGGTTTTTGCTTGACTCAGAAAGGACCACTCTTTCCAGTACTTTCAGTATTCTCCTCCACCACCCCCACAACCTGATCACTTATGTTATCATCCCCATATGCCCTCAGTCCACTCATGACATCTCTTTATTTTGCCTTCCCAGGGAGATCTGGATGTCTTCCCATGGACCCTCCTTGTTACCTAGTCTCTCTGGGTCTGTAGATTGAGGCATAGTTATCCTTTATTTTACATTTGATATCAATTTATGAGTGAATATGAAATTTAAAAGTTTCTGTAAGGCAAAAGACACCTTCAATAGGACTAAACGGTAGCCTACTAAATGGGAAAAGATCATCACCAACCCCATGTATGATGGATGATTTCCAAAATAAATAAACAATTCAAGAAACTAGATATCAGCAAATCAAATAATCTAATTAAAAATGGGGATACAGATCTAACAGGGAATTCTCAACAGAAAAATCTCAAATGATTGAGAAACACATAAAGAGATGTTCAGCATCCTTAGTCATCAGAAAAATACAAATCAAAAGACTCTGAGATTCCATCTTACACCTGTCAGAAAACAATCTACAGTTCATGTTGGAGAGGATGCAGAACAAGGGGCACACTCTTCCACTGCTGTTTTGAATGAAAACTTGTGCAGCCACTGTGGAAGTCAGTGGTGATTTCTCAGAAGAATCAATCTGCAAGATCCAGCTCTACTATTCTTGAGCATATACCGAAAGGATGCTTAATCATACCACAAGGACACTTGCACTTCTATATTTATAGCAGTTTTATGTGTAATAGCCAGAACCTGGAAACAACCTAGATGCTCCTTATCCAGGGAATGGATAAGGAAAACATGGTACATTTACACAATCAAGTATTACTTGGCTGTTAAAAAGGACACCAGGAAATTTGAAGGCAAATGGATGGAGCTAGAAAATAATCATCCTGAGTGAGGTAACCCAGACCAATAGAGTGTAGTGAGATAACCACCCTGCCCACACCTGTTGCATTGACCATGCCCATTGGGACATGGGGATAGATATGGACATGATCTGTGGGGATCTAGACCCAAGCTTGCTCTCTTACTTCCTGATTGGAGACAGAGAGCATCCCATCCAGGGGTATCCTTGCAGTGGGAACCCGTGCCAGTCATCTGTTTCTAGTGTAAGTGATTTCTCCCCAAATAAACATCAATCGGCCTACATTGTGTCCCAGAATCTTATTTCCCACACAACAATAGAGATTACCATTTATTGATTTAGGAAGTGATATGATCCATGAATAAATGAACTTGAACTTATATTTGACAAGGCAAGTTGGGGAGATGATTTAAGATATAATTGCTTGTTGTTTTAACAATGGGTACACATTCTAAGAATGTCTTCAGAGGACTTTATCTTTGAGCAGGCACCTTAGATACAAGTTGGTAGGTCCTCAACCCTAATGGTATTGTATATCATGTATATTTTAGTATATTAAGCATCTAGTCTACATGGTGTGTAGTCCACACACACACACACACACACACACACACACACACACACACTGCAGTGATTAAAAAGGCTCTCCCTGGCTTTCTGAACCCATCTTACACTCTTCAGTCTTCATTTCTCCTTCAGTGAACCTTTGCACACAATAAACATTCTCACATTGGACATTTGGTCTACTTGTTCTTTGCTGCTTAATGTACTCTTCTAGATTTTCTCATGGTTAGATCCTGTTGTCATTCAAGGATCAACTCAGTCTTTAATTTCTTACTAGGACCATCTCAAATTATCCAATCAAATATGGTCTCTTCTCTCTACTCATCCAAGTCCACTCCTATTATATTCTATATTTTTCTTGGTTTTCTTGGCAATTTTTAACTATTTGGCATAATGTTAATTTTTTATTCTTTGATTTACTTGTCTTTTTACCAATAGAATCTAAATTTTCTGAACACTGACACTATAGATTTTATGCCCTGTTAAAGTACTCAGCATGTAGAAGGTGGTCAATAAACATTCATTTAAAGACTAAGCTCTGAAGTAGGAGTAAATAGCACAATGGTGGCTATCAGTTAAATAGGTGTGCTGTCCTGCCCATGTTTTCTATTTACTGTTACAACTGAATCTATGGGAAAATGTGCTCTACGTTTCACTGAGTATTATTTAAACATCTGTGGAGATATGGTTACAAATTCCCAAGGCTCTAAATATAAGCAGCAATGAACCACTTAGTTAAGCAGACATTTGGAAAAGTAGTCTTAACTGGCTGTTCATATAAATTTGATCTTTTGCAAAGCACATTTATTTAAGTCAGAAAACTAAACTAAACAAATAAACAGAGCCAGGAGCTAAGGACCCAGAGCTCTTTCCAACTGCAATTCTTAACCCTCACTGTTTTCATCTCTGAAGCATTTATTTAGAAGATGGAAATGATGCCAATGTCTATGATTCCAAATCGCCCAAGGTCCAGTGATACCTCCTTTCATCAAAGCAGAGGAACAATGTGAGAACTGGCTGAGGCACCTGAGAAAATATCTAGTGGTAACTGGAGAATGGCAGACAAACCCTGCTGCTAGTCAATGAAAGTGAGCCAACAAATACTGAGAAAAACTGCTTATGAAGTTTGGATGATTGCCCGCATGGTCTAAAAGTGGGATCTAGAAAGCTTCCCAGTCAATTCAGAGCAAACATCTGATAAACCATCCATGGAGCTTGCTTTTCATATGTTGCCCTTTAAATGGGAAGGCATTTAATGGTGGTGAAAAATGGGAAAAGGAAAATATTGGAGCTGTAAAGCTGAGCTCTGGGACTTTGCTGCTGGGGTGATGTTACAGTTGAGTTAGTGCTTTCCATGAGTGTTTCTAAATGTTTTGCAGTTGCTGGCTACTGTGTGCAATGGCAGAACTGGGATTACCAAAGGCCATCTGATGTCCTTGTCACATTCAACAGTCTACAATTTTGTACCTCATAGAACTGTGGAAGGACCTGTTGGATAGTCATGTGACTGGATGGCAGTTGCAAGACAAATTTTAGGAAAATTCCTGGAGACTCACCCCGGTCTTCCATTAGCTCCTTAATTGCCTGTTTGTTTGTGTGTATTTTTTTCTTTACTCTTTATATGTTTTTTCTTTGAATACTTCTGCATTTTTTTTTACTTGTCCAAACTGTTCTTGAAGGCCAAGTAGAATGGTTGGCATCCCTGACTGTTAGAAATGACACCTGGCAGTGGTGGCATAAGCCTTTAATCTCAGCACTCGGGAGGCAGAGGCAGGCAGATCTCTGTGAGTTTGAGTTTGAGACCAGCCTGGTCTCCAAGAGCTAGTTTCAGAACAGCCTCCAAAGCCACAGAGAAGCCCTGCTCATAATAAACAGAAACAAAAACAAAACAAAAACAAAACAAAAAAACAGAAACAAAAAAATAGAAGTGACAAGGTGAATAACGTCACCAGATATTTCAAGTTAGGCACCACTGGGGGGGGGTGAATCAACTTTTACTCATACAATGTACTTATAAGTAAGAAAAAATGAGTTTCCAAGTTGATTTCAAATTATGTATATGTTAGTTTTCTATTACTTCAAGAAATACCTGAGATAACAAGTATACAAAGTGAAAATGTTTGTAGAGAATATTCAGTTTAACAAAAATAATATAATAGAGAGTCTACCAGAGATTCTAATGAAATACAGAGAATTGTTAGAGAATACTTTGCTAAACTGCATTTTAGTAACACCAAGAAGTGCATAAGAAATGGATAAATGCTTAGACACAAATTACTTATCAACGTTAAATCAAGAAGATATAAACAACAAATTGATCATAACATTCAACTACTTTAAAGCATTAGTCAAAATATCTTCCAATAGAGAAAAAGCCAAGCCAAGATGGATTCACTGCCAGATTCTATCAAAACTTTAAATACAAGCAAACACCAATGCAGTTCAAATGACTCCATAAAACAGAAGGGAAGGTAACAGTATCAAACTCATTCCATGAGCTCTCCTTATCCTGACACCAAAAAAACTGGAAAGACCTAACTACGAAAGAAAACTACAGGCTAGAAATCCCAGTGAAGATTCTCATGTAATTCTTTTAAGAAATAATTTAAGAACACATCAGAAGATCATACACTGTGACCACATTGGTGTTATTTTCAGAATGAAAGTTTGCTTCAAAATGTGAAAATAAGTCAATGTAGTTCAGCATATAGACTCGTGATCAGAAATCACATGATCATCTCAATTAGTACAGAAGAGACCTTGGACAAAGGTCAGTGCTTATGTCATAGAGTGCTCAGTCTTAGCTAGAGAAATCAGTCAAGTGAAGGAAACAAAGAAAAACATGTATTAATTGATGATATCAGTGATCCTACATTGAAAAGGCCTTGAAGTTTCAACACAAAAAAGTTCTTAAACCTTATAATCACTTTGAACAAAGTAATGTAAACATTAAATTTTCTCAATACTGATAATGAACTTGCCAAAAATCTGTGGAAAATTTTATTTACAATAACTTCCAAAAATATAAAATATTTAGGATTAACCCAACTAAAGGGATGACAGATAATTATAATGAAAACTTTAGCATACAGATGGTAAAACTGTAGAAGACTCTAAAAGTTAGAATGACCAATCTATCTATAGTCATGGTAGGCAGAAATTAATTGTGAAAAATGTAAAATCACAAAAAATATGGTTATGTTCATGGTCCTTTAATTTTTTAATGACATTCTGCTTACAACTAAAAAAAAGTCTAAGATTCATATGGGAATTTAAAAGATCCAAAATACTTAAGTAAACCTTAAAGAAACTATGATGCTGGAGGTAGCAGAACATCTGATCTCAAATTATATTACAGATCCATAGTAACACATTCAGCATGGTTCTGGCACAAGCTTCAACATTTGTACCAATAAAATATAATAAAATACATGAGTTTAATTCTTACAACCCAAAATCATGCACATGTACATACCACACACACACACACACACACACACACACACACACACTCACGGGTGTGAACACATATGGATAAAATAAATTTAGAGGAGCCAGAAACAAAACTCCACCCAGTTATATTCCTGAATAATCTTTTATATAGCTGCCAAAACACACTGGGGAAAAACATTGTTTTGCAAATGATTTTGGTGAAACTAAATTTTCATGTGTAAAAGATTCAGACTAGATCCACATGTCTCACTGAGTATGAGAATCAGTTCAAAGTGGACCTATGACATGAGACTAAAACTGCATGAGAAAACTTAAAGAAACATTTCAAGATCTAGACATAGGCAAGAGCTTTTTGTAAGGAACTTCTGTAGCACATGAACTAACCCTTAGAATTGGCATGTATGATTGCAAGGAATCATAAAAATCAAAATCACTGCTACATAGGAAATGAAATAATCATGAGTCAAGAAACAGTCCAAGAATGAGAACCTTTATCCCCAACTACATATCAGACAAGAAATTGCTATGAAGTTTCCATAAAGAATTGAAAATAATGTAAACACACATGCAAAAATCAAATCACTGGAACATTAAGTGGAATAATGATCTGAATAGACACAGTTCATTTTTTGTAAGTGTTTGACACCATTAATATCATAGAAATGCATTGAAACTGATTTGAGATTCCACACCCGCTCAGTTGGAATGTTTGACAACACAAAAGCAGTGACCAGTTACGGTGAGGATATGGGGAAAAGGGGGGCTTTCATTCATTGCTGTTGGGAGTGTAAGCTGGTGTATCCACTATAGAAATCAGTATGGAGATCCTTAAAAATAAATACAAATAAAACTGCCACATTCCCCAGCTATATCACTCTTGAGTACATATGCAGAAGGATGGAGATACTTGTGCATTGATATTTATTGCCCAACTGTTTACAATAGCTAGGGAATAGAACTAGGATATGTGTCTATTAACAGATGAGTGGATAGAGAGTATGATACATATATACAGTGGGATATTACACAGCTATAATGGAAAAAATAAATCATGACTTTTTCAGGAAAAGAGGCACTAGCAGAAAATAATGACATTTCTTGTAATCGCAGTGTGTGTGTGTGTCTGTGTGTGTGTCTGTGTGTAGAGAGACACACGAGAGAGAGAGAGAGAGAGAGAGAGAGAGAGAGAGAGAGAGAGAGAGAGAGAGAGAGAGAGAGAGAGTTAGACAGTGAAGTGAATGTTAATGAAGAGCTCTTAGGTGAGGTGGAAATAGAAAGGGTTATGGCATGCATGTGATAAAGCAGTAGAAGCTAGGACTAGGAGAAAAAAGGAAACTGGATAGATGCTGTGAGGCTGAGTAGAAAGCAGTGGGAGAGAGGAATGAATGAAAACATAATGAGATGTGTGCATGAATATGCCATGTGCTACTCTGTATGTTTTTCTAAAAGTAATTTAAAAATCAAAAGAAGGTGTTTCTGTCTGACACTTGGGTTTTGAGCCTATCACTATTAGCCCCATCACTAATGGGCCTAATAGTGATAATTACTAGCAGCTAATAGTGATAATAATGTCAAGCAGCTTACACATTATAGTAAATGCATGTAACAAATGCACATTTGCCTTGTGGTGTAGATTTTGAAGACAAGGAGAAGGGACTGGTCATTCAATATTGCTTTAGGTACTCAACCCCAGTCACTAAAGGCTCCTCACTGAGGTCTACCTCTTGAAGAATCCATCATCTGCTGATAGTGGGTTGGGAACAAATCTGCTGATAGCTGTGAGGGCTGAGTACCAAGCTTCTGATACATGGTTCTTTGGTAAGTCCATGCCACTGTAATGAACAGACCCAACCAAGCACAAAGTCTGTGGGTTGTATTACTAATTGTGTGCCAGGCCTTTGTGATGTGATCTCATATGTAAGGTCAGAGCCTTTGGTTTGTTTCTTGTTTTAGAGAAAATATGGAAACAGGAATAGAAATTTAGCCTTAAGTTTATTTCCTCAATATGATATTTGGTGAATTCAGATAATACACAGAGACTTGGTTATAAACATCAAAGCTGATATAAAACACATCACTGAAAGGAAGCATTGAGAGGAGGGTGTAACCAAGCATCCTTTTCTATTTGGAAAATGTCCTTATTCTTGCCTGAATCACTAATATCTAATTATCTACCATCGTTGACTTTTATTATGATTGGTTTTATAATAGGATGTATTAATATTCAGTGTTTGAATATGTCCCCTTTTAGTGTGCAGAAAAGCCAATACCATGACACTAATACCTCATTTAATGTGATTTATTATTTTAATTTTTATGATGGCTCTTGATCATTCTATATTTTTAATATTCACTTTTCAAGGTTCTTAGAGTTTCTCTGTTACTACTGTTTTTGCATAATTGATATAATTTTAGCTCATGCCATCTCCCTCAGGTGACTAATAGCCCATCATTATACCTCTTTACCAACAGAACACTCGAGACTTTGAGAAAGGTGTATGATTTACCTAATTTTGCCAAGCTCTTAACTTATTTTTGCATGTTGGTGTTTTCTGTTTTCCTTCTTCCCATCCTTGTTCCATTTTTTTCTCACTTTTTGCTGCCTGTCTTTCTACCCCACCATGACCTGTGTGTGTGTGTGTGTGTGTGTGTAAAAGCAAGTGCACGTGCGTGCCTGCATGCATACTTACTTTTCTTTCTCCCTTCCTCCACACTACCCTTTCTTTTCTTCCCTCTATTTTTCCCTTATAAAGAACACAATATCAGAAAATGTGTTTCTGCTGTTGCATAAGGTATGCTGCCTAAATTGACATGCATTGTCAAAGCAACTGCCTTCCCTCACCTCAGTTTACATTACTGAGAGGAGGGGTTAGGCAGATGAGACCAAGGCCTGCAAAGGCATAGCTAAAGAGCAGTTGGTGGCAATTCCAAGCTCTCAAGACCCTAGTCTCTGGCCTTTCTTCTCAGAAAATAGTGAATCTGTGAATCCCCAGAAATCTTTCCTCTGATTCTGTTGTTCCGTGTACCTGATAAATAATAAGATAAAGGCATGGCTCCCTCATCCTACTCTCATAAATACTACTACATTGTAACAGGTGACATGCTCATGTGCCTATCATGAGAATGGTTGGAAAGAGTAGACAGAAGGAGATGAGGATAGAGCACGAGCTCTGTATTCACTTAGGATTTCTTTCCTTTGCTTGTCTCCAAACTTTTACTTCTTCCTTGTCATCCTGCTTCAGTATATCAAAGTTATCCTTGAGTCTTCTTCCATCTCTAATGAGTTTCTTTGGTTTTACTTTATTTATTATGTTTAAGGAATGCATCTTGTCTATTCACTTCTAGACCTGTGTTTGCCCCATCACCCTCTCATCACCCTTTCTTCCCTTTGGCCTTTTTCTGGAGGGCTTTTCCATTCTCACAGTTTTCACTATTATTCTAAGTTCACAATTCATTTAATTAATTCCTCTGGTCACATCATATTTTGCTCCATATCCTTCAGGTCTTTATTGTTGTATAAAGTACTTAGTAAAATTGCTTTAACTGGAAAGCTTTCTAGAGTCATCCTTCAGTAAGAATCCCTTTTAAGCAACCCATGTTCCAACAAGTGATGCCTGCCATCATCTCATTGGTGACTGGCTTTCTCAGCATGTGCTGCAGGCACTCTCCCTGTGAGTGGTACCTCTATCCATAATCCAATTCTTTTGATATTTATTCCCCTTGTGTTTGTGCATGGACACTTGCCTATGACCTTCACTTCTTATCGCTCTATGGTAATTATTTTTTTCACAGTGACAAGGAGATTTGAAGACAAAATGTCTGAGATTACTTTCTGTACCAAATGCCAACAACCAGAACTTATACAAGTATCCTGTAGTGCTTGCTAAAATATTTCCTGAAGAATCTCAAAGAGGAAGAATCTAACTCTGGCCAGTTCACAGGAAAGTAAACTAATAAATCATCAGTACAAAAACATGATGCTATTCCTGATATAAACAGTTTCCCTCTTTTATTAGAAGCATCAATTAGAATGAAAGAAAGACAAATACCTATAATTTGATTCTCTTCATAGCGGCTTGGAGACAAGGAATACAATCAGTACAATCAGCTCCTGAATACAGTAGCTTCTTCCTTCCTTTCATTATTGCAGGCTTCAAAAGACCTACTAGCTTTTTGTGACCTACCATCTCTGCCTCAGGAGCTGAGCTATCTAGAGTTGCTAGATAGCAGAAGTGCAGGCCAATCCTGTTTTACCTCATAAGTTATTCTTCTTAGGGAAGGTGGTTAGAGTTTGGCAGTATTAAATACAGATGAAGAGGCTAGATACACCAGCCATCACATGTCACAGCCTCTCATTCTTTACTATGAGCTGGAATTTCTTTTCCCACTTAGCTATTACTTCAGAGAACAGTGGCTATAATTGTAAAAGTCAGTCCAGGTTCTCATTCACAGAGTCTCTCATGTGTGGTGTTTCACCCTCGGGCTGTTGGATGTCTATCCAGTCCTTAAACACCCATTCAATCATCCTAGTGATCAGAAGGACCCATGCTGTAATTTCGGCTACTTTGTATCCCTAGCTTTTTGTCTTTGCTTTGATAGGAGAATGCTAACAATCCAGCCTAGATTAAAGTCCATGCACATTTTGTAGTTCAGATTCCAGACCCAAGTATCTTCAGGAATGCAAGAGTTTAATGAATCTACTACCCTTGTTGTTTTGACCGCTGAGGGGCAGAAGGAATGAAAGTTACAACATACAACAGAACTCACATGGGAGGTTTATTAGGAGAGTGGAAAGGAGCATAGAGATTGGTCTCTAGAATTGTGAAGGATGAAAGAGAGAGAGGGAGGGGTGAGAATCTTGTCTTTTATGAGGGGATGTAGCCCATGAGCACGGGGAGTGCCTGTAGTGGATGATGTATCTTGTCAGGACACTTAGTGCTGTCCAGTGTAAATGCCTGAGTACTGACAAGCACATGTCCACAAGGATCACTGTGAGTGGCTACAATTGAAGACCCTAAAGGCAGGCCAGCATAATGCCTGAATGCTAATAACACTAAAACCCAGCTAAGAAGCACTCACGTGTTTTACAAAATGCTAACTGATATCCTGGTACTTCCAAGATAAAAATTGCTATCCCCACCCCAGAAAGAATGGAAAATACTCTCTTTTCTTTGTAGTGTTATTTCACAGTGAAATCTTGGAGAAGACATCATTGGGTCCTTGACCTTCTCTTTTGTCTCATTCTCTTCTTCACCATTGTGCACAGCAAGAATCTGCCAAACTTGGTTCCAAAGACAAGCACACAAATGGAAGTATACACTAAACATAAAACAGTTGACTTTTTGGAAACAGCGTCCAACTAGGTTTTTCTACTCTTTTTTTTTAAAAAAAAATTAATAAATTGCTTTTTCTGTCAATTATTTATTGTATTTATAGTTTATGTTTAATGAAAACCAGTTCAACAATAGAAGAACCAAAGCATACATATACAAACACATCTATTCTTATTATTATTTTTAAAATAGTGTTTTAAAGTCTTTCCTGGAGTATTTTTCAAGTCCTAGCATATATATTTATTCACTTATTAATCATTTCATCAATACACATTAGCATACTTTATTTGTTAAAGTGATATTGGGTGAATATTAAATATTTTAGGTTTTGAATGTCATACACTCTCACCAAATCTATTAAATATACTGTTGAGTATGAAAGTTGACTCACTATGTTCGAATAAAACTTTATTTGCAAAATTGAAGAGGGGACTGCTGTTTGCTGACCCCTGATTTACTGTACGGGCTAGCTGAATTGTCTTTATTGCTATACTGGGTTCATGGAACAGTTGACAGAGCATGCCATATGTCTCCGAGTGCTAACTGAACAATACTTCTAGAAACAAGGCTGAAGTACACTTTTGCTACCTTTCTCCTCACTTCAGTTTCCTATCTTAGATGTCTCAGGCCTCAGGTGCCATTAGAGTGGGTTAGGGTTATAGATTTCCATTTTCATCCCTTGTCTGTCTGACTCTTAGCACATCCATGCTCTGCAACCAGTCAGAGGTCATAATGTGACCAAAGGAGATAATCACTGACAGTAACTTAATTTGTTCATCATTCAAGAATACTTACATATTCAAATGGTTATTTAAAATGCACAGACATCTTTCTCGATATATTAATTTCCTGGCAGAAATCTGGAAGGAGAAATATCCCCGGCTGAGGGAAGTTGTTAATAACTTATAAAATCCTACAGAAGCAACCTTTAAATTTCTTCCTGTGGATAGTGAAAATAATCAACAAGCACTAAGCCATTTTCATTTTGGTCATTGTCTTAAGAGTTCTTCAGATGAGATTTTCTTTTTGATCTCCCTTACAGCCCCCTGAACACCTATATTTTATAGGTGGGGATATTGTAGCTACAGCTAGAAAATTTAGTAACCACACCTCATCCTATGCCAGGTGATACTAGAATACTGGTTTTGTGCAGCCCTAAAATGACAGTTTAAAGAAACATGTCTTTTTAAAGTTAAAGATATCTGAACACTGAAGCAAGAACAACTTAGTGTAATTTTTAATGACAAGGAAAGTAAAGCTTACAAAGCATTTGGATTTGACAAAGTTGCTATGGGATGCTACAAGTAAAATGTTATTCTTGGACATATTTTTCTCATTTTTTTTTCATGTATTTGTTTCTCTTTGTGCTACCATGTAGCCTCTCGACAAAATGACAATAAAGAGAATTCTAGATTCATTAGAAATTGATTCCTTCCTGCTGGGGTATTAGTCTGTGTAAGTCTACAACATGTGTGACATTGTCCTTTTCTGCTTTGCTCCTCACTAATCATGGGCCTCCTGGGGACAACTCATTGCCCTTTATTCACTGGGTGATTGAGTCTTCCACAAGCAAACCCACATAAGGTGCCCAGTTGAATGGAAGAACTGAACAGTGCATTCTTCATTAAAATTCAACATTTACACAACAGCAGCTAACTGTGTTCATTCAAGATTTCCCAAAGGTGATAGAAATCTCTAACAATAACTTACTAAAGCCCATTCATAAAACAATGCAAGGAAGTTCCCAGTGGGGTGGCTCAAGGAAAGATTTTGCCTGGACAGCCTGCTTTCCATAGAGGATTCCAGTGCCTTGCTGAATTAAAAACCAGCCTTTTTAAAAACTGTCCAGACCTTCCATCTTCTGTAAGGAATTGTGTGTGTTTAGTCTTTGCACTGTAAACATGTTTTTATAATAGCTTTGAAAATCAAAGTGGGTGAGAAATTAATACCTGTTTTTCATATTTTGAGTGTGCTGGCTAGTGACACAAGCTAATCAAGAAGATGCTGCTATAGCACTGGCCAGTTGGCAAGTATATAGGACATTTTCTGTCTTTGTTTCCTTTTCTTTCTTTCTTTCTTTCTTTCTTTCTTTCTTTCTTTCTTTCTTTTTTTTTCTTTCTTTCTTTCTTTCACCCTTCCTTCCTTCTTTCCCTCCTTCCTTTCTTTCTTCCTCTTTCTTTCTTGAAATTATAATACAATTATCCCTATCCCTTCCCCTTTATCCCTCGAATCTCCATACACTCCTCCCTGATCTCCTTCAAATTCTTGGCCTCTTTTTTTCATTGACTTGTTATATGTGCCCATATGAATACACACATGTAATTGTATATATGTTCCTAAATATAACCCGTTCAATCTGTATGTGTTATTTGCATTATGCTTTCAGGGCTGATCATTTGACACTGGACAACCAGTTGGTGTGATCTTCCCTGGGGAGAGGGGCATCTCTTCCACTCACAGCTTTCTTCAGTTGCCTAGATTTTCCTGTGTAGGGTGAGGCCTTGTGGGATTTTCCACATCCACTTAAATGTTCATTTGTATTGTCCATACTCATCTCACATTTGAGCAGTCATATTGATGAAACTTTGTGGGCATGTAGGTTCCGGCATGACTAGACTAGGAAACAATCTCACAGCAAACTCTCCAACCCTCTGACACTTACAAACTTTTTGCTCTCACAGTGTTCTCAAATATATACTCAGATAATGGATTGCTTCATAGATATCCACACTGGGAATGGGCTCCATAATGCTGAAGTTTGATTTGTTGTGGTTTTCTGTAGAGATCTCTGTTGCAAAGTTTCCATGATGAAGCATGAATACTACAGTCACCTGTGGGTATAAGGACAAATGTTTAGAAATTGTTGTTAGGAATTATTCTGGTTTAGTAAAATAGTGGCTATAGGTTCTTCAATAACCACAACTTTACTAGCAATGAGAAGTTAGTTAGATTTCTAGTACCAGGTGAGGTCTCCCTCTTGTTGAGTAGGTCATAAATCCAATTACAGAGCAGCATGTTACCACCAAAGTATTCTTGCCACTGCACCTGTGGGGCTATCATGCCATGCTGGCCATTGGTATGCTTTATAGGTGTCAGCTAGCTAGGATGGTTGGTTGTCTCCCTCCTTTGGAAGCTTGTAGCATACCTTCTAGTATTGAGAAAGTTAGTCCTTATGGAGAGGTCATTCATGCCAGTTCCAGCCCAGGGCTCTCTCAGGTCCCTGTGTCTGAAATTTGAGGTGTCTTCAGCCATAAGTACTTATTTTTCACCTCTGGGGAGTAGAAAAATGCCATAGCAGAAGACTCTGACCAGTAACTTAAAAGAGGGCTTCTCATGCTTGATACTGGAGGTTTTGTTAGTTGTTAGCTGTTTTTTCCCTGTCTGCCTGATCCCACAGCCATGCCAGCCCCAAATAACACACAGAGATGCTGTATTAAATATAATTCTGTTGGCCCATTACTAGTTTCTTAGTGGCTTACGCTGTCTTAAATATTAACCCATTTGTATTAATCTAAATATTTCCATGTGGTCTTATCTTACCGGAGAGAGGGCCCAGAGTTCTACTATCTCCATCCTCCATGTTGGATCTCCTCCCTACCCTTCCAGAATCCTCCTTGTCTCCTAGTCCTGCCTATTTTGGTTTCCTATTGGCTAACAGTGCTTTATTCATTAACCAATACAATAGATGTATTTATAGAATGTCATCTCCCATCAGTTTGTATTTGACTCATGGTATGACCCAAGAAAACAAAATTTTATTAAAATTATATATGTCTACATATGTATATTTTTCACAGAATTATATATATGTAGGCTTTTTAAAGGTAGTTAATACTTTGATTTCTAATAGTTTTTCATATAGCCTCATTGTCATTTAACTGTCCTTCCATTCTTCTGTATTTACCTCCCTCTCCCTTTCCTAAAGAGTCCCCTTTTCCTGTTTCCTCTATAAGATCACTTGAATCCTAATATTCTCTTTTGTATTCACCTCTCTACTCATCCTCAAAGAGCTCCCCTTCCCCATTTTCTTGATCAGATCACTTGTACCTTGCTATTTCCCTCTCTATGGCTTCCCAACTTCCCTGTCCTGGCAATGGTTATTGAGGATGTTCTTTACAGATAATTAATATGGAAGGGGCCAGCCCATTGTGGGTGAGGCTACCTCTGGGCAAGTGTTCTGTGTATTGTAAGAAATTGAGCAAGCCAGGGAAAAGCAAGCCAGTCCTACGGTTCCTGTATCAGCTCATGCCTTCCTGCCCTGTTTGAGTTCCAACCATAACTTTTCTAAGTAATGCAGTGTGGCCTGAGATTTATAAGATGAAACAAACCCTTTCTTCCCCACATTTGTTTATGGATAGGGAGTTTTATTACAGCAATAGAAATTCTAATTAAGACATTGAGCATCGAAGAATTTGCCAGCTTAAATGTTCTGTTATTCTGAAGAAGAATTATCCCATTATCTCATATATTTGAATCAGGGAGTGGCACTATTTGTGAGGGATTAGGTTGTTATGGCCTTGTTGGAGGAAGTGTGACACTGGGGTTGGGCTTTGAGGTTTTATAGGCCCACGCCAGGTCCAGCGGCTCTCTTTCTCCTTACACTGAATCCAGATGTAGAACTCTCAGCCACCATATCTGCCTGTATGCCACCACGTTCTCCACATGAGGATAATGGACTAAACCTCTGAAACTATAAGTCAGTGTCAATTAATTACTTTCTTTTATAAGAGTTACAGTGGCCATGGTGTCTCTTTACAGGAATATAACACTAACTAAGACAAATGACACAAAGGTAATGGAAATTTGTTGCCCCTGTGCACACATTTCATTGGGAATTTTGTAACCTCGAGAGGATTAGGTTATGTGCAACAAGAATTAAACACCAAGTGCTTTTTCACCAGCTTCAGTGGTGACACCATTTCTTTAAATGTTGGAAAGTTATTTGTCTTTACAGCACATAAATTGTAGTGTAATTCCTTCCATATAGTTCAGTTCAGTGCCTTAGTGTAGAGAAAGCTAAATTTCTTCCAGGAGGCAGTTTACAGGGCACACAGGAAGCTCAGCTGAGTGACCCATGCTGTGGAGCAGTTGATTCCACATGGTGCTAAATAGTCCAGGATACAATGGTGATGAACAGTCTAGAAGTCCTGAATGTGAGTATTAGAGGAAGGTGTTTTAGAAGCTGAACCATTGGAAGAATATTATTGTTTAATCACTATCACATCCTTTTATTTTTAAGACAGTTTACCTCTACTAGCTTTTTGATATATTGATAATTTAAAGGAGCCATTAGTGTACTGTTCAGTCACCTTTTACATTCTTTGGATTTTTCCAGAAGATACTGAGGCACAGCAGAGATCTGTGCTTCATGATGAGGCAAAAACAGAGTGGCCACCTGAAAGTGGATGAAGAGTGGTTGATTATGGAGGCAGATATCAGAGACTCTGGCCTGGGACCACAGGTTCAGGCTATCCCAAATACCTTGTAACATTTTCTTGAAATTTTTCTTCTAATTTTTTTATATTTTATTGTTAGTACAATTATACTATTGCTAGTGTAATTACTATTATTATTAGTGTGTGTGTGTGTGTGTGTGTGTGTGTGTGTGTGTATGTGTGCTGTCCACATGCCATGGCCAGTACATGTAGAAGTCATAGGACAAGGAAACAACATCTTCCAGAGATCAGTTCTTATTTTCTACCATGTGAGTCCTAGAAGTCAAAGTTAGGTCCCCAGGCTTCTGTGTCAAACACATTTACCTACTGAGACAACTCATCAGCCCATTTTCATATTTTTATAAAGTGGACCAGACAGAACAAAGAAATTCAGAAGCCAACACATCTTTTCACTTACACTGGTTGCACTTCACGGAGGTGGGTTACAGAAAAGTGAAGCATCTGTTGTGAACCTCAAGTCTTCTCTGATAACACTCTTAGCTGCAGGGTTGATAGAAGCTGGAAGTATGTTTGTAAATTCCAACTCAATTTAGCTAATAATTTCAAGGATGCTGGGTCACACGCAGAGGTAGCAATAAATGGGTATGTAGAGGCTAAGATAGCCCAAAAAATATATCTCTGTACAAGCAGCATTCCAACTCCGGCACATTTGTTAATGTCAAAATCAATTAATTAGTTGTATAGAACATTCACAGTGGCCCTTTTCTGGAAAAATCAAAGCATCAGTTGTGTAGAGTTGCTATCGAGTATAGCTGGAATCTGAACCTATACCTTCTCATTCTGTCTTGAATTCCCTTTTGACTGCATCAAGCTATTCTTCATGGAGGTAGAGGGTAGGGAACAAGGAAAGACAATGGGTAATCCTGGTAGTGGCAGAGAGAAAAGGCTGCTGTTCATTTCTCCTGATAGTGTTCAGAGGTGTGTAAGTGACAATGAGTATGTGTTTGTGTGTCATGAATAGGCTTACTATCAGTAACAAATTTCTCCCAATTCCAGAATGAACATTATCACAAAAGATCTTAGCATCTCCTCACTTCCTGTTCTAAGGATCTTAGCCGCCACCATGGCTTCATGGGGCCTGAAGGCTGCCACAGTGCTAACTACCACAAGCCAAACACTGCTTCATTTCTATGAAGATAAGCCTATCTTTTCCTAAAACCCCTAAGTGTCTTCTGTTTCACTCCATTAACTACAGTTATGCCCCAGGTCACCCAATTGTCATGGAAAGGGTTATCTCCCTTAAGGCCAGGCACATTACAATCTCCACATAAACAGAATTCTATTATGCAGATAAAGGGATCACATATGAGATGGGCAGTGCAGAGTTGCCACACTTCCTGTAGAGCCTTCAGTGCCCCCTTGCATCCTGCCAAGGGTTTTGCATCAGCACACAATGTTGTCTCACTCTGGTGATTTTGCCAGGCTTCAGAGAAATGAACAGCTGTCTTCACAGAAGGAGCAGAGGAGGATTTCCTGTGTGACACACAACACACTTAGTTGTATTCCTCTGATGGTGTCCTCAAAAATGAAGGAAAGGAGAAACATGAAAGAAATTAGACACCCCAGCCCTACAAGTTTCTGTTTGTGGAGACAAGCTCTAGCATGGACCACAGTTCAGCCCTATCATTGGCTTCTTTTTCTTGAGTGTTTCTGAAACATTGTTCTCTCCCTATTAAATTACCTCCCTGGGATTTATACAATGGTAGACATGGCTTGCACTTTTATCCTCCACTGCCTACTTTAGCATATGAGTTAGATGAGGCACACAAAGGATGGGTTCTTCTTTTCTCTTTGCAGAAACAGCATTTTCAGTGAAAGGAGAGCTATCAGTAGTCTAAGCCGGGGTTGACTACATAACACAATTCCAGATTTAGGTC
This sequence comes from Cricetiscus sungorus, assembly GCA_030556225.1. Lineage (NCBI taxonomy): Eukaryota > Metazoa > Chordata > Mammalia > Rodentia > Cricetidae > Cricetiscus > Cricetiscus sungorus. The sequence goes on from JANBXA010000372.1 coordinate 76,243,093, forward strand.
CTGTCATTACTGGCTTTTCTTGCTTTGAGAAATGAATATTTATCGGTAACCCAACATTGCCATAAATGTGCTGTTTCTACTGAAGAGACATCAGAAACAAGAAGTGCTGAGACGGAGTTCATAAAGATGACAGCCCCATGTTAAACAGCTCTTCTTCCTCCTTGTCACTCAGTCACTTACCCTTATGCTGGTGACATAGCTAGCAGCAAGAACACCATATCAGTGCTGATAGATTCCCCCCTTAGAAAATATGCTTGAAAAAAAGATGGGAACCTAGGGCTGAGTGGAACGGGCAATTTCTGATTTTCCAGAGGACCTGAGGTTAATCCCTAGCACCCATGTCAGGAGGCTCTCAACTTTCTATAACTCTAGCTCCAGGGGACCCATGCCCCTCTTTTGACTTCCAAAGGCAACCATATACATGTCACACTGTCACTTGCATGCGCTCTCTCTCTCTCTCTCTCTCTCTCTCTCTCTCTCTCTCTCTCTCTCTCTCTCTCTCTCTCACACACACACACACACACACACACACACACACACACACACACACACATACACACACCTCCCCTGCTCCCTGACTCGCATGTTAAAATAACCCTTAGAAGCTGGGGATGTGAAAATGGGCTTTCTTTCATCTGGCTCCCTGGCTCTTCTGCCCATGGCTTGTCATAATCCTGAGCTTTCTCTTAAATTTAAACAGCAAACTCACTTAAATTAATTATAAAGTATAAACAGACTCTCTTTTCACTTGTGGGCATGTATCCTCAGGCTGTGCTAGCCAGACAACTGTCACACAGTTATCTCCTTGATAGAGAACTGGGCATCCCTAGGAACATTTGAAGCCCTGGTATTTTCTTCTTGGCTTGGCTTCTGCTTTCTTGAAGTGTTGACTGACCCAGTGGCTGAGCTATCCCTCCTGGAAGTTCCATCATCCAAACTAATGATTCTTCAAACTCATTTTACTGCTTTGGAGTGAACTGTTTATGATGGAAGCCACTTACCTCACTGCTCTGTCCTCAGTGCCTATCTGTGGTAATCCTCTCAGGCAGGAAGGTAATGTGGCTCTTTGATGGAAATGAGTCACATATGTAAGCCAGTAAGTAGGATTAGGATGAAAAGACAAAGATAAAGATCTTTCTTGGAGATGGTGGTGGTACCGGGAAAGCAGGAGAGCCTCTTGGCTCTGTATGGCCCGTCTCTTCATTTTAGATGCCTTCAGATAGGCTGTCTTTGGTGATTTTATTTTATTTAAAATGAAACAAAACATTTTACATCTGCAACCAACTCACAATAGTAGCTTGGCTTAAGATTACTAGAAACTGTACTGGTAGTCTCCAGATTTTACCAGAGAGCAACAACTAAGTGTAATCCAGGCTTTTTGATTTTGTTCCAAGAGATAAAAAAGAGAAATAACAACAGCATTGTGGCAGCAGATCTCAATATCTACTCATTGTCTCTCTGTTGGATATAGGTAGCTACCTGAGGCTACAGTAATGGGGGAAGGGGTGGGGTGACTCAGGTAGCTCTGGAGGGCATCATGTTCTCAAAGCAGAAGTAAGAGCAGCCAGAATTGAGAAGCCATCTTTCACAGGAACTCTCAGAAATGCCTAAATGGTAAAGACTATCAACAGCAGTTGAAGCTTGGGGCCTAAGGACTTAACATGATCATACATGCACCTTACATGGTACTAGGAAAGCAGGATATCAAGTGGCTTCTGTATTTCAGCAATGGAAATAATAATGGCATCTAGTTCATAGGATCATTATGAGGAATGAACTGTTTAATACTTATAAAATACACACATAGTAATAAGAACACAGTGTCCATAGCCATCAATAAATTATCAAGCAAGAGCAACCAGGGACTTGAAGGCTGGTTGTAGATAATATTAGGGAAGTTGCCATTATATAGGATCCACTGGTAGAAATTGAAAGCTAAACAAGAGTGCCACCAGAGGGCCAGAAGACTCAGGAGAAGGGTTTGGATGGACACTGAAGTGCTACTCAGTAGCTGAGGCTGTCTGTCTGTCTTGCAATCCTGAAACCTGCTAAGACATCAAGAGATACATGTCTAGATACCAGGAATCTGCTTATGTACCCTAAAGCTGATTTTGTTTTATTTTTTACTCCTTTATGTTAGGAATGTTTGCCTGTGTTCTGCTATGACATTTTGAAGCTGTTTTTCTCCTCTGACCCTTTCATCAACCCCCCAACCCCTTGAGGCATTTTCTAGGTCTTGGTAACCTTTGACAAGAAAAATGTAGTTCAGCTGCTCAGCAGTGGTCTAAGCCACACAGATCTTAGGGGTCAAGGGATCTCAATTACATTTCTTCAGAGGACTTGGATGGGCAGTAGTGCTGTGCAGATGGCTGATTGAAGTTTCTGCAAAAGCAGGAAGGAGTTCAAAGTTCAGCCTGACCGTGTATATCCCATCGACTTTGTAAGATGCCTAAGAAGAAAGTACTCTGACTGACAGGGAGCAGAGCTGTAATAAATGCAAAGAAATTGCCCTTCACTTACATAATTGAAAATTATGAATATTTTAAATGATAAAATTGCAAGACTCTTCTCTATTAATGTTCTGGGACTGCCTTAACTCTGTAAGGCTGGATATTCATATGATAGCCAAATATAAAATCTTCCCTTTCATAGTTTTAAGGTGAAATAGTTGTCATGACCATTTCAAAAGGCCCCAGAGTTGAAAAGACTGAGTATGTACACAGTCACGAGGGTGGAGTCCAACAGAGTGAGTTCAGGGCATCCTTCTGGAGTAGAGGATGCATGTGTGAAAACAGAAGAGCAAAGTATATCTCCCAAAGGTATAATTTGGTGTTATTGAGCAAGACTTACTAATTTCTTAGCTATATCAACCCTTGAAAATTTAACTTGCTGTGTACATGTGAAGTATGAGACATTTCACTATGTCAAGACAAATGCAAGAGCAGCAGTAAACCAGTGATCCTGACATCACCCATTTTCTTCTACTCTAACAGAATGCCTATGACTGTGTAACTTATAAAGAGGTGTACTTTGGTTCATGCTTCTAGATCTGGCAAATCCAAGTCTGGCTGGTTGGTTGCTTATGTAGGGAGATTCTCATGCCATTTTATGACATTTTAGAGTAAATAAGAAATGAGACATGTACAGAAGGGACAGAATACAACAGGTAGTCACTTTGTAGAAAGCCATTGTCATAGGAACAAATATCCTTCTGATAGAGACAGAGAAAGACAGACAGAGAAAGAGAGAGAGAGAGACAGAGACAGAGAGAGACAGAGAGAGTTCTTTTAACAAACTCATCAGTTCTCAAAGTCCCCCACCTCCCCACACTGTTACAATGAAAGTCAAATGCCTACAGGAGCTTTGGAAAGATCAATCTATATTCAGACTACCTCAGATCTTAGGCCAGGCCATTTCCATACTAATGTCCATAAAAGTTGTATACTGAATACAAAAGATGAGCAATGCTACTTCTAGAGTTTTCTATAATTTAGTCCTTAGAATGATTGTATGAGTGTGTGTGTGTGTGTGTGTGTGTGTGTGTGTGTGTGTGTGTGTGTAACAGATATATAGCTAGGCACTTTTAGTTCTTTAATATTGGAAACCCAAATATGATTTGGAAACGTTTCCTGGTTTAAAGATCTTCCCATGCTTTTCAGCTAAGTATGACTGTATGTCAGAGATTGGGAGCAGATCTTCTACATGGTTATTTCCTGGCATTTTAATAAGCAACACTTCCTTGTTTCCCTTTCATCTTCTTGCTTGGAATTCACCCGTTGTGTAGGACATAGACATATTAATATGGAAGGCACAACTATAATAGCAGAAAGAATCAATGGATTTAATATGGTATAAAAACATGTAGTCATTTCAACCACACATTACCTGCAACAGTATTAGGAAAGAGATGTATGAAGCAAGAGAGAAACAGAATGAGGGGTATTTTTTTCTTTAATATTAACGTCTAGATATTTTCATATGTGATACTTTTTTGATGGTGTAACTATTTAGAAACTTACAGGAAGGTGAGTTATTATCACAATAACATATTTTTAGGATTTTTAATTAACTAATTATTTTAGCCTAGTTAGTAAAATTAATTCTTGAAAGTATTAATTACATATATATATTATGTACAACCATGATAAATTAGATTTAGCATAAATCTAGGAGATTGTTTTTATAGTTGAGAATCTTGATAAAACTCTTTTAACATAATTTTGTTTTGTGCAAAATTATTTCACCCATTAATGTTTATTTCATTCTTTCCCAATACCTTGCATTTTGTGTTATTACACTTGATGGAGAATCAAATTGGCAAAATAACTTTGGTTCTGTGTAGATTAAAAGACATTTTAAAGAAAATTGGAACTCATATATGAATAGATAAATGTCTAAGGCTCTGTTTGAAGGAGTGAAAAGCATGCAATAATTCAATAGATACGCTTTTTTTTTTTCACCTACTCCAGACTTGGGTGTGAGAGGTAAGGTTGGTATATCTTGGTTATTGCAGATTATGTAGTCACTTTCTTGTAAACTTTTGTTAATGGTCTGTGCCACTGAAAAGCCTCTGTTGCTGCAAATACTTCATAGGCTGCAGATTCACCTATAGATGTGAAGGTGTCCTCTTTGTCCAAGACATTGCTGCCCATCCCCTGGATGATCTCAGTATCCACGGGGTTATTAAGAATTTGTTTCTATAAGACAAAAATTCTATAAGAAAACATCCATAAAACATTAGCAGGAACAATTATGCAGTCGGAACTCATACTTTTGTAGTTATCTCCTTTGTTTTCTGTGTGTTTGTTTGAATAGAATCTAAATTGGCTCCATATGCAGCATGTAGTTGGTATGTCTTACGTCTGTCTTCCTCTCAAATTTATATCGAGGCATACATTACATGTAAAGAGAAAACACTAAGACACTCAAAGAAAAATCCCTATCAAAATATAAAAAATTATCCTGCATGCAGGATTTCCTTGTGTATCTTTTAATTGATAAACAGGAAATAACTGTTGCTTTTCCTGTTTGTGAGAATGAGTTTACCTGCCAGGCAGTGGTGCCTTTAATCCCAGCATTTGGGAGGTAGAGGCGGGTGGATCTCTATTAGTTCAAGATCAATCTGGTCTACAAAGCTACACAGAGAAATTCTGTCTTGAAAAACCAGTAAAAGGAAAAGAAAAAAGAAAAAAGAATGTCTTTACCCAAAGACACAAACCACTTGTAACAGTCCTAAAGCAATGCATTCTGTCACTACTTTTCTATGTATTGATTCCAATACTTCTATTAAAAATTCTTCTTCTCACCAGATACTAGATTGTTCAGAATTACAGCTCAACGAGAAAAGCAGGGAAACAACTTCATACTTTCTGTTTGTCAATTTTTGAAATAAGGAGTTGGTTCTTAGTATTTGCCAGAGGTAACCAATAATTTCACTTTTACATATCACTAAGAAATATATGAATAAACTTGGACTCTTTAGGATATAGTTATTTATTACATTAGCTTTCATTTTTAGACTCCATTTTTGCTACCTTTGGCTAATGGAAGCCTATTCAAAATATTGTCTCACAGGTCACAAACGTGACAATAATAGTGCCCAGTAGGTTTCTTGTTTTCTGTTGTAATAATGCAGTTAAGGATTATTGTATATATTTCTTGTCTCTGACTTAAGTCTTTTTTCCAAGGTGTTTATAAAAGGAATAATTTGCACATGTCATGTATGGATATTAACATGAACAATCAGCAGCAGAAGCAAACAGCAACCCAACCTCTCACAATATAAGAAGCAGAAGAAAGAGTGACTTACGTGTCTTGCAATAGGCAGAAGATTGAGTTTTGGTGGAAACATTCAGTTAGTCCTGTCAGAGAAACAAGAGTACAAGAGTATACACCATTCTCTAGTTGGACAGAACACTGGGGCTTGAGAAGGCTGTGGGTGTGTGAATAAAAGGATTAAGGGGTCAGCTTGCACTGTTGTAAAGTCCACAAGCTGGAGGGTAGACTGGCAAGCTGGAAACCCAATGCAGAGCAGCTGTTGCAGGTGCTGTCAGAATGAAGAGTTGCTCCTTCCTCGGGAAAGTTCTGCTCTCATTCTTTTAGTAACCTCAGTGAAGGATTTTTACTTATGGAGGACAACCTAGTTCACTCAAAGTTTCCTGATTTAAATGTTTACCTAACATTTAAATTGACTTCATTAGGCCTTTAGAGTAATATCAATCAAATATCTGAGTACCATGCTATGGCCATGGTGCCACATAATTTAACACACACACACACACACACACACACACACACACACACACACACACCCTTGGAAAATTAAAAATTACCCTTCACAAAGAGTAAAATCTGGAAGGTGAATGTGATGATGAAGAAATCTCTAATACAGAAACATAAAGTTGCCACTGTATCCAGAAATTTTGTTCAAATGGATTAACAAAGATTAGAGGAAACTTCACATAAACTTGGACATAAAATTCATAGCAACACTGTTCATTGTATCAAAAGCTAGATGTGATCAAAATGTCCATCAACCGATGAATAAAAAGAATGTGGTGTGTTTATGCCAGGGAATATTATTTGGCCATAAGATTAATGATGTACTGGTACATACTACCATATGGGCAAACTCTGAACATATTGTACTCAGTGAAAGAACACAGATACAACAAAGACACATGCTATTTGACTTCTTTTATATGAAATGCCCTAAACAGGCAAAGCCATAGAATGGAAAATGTATTAGTAGTTGTCAGGGCTAGAGGAGGTGCAGATAGATTACTACTTGTGATCATGGGGTGTCTTTCTAAAGGTATTATGGGCAGAAAGAGTAGTGCTGGTTGTAGAACCACAACATGAAGATCAACTGACTTGTACACTTCAAATAGACTAATATGGTAGATTTTGTGGCATATGAATTTTATTTTATATTTTAAAGTTTCTAATGATTAGTCAGGGTAACAAGTCAGTAAAAACATGCGGGGCCTTGTCTTTACCCTCTACATCTTATCAAAGGCAAGCAGGGGACTGTAAAGGGTTTTCCCAGGCACACAGGGATGTTCTCTCAGATGAGGAGTTATGTGAGGTGAAAGCCAATTTCCCTACTGAAACCTTCCTAGCTTCACTTTTCTTTGTTTCTCTTGGAATCTTAGGTCTAGTTTTGTCCCAGCCCTGTTATCCTCTCCCCAATCAGGAATTTTCACCTCTCAATGCTTTTTTCTTACACTTTCTGGCTCACCTCCTACAGTCTATCTTATGTATCATGGCTTCTGAGAAACCTTTCTACTCTGATCTTTATGGTTGTTCAGGTAACATCACCAGTGTCTGCTCTCTGGTTACCTTTTCATTTCCTGCACATCTCCCATCAGCTCACATGTATGTATTTTCTAGCAAGAATTTAAATGTGTTACCTTCTTCTTGACATTGATGAGATGTCAGCACTTAGTTCTGGCCCACACCTGTGTGTAAAAGTTGAGTCAATGCAGATATGTATGTCCAATTGATGTCTAGATCTCCATAGGAGAGGATTCTCTCTTGAGGTCTCTTCCATCCCGTGTCTGTCTTTCTCTAAGTCATAATCATGTCCTCACAGAGACTTTGATGTCTGCCATTGTCATTTATACTTGCACTGCCTGCAGCATCATGTGAGGCTGAGATAACTGAATGATGGCCGTGTTCAGTTGTCCAACTGCGTTATACTGGGCTGTTAGGTCATGTCCAATTTGCTCATCCAAGCACTTCATCATCTTCTGCCAGGTCTATAAATGTCAAAGGGTAACTACCCCTGCCCTCCTGGTTCACAGCTAAGCAAGCCACCTCAATGGCCTCCATTAATACCAGAATCTTTAATATGGATTAATCATCTTACAATAATATATTTGTTCATTTTATTAGAGTCCTTGGGGAATGCTTTTGCTGATGAGATGAAATATCTTACAGAGTGGTAAAATAAAACTGGGCTTTGTTCTTTAATTAAAAGAAGATGAAAAGTTTTGCTTAAAATATTTTAAAATGCCATCAAAATTCAATGTTAATGGCAGACATGTATCATTTTGCAAATATTCAATCTTCACCACACTTAACAATTGAACTTCAAAGCAAATCGGACTGCCAGTGGAATGACTCTGGAGACAACAATCAAATTGTCTGAAATAAACAAAGCCCATGTTTATTTTTAATCGATAGCAGCTGAATGCAAGGAGGTGTCACTAGCTGGAGGCACAGATCAAGCTCATTAAGTACCCTGGGTTTCTTATAAATCACGGGATGTGTCGAATCTTGCATTAAACCAAACAAGAGAATAGTTCAAGAATTCCTCCCTGGCAACAAGCAGAAGCAGAAACTGTTGGCAAAGAGGATTGTGGCGGAAGATTGAGCAATCCCCTTTTCCACCCTTAGGTACTTGTGGGCCTACAAAGTTGTCTGTTTAGGTGATTTGCCAGTTCAGAGAGGAAGGATTGGAGCCAAATTACCTGATTCTGTTCCTGGGTTCCGTGCTACCTGTTATGTTGTAGTTGTTGCCAACACCTTAGCCTTGCCTTCTGTCCTACCTAGGATTGTACTACATAGATGCTGTGCTGGCTGAAGACTTCCAGAGTCTTAGTTCTAGCAGCTTATCTGCTAACATGCAGATAAGGAATCAGGAATGGCAGCAGGTATATAAATACTCTTGCCACTTCTCTCTCTCTCTCTCTCTCTCTCTCTCTCTCTCTCTCTCTCTCTCTTTCTCACTTTGTCCCTCCCTCCCCACACATACCAGTAAGAAAACTGTATTCAGAAAGTTTCCTCTAGGAAGTCGCAGCAGGAGGGAGCAGTATTTGCTCACGGCAGTGATTCCTATTCATTCCTACACATGCCTTTCTCTCTACTCTGCCTCACTTTTCTTCACAGTGATTTCCAGAATCACTTTGTCCAAGATAATAAACCTGGCATTAATTAAAATAAAAAAGTATAACCTGAGAAATGTGAATTTGTGGGTCTTTTACTCCTAGAAGATAGAGGTAGATAAAGTGTGGTGGTCAAGTAGACATAGCAAACATAGAGATGACTGCCTGGCCAAATAACCTGTGGCGATCCTCTAAGCACCTTTGTCTGTACTTTACTTTTCTCATCCACAAAATGGGCTCAGTGACAATACTGTCTATCCTATGCTTTAAAGTTTAAATGACTAGTACAGCCAGCTTTTCATACCCATGGGTTCTATGTGCATCGATTCAATCAGCCACACATTAGAAATATTTGGAAAGAATGGTGATATATTGCTTATGGTCTAATAAAGCAACTGAAGATGAAAATGCAAAGCTAGCCACAGCCAAAGATCTAGGCAGTGTTGGCATACATCTTTAATCCCAGGACACAGGAGACAGAGGCAGATGGATGTCTGTGAGTTCAAGGTCACCCTAAGCTTCACAAAATTGACTGTCTGAAAGAGAAACAGAGCTCACACAAAGGTCATTCCAGCACTTGGAATCACATGCCTTTAATCCAAGTGCTAAGGAAGTGGAAACAGGACTGATCTGGCTGGGGGTGGGTGGAGAGGAATATAAGGTGGAGGAGACAGGGGCTCAGAGATTGTAGTCTAAGACTTGGTGGAGAGCATTGCACCCTGAGGATTCATGAAGACAAGATCAGCCATTTTGGTCTCAGGTAGAGGTCAGAGCTACTAGCTGGCTGTTTTGCCTTTCTGATCTTCAGCTTGAGCCCCAATATCTATGTCTGGGTTTTGATTATTTGTGCTACAAGAGAGACAGTATGTCTGTACTGAACAAATACAGCCTGTATTTCCTCATTGTTATTTTTTTGTGCAGCAGATTAAGAGAGCTAGTATTAAAGTACATTGCATTAGTTATTAGAAATAGTTGCTGAAGGTTGAAAGCTGATGGAAGGATGCAGTGCAGGTTATATGTAAATACTGTGCCATTTTATGTAAAGGAACTAAAATTGTTTAGTGGTTAGTAGCCTAGAGAGATTCTAGAACCAACCCTTTGCAAATACCAGGGGGCAACTGCAGATAAAATACCCACTAAGCTTTGTCTCACACATGCCAACAACGTGGTAAAAGACCCTATGGTCATTAGCATCATGGAATATCAGACCCTGGGAGAAGTTTACAGATTATCTGGTAAGACACCTTCATTTTCCATGTGAAATTATTTTCTGATATTGCTAACTAGTGATAGCAAAAACCATCCAAAAGCTCCCTTGTGACCTCCATACTGGATGACCCAACTCTAAGACAGCCCTTTAACAAATATGCCATTAAAACACAGGACCAGTGTGATTATTTATTTTTGCTGATTGAAAAAAAAAGCCATGCCAAGTAGGCAATATGCAGGGCTTATGTAACATCTCAGGCTTGTCATGAATTGGAAACCAGAGTTTTTTTAATTTTAATTAAAAGAAAAAAAAACACCGTATGGAGAATGTATGATGTAGACTCCATTCACCCTCTCTAAGGTGTCCTTTCTGAAATTTGGCATAAGTCCTGGCATCAGCAGATGACAAGTTCTGGCTGTTCAGAGTGGAAGTCGTAAGAGCATTTGACAAATGTTTATCTGATTGCAGCTCACAGCCTCAGCATTCCCTTGCTTTTGGAGATTTGTAGTAGACATGAGAAAAATGCAGCATCTTTCTGGGGCATCCCTTTGTGTTTTAAAACCTTCCTCTTTTTTAAAGCCACTCTTCCTTGCAAACCACATGCTCTCTTCTTACTTTGACCTTAAACAAGGAAGGGGCCAAGCACATGAAAAATGCCAGAAGTGAATCAGAGGGAGCCCTGCTCTGAATGAAAGCTCTCCCTGCCACTGAGCCAGTGGGATCAGTGGAGTACACCACATTAAAGATGACCCTCTAGCCTGCGCCCTCCAGAGATGGCTGCTTTCAGAGGCAAAGACATGCTGTTGTATAAACACACAAAACATCACTGAAAGCAGAGAGCCTGCACTGCCCAGACTCATAAATATTTGTCTTGTAGTCATGTTTCTATTTATCTTTGAGTATGTGTGGCAGAGGAAATCTGGATAAATTCTCATAAAAGGTGAAGTAGGTTGGTTTGTCAAAGTGGGATCCTTTTATCAGCTTTGCTGCACAGGAAGCTCTTTGGTTTTACAGCAACTGTTTGCCATCAGATCATCAAATTGGGGTTTGAAGGGTTTTTTTTTGTCTTCAATTACAGGAAGATGAGTATTAGGCATGGAACCTCTTTTCTTTCTTGCTTTCTTTAGCTACATAATTAGAAGTGCAACAAAAAATCAATGTATGTACTTTTTAATATTATAAACTACGCTATAATGAAATACTTGCAAAGAAATAAAAATACAACACTCTCAAATTGACCACACTTAGAATCTATAGAAATTTGTGAACTTCCATACAATTAGATAGGCATTCAGAAAGGAAGCTGTGGAGATTCATATTAAATTTTAAACTTCCTTGTTTATTTGTGTATTTGTGTATTTGTGTGTATGTGTGTGCTCTTTGTTTTGTTTGGGTATTGTTTGTCTTATTGATGTTATTTTTTCTTTGTCTCTTTGATTTTCTTTTTTCTTCTTTTGACTTTTTGTTGTTTTACTGTTTTATCTTGCTGGGTTTTTTTTTCCTTTGAGAGAGAGAGAGAGAGAGAGAGAGAGAGAGAGAGAGAGAGAGAGAGAGAGAGAGAGAGAGAGAGGGTAAATTTGAATGGGTTAGAAGGTGGGAAGAATATTGGAAGAGTTGTGTATGGAAAATGTTATCAAACTATGTTTGATGAAAAAACTTTAAATAAAAAATAAATTAATAAAATATGTTAATCAATGTGGGAAGATCCAACCCATTGTTGCACTGTTCCCTGAGGTAGATTTTGGACTATATGAGAGTAGGGAAAGTGATCTTACTAGTTAACATGTATTATTTCATGTCTCTACTTTTTACTGAGATGTGATAGTATTTTAAGCTTTTGCCTTCACTATCCTGCTGGGATGGACTATGATATGTCATTTTGTGCTAAAATAAACTTTCTCTCATAAAAATAAGTTTATACTTTCAATGAGGAACATATTTTATGTACTTTTATGCCACCAAAAATTAAAGGAAAAATCCATTACAGAATTACAACAGAAATACAATTAGCTTTATGTTCTTTCATAACTCGTGTTCATCATCAGTTCCCAACCCTCCCCTTCCCCCTTGTACTTAACTTTTTCTTTTCCCATGTTCTTGATATTATATATGTTTTTTGCTGCTTTATTCTTTGTGACAAAGAATGGGAATCAACTGATGAAATGATTATGGAAGTTTTTACTGTATATAGAATGGAGTATTATTCAGCTCTAAAAAAAGTAAAGTTAAATATTTTGTAGGAAAATAGGTGAAATTAGAATGGATAATATTAAGTAAGGCCACCAAAACTCAGAAAGAAAAACCACCATGTATTCTCTCTCATGTGTGGAATTTATGAATTATAGTTGTTGCTACTCTGATGCTTCTGTTGAAGCCAGTCTGAATCTTCTTCCTATAAATCATTGTACACAAATAAGCTATTTGAAGTTTTGGGAATAAAGTCACCAGAATGTGGGACTAAGTGAATTCACAATACCCATCTGATAGCTCTTTTCCCATTCATGTGGTTAAGTTATAAAGCTAGAGCATCAAGGTTGCCAATTCCACTTTTCTAATCACTGGCTTTGTGTATTAAGTTATAGGGAAAAATTTTTCATTTGAAACTCAGTTTTCCCCTTTAATGTCCAGGATAGACAATGATGTGTTGTATGATTCTCCTAAGCCACAAGACACAGAACATGGTTGTGAGACCTAGAACTAGCCAATAAGGAACAGAGATGGTTTAGGATATTAGTGTAATGGTCACTAACTTAAATGTTGTGCCTTGCCCAAGGCTGGGTTTTCTTATACATATACACAAAGATTGGCTAAAGAAAGGTTGCTGATTTTGGAAGTGATACTGGAAATCAGTGACAAGAACATGGATGGAGAGGTGATTAGAAGAATGGCAAAAAGCTGACTCAGGTCTATTTTGAACAGGCTGCTACAGGATATCTGTATTCGCATGTGACATTCTATTGTCCAATAGGACACAACTGCCAAATTCCCTTAGTGGCTTATCTATTGCTAGAGTTACACGGGTTTTCCCTGAGTAGCCACTGGTGTGTTGGGACAGTAAATTCAGTGGATCATAATATGGGCCTGAATACCATTTTTTATATACCAAACTGGGATGATTATATAACTGGTTGAGCTGTGGAAGAAATCCCAGGTGTAGCCTCAAAGTCTTGATTTGAAATTGGCTAATTCGTCAAAACCTAAGTGGGTTAGGTTATCTATTTTTTTCTATTTTGTTTTCTCTTCTTCTCCTTTTGCTTAATTTTTTAAATATTTCATTTGTATAGGTGTTCATGTTACTTTATGTGATGGTGTGTGCGAGTGCACAGATCTTGGGGTCAAAAGACAAACTTGTGTGTTGGCTCTCACCTTCCACTTTGTTTAAGATAAGGTTTCTTGTGGGTTTGGGTGTTGCAATGGCCATGTAACCTTTGAGCTTCCAGTGATTCATCTGTCCTAGCCTCCCATCTCTTGTAGACACGCTGAGATTATAGGCATGTGTCCATACATACAGTTTTATGTGTTTCTGGGGATCCAAACTAGATCTGCATTGTTTTTGTAACAAGTGTTTCCTGACTGAGACATCACTCTAGGGCTCCTTTTTTTATTTTAAACATTATTTTCAGGAATAGAGAGATGGTTAAATCCATCAAATGTTTACTTGACAAGCATGAAGATCTATGTTCCAATCATCAGCACTCATAGTAAAGTTGAGCATGGCTATTTCAGGTCTATAGTCCTGGCACTGAGAAAAGCAAAGACGAGGATACCAGGAGCCTGCTGACCAGATAGTCTCAGCAATTTCTGAGCTTCAAGTTCAGTGAGAGACTCTGTTTCAAAAAGTTAGATGCCAAGTGATTGAGAAATGCAACCAGTTTGGGCCTCTGAACTTCACACACATATTCATATGTACATGCACCAGCATACATACATGTAAATGGACACTTGAATGTGTATACATGCATGCATATACATACACACGCACAAAATATCTTTCTCTTCAAGGTCTTCTATACTAATTTGAGAACTAAATAGGTAAAAATTATTTGGACACAATATGGTGTTTGTAACAAGTGAGGCTGTAGATGTGAATCAACTGGAAAAAGTGTTCAACTGAATTGTGTTTCATCCATGTTTCTCTCCACCCAGAAAACTTTATCACTAACTCTAGCACTTGGGGCTGAGATGGATCTTCAGAAAGAATAGATTGCATGGCAGCATTTATTTATGAAGTCAATGTGTTTGATAATTAGACTGAAAAGAAAAGCAATCACATCTCTTTTTAGGGAGTTATCCCTGGGATGCTGCAGAACACTGGAGGTCATTTTCAGACTGCTCTTGAGTCACTTTCTCCAACAACCTATTTCTTCATTGCCAGTCTCTTTCTCCCCAACAACTTTTAACTCTCCAAGCAACCCAGGTTTAGGAAAAACTAATGTGTAGTAGAGATCAAAATAGAAAGAAATTTAAAAAACATGATCTGTTTTTTCTCACAGCCATGCCAAACTCTGTTACAGTGTAAGTGACTCACAGACTAAATCCTGCCACACATGCAAACAACCATTAGTGAAATGTTTATCCAGGCTTATCTGGTACATTTCTTGATACCTCTCCATCTGTGGGAACATTACAGGAAACACCTAACAGAATAGGTTTATTTAGAGCAGCAAATCTTTGTGCAAACCAACCCAGCAAGCAATCCATCCTACATGAAATTGTGGTTTCTCTGGACCTGGCTTGGATCCTGTGGTCTTAGGACCAAGCTTGACAAAGTCCTAGGTTCTTTTGCATCAGCTATATAAGGAGGGTAAGGAGTGGCAGGACCCCCTACAGTCATTTATGCAGCCACAAGTCATGGGCATTGCTCATTTCAGCATTAAAGATTTATTTCTAACACATTTTCTGTTTAGCGAACCCCCTGCTATTGTGTGCTAACAGCTGACAGAAACACCTTTGAAGGTGGGTATTGATTAATTAATTGCTTCTACAATATGTACTTAACAAACATACACAGAGATGTCATAAAAACTAAATTACAAGCCAGACAACATTCTGAGACATACACTCTTTGGAGCGTATGAGATTCTCTCTCTGGCAAAATATGACAGTAATTTGAATTTATTATTATTAGTTTGAAGTTTGATAATAATATTTTAATATTGTTCACATGTAGAATCAGTGCTTTTGCTGGGCATGGTAGAACAGTTTTAGTCCCAGAACTATGGAGGCAGAGACAGGCAGATCTCTGGTCTATACAGTGAGCTCTAGAACTACATACTACAAAGTCTCTGTTTCAAAAAAAAATATCCAACAAACAAAAAACAACAACAGAAAACCAAATAACTACAACAGCAAAAACAAAACAAACAAACAGAAAAGACTGAAAGTAAAAAAAAAAAAAAAAAAAAAAAGAATCAATAATTGGAGCTTTTGCTTTGTTGAGGAACTGGCTTTTACAAATCGAAAACAGAAATCAGATTTTGAAAATCTTGTTCCAGATCCCCTCCAGTCATTCCCTCTCCTCAGGTAAATTCTGAATGTCTGTAGCCTTCTACAGATGAGTAATTCAATTTTTTTTCTACATCCTTCAAATCCATGCATAGGCATATAGATAAAATGATTGAATAGAATTGAAAACAAAAATCATACAGAAATCTGTATATAAGACATTCAGCCTAGTAAGATGGTGGCAGACTTATCCATGTATTTCTTAGGTGGCAAGCCACACCACATCTAAAAATTTTGAAAACTTCATGCTTTGCATAGAATTTAGATTTATGTCTGCATGAAGTTTGAAAAAATGTTTCTCCTAAAGGAAAACACCCTTCTCTTCTTACAAGGTTACTCTTTAATTTACAAGTCCATAAATCTCCTTTCCCACTTGGATAAACTATATCCTGCCCTAGAAGGCAGGTACAGAAAGCTGAATAGTGAGTGCTTGCAAGGCATCATGGGAGTGGCTATTGGATGTGGCTGTTTCCTAACTGTTGCTGAGTGTAAACTCAGGCCTCAAAAGAGTCCACAGCCTACAGTTACATAGCCATTCTCAGCATCTACCATTTTTTCCTATCTGCATTTTGCTCACTTTTAATCCTTGCTACCTAGTGAACGATGACCAAAGCTCAAAAAGTTCAGATGCTAAATCAATGGTAACTAGTTTCTCATTATTTTTCCAAAAGGTTCAATGATTTTTCTAAAAATAACTGTAAATAATATTAGTTGTTGCTAGCAGTTGGAACCTTTAAACAGCCTATAATTTTATTTGTGTTACGGAGACACGTAAAACCTGGAGAGCAGAGGATAAGCAGCAGCTCCACGGGATTTAATATTTCTTGCATTTTTTTTTTGAGGCTATCATATTGCTCCAGGCCTCCCTCATTCTGGAAAATGTGTGTTCCATCAAACAGAGTCTCCTGAGTAGAGACTGTCATTTAAAAGTAAACAAGCTCAACACTTTAACCAGGGAATTGGAGAGCATCTTACAGATGGAGAACTGTACCCCTTCATGCCTAGATAGTCAAAAGCATTTAACATTCCCTGTGCAAAGTGAACACCAGAACCTGAATAAATTATCTTTATGGCAGTCATGGCAGGAGTGAACAATACCATAGAAAAATGACAAATTAAACACTCTTTTATAAGAATTCTTTGTGACTTACCCATCCATTCCATAAATCACTCAGTTGTTAGCCATTAGGTACTATGTGCTAGGTGTTTGTTAACAAGTGTGGTGCACACAAATGTGCCACTCGTTCTGATGAAACAGTATCCAGGAATGTTACAAGAGTAATCAGTGTATGCTGCTTCAGTCTCTGTGAGTTCATGTGTGCTTTGATCATATGGATTCATATAACCTTGTTTTCTTGGTGTTCTCCATCCCCTCTGGCTTTTATATACTTTATATACCATTAAACCATTAAACTATATGCTTCTCAGAGTGATCTCTCTCTCTCTCTCTCTCTCTCTCTCTCTCTCTCTCTCTCTCTCTCTCTCTCTCTCTCTGTGTGTGTGTGTGTGTGTGTGTGTGTGTGTGTGTGTATGTTTCTGTATTTATACACATAGTAAATTTTCAAGCACCATCATGATATCTGGTTACCTGATTTCTGTAAATCTTTGAACTAAAATAATGTGAAATAAAGGGCAGAAAGAATAAGAATGTTGCTTCTTGATTTTGCCATTTCTTACTAGTCTATTATAAATAAGAATTAGAAGACAGAGGCTAAGTAATATGGTATCATGTTATAGAATAAAAAAAAAAGCCTTTATCTAAAACTATTTCCATCTTGAATATTTTATCCTGGTGGTTTCTTAATTTAAGACAAATTTTTCTTTTTATTCAGAAAGTTAATGTTTTCTGGAATTTTAGCACAGAATATGGCACGATTTATATTTTAAGACTGTTCAGAACTTAGAACTGTTGAGATGGAGTGGCAGGTAGAGACAGTTGTTGACAAGCCTAAAGACTTGAGTTTGATCCCTGAATTGACTCCCATAAGTTGTTCTCTGGCTTCTACACACAATAGTGGGTCTGTCTTACACCAATAAATTAAATAAAGTAATCAATAGAATACATTTTTTAAAACCTTTGAGACTCTCAAGGAAAATTTCTTGGCCTCTAAAAGCTAGAAAATGGACCCAGTGGGAGTTCCTATGTTCAGTTTCTTCTTCTAGGGAGCTTAGGAATTATTATATCTAATGACTTTGCTGGTGGGTCTGGCCTATGTAATTAAGATCTAAATATAACCCCATGTTCTTTCAGCAAACTAAATTTCTTATCTGGACAAATGACCCATTTATGATAGCTCATAAAATAGCATAGATGAGTCATTACATACTTAAAATTTCTCTAATAAAATGTACCCAAAGATGGCTATCACATCTGCACTGCTAATAGTTTCTCAAGAATATTGCTTAACATAAATAACAGAAAATATAGCATATTACCATTCAGGGAAAGAGAAATAAAATAAAGCCCTATAAGTATAAATAAATACACCTTCTTATTTCCAATTTATGAACATATCTGCATTTTTTTCAACCACTTTTATTTCAAATGAAAATGATGGAGTCACTGCCTCATCAGCATAATTTCAAACTTTCAAGCTTCTGCAGTCCCTGCACATGCAAGTGTGTGCATACATACATGTATATATGACTTTAAATATTTGTATATATGCATATGCATATATATGTATATTTGACATGAAAGTGGGGTGTTACGGGCAGGTTCTTCCTGCCGGCTGCTGCTGGTCCTACCGCCATGGTCCTGCCACCACCACAAGAGCCCCAAATAACACTCAGAGACTCTGTATCTGATACAATCTTGTTGGCCAGTTACTATTATTGTTTATGGGCTAGCTCTGTCTTATTAACCCATTTCTACTTATCTAAGTATTTCCACGTGGGGAGCCGTGGCTAGCTTCTTCTTTCCTCCCTCGTCTACATCTTGACTCCTCCTTCTACTTCCTCTTTCCTCCTCCTGATCTCTTAGCCCCACCTATCTTGTTTCCTATTGGCCACAGTGCTTTATTAATTAACCAGTATGAGAAACATATGTACAGAATAACATCTCCCATAAGTGGGGCTATTTGGGAAGAGGAAGAGGAATAGCTAGAAGAGATGGAGGAACAAAATAGGAAGCAAGGGGAGATAATATCAAAATATATTATGTACATGCATTTTTGTATGTATTTGTATATATTTGAAAATTATACATGTCTAAAATTATTCATTCCAAAATTGTATATATGAAAATGCCAGAGTAAAGACCACCATTTTGTACAAAGAACGTATGTTAAAAACAAACACACAGAGTTTTGTTGTTTCTCGGCAAATGTTGATGATTTCCAAAGGGAATGAGAACCATGTCTGAGACTGCAGCTTTGAGAGCCCTGGCCTGACTACCTCATGGGCCATATGTGAAGGCACCAGAGACTTCTCTTCCCCCCACCTGGCTGTTTAAGCTCTGGCTTGTAGCTGGTAAGATTATAAGGACTGTCTAAAGTGCTTCATTTGGCTTGACCTTGGCTTAGCAATCATAACAAGGCAGACTGGAAGGGACTACAGAAAGAAAAGGCACCAGGGATTCCACCCTGTTAAACACAGCACCAAAGAGAATGTAGTGGCCTGTGACTGGGAAGGAAATTAAACAGAGTCTGTGACTTCCAAGAAGCTCTAATCAGTTTCATTTAAAAGTGTAAATCAACTGGTGATTATAATAATGAACACATTCTTGGAAGCCTGGCAGGCCACTGAATCATAGTCTTTAGCGTAGAAATGGCTCTTGGGAAAGCATTTAGAGAGACTTTCTCTAAACCCACGGAAATCACTTGCAATTCTGGCAAGGAGGACCTTCTCAGCTTCTGCATTCACTCACAAACAAAAGTACCAACAGACATGGGAAGTATACAAGTCTCCATGTGTGCATACGTGTGCTTCCTACAAGACAACTGGTCTAAGCTAGAGTCTCCCTAATGTAGTAACCATAAGTATTGTTGAGTAGCTTCATCAAGCCTTGCTTGAAGTTACCTGTATCATAGGATTTTTGAGGCAGGCATCTCTTCTTTGGGATATTCTTAGTTATTTTCAATATAAGAATCTGTACTGACATGAAGATTCACGGAATAGGAGGACCAACCTTGCATAGGCATTGGCTGTGCTGAGTACTGTACTTCTCCAAACAGTTTAAGCCCTGGAGCAATATCATTTGTGTCACCTGGGGAACATCTCAGTACATGTTGCAGAAATGTGTTGACTATATGTCTAAAATGTAGATGTGGCATGGAAAAATAAACAACAGTCAAATGTGCCAAAAATGTTACCATGTCATATGAGTGGATGGACACAAGAGGAGAGGAGTGTGTGCTTAAACATGGCCTTGCCATGACAAAGTCCCAGTGTAGGAGAAAACCACAGACTTCATCTTCATCATCTAATTTCTTTCTGATTGATCACTGATTTCTGGAAGGCTTTCAAGGATTTACTATACCAGTTTTCAATGTTCTAAAGGGACTATAGTTTCTTCCCTACTTTCCCCTCATTCGAATGAACACAGTACTGTATTAAGAAACAGCTCAAAGTGCCTTTGCCATCTGGTCACTTGCTACAGTAAACATACACAGTTGGTAACATTAGCATCATCTAGCATCTCACAGAAAATATGAAAGCTTCACCACCCCAGAGTCACTGAATCAGTTTGTGCTTTAGCAAACTGCCCCCGTCTGAATATGCACTGAAGTTGAGGAACACTAGACCATGCTCTTTTCTTATCTTTAAATCTCTATCCCTGGAGAAGGTAGATAAACCTATGGTGAGCCTGATGGTGCCTGAGATAATTAGAACAAATAACTGTTGGGGGTAGTTGCAAGCTTTGGGTATCTATACTTCTAAAAGTACACTGACACTAAATTTAAGGTGATAAGAAGTGTAGCCAAGGAGGTCACCTATTGCTTTTGCATCTGGTTGTGAGCTAAATATCCCATGAAGCAATGTTGGCTTAGAAAAGAACACATTTGCTAGGATGGGGCCCTCAGACAGCTTTTAGAAGGTTGTAGAAAATAAACTACCTGTGTAAATGTGTTTAATACTTGGCCACTTATTTGTCACCAAAGGCCTTCCACAGTATGGGGTATGGCCTCAATCTCAGTAATCAGTAGCCATTGCTAATTAAATCATCATTTTTCTTGTTGAAGGTGGAATCAAATTTCAGAGAAA
Source organism: Cricetiscus sungorus (assembly GCA_030556225.1). NCBI lineage: Eukaryota > Metazoa > Chordata > Mammalia > Rodentia > Cricetidae > Cricetiscus > Cricetiscus sungorus. The sequence goes on from JANBXA010000372.1 coordinate 76,263,901, forward strand.
AAGAGGAAACTGAAACATGAAGAAAAAGGAGGAGTCCCACTATAATAAACTTGTTTTTTTTCTGAGCTAGAGGTCTGACTTGTTATGGAATGCTTGATTTTTCTTGGTCTTAATTAATTGCAATTATGATATTTCCATTAAAAATAAAATAAATTCTATTCTTTGTTAAATTACACTTTATAATAAACATCTAGTGGAACAAGTAGTGGATAAAAGTGTTTGTCTGACAATCAGGAATTTCTCCATCCCTCCATCCTTCCCTTTTAGCTACCTATCAAGATAATACATGACGGGATCACATTTATAATCAGAATCATAATCTGGTACACAGTTCAGTTTTCCCCCGTAGGAGTGGGGGAAAAAATAGCCTTACTTCTTTTCTTAGTGAGTTACTGGCATGCTACCTTCTTCAACACCAAGCCTGCTTATTTGCCTACGTGAAAGCCCTCATGGACTCTCATGACATAGTGAAGGGTCAGCTGCAAGCTTCCTTTCATATGTTTCCAGGATGATGCTGGCTGTATTCACATAGTGATCACTAGGAAATATGTAGGAATAACTCGCATCTTTCATCCTGAGCTGGCAGATCCCTCTTACAGCCTGGCTGTTCCTCATCAGTGTTCTTTTCACAGTAGACTTTAGTTGATAAAACTCTTACAGTAACTGATGTTCCACAAAGCACAGCCATGTTTAGGAATCTGAGTAGCAACTCTTGAAAAATATGACTATCACGATCAATTTCCTCTTCTTGCTTTCCTTCATATGAGACGTTCCTACAGAGTTCGTCTTTTAGACATCTCTTTCCTAGTCATTATCCCCTAATTAATCCCCTTGTTAAATATAAAGTGTGCATTAGGCTTGACTAATGTCTTCCTTTGTGTCTAAGGAAAGAGGAATTTATTACCTTTACATATTGACTCAAGCTGCATAATCACAGCTCATTTATTTGAAGCCCTCTTTCTTCACTAGCCATGCTGGAGTTTAGGCCCAAAGCAACTGTCACAAGTCTCACCTGCCCCCCATCAGTGTGATGCGGAGTCAGGTGTTTGCACATATAATTGGCTGGAGAACTGGCTGCATTCACAAGGAAACCTGTCTCTTCCTTTATGTAATGTTTTGAATGCGCAGGGGCTGAAGTACAATTGCCCAATTTGTGGAGGGAACAGGCTGACATTTTAAGGGACTGAAGAGAGGTGTCAAAAATCTGCAGGCCCCAAATCTACATATGTGTTGGCAAACTGGCAATCTGCTCCTCTCCAATTATGTGGTTCCCGTGGTGAGGAATTAGTAACACAGAAACGGGTTTTCAGCTCCTCCCAGGGGAGAGTGCTTGGCTCCAAGGGGACACAGCATAAGATGCATTTATTTGATGCAGCAGTGAGGGGGAGAGGAACCTATTAGAGCATGACTTCCAAAGTGGAGCCCTGGGAGCTAGCAGTAGCCCTGGGAACTTGTTAGAAATGCTGTTTCCCACTACAGACTCTCTTGGATTATCGTCTCAGGTTTAGGCCCCTTTGTGATTTGTGTTCAGTTAAAAATCTAGTAGAACTTCTCTGGCAATGCATGGCTGAATTGTGTCACTCATTAATGGGGAGGCAGGAGGATTACAAATTTGAGGCTAGCCTGGACTGCATAGTATGACTCTGCCTCTAAACCACATCAACAGCAGCAATAAAAGATAGTTAAATATCCTGGTACAAAGTACCTGAAACAGTACCTGATAAGCCCACATTTCAGTGACACTATCAAAGAATTCGTATATGTAAGCAGCCCTTTCTCTGGGGTCACAGGGAGGAGGGATGTCAGTCTGCTCAGCATGGCCTCCTACCTCTTCTTACTTTGATTGCTTGAGCCTTTCTATTCTACAATACCCAGTGCTTACTTAGATCAGAGCTTGTGTCTGAGATTTTTTCCTGAGCTACTGTGAGATTCTGGGGACAGTACTTATCTCTCCTGGGAGTAATGATATTAGTAATACCCATTAAGTTTTACTTCCTTTTAGTTTTGTTTTGTTTGTTTTAATGAGAAAGACCAAAACCCAACCGTATTATGCTATGCAGGCTTGCTATAATGAAATAAATTGAGTGCTTCCTAAAGAAAAAACTTGTTCAGCTCACAGATCATGAAAGTTGGAGAATGTGGTGATGGCACCTGCTTGGGACTGGGGAGGAGTCTTTTACTCCATCACAACTTAACATAGCATCGGGGTCAAAGGGCAGAGGCTGAAATCACATGGCAAGAGAGGAAGCAGGAAATAAGAAGGTACTAGGTTTATTGTTCTTGCAATGAGAAGTACTTGTGGGAATGAGCCTGGTTGTGGAATAATTTTATTAATTCCAGGGACCTAATAGCCGTCTACTAGCGCCCACCTTTTAAAGTTTCCCTGGCCTCTCTTCATAGCCAGAATGATCACCCAGATTTTAATACATGAGCTTTGGAAGACACACTGAAACTATAGCCAAACAATAGTGTTATTTTTTTCTGAGAAATTTAAACAATATTAGGTTTGTGGTAGTGCTTTGTTTGATGTTTTTTGTTTGTTTGTTCCTGGAAGTCAACTTACTAATAAAGAGAATCGCTTTCAACAATAACCTCCATGTTATTTCATAGTAAAGTACTATCAGTCATAGAGGTAAATAACATTAACAAATGCCCTGGGCTAGTTTCTCTGAAGCAGACCATTCTGAAAAGATATTAGAGTAAAGGGATTTAGTAGGAAATAGTTCCCTGAGTGGGGATTGGGCAAGAAAAGTATCCCAAGCAACTGTCCAGCCATTGATGGCACCCTCTGGACAATACAGGAGATACTTCACCATTCTCCCGTAAAGAAAGGAGTCTAGGAGTATATACCAGGCTTCCTGTGAGTCAGTGACAAATCATTACTAACTTGCTGCTTCTAGATGGAGGGAGAAAAGTAGGTTCTGAGACTACTTGCTCCTTGTTTGGACTGGAAAATGGATGCCAGCATGTTTTACATGTGCTCTGCAAACTCAGGGATGTAGGCATAGGGATATGGGGATGATACAGCATGGCATCCTAGAAGCAGAGAGGAGGCTCAGTTGATACAGTGACTGGTAAGTAAGCATGGAGACCCAAGTTCAGATCCCAGAATCCATGTGAGGGCACTGTGTCTGTAATTTTATTTCCAGACACGGTGAGGGTCTAAAAAGAAGACATCAAAAGCCAGGGGCCAGCCAGCCTAGCTAAATCCATGAGCTATAGGTTCTGTAATAAACCCAATCCCAGTTTTACCTCTAGCCTCCACAAATGCCCTCACGGGAAAGAGAGCACATCCATACATATGTTCTTAAGCCACACATGAACAGTGAGGTACTGATTGTGTCTTTTATGGCCATTCTAAGAATAGTTCCAAGATTCTTGCATAAGAACTGCTGCACAATGTCCCACGTTCTTGCAACCAGTACTCTTGACTTGTGTCTCTCAATTTTGTGTGCACAGGGCTCTTCTGGTCATGTACAATCAGGAAATTGTGCTCTGAAGGCACAGTTAGGAATGGCAGTGCCTGAGAGCTATGGCCTTTCAGCCTCAAGTGGCTAATTTACTTCTCAGGGGATCTAACATGATTGACTCTTATCTCCATTTTCCCCGGGTGCTGCAGCAGCTTTACCAAAGGGCATCCCCAGCCACTCTTTACCCCTGGAGTGGGGCAGAGTTATCAAATTTGCCTGACACATGTATTTAATCATGAGGAAAAAGGAGATCTTGACAGAACCATAATTGAAGAAGGTCATTTGAAAGTCTCCATTTGGGGGATATTCTGTTTTAGTAGAAGCTTCTAGCATGAGGCAAAATTGAGTTGCTGTATGGGAGGGTTTGGTTTGTTTGGGCTCGTTGCTTTCCTTTGCTGTAATATGGAGTTTACACAGTGAACATTATGGAACAGAACAAACATTCTTTGCGGTTCAGCAGGTTTATGGATACCGGTTCCCATTTTCACATATGCAGAGTTTTCAGTAAAACATTTCTACCAGTCATATGGGCAAGCTCAAGCAGAAAGCAAGTTCTTTCCTTGGCTGGTTCCAACATTTTGCATCCTAATAAATTCATGGTAGAGCTAATGCAGCTGTCTCTTTGCATAATATAAAGTTTGGAAAGGGACTGCTACTATTCATGGCTACATAATAGTTTGTTTTATACTGCATGGAGTTGCATCATTATAAACATGAAAGCAGCTGGCAATAAATGACTTTATGACAGCTATTTCAAAGGTATAATGAAGAAAACAAAGAGAAATCGAGTTATTGCTTATAATTATGGTGCCTAGATGAGTTCCTCTAGTGCAGTCAAAACACCAGGCTGGCCTTTTTTGTGTGATCTTATCTCCACTCTCTGATAAGTGGAGGTGGCCTTTGGATTATTCAGTTGTGCAATGCAATGTGCACCATTTTTGCATTTACATTTTTAAGAGTAGTAGGTGTTTTGTTTGTTTAAATGCTAGCATTCTTTTGATGTAGTCATACATTTGACAGGAAGAAATAGAATTGACTTGATTTGTAAATAAATTTCAGAATGGCAACAAATTTAAGGACTTTTGGAGTGTTTTAGAAACTGTAAATCTGATTTTCTTTTTACCCAGTGACTAAATGGGTTAATTTTATTTTTAGGAGTGCCCCACCACCACCACAGCACAGTAAGCACTAAGGATATTTGTTGCTGGATTCTTTATTTTCATATAGAAAAATATTTACACCTTCATGCTCAGCAGTACAGATAAAATAAATAATCCTAATGATATAGTCTCATATGCAACCATTATAAACTTGAGCTAGTACAGTACACACTAACATTCAAACATCCTCAAGGCCTAGAATAGAAACATTGTAATCCAATAACAGAAAACAATATGTGTATTCTAAATTACATACAAAAGTACACATGACTATGTTTGCATATCGCATACATAAGAATTATTTATTCATTAATATACTCAATTTTTTGCATTCTAATCATTACATAGCAATAAGCAAACTAGAGGCCCTTATCTGATCTTACATTCTAGGCAGTGAGTGTGGGGAAGGAGTGGGGAAATGAAGTTGGGAAGGCAATGGAAAATATTGAGTTCAGGAGCTTATGGAGTTATGCAGAAGTCTATGTGAAAGTTAGTGACTTAGCTGAAGGTAGGCAGAACTTGTGGAGGTGGTGACATTTGATTAGAGATCTAAGAGGAACAAGGGTGAAATCCATGGAAACATCTCAGAAAGGAAGAGTCCCAGGCGAGGAGACCAAAGCCACTGAAACTAAATCATGCTTTGAGAAATTGAAAGTCGGAGAAAGGAATGGAGCTGGAATACCATGAGCAGTGGGAAAGTTGTAGTAAAGAGGAACCAGAAAGAGAATGTTGATCTCAGTGCCACGATGAGTCTCTGAATCTAGTGAAGGTATGGTAGAAAGTGATTGGATGAAATGAGAGAAGAAAAGTACCTTGTGAATACAAATGAACAGGATGGAAGGGTGCCCACCATTTTATTGGTAGTTATACCTCAGCCTCAGAGAATTACTAGTGAGATAAGAACAAGATAGGGTATGACTGACAAAGTTTCTATTGCTCTCTGCCCACACTTATCTTGTTCGAGCCTTGTATTCATGTATTATTTGTGTAATTAAGATATATTTTAATATATTTTTGTTAATTCTCATATTATGATCCCTGCCTAGCTCCTCTTCAGATCTATCCCCTACCTCCGCATCCCTCCCAATTTAATTATATATATATATATATATATATATATATATATATTCTGTTTTAGGAGATATAATTATATATATAATTATATATAATATATATGTTCTGTTTATATATATATATATATATATATATATATAAGGATGCAAGTATGTTTATAGATATTTAAATAATTCTCAGAGTTCAATTTGTACTATGCATATGCTCATGTTTGGGTCATCCACTGGAGCATAGCAACCTTCAGGATTACACACTTAAAGAAAACACACTCTCTTACCCAGAAACTATCAATTATTAATAATAGCTTCTCACTTAGGGGTTGGTTGCTTATGATCCCCTCCTGTCTCCATGCTACTATGTTGACTGGCTTGATATTGTGCAGATCCTGTTCAAGCAGCCACAGCTGCTGTAGGTTCATGAGAGCAATCATCTTGTCATGTTAAGATGACACTATTTCTCACTAGTCTCCTATGATCTCTTGTTCTTACAATTTTTCTATCTAGTCTTTCCGAAACGTCCCTGAACCTAGGATGGAGGGGCATGATATAGATGTCTCTCTTGTATCTGAGCAATCCACCGACACATATTCTCTGCACTTGAATTAGTTGTGAGTTTCGTCTTCTGGTTTAACCATTTCCTATTGCACAGAGAAGCTTCTCTCATGAGGTATGAGAGCTCCACTTATCTGGGGGTGTTGACATGTAAATTTAGAGGACAGTTTTATAATAAGTACATTTAACAGTATACTAGTAATAGGCTTACCTCTGGAGCTGTAAGCTCCCAACAATATTCTGGGGAAGATTTATAATACCAAGGTAGAAAAAAAGATAAAATCAATTATTTTTCATATAAGAAAATAAAATGGCCATTGTCCATCATAGCTGGATTCTTTATAAGAAGGAAGCAATTGGTGCTTTGTCACAGTCTTCTCATGAAATAAATTAGGTAAAATCCACGGAGCCCTGACTTCAGTGCTCTGTGTTGTGTAGTAATTAGGGAAATTATATCCATTATTATGGCCATGTTGTGTCTCTCAGCACAAGTTGCAACACTTATGCTTCTTTAAAAAATAGCATTATATAATTGAAGAGTTTGATACGACATTTATTTCAACTGTGGAATGTGGGAGGGGAATGGGATGGGAGGGTGGTCTGGGGGCATGGGAAGGAGAGATAGAGGTAGGAATGGAGGGATGGAGGGAAAGGGAACTGGGATTGATATGTAAAATAAGAAAAACTAATAATAATAAAAAATAAAATAAAAATTTTAGCAGAAGCAATAATAAAAAAAGAGATGGAGAAACTGAGACATTTTGAGGGCATTCCACTGGCTCTTAAGCAATGAGTGACATCTCTTGTCCCTCCTTTAAACCTCTAATTACTGCGCTAGTGTTTCTCCAACTCAAGTACTCACTTGCCACATTTTGGTTAATATAGCACTATAAGTGAAACATTACTTGCTTTTATTTCCCAAAGCGAGTTCATAAATCACCTTGTATAGGAGCATACTATCCCTTGTTCTGGTGCATTGTAGTCACATACAGTTTGGGCAGATTTCTGTCATTGCCATTGTGACAGCAGTTCTGTGTGGTAATTCACTCGTCTATTCAATGGCTTTCACCAGGAAGGATTTCTTGCTCACATAGCCAAAGGTTTGTTGGGGGCACAATTGAGCAAAAGCTGACTTCTGTTACAGTAAGCATATATTTCACACACCATACTGTCCATGTGTTTCTTCCAAGGGCAAGAGTACAAAAGTTTAAACCCATATAACATGTCCACTATTAGCACGTGCAAGTTAAGTCACAAACTTTGTCCATCATTAGTGGAATGAGGAAAATCCCTAGTAAGTGCCATGGCTTAAACAACAGACATTAGTTGTCACAGTTTTGGAGGCTAGGAAGTTTAACATCAAGGTATTGGTAGTTTGGTGTCTTGGTGAGATTCTCTTTGTTTGTACATAACCTTATTTGTTAGCTTTTTACACTGGGCAGAAAGAGAGTATCTCTCCCATATTCCTTCTTAGAAGGACACTAATTCCATTTAGGAAGGCTTTACCCCTTGACCTAATCACCTATCAATACTGCCATTTTGAAAATCAAATTCAAATTTTAATAAATTAATTGGGAGTCAGCACAAACATTCAGATGTGAATACAACCCCAGTAGATTTCTTAATCACCGGAGGGCATGATAATAATCATATAATGTAGGGCTGTGTGAAATCTGAAGTAGAGTACTTAACTACTTACTTATAAAAGATGCATACAGCCATTTTTTTTTCTAGTATTTTCACATAGTGAAGGGCAAAACAAGCTAGTGTAGCTAGTTGTTTTCTGCCAGCCCGCCTGGTCCCACAGCCACGCCAGCCCCAAATAACACACAGAGACTCTGTATTTGATATAAGGCTGTTGGCCAGTTAATAGTTTCTTACCAGCTAGCTCTGTCTTAATGATTAACTCATTTCTACTATTTTAAGTATTTCCAATGAGTAAGTGGCTCATTGTACCAGCCAGAGCGGCTGGCATTCTACCTCTCAGGGCTCTCCATGTAGACTCCTCCTTACTCCTTTCTCTTTCCTCCTTGCCTTCTAGCCCCACCTATCTTGCTTTCCTATTGGCCAACAGTGCTTTATTCATTAACCAGTATGAGAAACATATTTACAGAATAACATCTCCCATCAAGCTAGATTCACAGTCTCAAACCATGGTACTTATTTCACTCTTGAGGGCTCTATATCATCATCTTCTCTATCCCAAACATCACCACATTAGGGTTGAGACTTGAGTACATAAATTTGGAGGTGAGGGATGGGTGAGAACAAGTATTTGATCTATTGCAGAAAAAAAATGAGGAAATCATATAGTAAAGAGTATGGCTAGAAGAAAGGGCAAAAAACTTGGGGACAGCAATGAGGATCATGTAAATTCTATTAACATATAGATAATATATTTTAAATGGAAAGGCTCCTGTGTCTGACGCCTCAAAAAATGTCTTATATAATAGAGCCAGCTAAAAATATTCAGAGTGTAGTACAGGTTCAGAGGAAGCTTTTATTGGATCACATGCTAAACTGGATTGCCACTATTCTTGCTCTTAAAAATAGAAATCTCAAAGTATTCTGCCTCCTAGATGAGTACACTATGGCACAACTGAGGACAAGCAATTGTTATGTGGATTTCATTGTGTTTAAGACACAATTGCTCTTAGTATAATTTCTTCAATAGCATTCCTCTTGTACTTTGGATATTTTATAATAAACAATAGTTGTTTAAAAAGTCACTTGTGACAGACTTTGAAGTTCCCCCATGGAAGGCCTCACCCTCCCTGGAGAGCAGAAAGGGGGTGAGACAGGGAGTAGGTGGAGGGCAGAGGAGGAGGTGGAGACAGAACTGGGATTATCATGTAAAACAAGATTGTTTCTAATTTAAATTTTAAAAATATATATATAGTATATATATATAAAGTCACTCTATTAAAATGAGTAATTTGTTGTCTGTCATTCTTGGTGGATTTACTAGACACCTAAAAGCCTAAAAGCCCTTGGCTTTTGGTTGACTAATCAATGACAGGCCATTTGAAGAGACTTAAATGCCTTAACACTGTGGCATTAGCTAAGGAACCAGCTACAAACATTAAAAGGAGAGTGGTCTAGGCCTTGAAGAAGCTATCACATAGAGTTTCTTAGGTGTCAGATGAGTACCATTCTGGATTAGACAGAAATAGAAGTTTGAAAAACTTATGTATGAAAGAGTAAAATAGTGGTTGGGAACTATTGCTCTCTAAATATGAAACAAGTTTAGGAAATAATCATTTTCTCCTTCTTTATAATCATGTTTGAAAGTGAGCCCAGCCTGTGATCCTAGAGACACATGTTACATAATTCTCTAGCATGAGCTTTGTAGACGACAGTAGCATGTTGGCATCAAAAGGTTGCCATGCCTGCTATAGAGATCTGCTTTTGAGAATTATCTAAATAAATTAACTATATCAAATTTATTAAAATTCAAAATGATAAGCAAACATGTTATGTTTTAAGCTACAGAGTATTTTTGTCTTAGTAGTACATAGAGAAACAAATCCATGTTTCCTACCAGTGACAGCTTCCTCGATTCAGTATAATGTAATTCACAATTAAAAACATTTAAACAGAAGGTGTGTCATATAGTATTATTTGCTTGCAAATAATGAGAAATCTGCCTAAACCTGAATGAACCATAAAATATGTGTGTTGGCTGAGAAATTGAAACATCTCCAATGTTGGAAATATTTTGTAGCTAATTTATACCAACTGGTCACTGATACTAGAACTCCCCATCTGTTTATCTGTGTGGCCAGGCAGTATCCTGTGCTACTTACTTAAGTCAGTTGACATCTTCCTTTGGGAATGAGAATGGTAGGCCTGTCAAATAGCAAGGTTGTTTCCCAAGACAGCATGGTTTGACCATGAATAAGGATAAGAGAAAAATTGTTTCCATTCTTTTCTAGGTTCAGGAAAAAAACAAGTACTGGCTGTGAGGATTCATGGGCAGTGATCACAAGTCATGTCAGAGTCAAAGGAGGAGGCTGAGGGGCTCCTGTTTTTGCCCTCCAGTTAGTAAAACAGAAAGAGGAAAAAAATGGGGCAAAAACAGTAGAGCATAGGTGACACAATCTACAGACTTACCAACCTGGTGCTTTGTAAGTGTGTGAAACCCACCTGCTGGGCTAAGGAAGTGATAGCCTGTTGGTCCAATCTCCATCTTCACAAATGAAGAGTCCTTTCTCCTTTCCAAGCCAAGTGATTCACTGTTTTTCTCCCAAGAGAGTAAGCATATTCTCATTTGGATAATTTTGCTAAAAGCCAAATTCCATGTATGTTTCCTTTTTTTCTGCTTTTTTATTAATTAATTAATTTTATATTTCTGCTAAAATTTACCTTTCCTTCTCTCTTCCCAGTCCATTGCCTCTACCTCCCCTCTGCCCTCCCCCAACCATTTATCCTCCATTTTTATTCAGAAGGGTCAGGCCTCCCAGGAATATAGACAAAACCTGGCATATCAAGTTGTGATAAGAGTAAGCACCTCCCTTGTACAAAGGCTAGACAAGGCTATCCAGTATGAAGAATAGTGTCCTAAAAGCCAGCAAAAATGTCAGAAACGGTCCTTGCTGCCTCTGATAAAAGTCCCTCAGGAAGACTGAGATATGTAACTGTCACATATGTGCAAAGAACCCAGGTCAGTCCCATGTAGGGCCCCTGGTTATCAGTTTGATCTCTGTGAGCTCCTATGAGCTGGATTAGTTGATTCTGTGTAGTCTCTTGTGATGTCCTAGACGGATGTGTTTGGCTCCTAAAATCCTTCTTCCCTCTCTTCAGCAGGATTTCCTGAGCTCAGCCTACTGCTTGGCTGTGGGTCTCTGCATCTATTTCCACCAGCTTCTTGAGGAAGCCTCTCTCCTGATAATTGGGCTAGGCACAAATCTATGAGTATAGCAGAGTATCATTAGGCATTATGACCTTGACATTTCTTTTGCTTCCAGTTGTGTATAGTTCTATCCTAGGTCTCTGGGACATCAGCTGGTTTCTGATCCTGCAGGCAGTGTCAGTAGTGAGTGCACTCTCATGACATAGGTCTCAGGCTAGAACAGTCATTGATTGGCCACTCCCACAATCTCTGTGTCACCCTTATCTCAGCATATTCCATAAGCCCAACACACTGTAGGTCAAAGGTTATGTAGCTGATTCTGTGGGTGGACTTGGGTTGCAGATGGGGATGGGAACATGAGTGATCCGGTGGAGATGGGGTGGAGAAAAAAGTATGAATAAGGTTTCTGATGACTCGGTGATCAGTCCTTTTGCTCTCAGGGTTTGCTGGTAGGAAAGCTTACAAATTGGGCTGCTGATGTCATTTCTCAAATTCTATAGGCGACTGCTGAGTTAAATGGACTTCAAACAAACTAAAATAATTGGCCTGAGTCTGGGATACAATCTCACATCTCTATATGAGAGATGAGTTCTGAAGGAGGCAGTTATATTGAATGCAACTTTGAAATAAAGACATCTTAAGTTTCTCAGTTCAGATTCCCACATTGTAAATGTATTATGACAAAGAACACAAAGAACACAGACCATATATGTGTTACAACAATCCCTTTACTGATCTCTCTCTCTCTTTCTCCTCCTCTATTTTCTCCTCCTTCCTCACCCCTCTCAATAAAGTGTGATTAATGCTGGAAATTTGGTTTACATGAATTATATTCAATGTTGTTTTCTGTAAAATAAATTTTGCATGTTATCATATTCCCATCTCGGCTTCATCATTGCCTCTTGAGTTAACACAGTAATATCACCAACTTCACCCCCCATTACATTACCATTTTCCTTCACATTTAAAGCAACAATGTTATTTTCAAATGATCTAGTTTTTCTTGTTAAAATAGGCAAGGCATTTCATACATTGAGACACAGTTATGCAATTGCATGATTGATTTCAAGAGAGGACTGGAGTTCAGGCAAATAACTATTGCTTTAATCTGCTCAGTACATTATTTTTTCTGCTAGATCTGGGGAAATGACTTAGGTAACTGGACTGGAGAGTGAAGTAGAGGGCAGTAGAGTTCACATGAATTCTCCAGGAAGCAGACTCTGAGACACAGTGAGCCTGCCAGATGTCTGTTAACAAATAATTCGGGGTTGGCATCTGGGGAAGAGAGATGAAAGAAGCTGCAGTAGACTAAGAAAGAGAGGATGAAGTAAGAATCAGGCAGTTTCCAGGAACCTGGTGACCTCATGTAGAATCCTGATGCAAGAAGGGCCCTTCATTATTACATGGAGGGAGCCAAGATAGCCAAACCTTTGTACAAGTCATTGGTCATTGATCTGTTACTAGTGTGGACTGACCCAGGAGGGTTGAGGTTCTGAGTGAGATGCCATTTAGCAGCTGAGACAGTCCCTGAAAAGTCTGTTCATGAAAGGCTGTGGTTCTCAGAGAGGGGCTATTTTTCCCTTAAGGAACATTTCAAGTCTTAGTGTTTACTGTCATGACTAGAGACATGTAGCTGGAATCTGGTGGGATTTGTCCAGGGACACTCCAAACATGCATAGAACAGCCTCCAAGAAAAAAAAATAAGTAGATGATCTAAAGCATTAATAATTGCTCCAAGCCAGTAAGCCATTGAAACAAGCTGCTAGACATCACTCTTGTTGTCTACTCTTGATGTCATTGTTAATTGAGATGTAGATTGTCAGACAGCCTTGCCTTCCTTTTTCCTCATAATATTCTAACATGCCTTTGGAGGCAGGTGTGGAAATTACTTTTTGCTCATGAGGAAACTGACCCTCAGAGCAGTACAGTGAACTGCGTCAATCATAAAGTGGGAGGACAAAGTGTGGAGTAGAAAACCCGCTTGTCGAAACAGTTGCTGTGTCTTCTTTCCCCTGAAAGTTCAAAGCATGTCATCCCCAAACACACCCCTCTAGCTTATTGGCTATCTGAGTTGGAGACAAAAGAAAAGGCAGTACAAGAGCTAGTGTTTTTAGTAAAATAATATGAAATTAGTTAAGGTAAAATAAAAAGAAACAAAATAGGAATGGGACAAAGTAAACAAACTACCAGAAGAAAAGAGCCTAAGAAAAAGTATGAGAAACACATATAGCTGGGCACAGGGTCTGTCTCAGTGTTGCAGGAGATTTGTATTGCTGTGAAGAGACACCATGACCATGAAAGCTCTTATACAGAAAAAAAATTAATAACTCAGACTGGGTTATAGTTTCAGAAGTGTAGTCTGTTATCATCATGGCAAGAAACATGGCAGCCTGAAGGAAGACATGGTGCTGGAGAAGGAGCTGAGAGTTCTACATCCTGATCCACAAGCAGCAGTAGGAGACTGTGTAACACTGGGCCATGATTATAAAACCTCAAAGCCTGCTTCTATGGTTTTGGTTTTCAAGACAGTATTTCTTAGTAGCCTTGGCTTTTCTGACTCTCACTCATGAATACCATGTGGACTTGAACTCATTGAGTGCTGGGTTAAAGGCATGGACCACCACTGCCCTGCATTGTGTGGTGGTAGTCTCTGTTGCTTCAAAGAGAAGTCTCTTTGATGAGGGTTAGAAGCACACTTATCTGTGTATAAAAAGATAAGTGTCAGAATGCAGTTAGGAATTATGCAGGTCTAGTAAACTGGAAGGAGTAGATTCTCTTCAAAGATTCACAACCTAAGTAGTTTTTCTTAGTTGGCTAAGTCATAAGCTTTTTACAGTTAAAAATCACAATGATCAGAAAGACTTGATTAATTTTACCGGAAGTGTATCCACACCTGGCTCACATTCCACAGCATGAAAACCTCATCTAAAGTAAAATGTACACCTGCATTCGTGCATTCATTTCCAAAATGAGAAAGTTTGCTATTCATCAGCACAATATGGTAGGAGTCGTTGTATGTCAATCAGTGTTTTGTTTCCCCCAAGCAAGAGTATATGAACTTTTTAAGTTTATAATACATTTTCCTGATATATAATTTGCATATGAGAACAAAATGTATAATATTGTTATAAAATCTAAGTAGCCATTTGAATTTACCAAAGAATGTGTGCCTGTGGCAAAGTTATGATTATAGTTGTACCATGACACGGTTGATGACTGTTGCCACTGATGTAGGATCATAGCACAGAGACAAGAAGTGCTGCTTGCTGAGCAACTATTACCAGGTGATGCCTCCATCATACATATGAGAGATGTGTAAAGAATCCATAAAAACACAATAGAGAAAAGTATCAAAGTTGTTGCAAAGGATGAGTTTTGATCATTAGGTTGTCTTTGCTTGGGTGTCATCTATTTCACTATAGACTACATTTTGGTTCTTTGTTTGAAACAGGGTTTCACTGTGTAGTCTTGGCTAGTCTAAAACTCACTCTGTAGCTCTAGCTAGCCTTAAACTCATAGAGATCCAGCCTTTTCTGCCCTCTGAGTACAAGGATTACAACACAAGATGATTATAATGTCTTGATAATAATGGCTGAACAAGTGTCTTAGGAAATTCCTGAAAATGTAATGGCTTGGTCTTGTGTGTTCATTTAAATACTTGTACTAACAGCTCTGAGTGTAACTTTGAGTAACTTCCTAAATGGAAGTAACCCCACTATCATGCAAAATAGCTGTCCAGATAGATAATTCTAATCAAAGCTGTTCTTTATGATTTACTGTTGTTTTTGTGGTTTATTCACAGGCATTTCCGTGCATTTCAACAGGAATTTATGGTAAGTGATTTAACATTTGATGGTGTTTGTAATTTTTCGTTGTTAAATTGATGGGCAGGGGTAGGGAATGGTTAACATGGAAAACTACAAAATTTGTCTATGAATATATTTTTCTGTGACTTAGAGAGACTGAAAATGTAGGTCATGTTCCACTAAGCAGTCCCAGAGGGTTATTCAGATAGGTTTGTATTCTTGAATTTGGTTACATTGAACATCCAGATAAAATGATTTGACTCATGGTGTCTCTAAGTCTTTTGTTATATATATAAAAAAATGTTTTAGAAAAGTTGACTTCTAAAATTATTTTCTCTAATGAAGTCAGATTTTTCTATCAAAAATGTATAATGTACACAAAGCCTAGCATCTTTGTTTCATTGTAACTTACAAACATGTAAGTACACAAACATTTTATCTGCATGTGTGTATCTTAAACTTTCAAGATATCCAAAGAAGTCACTGTTAGGAAAAAAAATTTCAATAACCAGCAAATGTTTTCTTTCCTGGTATTGATGGATTGTTTGAAGGGGTGAAAAGTAGAACTTATCTTAACCTGGTATTCCTTTAAAGGCCTCGATGAGAATGGGAGAAAAAATTTCCCATCAAACAAAATTAAGACCCAAAGACATGGTCATATATTTAAGATGGGACTCCCTTCTCTTCACATTGAACTTTAGGAAACACGCATCCATGTTGTAGGAGTGGACAAGTAAGGGCAGGGCTCCCCTAAGCCATTTATCCATGTTCTTCTTGCTGCTCCTTCCTTACAAATGCCCAGTTAGAAATCTGGACTATTTGCATAATGGAAGCATTGTGTGCAGATGGGGCCATGCCCCACTCCATCCTTCAGCATGTGAGGAGTCTGACTAGGTAACACTGCTGGCATGGTGGTCATTGTGAAGATGTTCATTCATCATGATCTTGATTTTCCTCTATAATCAACAAACAGAACTGCCTAAACAACCACATTGGGCTCTTTGTCTATTACCACGTTAAGCCACTGATGCCTTTTGTTTCTGAAAATATTATAGTACTGTACAGTGAATTATCATTGGATATGTTGTGTAAATGGGAGTAGCCAGAAAGCCAAACAGAAAAGTTAAGGGTGATGAGAAGAGACTGTTAAAATAGATTCCCAAATAGACAGAAAATGCAAAGTTCAATCTAAAGTAGGCCCTGGTGAATATTCTTCCCAGAAGGACAAGAATCCCTTCTTAAAGGGGAAATATGGCTGAAAATCTAATAACTGGTTCAGTTTTCCCTTGGAATGAAAAGGAACAAGTGAAGACAGGATTGCAGTAGAGTGGCTCATGCTGGCTCATTGAAATGGCTGGTCATTATCTTTTTTCTAATTGTTGTGATGAAATACCTGGAAAAAGGAACATAAGAATGAAAGGAGTTTCTTTTGGCTCTTAGTTTGAGGGTACAGTCCCTGATGTGGGGAAGGCCTGATTTTGAAAAAATGAGTGAGTTGGTCATACTGGACACACAGTCATGAAGCGAATGTGAGTGATGAATGCTTCTCTGTTGGGATCTTCCTCTTCTTCAGTCTAGGACCCCAGCCCTTGGGGCAGTACTGTGAACACCCAGGGTTGGAATTTCTTTCTTAGTTAAGCATCTATGGGAATAACTTACAGATGCATAGAGAGGTATATCTCCTAGGTGACTACAAACTCAGTCAAGCTTACAATGAAGGTCCATCATCACCATTGCTACCATGTAGGTGTAGCCATTTCCACAATGCCTGGTCAAAGAATATAGTACTCACATACTCATATAGAAGCCACAGCTTCTCTTCTCAATTCTCTCTCTTTTTTGGGGGGGGTTGGAATCTATGAATGAGGATGAAATCTATGGTAGTCAGGGGCCAGAGACCAATGTTCAATTGAAATCCATGGCATTTATTTTACTAACTTGTAGAAAATTCCAAGATGCTGTAGTTTATGGCCTGTTCTATACTGGGCAATTTGAAGGTGGCACCCATTTACTTTATGAAATCAAAGCTTTCTGGTTAGTCCTTCATGCTTTGGAGGACACATATATTGTTGGATGGTTGTTCTCTTGTTTTTATTCTGAGCCCGATAGCACCATTCCTTAACTGGTTGCATTAGTTTTACTTTTATCTTGGTTGCTGGAAGGTTGATTTAGTAATATATTTAAAGAATGTATCTTTGACTTTAAAGGAAAAATAAATGAAAACAAGCATGGACTGAATATTGTAGTTCCTAGTACAATTGGTTTTGAGAAAATTTTTAGAATATTCTTAGGTTTCACTCCTTCCTTTCTTACTCCATACTGAAAGCCTCACTAGATTAATTTTTCTGTATCACAACTTGCTGCATGTTTCCCATCTGCTCAGGAGCCTTGGATTGCATTTCATTACCTGTGAGTTCATCTCCATTCTCCCTCCTTGGAACAATGGGCACTTTCTATTTCTTTTCCCTGAAACCATTGCACTTTCTAAAAAGAGGGAAAAAAAATCAATCCCAAGCCTCTCTGAGAGGATGTGAAGTAGTGTACCCAGATTTATATATTTTGACATATTTAAAAGAACAATTTAGTTGGCAGAAGCTTTGGTTTGGTTTTGATTAAGGCATTGTTCTGGAACTTGTGATCCTGCTATCCTAGCCTTCTGAGTACTAGGGTTAGAGGTGTACAACATCATGCCCAACTTGCAGTTTTTCTTTAAGTTATTTATTACTTTATTTGTGAGGGAAGTTATTTTATATGAAACACTTGTCAAGACTAGTATTTTTTTTTCAGAAAATCATTTGGCTTTCATCCATCCCGACATTATCCTCTGTAACACAATCTGAAAACATATGCATAGTAAGGTCCAGTCTTCTATCTCACATATAATATACTCTGCTACACACACACACACACACACACACACACACACACACACACACACACCCTGCAGTGGTATCTTACCTTGGCAGTGAACTTGTGGTGGTGGTCACACTCTTTGGGCATGATTTCAGGTGATCCATTTTAAGGTAGAGGAGGAGCTGACTTCAGCTCCCTTGGGTTGCAGAGAGCGTCAGAAGAGCAGAGACTACATCTTCTGGAGCAGCAAAACTGAGATGACTATTTACTTTTATCTTTGTAAGTGCTTCCCCAATTAATACCTATTTATCATTTATCTTGGGTCTGGTAGATTCACTTAAACCCCACCTTCAAAACACACACACATACACAAAGTAATAAGTTATCTGCACTATCTCCATCTTTGATTTCTCCCCAACACTCCAAGAAGAAACATACTATGCATACCTGAGCAAGATGCACTTCTATCTCCAGAAAGCCTAGAATGTCCAGCTCTTGGAGATCATCGCACCTCCTGAAACCTTTGAGAATTTGAACATGACTTACAAATGCTTCCTCATGTTACTCCATACAGTTATCCCAATGAGCTTCCTACTCGCAGCCAGTTTGGATTCTCATTGTCATTAACATTGTTTCTATTTTGTAGTGTGCAGTGTCAGTCCCAGGGAGCCTTGCACTTGCTAGGCAGGTGTTGTACCACTCAGTTGTAGCTCTTAACATACAGACTTCTTCAAGAGTCACAGACCCTGGAGCATGTACTGAGCCTACCCCATACCCTGCAGAGCTGTGCCTATTGATTAGCAAATGTTTGTTGTTGGGAGTAATAATGTTGCACAAATTTGTTGCCTTACCGAAGATATAGAAAAACAAAAATTTGATTGGTAAAATAGCAGGCAGAGAAAGCTAATCAGTTGTCATTTTCTGTTTAAATGTTTCCCTTCATATATAAAACATAAACATTATGCGTATTCACCTGATATCGCGGGATGTTTTGCTTTATAGATATAATGCTCAAATAAGGCTGTATATGTCACGACCTCAAGCATATTTATGGTTAAAACCTTCAGGCTATTTCTCCTTGCCATTTGAAACAGTAACACTCTGTGATTATCTATAGTCAACCTGCCCAAGTGGCATTTCCTTAGTGGGTAAACAAGGCTACTTTAGGCAAAAGAAACACTTGTAAAAAGCATTCTCAAACTAGAATTTGTGGGCTCAACAGCTCAAATGATGACACTGAACTTGCTCATTGGAGAGCCCAGGGCATTTCACTTCAGCAGAGATCCTCTATCCTTTGTCACAGCTCCCAGAACTAAGGTCAGTAGAGGACACATAGGCCAGTGAGCTGGCACATTGTGACTTGTGACACACCTCAACCCACAGGCTCCTCCAGAAGCTGTTATGCTGTCATTTATCCATTACTTTTTAAGAGAATTGACCTGCAAAGTAGCTGCCAATCCTACTCTCTGGGTTTTGAGAATCGTGGATGCACATTTTGAAAATGCTTAGTGAAGGCCAATACAGATACTCTAAAGCCCACGAGCTTCCATATATTCCTACCTGACAGTCACAAAAAAAGAACAAAGCCCAGCACTCACGGCCATGTGGCTCCAGCAGAAGCCCCCCTTCCTCTATTCCTTTTCCTATTCCTTGGTCTTGAGAAGGCAAACTCTGGAGTACCCTGGAAACAGCTGAGGACAACAGCCCACCCTACAGTTTACCCTGATTTAAGGAAGAGACAGGGCTGGAGCAGACCCTGCCTCCTTTGAAGGTCCCCTGGAGGAGAAAGGGACTTTTCCACAGGGCCTTTTTGGGCTATCTGACTGCCTGCCCCCGCATAAGGGTTTCAGCACAGCTGCTCAGGGCCCCAGACCTCCTGCTGATTGCCAGGATGAAAGCCTCATTTAGAAAAGCACCAAAGAAAAGCAAGTGTTTCTTTTAGAAAAATAGATCCAGGTGAGGCTAACCCTCCAGATCCCTGTTAAACATTTGAACTGGCCTCCACATTAGTCTCAGAGGGACGATTCTGAGCTTCCCTGATCGACTTTTCAGACCTGGTGCGTGTAGTACAGTCTGCCCTCTGAGTCCCATTTGGACACTCTGGTGCTAACAAGTTAAGAAAAAGAAAGAAAGAAAGAAAAAAGAAGACTAGACATGATACAGAGCAAAGGAATTTTTATAAGAAGCAAATGGCAAAATAATTTCAGTTCGTTTTATGAGAGTCACTAGAGTTAACTGATACAAAGTCCAGGCAGAAATCTCTGTCCATTGAGTACTTGGAAATTGAGTAAATAGTCTCTCAAGAGAAAAAGGAAAACATCTGAAGTGTTCTCATATAAGATGGGGTATTTTTAGAGAGAAAGAAATTTTAAACAATGAGTTAAGGGCTGAAAACCTGAAGAGCACTGTCAGTACACACATAGCTTAGCCAAAGTAGCTCCAGGATGTATTCATTGTGCTGGCTAGAGTGCATGATCGACTACTTTCAAAATCCCTTACCAAACTTTCTAAGTGAGCCCTCCAGTGGCATTCAGGTTCATATCTCAGGTGATATGTTGTTAACCTTCTGTGTACATGGTAAAAAATGTTTTGTTTTAAATCTGTATAGCAGTCTAAATTGACAGGCATATCTTGGAAGGAGATGAGGATACTCCTCGATGACCATGTTGGGGGCATGCCTGCCTGTTTGCACTTTAAATGCTGGCCACTACTGTTGTTAAATTCTGATCTTGCTGGAAAGAATAGCCCTCTCTGGTAATGCATTTGGAAACCAAAGGAAAGAAATGACAAAAGTATGTGTCCTGGCTTTCATCTCTGTAACCTTCCCCCTTGTTGTCTCCACCCCCCTTCTATTTGATATTTCCATTTGCTTTGAAAACTTCCTTTCAGGTGGTGTAATAATGACTTGTCTCCCTTTCACAAAAATCTGCTTTCTGGCATGCTATGATTTTTTTTTCCTTGTCAAGTTATATCCACTATAGAAAACTTTATCACTCTTGGCAATCCTTGAGTTAACCCTGCTCTACAAAACAAAGTGGCGTTAGAATCAGGGTAACTTATTTCCCTTGAGAAAACATGTTACTGCTGCCAAACTCATCTCCATTACATCACATTTGAATGTTATTCTTTGAGCTGACCATCATGAGGCACAAGAAGAGAACTAGCTTGAGAAAGCAAAATCTCAGGTGTGAAACTGCTTCTCATCCTCTGAAGCCTTTTGATTTGAAGAGACAGTTTCAGTCAGTATACTCTGACACACTCATGTTTCCATATACATCCCACATAGAACATAGTACTAAGTTCTAAAGTTTTGTGTGTGTGTGTGTGTGTGTGTGTGTGTGTGTGTGTGTGTGTGTGGTGTGTGTGTGTTTTCTAAGCTTTTTGGGTCTCAAAGCTAAGCACTAGCCTTCCATTAGATATTAGAAAACATTCTCAAGTATGTAACACAGTTATTTGCTAGTTCACCCTGTATAAAACGACATTAAGTTTGTATAAACTGAGCTCCCCCAGGAGCCCCACTGAAAATGTGAAGGCCTTGGAAGCTTGGATACTGAGGACACAGTAGGAAGCTGGCTTATCTTGGTGGTATGCAGCTTCTACAGAGATTAGTGATCAATATGTCAAAAGTGATTAGAGTTACATTCTACTTATTTATTTATATTCTTTCTTAGGTTTAGGTCTGAGTTCCCTTGAAATTTTACTAATGTAAAAATCTGACCAGGACTTAAAAGGACCCATGGGTTTCAAACTAACCCTTCCTTAGATTTTGCTAATTATTATTATGCTGCATTTTGTTAAAAATAAAAAAAAAACTACTTCCAAAAGAAACAGTAAGATGTTTAGGGATCCAGGAAAACTACACTAGTAAACTGCAGAACCTTCACATTTCCACAGTAAATCTGGGTACATCTTTCAGACACTTTGAAAACTAGAGATTTATCAAGAAAAAACCCCCTAAAGATCTTCTTGGGAGAATTTAAGAACTGTCCACACTTAACTTATTCTTGGGTGGAAGAGTGTGAAAATGGCTGTATTCTGGGCTAGTGGTGGTAATGATGAACCTTCATTGTCAACTTGACTAGATTGAAAATCATGTAAACAGCATATAACTGGGTATGTCTATAACAGTATTTCCAAAGAGATCTAGGCACTCTGACCATCTGCCAAGGGTCTCATGTTCCGGATTGAAGAAAGGGGGAATGGAGGAACAATATTCACAAGGTTGGGATGCATAGTTTTATCTTGTGAGAATATGGGTTATATGTTCCAAATAATCAAACAGGAAATTATTTCAAATTTCTGTAGATCTACACTTTTTCTTGTCATGTTTTGAGGGTCACCCATTCACCTTGTTTATTGGGCATGCTTATATATAAAGAGCTAGTTTCAATAAACAGAGCTGAGCTATCTTGAGAAGAGATTTCAAAGATAATTGTGACAGTTCTTAGAGAAGTCGTTTGTCTATTTCTTCAGGACAGTGATTTTCATGTCAAATCTGTTTTTAGTCAATGATTCTATTTTTAAAATGTATCTTGGAATCTTGTAGAAATGCAAGATTAATTAGAGTAAAGCAAAGCTGCAGAGAGAGGGGGAGAGAGAGACAGAGGAAGAGAGAGACAGACACAGAGGGAGGGGAAGAAGGAGAGAGAGGGGGAGAGAGAGAGGGAGTCTGGAATGCAGTGACTTAGTGAACATAGATGCATTTTTTCTTCTTTGTTAACAGATCCAAATTAAGCACTCTGCTTGTGAGAGGATTTATCTTCTGTCATTTAAGGATATGGGAATATGCTATAGTTCTAAGTAGTTACCAAGGTGACATTACTATCATTGAGTTATCTGTCCTGATGTCAGATAAATCTATCATCACTCTGTCTTTCTATCTATCCAAAATCTCTCAAGAGAGTGTGCAGACACTTTACCATAGTGTCTTTGAATACAGCCTTATCACTTTGAGTACCTTCCATTCAAGAAAAGTCTTTCTTGTGAACAGCCTTGGACAGAGGATGAAGCATTTCAGCTAACTTAGAAATCACTTGCTTGACTACAGTTCTATCTAGTTGGAAAAAAGGAGGCATGCATCTTGCTGAATCTCTAGATTTCACTACTCACATACGCATGATAACTCAATGAGACACATTGGACATTTCTGGTTAATTTAGGAACAGTGTCAACAACCAGAGTTGCTGTTTATTTTATAAGAATAGTTGATAATTTTAATTATATCAATTTTATTAAAGTGTCCTTATTGCCTTTAACAATTAGATTCCCAAAAGAAGAAAAACTTTAAGGCAGCTGAACAGTGTCCTCTATTTTAATGGTTAGCCAGCATATTTAAACATTCAGGTCTTGTTTGAAGTCCACTTATACTCTTTGCTTCTCATATTCCTTGGAAATTATTCAAACATATCAGTAGACTTTGAAATCAACATGTTGAGGATACATTAATAACAACATTGTTTTCTATGTTGTAATTCTGAACCATCTCCACAGAAGTCCTTGACTGAATGCACTGTAATTTGTTTCTGTGACACCCTATCCCCCAAGGCTACACAAAATATAAACCTACCTACAGGGTTCCTGAGAAGCCTAAGCAACATCCCATGAATTGAGAAACTCTAAGAAATCAGAGTTGAGAAGCACAATCTGATCATAGAGGATATATTGCTACAATAGTAATTGTGATATAACTATGAATACTTCATCATGAAATCAATTCTTAAAACGTTTACAACTAAATGAAATATCTTATATTTGTCTCTCCTTTCAACCATGATTAGTAAAAGAGTTCCCTACAAGTGACTACAAACTGAACTAAAAATCAATAAAATCAGCATGAAGACACCTCAACTCCATTTTATATTCATCTGAGTCCATTTATAAATGTTATTAATGAATATAATATCACCTAACATTCTAGGACTCCCTTTTAATTAACTGCATTTTGTGTAAATTTTACCTTTCCTTTATTGAAGAATCCCCTTCTTTTCATCAAGACTTAGATTATGAAGCTGAGCTCAGTGTCCTAACTTTGCTATATCCTAGCACCTAGAACACTGTAAGATGCACAAGAGACCTTGATATTTTATTTCAACAACCAAAACCTCAATAGGATACTATAAAATAGTAAGGGAGGCTATTAACACCTCCTTTCCATTCCAGGGATCTAACTAAACATTCAGAAGCCATTGGTATCTACCACACGTTTATTTATGTTTAAGAAATTATTTCATTTTGATTTGACTGGGATAGTTAAAAAGTCAGTTAATAATTTTCAAAGTAATATTATTAAAATATAATCTACCAACATAGTTTTCCATTTAAAGTGATTTTAGTTTATTCAGCACACTATGAAGACATTATTATAAGCTAATTTTAGAAAATGTTCAACAGACCCCCAGGATGCCCCATATTAGGCATCAAACCCATCTGTTTTTTCTCTCCAAGCCTTAGGCAACTACTAATCTAATCACAGATTCTCCTTCTGAAATGTTTAAGATAAAAAGAAGCAGAAAATACGTGGCATTTTATAACTGTTTTATTTTTAATTTACCATAATATTTCCAGGACCCATCCATATTTTGACATGTCAGTTATTTTTTTATTCAGTACGTTATTGTGTATGTATGCCATATTTTATTTTGCTTACTTATGTATCAATGAATGGAAGAGAAAACTTCAATTGAGAAAATACTCCCTGAGACAATCCACAATTCATACTTGCATTATTGGGTCCCCTGACATTTTTTGTGCCTCCCCCCAAACCATCATTTTCTTGAAGGCTCTGGAGTCCAATGGCTTCCTATGTGGTCTGTGTTTAATCCGATGCTCTGTACTGTTACGGTAGGTTCCCCCGCCAGCCTCCCGGTCCTGCCGCCATTGTCCTGCAACCACGTGTGCCCCAAATAACACTCAGAGACTCTGTATTTGATACAATCCTGTTGGCCAGTTACCATTATTGTTAATGGGCTAGCTCTGCCTTAATCATTAACCCATTTCTACTTATCTAAGTATTTCCACGTGGTCGTCTTATCGGGGAGCCGCGCGGCAGGCTTCCTGCCTCTTCCCGGGCTACATCTTGACTCCACCTACTACTTCCTCTTCCTCCTCCTAGTCTCCTAGCCCCACCTATCTAGTTTTCTATTGGCCACAGGGCTTTATTAACAGTATGAGAAACATATATACAGAATCACATCTCCCATCATCTCCTCTTTTCTGTCTAAAAAGAAGGGGTTTAACCTTAACATAGCAAAATATACCATACAACAGTTATCAAATAAGAATCACAGTTAACAATATTTAGTCCATTAACATTTTGTAAGACTTAAAGAAAATATCATCTATCCTATCTTTGTCAGTCTAAAGACCTATATGTAACTTATTTTTAATCCTAACTAAGAAAAACTATAATCATAACTATCTGTCTTCAACTCCTTCAAAGACCACAGAAGGATAATATACAAACTCTAGAAATGACAGAGACAACTCATTGCCTGGTCAGTCATCCGAAGTTCTTCTGTAATGTTCCATCTTCAGCCCATAGGCCATAGTGTGTGTCCAGACTCCTCAACAAAGTAGAAAACTTTTCTCTGTGTCCTGTAGACTGTCTGGCTGTCTGGCAGCCTCTTCCATGAAGCAGGAATCCTGTAGCAATGTCCATCTTGAATCAGCAGTTACCTTTTTGTGGGTCCTGCATGTCCAGTTTCTACAACATAAAGTCAAACAGTTCAGAAGAGCAGTACCTTGCCCAAATGGCTAGTCTTGCCATATTAGAAGCAAACTCCATAATGTGTTTCTTCGATGTCCATCTTCCTTTCTTCTGTAGGTGGTGTTACCAGGAGCAGTTGTGCCTCACTGTCAAGAAAAACCCTAAACCATTTTAAATGCCATATTCTGTAGGTCTTTGAAAGGTTTGAAGAATGCCTATCCATCTCAAATACATCTCTATATATCTAGAAATCCTAATTAACTTAACTCTAAAGATTTCATTATCATAGGCTACTCTCTAATCTGTACTAAGTTATACATTACATTTTACAATGAGCTATATAAACATAATAACTAAACAATAGGAGAAATATACATATCACAAAATTGACCTTAAATTGTATCAATAAATGAAAATCCATTTCAAAGCAAAGTATTCATATCTATACCATAATTCCCTTTTTACCTTTAAAAAGATTGTTTGTGGTTATAGCCATATAACCAAGCCCATTTAAATGAAAACAAACATTTATAAACAATATTTGGGAATTTGGGTGTCATTCTTTCCAAACTACTTCCTGCTGGTAGAGGGCACTGTCATGGGGATCGTAAGAAGACGCAGAAATCTTGGCTGTTGTCTGCAAGGCTTTGTCTCAACTGCTTTGAATGTTGGATCACCTGGGGCACTGTTTCAGGGGGTCTTGCTTGATCAAACCACATAAGTCTGGAAAGAGTCCATAGCTTTTCATTTTCTGTGGAAACAAAAATAGAAATCCTTTTCCCCAGTAACTTGTCCTTAGGCTTAAATTTTTCAGTCAAAGTATTTTTAAAATATATAAATTGAATTAATTTAGTAGCATTTCTTTTATTAGTAGTTGTTATTTTCTCAGCAATCCAATAATTTAAAGACAACAGAGTCGCGTATAGTATCCAAAATTTCTCTGTGCTTTCCATTTTTACGTGGCTTTTTTATTACTCTCTTTCTTCTACTTCTATTTTTGCATATTTTGAGACAGGGTTTCTCTGTGTAACTTTTATCTGTCCTGGAATTCACTGCATACCAGGTTTACTTTGAAATCACAGAGATCTGCTTGCCTCTGTCTGCCGAGTGCTGGGATTAATTCTACTTCCTTTTTTCTTTTTTAAACCATTGTATCCTGTTTCTTTTTCTCTCCCAAGCCAGCGTATTTTTAAAAACACAGTGTAAACCTTTATTGCAGCTCTCCTACACACCAATGAATTGTTAGCAGAGCTCTTTAAAAGCCAGGCAGCTTTTTGCCGCTTATGCTAATTTTGGAAACTTCCCTTAAAGGAGCCGTGCAAATCTCTGTCTACAGCAAAACAAATCCAATCAAGAAAATGCTGCTACCAAGAAGTCTCTGTTCCCTTGTTTCTAAAAACTATTTTTTAAGCTTTTGTTAAGTTTTAAATGAAAGTTCTCAATCCCGCTTCTGACACCATTATGTTACAGCAGGTTTCCCCGCCGGCTGCCGCTGGTTCTGCTGCCATTGTCCTGCAACCACGTGTGCCCCAAATAACACTTAGGAGACTCTATATTTGATATAATCCTGTCAGCCAGTTACCATTATTGTTAATGGGCTAGCTCTGTCTTAATCATTAACCCATTTCTACTTATCTAAGTATTTCCACGTGGTCGTCTTATCGGGGAGCCGCGCGGCAGGCTTCCTGCCTCTTCCCGGGCTACATCTCGACTCCACCCTACTACTTCCTCTTTCCTCCTTCTGGGCGCCTAGCCCCGCCTATCTTGTTTCCTATAGGCCACAGGGCTTTATTAACCAGTATGAGAAACATATATACAGAATAACATCTCCCATCACTGTACCACCACAGTACTGTTCTCTCAGGGGTCTAAGAAACACTTGAGAAAGAATTCCTAGAGCAAAGTTGCCTTGGATATGAGTTTCACAGTTCCATTGATCTACATTTAGATTCTAAACCTTTTTATTATTATCTGTGTGGCCTCAGGAGGTTAATTCATCTCTCCATGCCTCAGTAACCTCAGCTGTTAAAGGGAGTTTGTAATGCCTGTAACATGGATTTGTTGTAAAGATCAAATTATATAAATGATGAAAGCATTTGTCCTAAGGTGTAAAGATGTACATTTGGGCAATTTTGATTACTGGTGGTGCCAGCATTCACACTACTTTTGTTCTTACACTTATCATTATTGTTCTCCCACTAGACTCAGAACTCCTTACATGTGCAGAGCTTGGAGCTTGTTCAATACTAAAGCTAGAGTCTGAAGGAGTACCAACAGTGGTACTCTTCACCCACCATTAAAGGAACTTCATACTCTAGCTAGAGATCCCTTATCACAAGAGCCTCCAAGTTTAATTATTTTGCCTCTGCCTGTGGTTTCTTTGAAAGACCATTGTCTTCACTCAACCATCATTTGATGATACTCAAAGGCTTATGAGTCCAACTTCCTGGAAATGAGACTGGTGATCTCATCATGCCATGTGCTCTGCATCCTCTATAGTGATTACCACGACACTCAATTGTTACCTAATACAGACAACTTGCTGAAGTTCCTCCAGGCTCCCTACAGTTTATCTAAGTCCTAAAAATGTTACAAAACATTTTATCTTGTTTGTAAATGGATTTAAAATTTACTAAGAGAGACAAAGCAGTAATAATTATTTTTGATCTTGAAAGGGAAATTCATTGTTGTATGGCAGCAGATCTTCTGGGTAAAACAAAATCTTATTTCTCTACAGTAGTATTAGCAATTCCTTCTTAGGAAACATTTAGGGATGTTATCCAAATGCTTTCCTTAAGGCAAAATAGTGTTTTCTATTTGTTTTGGTTTTTCAAAGTACTCAGAAAGAATATATGTATGTATGTATGTATGTATTTAATTTCTAAGATCACAGACTCTTGATATTCCAAGTCACTTGAAAATTCATACTGGATCCTTACTTTTCTGGCTTGGAAAAATGATATCAGGAGATCCTGAGTCTTATCTACAGCCTAATGCATCTAAGACCTTAGATCGCTGCCAGACCAGGCAGCTGATGAGAGGGGCAAATATAGAGCATTAGGAATCCAGTGGATCTGGGACTTCAGTCTAGAATGAATTATTCCATTTTCCTCAAGTTCCAAGTCTCTTCATAGTTCTTAGTTTGAATTATTTTTATTTGGGGTGCTTTTGTATATGACTATACTGTATTTATATCCTTTACCTCCCCCAACTCCTCCCATGTTCACCCCCCCATGTTGATGTTGCTCTTCTGTTCGTGTGGATACAGATGATTTCTTGAGATTTGATAACTTGTTGGGGGCTTGTCCCTAGAGAAAACTTATTCTCACTCTGAAGCAGCCAATGACTCCCTACAGCTGTTAATCTAGTTGTAGGACTTGGTGAAATTAGGATCCCTTGTGTGGAAGAAGAGAAAGGAGTTGGATTAAAGCTTTTCCTGATCTGAGTGTACTCCCAAAGACTGATGGCCAATGAGCTTTGAGAAGTCAGCTTCTCTTTTCCACACTCTCACCATTGTTTTCTTTCTTTCTTTTCTTTTTTTTTTTTTTTTTTTTTCTCAAACTGCTGCTTCTAGCCAAATCATGCTTACAAGAATCACCCCACATCAGGCCATTGGCTTCACTATTTGTAACTTATGACAGTTAAATTAACCTAGAAAGCACCTAGACATCCATCTTTCTTTGCATCATCTCAGCACTTCTTCCACTTCATCACCGGTGTGCCCGCTAAAATAAATGCTGACACATGTATCTTTTAGGTATCAGGGCATCGCCTATGCAAGGGATGGCTTTTGCTGTTGCTGTTGAAATTGCTTCTATTTTCTGAAGCCTGAGTATATTGTAATCTTCTTCTTAGAATGTTTTGCATCACTCACCATTTAGACAGTCTTTTAGCCATCCTCCAATAAATCGTCTTGTATGATGCCTATCCTGTGGTTATGGTGTTGCTGGCCCACTGCCAAGCCTCAGTTTGAAAAGTCAGGCAGGCATTCAACCAGCCTTGTAAATGCCAGTCCTTGAATATAATTATAGGAACCTAGGAGAGTGATCCTCCAGCAGCCAAAGGGCTTTAGGCTTCTGCAAATTCTGAATCCCTTCACAAGCCAGCAAGATCTGCTGGCACTGCCCTAGGGAAAGGTTAGCATCCTAAATTATAGCATCTCAATTCTTTCTTCAACTTTACAAATACCTTGTCTTTTCATCCACAGTGAAGAAATAAGTGCACAGCATTGCTGTTTTCCCATGTTGTATATAGACAGAAATGAGGAGTCATCAACTTTCCCATCCCTCATAAAACAATGAAAATATGCCTCACTGCCAGGATCAAATGATGATATGCATCCAGGGATCCAAGAAATTTAAAAATAGGCATCTTGCAATGTTTTTCCTAGATTTCTCTACACACTCTGAAGGGAGAACTAGGAAATGAGTGGTGCATTTTTCAGGGTGGAGGGCATAAAATGAAGGCAGTTTACACAGTTTACAAAGGGAATATGCTAATGCAACCCCTCTGCCAATAGACTTCACTCTAAAGCACTGCTCATCCCCAGAAAAAAGTAAGATAATATAGGAAATGTGGTGTGGGACAATGGCAGAAATGAAGAGAAGCAGGATGTGGAAATGTCTAGGTGCTGAACAAGTGGGCTGCAGGCTGATGGCAGGGCAGACATTCTGAGACAAGATACAGACTGACTAAAGGATGCAGTGGCACAGGCAGGGCCATCTGCACCAAGGGATCTACTTTGTTTCTCTGAACTTTCCATTGGCATTCCTTGTCCTATCTATACACTAACCAACTGTTTCCATCGCCATCTCACCGGAGACAGTGCCTATCTGAGATGAAATGACAGGGCCAAATCTCCTAATACGGCAAGGTGGACGAGAAGGTGGAGATGACTCTGTTTCCCTGTGAGGCTGCTTTGCCTGCCTTTTCACCTTTGTTAACCACAGCATCGTACCGCCTTCCCAGGCTCAAAGCCTAGCTTCAGAGTGATACCCTGTTGGATAAACTGTCTTTGACCTTATTTTTTTTTAATCACAGTATCATGTCTTGTCTGGAGAAGCACCATATTTAGGAAGTTACAAGCAATGGGGTGATTTTTTAATAAATTTAAAAATAATTGGATATTTTCAGTGATGCATATTTTTTTTTTGGTATTTTGTTTCTTTGCTTGCTTGCTTCCTTTGTTGTGGGGTGGGGTAAGAGTGAAATCAAGTAGAGAAAGGAACAAATTGTAAGGACTGTCAGGTTTGTTCCCTTCATTACATGAAGAAAAACAAGGAAGGTAAATAGAGGCTGACCCAAGTCTATGTAAAACCTTTCTATGTATCCTGATGAGGTGGCAGGACACTCTTTCTCCATCCTCTAATCTTATAATTCATTAGACCGGTTCTGTTCCTTAGCGCCCTCCTTTTTCTTTATAATACCCTACCATGAGCTAATGAACTCACCATTTGCAATGCACAGTTACCAATTTTCCATCCTTGTTTCTTGGAAGATATAGGCAGGTGTCTCTGCTATTGCCTTTCTCAGCCCCAGCCATAGCCCCGAGTACAGTTTCTCAAGTTGATAACCAAATTATCAGCAAGGTCTTTGCCTCTGGTTCCATCATGTTCCTGAGTTCTTCAACACTTTGCACATAGATGCTGGTAACCTCTCAGTTGGTATTTTGAGTGCCTCTATGACCTAGAGAGCCCCCATTATTCCATCTTTGTGGGGACCAATGCAAACACAACCCTGAGAAGAATGACTTCTCTAAATATTCCAAGTAGAGCCTGCTATACTGCCTATCCTACTGAATATCCGTGACTCTCCTTCACAGCCAGTGTCATACCTGACAAGTTAGGTGGATTGGGGTGATTCTTTTATAGCTGTTAGCATCTGGATTTGCTTACTCCAGTCCCTAGTGTTTGATAGATGATAGTCAGTATATTCTCGTTAAATGAATGCATACATTTTCCTGTATAAAAGAGCCTCCTCTATATCCTTTCTTGTAATTTAGTTCACTTTTGAGCTTGTTCTGACAACAAAATTACAAGGCATAGTATTATCTTGTGGGAATGTGGATTCTGCTTCCAGTAATCAAGTGGGAAACATTTTGGGAGTTGACAACATGTGAGTTAGTGCTCTTATACATCATCCTGTCTTCTTGTTTCCTTTCCTTATAGCACATACAACCAAATGAGCCAGCTTTTTCTTTCCACAAAGACCTATTGCTTTGATATTTGTATCCCTGTTTCTTGCAGCCACCCTACAGTAATGTCTTTACAAATGATCATCATTTAAAGAGATCATCTCTAAGACTCTTAAGAGGCTCCAAACAGTTCATCAAGCTGCCAAATGATTGGCCAAATTAAATGTACTTCAGGGATTGTCCATCCAAGTTCACCCGTTAAATGGTCTCACTGTTTTCTCTCCTACTCCCAAACATGGTAAAAGGTGTCTAGACTGTGAAACATAAGTAAACAAGGACCATGTATTATCCCTTTCCTCTCACTGTCTAGTATGATACCTGATAAGTGGCTCATACTTATTTTGAGCTCCGGGGTGGGTTATCTCATACCTTCCACTTAGCCTGGGCTAATTATTGATTAGTGAGTTCATGTTCACTATTCAACCTTGGGAGTCCTTTAGTTAAAAGAGATAGTAAAAGACATATATCTATTTGGAACATATGAACACATCTGTGTCACAAACGTTACCAAAGGTAGTGTAAGATAGGGTAAGGTTTAAAGGAGAACATTTACCATTAAAATTATACATACACATATCAGATGTAATGAAGTAGTGTAAATAATTACAGAAAGTGCAGCAGAACATTACTCCCTATTATAAGCTGTTAGTATGTCTCTGAGAAGCAACCACTTCTGATTTTCTTATGTGTTAAAAATACTTGTATTTATGTCCATAAATGTGATGAAACTTTCAATCATTTTTTATATTTTGTAATATAGAAAAACCTTCCCACTTTAAGATTATTTATAAAAATTCATTTGTTTTCTTCTTGTGACCTAGTTATAATTAAAAATTTCAATACATGTATATTTATGTTAAACCATGTGTACACATACACATATATCATACACAAAAATTCATTTATACATCACAAATACTCTGTGTAATATATTTATTGTATGTGTAGAAATATATATTATTTATATTTAATTAGTATTCATACATAACTCAAATATATAATTAATCACCCTCAATTTCTTTCCCAAATAAAACCTAGGTTTTTTTTTATCTCTTTAGTACTTATAATTGTAAAGTGATAGAGAAAATTTAGTTGATAGGTAAATTTTAAGTTCAGATTTTCATTTTTAATTTTGGCACTGAACGATTTTGTTCATTTTCTATTCTTTAGAAGATAATGAGAATAAGTTCATTTCAATGGATGAAAGGTGACCTGCTTCACTACCCTTGCTACACAAATAAGCAAATCATGTAATGTAAGAATAAATTAGTACTGGAACCCTTTGACAGTGGCAACTTAGGTGTTGGTGACATAATGCAATTTCTTAGAATTATACTGACCAGTATCAGTTTGTTAATGATCACCTGAGAGAACAAAGATGGCATAGCTCCTGCCATTTTCTGCTGGTCCATGATTACAATGCTCTGAACTTTCCTTAGGAGTCAGAGGTATATTTTCCTTTGGCCCTTTTTCATATAAGTTGTAGAAAGCAGTCTTTCACACCTTTCATTAATATTACTCAGACTTAACCCAAAAGTAGGGAGCATTTTAAACCAACAGAATTCAAAGCAAATCTCAAAGTGGCTTTCCCCCACTGTAGAGCTTGCCACATTAATACATCTCTTAACAGGTGACAAACAAAAATCTCAAGTTGCCTTTAATTCTTTTTTTCATCTTTAAGACACTGTTGAGAATGGATTCTTTCCCCATAGGGTGAATCCAGTGTGCCCAGGACTGTCAGATCTGCAGAAGGGCTTTTGTTTGCTAGGCAGTGTGAGCGACTAGCTGTAATTGGCAATCCATTTCTCCATTTCCATTGTACGTTGCACAGCCATCCCTGACAAATTAATCACAATCAAATATTGGCTGCAGCAAGGGGCACCCTATGCGGCAGGGAAGAAAAATGAGACCTCATGCTGGTCTGACAGCCAAATCTTTCAACAAGGGGACACTGTGGCTTGCCTGTCACTACCATCACCCACAAACAGAGTGAGGTTCGGCATCTGTGGACTTGCCTGATCCATTAAATCCATGCTTGGTGCCCACCCAGTCAGTGTTGTGGAGAAAGGGGGAGAAATTCATCCTAGTGGGGAAAAAGCATGGGTGAATTACCTCTGGGCCCGAGTTCAGTTTCTGTTTGTCTTTGTGTTTGTTACTTGCATATCTTTGTTCATCAGCTAGGCATTTTCACTCACTTAAAGATAAAATTTTGGACACTTTTCCCACTCAGCACCTAATAAAGTGGCTGGAAATGTCTTTTAAATAGTTCTCATGGCTTTGCCTACTACCTGCTAAACTTTGTCAGCTTCACACCCAGGATAGACTCTTTGTTCCCTTCATTTGTTTTTGATGTAATTTTAAGAAATTTTCTATTCTTTGGTAATTTCATACATGTATACCATTCCCACTCTTCCAAGAGTGCCACTCCCCAGTTCAATCCCCTCCTTTAAAAAGAATAACTCACTTACAATTGGTAGTATCCACATAGCACATGTGTATAGGACATTCTGCTGGAACATGGACAGTCCACACTCTTGAAAACTACTCCTTTTCCCTCCCCAAGCAGTCATGAGCTGCTGATAATGACTCACCTAGAGATGAGTCTCTTCCTTATTCATGCTGAAGCATTGACTGGCTGTATCTTATACAGGTCCTGTACAGACAACAATACCCACCATGAGTTCATGAGTTCAGAGCCATTATGTCCAGGAGACACTGTATCACAGAATTTCTCCCTGACCCTGATCCTGACCTCTATCTTAGATAATTTTTTGTCCCACTTTTAGTGATGTTCTTTGAGGCTCAGAGGTAAGAGAACATGATATAGGTGTTCTATTTAGAAGTGATTACCCACAGCCACTATTCTTTACATTTTGACCAGTTGTGAACCTCTATATTGGCAAAACGTTTATATGGTAATAGGTAGGAGCTTTATTAATTTATGAATATAATAACAGGCATTTGGAAAGCAGTTTGTTACTATGTCCGTTTAGAAAGCAATAGCAGTTACTTCAAGAGCCTATAACATCTCCAGCCTCAGATTCTTGACCAGATCTACTATACCAGACATACATTCCTTTCTATAAGGAATGAGCCTCAAATACATTTAAAAGTCTATTGGTGAACCCATAGTGTTTATGCCAGTACTGAATAAATGGGCATACATTCCCAGGGTGATAATTATTGTGGCTGGCACATATAACAGCTGGGTAAGATTGGTGATGATATTTTCCTCCCATCAACCTTCATAGCACCTTCCAGTACTCTGAAAGCTAGCCAGCAGGGAGGAAGCCTCGTATTTCTACTACTCCATGCAATCCAAGTGTATAATATCTTCAGTAATAGAGTTGTATCATCAAGTTCTGGTGGAAAAACTTTGTTCAGTTAATAGCTTGTGCGGTTTTGGGGAACCTCTGGAATCCTTCTGACCAATTATTGGAAGGGAATATCTTACATTTGGCTCATGGTTTGTTTGAATAATTCATGGCTTCTGGAAAGAGCATTATTACCCCCACACACCCTATGTAGGGTATGTAGCAAAATTTTAACAAATGTTTCCCTGCTTCTATGAAGTTAGAAGATAGGAAAACACTAAAAGAATAATGGTTAACAGTAATGTCCCAAAGTAAAAGCTGGTGAGGATAGAGAGCCAGACAGTGGAAGAGGGAAAAGAGATCCTATTTTGAAATGCTTCTAGTTTTTAGAAGACTACTGAGCTATTTAACAAAATGTCATGATGCTAGCTTGCAAGTAGAAGAGTCCATCCTCTTATGTCCTTCTTTAGTGTTCAGGACATACTATTTAGCAGAATTGCATCAGGCAACAACAATAATATCAGTTCTCTTCTAGTCAAGTTTACCTCTACCAGTTGCAACTGTGGACAATAGCATTCACAGCTCTGCCATCTGGCTTTCACAACGCTCAGAGCCAGGGTCTTGTGAGTAGGTGGTGGAATGTTTTAATTCCCGCAAAAGTTGTCAGCGATCAGACTATAGAGCTGAACAGCCCCACTTTCTCTTAAATTTTCCATTTCACCTCACACAGATAAGTAAGCATAATAAAGTATAATTAAAACATTGGCTTTCATGAATTTCAAAGTCATATTTAAAACTTTTCTCATGTCTAAAACTAACTTAGAAATCCAGTTTCCTCTCTATAAGCTTAGGGCTTGAGTTCCAGAGTACAATGGAGTGTTTTCCAACACTAAATTGAATGTATCAGTGGCTTGTCCAAAACCACCTTGAACACTGGTCAGGGCCCACTGTTCATTGGTTCTTCTAAAGACTGGTTTATGTATTGCATGAGAAAATAAGCTGAACAGTCATTCATGAGTCCCTCTCTCTCTCAATCCCTCCCTAACCCCCTCCCCCTCCTATGCAATAACGTTGGGAGAGATAATCACATAAGTTGAAAATAACAATTCATTCTCAGAAAAAGATAAGGGTAAACAAACCTGGGCTGGAATGCTTCTGATTACACACACACACACACACACACACACACACACACACACACACACACACTTAAATAAACATATCATATGTATTTATTATAAGTATTCTTGAGGTTTCATTTTTTTCTCAATTTTATGAGGCTTTTCCTAATATGTTAGCCAAGTTCCCAATGCTTTCTATAAAGAACAGCTCTGCAGGGTGGGGGTGTCCTGGATGTAGACAGGAAGTAATTAATCACATTGTACAGAGATATTTATTGATTACTCACCTCTGACTTTCTCTTGCTTTTGTGTTAAATGCCATGTTCACATGATTTCACTTAATGTCTACAAAGATTGGTGTAACACACACTACTGTGCTTCCTGATGAACAGACTCAGTGTAGATAAGAGTCTGGTGCCAGGCCATGCAGAAGCTATGAGTACCAGAAAAGTGGTTAGTCAATAGCATCCTGACTTCAAGTTTGTCCTCTTAGACGGAAGCAAGAATCACATGACATGAGCAGAGATAAGCAATGGCTTGATAATTATAAGCATTTTGAGTCATCATGCTTGCTGGCAGTAAAAAAAATAATTTGTCAGTTGCCAATAGACCCATTTAACTGACAAAAAGTATTATAGTCAACATTCCCGTTTCTAATCAGCAATGTTAGCTATAAACATATTGATTCTACTTCTCTGTCATTTGATATAATGAAGAACCTAGTTAGTAATACCCAATTTGGGGGTATGATAAATGAGATGCCACAGTTTCATTGGATACAGGTATTCAGAGAAAAGGATAAAAGTGTCTCTAGTATCTAAACATCCGAGAACATTCAACTCATGATAAATGAAACAAATGAACCCATTTAGATGTGTGATGTCTATGCATGCCCTTGGGTTACCACATTCACTATAAAACTCAAAATGTAACTCTTCCTCAGAAAACTGACATTTGGGTTTTATATGTAAGAATTCTGCCAGTAAGATGCTATATGGCTTTGTGCTAATAACCGTCATGTTTCCATGAGGGCCAGCCCGTGTATATTATAGTTGTGAAATTTGATGCATGTTTTGAAGAAAAATTAATTGCCTGGGTTTTTATAGCAGAATCACCCTCATTACATCTCTTCCTCTTTTGTAACCTCTGTGCTCAGTTTTCCTAAAAGGATTATAACCTTCTTCATGCTGACTGACTTCTCATTTTAACTCATTTTTTAAGACATGAATTGATTGACATTTTCATCGGTCAAACTGGCTCCCCTCATAAATCTGTAAAGTAAAAATGAGCTTACTACAGTGTGAAATATTTCTTTTATGAGCTTAGTAGAAACCCAGAAAGCCCAAGTAGTAGCCGTGTTGACCTCATTAAGTAATTGCAACAGGATGTCTCTGGAAAAGTGGTCGTTACGTTATTCCCTCCTAGGGAACTGTGCATGTTATATAACAATTGTGAAACCTGGCAGTAATTTTTGGAACCACTAGAGTTCCAAAGACAAATACTGGGCCTGAGAGAGCTATTTGAACTTCCAAAGCAGGGTGACATCCTTGTACTATTTTATATCAGTCACTCTCTGGCTTCTTGGGCCACCAATTCTTCTGAAAATACACCCACTGCTTCTCAGCCTCCAGAGTTTTGTGTCCAAGTTCTTCCTCAAAGAAGATGACATGTATGACATCTTTCTCATCAGAGTAATTAAGATCTATTGTATCTCTCTGTGGATGGCCATCTATCTGCCTAGGGATTAGATTTTCTGTATATTCTCATGTTCTTGGCTGTTTGGGAACATGAGTTTAGTTATTCTTATTTCCCTGAGTCAAAATCAATTATCTGTGGTTTCAAGTTGAAACAAACACAAGTTCTGTGAAGGCAAGAAATATTATCATTGTGTAATTGAACTTGTGTGTGACCTGCATATCAGGGTTTACTGGAGGATTTTCCTTGGCATTCTGACTTGAGTTGGGGTGAAATAGACTGAACTAGTGAACATGAAATTTGGCTTTTCTTATGTAGGAGTTCTAGTTTTCTTTTCAGATATCACTTTTTACAGTGAGTAGTTGGCCTTGAATCACTTCATTTCGTCTGACCTTGGGCTGACGTACTTGCTAACAATAAAGCTAGAAGGGGAAATAAAATTAATTTTCCTTTTTTTTTCATTTAAAAATATCTAATTTGGAATATGCCTTGTGCTGGATATGATAATTAATGAGAATGATTATGGTTGTCTTGCATTTATCATATATTTCCTAAGATTCGAGTGCTAAAGTTATTTTCTGTTTCTTTTGATGTCATTAGTGGAACTGGGATTTCATAGAAATTTTAAACCTTGTCTATTTTGTATTTTAGATACTGCCATTAAAGTTCATAATATCTTTTGCTATTCAAATCAACCAAACTTAATTGGATATCATCTTATTCTTTCTGATACCAACTTGTGCAATCAAGCATACTCTCACAAGGACATACGTTAGTGTCATGTAATTGGACCCTATAGATGCTGAACAGCTGAAGTACTGGGGTGGGAGCATAAAGCCAGTGGGTTCTATACATGGAGAATGGGAAGACTCCTGATATAAAAATTGAAGGCTATCTAAGTGTTACACTAATAACGTATCCACTGTGACCACAAGTCAGCATATGACACCACCTAACCAGGATAGCTAAATCTATTAGCACACTTCTCTGTCTCTTGGATCATTTCTCTGTGTTACAGCTAAGACACTGAGAGACTCAGGCAATTGAAACCATACTTTAGTTGTAGCTCAGTAAGTCTCAGATCCCTAGGCCTGTCTGGTATCCTGTAATGATTTATGCCTCTAAAGCTGCATAGACAAGGAATTACACCATCTCTTGTTATAATTATTTCATGTATATGAGCTGTGATTCCCCTCCTCTGTAAAATAGAGATATTAGAACCTAACAGAACTGCTTAGATATCTGCACATTAAATAGAAAATTAATTTTAAAATGTGTCAAATTGCCTAAGGCCACAGCTGATGCTTAGGGAACCCTTCCATAGCAAATCCACATGTTTTCAGATACCATTCTCTTATATGTCAAGGATACAGATCACATTGGCACTAACTCACAAAAAGGAAATGAATCTTTGCCTTCTCCAGGGGAAGTTCCCTCTCATAGTGAGACCATGGCCTTATTTCTCTGGTCAAACTCAGGCTGATGTTTGAATTCTTCCAGGGAAGTAAGCTTCAGTTTTGTTAAACAGCTGAAATATGTATGAAAAGGCATTACCAGTGGTGAAGACAAGGGCATTATGCTAGTTTTTAAGAGAATGACTCCCAAAGAGAGTGGCACTATTTAGGTACTCCAACTACCTTGTAGGAGTATGTATGGTCTTGTTGGAGGAAGTGTATCATTGTGGAGGTAGACTTTGAGGTCTCCTATGCTCAAGCTACTCCCAATGTCACAGACCACTTCCTGTTGCCTGCAAGATGTAGGACTCTCAGATACTTCTCCAGCACCATGTCTAACTGCATGCTGACATGTTCCACCATAGATGATAATGGACTGAACCTCTTCACTGTAAACCTCCCTTACTAAATGTTTTTCTTTACAAGAGTTGCCATAGAAACCCTAACTAAGACAGGTATTTTGTTCTGTTTCAGAACAAAATGGTCACAGTCTAATAGTTGTTCATTCTACAAGTTTGGATGTCTCCTCTGCTCTTTCAGCTACATTAGAAGATTGAAAAACTATGTTCTGATGCCAATGAATGGTTGCCTCTGAAGCAGGGTAAATGAACTTTGAACTTGCCAAGAAGAGCAAGCATAAGCAGGCAAAAAGCAAAAGCTTCTTTCTATTCTATCTTATGTGGGTAGCCTCCAGAAGATCTGGGGCAGATTTAGGGCTGGCCTTCCCCTCACAAATGATCTAGGTTTAGGTCAAGACTATGTGTATCAGATGATACAGTCAAGAAAATTCCTCACAGGTGTGCCCAACTACATGTGTTTTAGTTGATTCCAGATGTAGTAAAGGTGAAAAACTTGATTAATTTCTACAAATACTTATTCATTTAATGAATTGTGCTGATGTGCACATAATAATCATGAGTAGCAACAAAACAGAATAGTTAATAGCTGTACCTGAATTAATAATGCAAATTTTATTACATTTATTCTCTCGTGGTGTGTGTGTGTGTGAGTGTGTGTGTGTGAGTGTGTGTGTGTGTATGTGTGTGTGTGTGTGCTCATGCCACAGTGTATATGTAGCAGCCAGCAGACAACTTGGGGCAGTTAGTTCTTTACTTCTATAGGGATCAAACTAAGGTTGTCAGGCTTGGCAGCAGCTGTATTTACCTGCAACTATCTTGTTGGCTCGAATAATTTTAATAAATAAAATTATCAATATATATTTGGGACAATGGTGATAATATTTCATGGGTGGGAAGATTTATCAAAGGAATAATAAGTTCCCATCCTTAGTGAGTGCTCCTCTTTGAAACAGTTCATGATACAAGTACAGATAATGGCCCCCACCATTTTGTAGGGTGGGTTTTCTAACATCAGCTAACCTAATCAAAATAATCTTTCACAGTCATGCCTAGAAACTAACAATCAAAATATTCCCTCATATGTATACCTGGGAGCTTGTCTTCTAAATGATTGTAGAGCATATAAGTTGATAATATTAACTACAGCAAATACCTAACAAAGTGTATATTGGTAGTTCCATTACAGTTTTGATAGTAATGGTAAACATAGGGGAAATTATCATTGAATAAATTCTGATGGAGGGCAAAATGTTTGCAAAATTATAGGACATATAGAACATGAATATTTGTTACAGAAATTGGTCTTCTCTATGCATGTTGATTTTGGAAAGATATCACTGATATATTTTCAACTCAAAATGCAAACACAGAAGCATTGAGAAGTTTGTGAAATAAAGGTACCATTGTTGATTGTACAAAGGATGTGGAGGTGAAGAATTTGGAGAGTGTATTCTCCTTGTTGGTCTAAGAATTACTTGATGTGTAATTGTGATAAAAACAAGCAGACACATTCTGTGAGAATGAACTTTAAGAAAATCCTCTTCCTGTTTATGCACTTTTTTCTCCTCAAAGCCCTTGTACAGGTTGATCATGGCGGTCCCATTCCAGCCCCTAAATAGAAAACAGGCACACATCTTTCTGAATACTTTGCTCTTTATTTCTGAAAATCAAAACAGCAGAACAAAACAATATCCCTGCTATCAATCTTAAGCATGTTAGGCATTTTCATTTTATTCTTTTTGAAAGCATTCACATTCTTAATAGTACAAGATGTTTTACTGCCCCAGAGAGGGCTGTTTCTTGGCTTTGATTAATTCTCTCATTCCTGGTTTGGCCATACTGTGTTGTTAGGTTCTGGCACACTGGCAGCTGTAACACTCATTCAACCACTCCATACTCACTGACTGAATTTCTCTACCATGTGTTCTGGGGAGTATCATTTCTTTGTCTCCGAGCTCCTGTTTCCTCACATATGAAGTGAAGTTGACAGTGTGCCCTGTTGACCTCAGTGTTGGAGGGCAGAAAAGAGGAGTGGAAAGCATCCCGAATAGTAACAATGACATTAAGTGGCTTGTTCTGGATGATGTACTAGGTTGTAATTTACCTTTCCTTTCCTGAAATCACATCAAACTCAGTTTAATTCAGATTTAAAAAATGGGTTTGAATCATTATGTGGTGGAACTGAACTGAGATCAAATAGGATGAAAACATATTTTAAAAAGATACAAATCTTCCCTCAAGCAGGGCTATCTTTGGAGGACAGGGCATACCTCTCCACCTTCTGACACTGTTCTCTGATGTGTGCTGTCCTTCCCATTATAAGCAGCAGCTTATAATGGTATCTGATTTTTGTAGTAGCCATGGTACAGTGTGACAGAGTTCTCATTATACATGCAATGTACATGCCGACTTTAATTATAGGAAGGGGACCAGTCTGGAATGGAAATGCAATAGTTTCAAGATATCAGGATGCATTGTGGTTTATAGAGAGTAGTTCAGATAGAAAAGGCAGCTTACAGGGCTGCTCGTCTGAGTAGGCATGAGAGAGTAGAGAGCTGCATTTGACCAGGTGAGCTCTTTACTGTTTTGTTCCTTCTGTGGGCTGGTGGCTCTCAATGGATGCCTCTTTACTTTTTGTAGTTAGTTAAGCAAGGACATGCAACTGAGACAAGGCAAGAAGGGAGAACAGATGATACATCTCTGTTAGTGGTTGCTTTTACTCTTTGCTCTTTGGGAGTCCTGTTACCCGGCTCCCAAATAAATCACACACAGGGGCCTATTATTACTTATAAATGCCCAGTCTTAGCTTGGTTTGTTTCTGGCCAGCTTTTCCTAACTTAAGTCATCTCAACTATCTTTTGCCTCTGGGATTTTGCCTTTCTCTATTACTGTACATATTTTTACTCAGTGGCTTGCTGTATAGCTGGGTGGCTGGCCTCTGGTGGCCTTTCTCCTTCTTTTCTTGTTCCTTGATCCTTTCTTCCCAGATTTCTTCTCCTGTGTATTCTTCTGCCTGCCAGGCCCTGGCTATCCTTTCTTGTGCCTTGCTGAATGGCCATTTGGCTCTTTATTAAACCAATCAGATGTCTTAGACAGGCAAAAATAACACACAGCTTCACAGAGTTAAACAAGTGCAAGACATCTCTTCTTCCTATTTGTGACATTTACTGTTTATTCCTCAATTTTGCCTGCTTCACCCAGAAACATTCTTCATAGAAGCAGTGGTATGTATCTAGATTGAGCTTCCATCCTCTCATCCCTATGAACCTTAAGACTCAGTTCATGTATTTGTTGTATGAATAGTACCAGAAGGCACATTCCTTCCCCAGATGTCCAAACTGCTGATCTATAGGGACTTGAACAGCCTCCAGAAACTCCCACACAAATTCAACAATGTATGTCTTCCAGGCCTGGATTTCCACTCCATCAGGGATGCCCTCCAAGTATCTAATGTCCAGTAATCAAAATGTCTTTACTTTGTTACACCAGCCCTTTGGGTGGCAGCTTCTTCCTGTTTGGTTGTCTGTACTTCAAGGTGTTCTTTGTGCCCCAATCCTTCAAAACCTTTCTAACGTCTATTAAGTTCTGTGCGAAAATAACCGTGGGAATTTTTGTTCCCTTTGCCTGGTCCTGATTGGTATAACACTGAAAATCCCCTTAGTTGCCATGGGCTACCCAGATACTTTGGGTTTGACTGTTGATTTCTTTTTTCTACTAAGACAGCAGTTTTCAAAATAAGCTAGCTCTGCTTGTCCAGAACAATCCATAAATGTTTGCTAGTGGACTGAGTGTCTACACGGAACACATGGGGGTAAAAGCACTTTTCTTTACTTCAGGTAGTGGCTCTTTAGTTTTGCTATTGTGTGTTCACATAGTGTTTCAACCTGTTGATTGTCTTTTGAGGACTAACTATAATAAAGCAGCTATCTTTTTTTAATCAAAGATATCTTTTTAATCTGCACCAGGAATGCATTATCCATGTTAAGAATATTGATAAATTTTATTTGTATTTATCTTAACATGTTCTACTTAACAATAGGTTTATGTTATGTATTTCATCCCTACAGCACTGTGTTCTCCAGGAAGGTAAAAAATATACAGTTATCTATCACTGAATAGCATTGAACGAGAAATCCTCAGGATGAGTGAGTCTTTATTTATTTGCTGGATTAATGTGGACAAGTTACTTACCCTTCCTTCAGCCCACTGTATTTCAATACAAGGATAGTAACATCTATCTTACATTAGCTGCATGAGAATTTGACACTCAAGTAGAATTGTGTGCATCTCAGTACTTTTACCCACTTGGCCTTTAGTCAATGTCTGGTTAATTGACTTAGGTCTTC
Organism: Cricetiscus sungorus; assembly: GCA_030556225.1. NCBI lineage: Eukaryota > Metazoa > Chordata > Mammalia > Rodentia > Cricetidae > Cricetiscus > Cricetiscus sungorus. The sequence goes on from JANBXA010000372.1 coordinate 76,307,854, forward strand.
TCATTACTATTGCTATATGGATAACCACCCAGAAATGTGGGGGCCTAAGTAGCAACCTGAGGGTTTTTCCTAAATAGCTTTCCATCTTATTTATGTCTTTATGGTCTAAATGCAACCTTTTACACATAAAGCTAACCAAATCATAGGCCTCTTCGGTTAAACTTGCTATAAATAGTTTTCTTTTCCAGTACTGCAATTAGATTGATTAGCCTCATTTATGTCTTTTATTGAAGTACTCAATAGTGAAATTTTCTTTCTTATATTTTGTGAACAAATAAAAATAGCAGACTCTACCCAAGTGCCACTGGAAAATAAATACTAGTTAAAAATGAAATGTCAGTCAGTGGGGTATGGTGTCTGGCTTCCAGAGGTCAATCCCTTTTTGCCAGTTCAGGTCACTATGTTAAAAGTTTCTCCCCTAGAAAGTACAAAAGTAAAATGAGGATTAATTTTAGTAAAAGACAGGGGAATGTTCGTGAGATGTAAAAGCATGGCTATCATGGGAGCAATATGTGCATTCATGGGTATTTAGTCAGTGCCTCTGGTTATCTAATAATAATACAAGTCTACCATGTGTTGATTCTTTCCTGAAAAGTAGAGACCACCCAAAATTAATTCTAGATGAGAAACGTATTTCAAAATGAAGGTTTTACTGTAAAGTGGTTGCAAATAACATGCAATCAAAAGTGATGAGAGCCAACAAAGTCTGGCTTACCAAGTTGAGGCAGGTCCAAGCCCCTCCCCACTCTATCAAGGCCGAGCAAGATATCCCACCATAGGAAATGAGCTCCAAAAAGCTAGTTTGTGACTCTGGAATAGGTCCTGGTTTGTATGGGGTTTGTGTGTAAAATGAAAAATGATTTTTCGAATAAATAAATACTTATCAAATCCCCCCAATGTGATGAGAGCTCCTGATGTTGGTATCACATGCCATCAAAGCATGTCACAAGCTCTTCCTTTTAAAATCCTCAAAAGATGTAAGATTTTCCCTATCATATAGGACAGACAAATGCTACCTTTTTATATTCAGGAGCATAGGCAAAGGAGCATTTCAGTTATGCCATTCTGGATACACAAAGCAATGTTTTCCTGTAGTTGATGCTTTGACTTGTTTGTGGGTAAAAAGCCAAGCACCTCTTAGTCTCAAATATAGCTAAAAAGGATATCAGTATTTATTAATTAACAATAGTTTCTTGTTGTAACCTATTTATGTACAAAAGTGACTGGTGTTTGGAATCGAGTTGCTACTTCCATGCGTAAACATTAATAATCCACAGTAGATATGGCAAATAACTGGTTGTTATAGCAGTAGCCCTTGCTACAAAAGAACTTTCTGTAACTGTCAAAATAACACTGAAAGTCTCTGCTCTATAATGGTAATGAGGCAACTATGAATTCTGTAATGCTTTAAAAGATTATTTTATGTGTTAACTACAACAAGGCATTCATTTTTATAGTAGTAAAGGTAAATACATGTATGCAGGGTTTTGCTAAATAATAGTTTGGATGCACAGCTATGCATCCAGAAAACTCTTGAGCTAATACAAAGTCTACTAAGAGTCCATGGAAAATGTTACCGAAAGCCTTGTCACAACAATGGTTGGTTAATATCTCATGTGTCAATGTCAGTAGAGAGAAAGGGAAGCACAAAGGACTTGTTTGAAAAGATTTGTAAGCCCTCTAGCTTGGACTCAGGAAAACGAATGTTGATATCAATTGGAAATGTCTGCTAGAGAGTAGACAACTGGTAAAAAATAAAAGACAAAGAATCAGCTGCGTGAATCTCTGTGATCATTTTATAAATTTTTCTCACTAAACTACAGAAGGTAGTCATATTAAACATACATTATAGTCTATAGTTGTAGTAGCTTATAGATATGATAATTATTAAGCTAAGAAATTAATTAAAACACATGTAAAACTACTAAAGTCTACTTAAAGAGAAGGAAATTTAAGAATAAGTGCTGTTTGTTGTCCTTGCTAACTTCTCCTAGGATTAGGCAACTTGTTCTTATCATTCTGGTCTCAGCCAGCCCTCTGTTTAATCAGGGAATGCTGAATACTGAAATATTCTAATTCCTCATCTAACGTTCATCGCCTCTGGACAATCATTGCTATACCCCTGTTGATTCTTACTTGTGGTACTGCCCTTCAGCGTAGCCTGCAAGTGTTGAGTTTATTCTGCCTGTTCCCATTCCCCAAAGCTCAGGAATGGATGTGGACCCTGTAGAAAAGCATACAGTGGGTGACTGCTTCAATTATCCAAAGCCTCCTTTTGAATGAATTTTACCGAATAATTCACTAACTACATGCACTATCTAACACTATCTAACACTAACATGCACTACTAATCCTCTATAGTTTTTCTATAACTTTAGAAAAAAGAAAAAAAACATATTTCACATTTTAATCATTAAAATATTTATGTGGGATCTCTTAGGTCCTGGTAAAACACTTTCCCACAGTGTTGTCTCAGGCAGAGACAACATTGTATTGAACACAGTTCACTGTTTAAAATGTTCTAGTACACATTCCTCCCAACCCAGTGCTCTCAAAACTGCCTTGTTTTTCTGAAATATGCTCCCCACCTTTCTGATCCTTGCAAATTCTGTCAATTAATAGTTTTCTTTCTAAACCTTATCTAGGTAGCTCTTCTGCCATCTCCTATAACTCATCCCTCTAAGTCAGCTTGCTTTCTGCTTCCATTGTTGCTCTTTTTGATGAATTTATCCTTCACCTGGGCTCCTTGAGACTAGAGTACTTAGTGAGCTTCTAATCTTCAGCACCTGAAATTGTGAATAGCACATGGTGAATGGTCCTCAACCCTGGTTGGAAGCTACCCTGCCCCTCCAGTGAGGTACTAACAACCTCAGGGAACCCAACACTTTAACTCTCTTTTACCAACCTCAATATGCTCTCCACTGGCAGCTGGAGTGTACTTTCTCCATTCCTTGATATTATTTTTTCATTTTTCCTGGAAGTTGCATTGTTTTTGTATTATGTATAGAGGTGTTCATAAATATAGATTGCTAAAGTAAATGAGATGTGTTACATACATGTATGGGTAGGATAGGGAAGAAGCAGAATAGGATGAATAGATGTATGTATGTACTTTAACATATGACTATTTTAGTTAGGTATGCTATTTATATTTTAAAATGAAGACATCTTAGAACTACTATGAGATTGGTTTTCTATTCCTCCCCCTCCCCTACTCCACTTCTCCCACATAATTTTTCTATGTTTTCCAGACTGGCTTGGCACTCACTATTATTGTGCTTCAGCCTCTGAAATTCTGTGAGTATGGACAAATGCTGACATGCCTGGCTCACTCTGCCTCTATGGATTACTTAAACTTTAAATTCTGCTATGTTCTAAGTTGTTGTTGCTTTATTGCCAGATAATTCAATTTTTAGGTGTCTATTGTGAAAAAGATGAATTAACATTGCCACCTCCTCAAAACACTCCCATGAACGAGCCAGCAAGGTGAAGAGTGGCATTGTAACTGCATTTTTCCATCTGTATTGAGAGATTTCGGTGGTGCCCAGCCTATGAACTATGGCTTGGATATCCTAGGTCAAGTTTCACAGAAAATGTGGTACTCCATAAAATTTTTGAAGAGTGAATGTTTGCTTTCCTGGGATTCTAAAGGAGAGTGCCTACCTAGGACCGCCTGTCATACACAGTCAGATAGATCTCTCAGCTGGCGAGAGGCTCACCTTCAGATTGAGAAGAACAGTTTTCATATTCCCATCTCAAGTTCAGCAGCTCTTCTCCCTTTCTGTCTGCCTTAGTTACTTTTTATTGATTCTGCCTTAGTCACTTGTCTATTGCTGTGATGAGACAACAAGACCAAGGCAACTCATAGAAGAAAGAGTTCATTTGATCCTTTTCATTTCAGAGGGTTAGAGTTCATGACTGTCATAGTGGGTACCATGACGGCATGCAGGCAGCCATGATGTTGGAGCAGCAGTTGAGACTCACATCTTGAGAAACAACCATGAGGCAGAGAGAACTAACTAGGGATGAAGTGGGCTTTTGAAACCTCAAGCTTGTCCCTGGTGGCATATCTCCAACAAGGCCACACCTCCTAACCCTCCCTGTACAGTTTCACATACTGAGGACCAAATATTCAAACTTATGAGCCTATGAGGCCCAGGATGAATGCAGTGGTTTGGATAAGACCATTGTATGAAGGTCCATTTTGACAGACCTTTATTTCATTGTATCTGACAGTGCTTCTCCACCTTCCTAATGCTGCAGCCCTTTAATGCAGTTCCTCATGTTGTGGTGGCTCCCAACCATAAACTATCTCATTGCTATTTTATTACTCTAAGTTTGCTACTGTTACAAATTATGATTCGGAACATGATCTTAGGTCTTAGGTCGTAGGTGATTGCTGTAATAGAACTGTTTGATGCCCAAAGGGGTCACAACCTACGAATTGAGAACCACAGGTATATTGGAATATTTATTGAACCGGTCTTATACATCAGTCCTAGATGCCATGGTTATAGCGAGGAACAAGTGATATATCTCTGGCTCTCATGGTGTTTTCACTCTACTGAGGAATGACAGAGAGTAAACAAGTGTATGGCATAATTTATTTGGACGATATGTACTCTAAATAAAATAGAACAGAGTAGCATGATAGAGACCACATTTTAGGGAATGAGGATCATGGGGGAGTGCTATTTTAAAGATTTCTTCCAACTTATTGTCCAGAATAGATAAGTCCTAGGAATTTTGCACATGTCTTTGTCTTTAGATATTTATTACCTCGTTCTTTATTCATTCCTCACGAATGCCTTAATACATTTATCTTGGCAATATTATAACTCAGGGATTGGGCTATCTTCTAAACTGTCCTAATGAGAGTAATATGTGAAATTAGTCAAATCAGCTAACGATTCAGTAAATGACTCAAGTACTGCGTTGAGAATTCTCCCTAAATACAGACGTTGGTATGTATTAGTGGAGGACAAGACAGCACAGGGTAATACAATTCTCCTAAAGTCTTAGAGTAAGTTGGTGCTGGCATATCTATGAGCTGTATCAGTAGCTAGCAAATGTGCAAAGTTGTTAAACTCCTCATAATGTGATATAGCCCCTGGGCATATCATTGGTGCTCACGTGTTCATGTTCTTCTCTATCCCTTTCTTCTGTGTCACTTCTAGGTCACATAAATTCCTACATGTGTTTGTTTTATATTTCTTCCCCTGACAGACATACTATGAAAAGCTTTGAAACAAAAAGCCTTGGAGGAGAACAAAGAGACTGTGCTATAAATACAAAGTGCATTTTAACTCATTTAAACACACGGTGTAAGCCGACCTCCCAAATTATTTAGCCTTAAGAATATTTCAAAGTTAGAATACAGAAGCTATTGGAGATGCTCAGAGGCATCCCCAGAGCCTACAAAAATTGAAATTAAATCTTGACTATCAAAGAAGAACGTTTCTTAAAGGGCCAATGAGGCTTTACAGATGTAGTACTAATTTATAGCTCTTTGCTGAGTGTGTATACTAAGTGCCAAGTGCACAGTCAGTTTCTAAGGTAGATGATGTCAATGCCACTCTCCTCTGTACATTTAATATGCCCCCAAAGTTATCCAGAAACTTCATCCTTCCCTGAGGACATTCCTGGCTTTTGGGATTGACTCCATTGAAGAACCTGACTGTCTGCAATGCTAAGAGTCTATTTTGTCCTCTCATGAACATCAGAGGTGGATCCATGGATGCTAGAGTTTAAAAAATATCTTTTCTTCTTTTCTTTTTTTTTCTTTTTTCTAAAACAAAATCATTCCTAAATGTGTAATGTGTGCCCCTAACTATTACCCGAAACACTCTTTTGGGATTTGGGCTCAGCTGCTCATAGCAGTAACTGGTTTTGTCCTCTGAATAAATTCATTTAGATTTGTTCTCTACAAATCCCAATTTTAATGTCAGCTTCTGGGAGAATTCAAACCAAACATGAACACAGCAGTTTACTTTGATTTATGCTCCACTACCTCTACAACAGAAGCACTGACATCACAGTTTCATAGATAAGGAAACTGGAATGCAGAGAAATTAATTTGTCTCCTGCTTTATTTCAAATCTTCTTGCTTTTGACTTTATTGTGAAGGGATTTGTCAAGGTATGATTTTTTTAGGAATACACTGCCATGTGTTTAATGAATCTTGCAGCAGAAGAATAAATCAAATAGTTATTGATTCATATTGGTGCAAGCATATTAAGAAATACAAGAGTTTGCAATTTGTTCATTCTTTAAATAAATATTTATTTCCTCTTACCAAGTGTCAGGGCTCTGCTCACTTCTGAGCATACAATGGCAAGTGAGAAGATATCCTTTATAGGTGGCAGAACACATCCTAATATGTGACACTATAAGCTTTTCTGAAGTTGGTGTCTTATGAGTCTTATGTAGTTATTCAAGAATGTTACAGAAATGCATCCTGATTCCCAAGCACCTATTTTGATGCTAGCCAGGTGGTTGTGGGTCCTTGAATAGACCTTTGATCTTTAAATGGGATATTCTGTATTCCTCTGACTGGAGTATTTGTTGGCAGTGAATTTGTAGGCACATGATTTGAATTTGAGTAAGGGCAAATGACCAACATCTGACTGTAATTAAACTTAGGATCCACATCAGCCTACAAAATTAAATGCAGTGTCCCTTTAGAAGGTCCTTGTGCTTAAGAAATATTGAATGTGTTAAGTGGATATTTTCCCCATGCTTGTATTCAATTAGAAAGAGAGAAGGAGGGACAGTTGATTTAAATCAATGAAATAATTTGCTATTAAGCCTTGTTGGCATCTTAAACATAAGTGAAATAACTACCCTGATATTGTACCATTTGTAGGGCCCTGAAGATGTCACAGTAGACTACTGGTTTTACCTTGTTCATACAATGATGAACAATGCTATGGAAGTAAAAGTCACATAGTCTTTCCTCCCTAACTTGCTTTTTGGTCATGGTGTTTCAATGCATCAATAGAAATCCTAACTAAGACAGGTGTCATTATCTATGAAACATTTAGGCTCTGGAAAAGGAAGCCTGTACACAAATGAGAGACACTCAATGGCAGCTTAAACTTGGTAACTCTAGCATGTGTCCTCAAGAACTGATGCCTGGTGGCACAGGTGGGAAACTAAGTGATGCTTAATAATCACTGCAGGATGCAGACTGTAAGAAAGTGAGGGGGTAGAGATGAGTGATGCCAATATGACTGTGAAAGCAACACAAGCAGTATTTTCAGGGGACAAAGTGGCACATTTGAGAGCAATAATACATGTAAAGAAGAGATAGTTCCTTATGCAAATAGCCCTAGAGAGCACATTGGGATGTTACTCATAATAGTGATGTGGCAAGCACTCACTCCATGTGAGGTTTCATCCTAAAAGCTTTTCAATACAATTCTATTTCTTCCTCAAAATAAGATCAAGCTGGTTTGTTTTCCCCATTCACCAGAAGCAGACACATCAAGTAGCTTACTCTGGTATTTAGAAGAAGTCTCCTTACAGGAGACTTCACTTGTCATGTGAAGAATTCTTTAGCGTTTTGCCTTTGCAGCACAGCTCCAGGGACAGACCTGACTAGGGTATTAGAAAAGACAGATACACAGAAAAGCTGGAGTGGGTGGACTGGGCTCTCTGATGGAGAAACCTCAGCACCCCAGGAGCTTCCTGCACTTTTTACGTAAGAGTTAACAGGGAGTTAAAGTCACACACAGATAAATGGGTTGTTATATAACCCTGAATTAAGAAGGCAGGCTTAGCTAATCTCAGTAGAATCAGTCTCTGTAAGGGAGCAGCTTTATGTCATAAACATTTGTGGGGACTGGGAATTTTCTGTACACAATATCACCATTCTCACATAGAACAGAGGAAGGGTTTGGCAAGTGTCTACTGTCACCTGCAGAGGTGGGGCTCTGCCATTTCCAAATATGTCTAAAGTTCTGGATTTTGACATGGCTGTGTCCATGTCAACAATTTACATGAACTCAAAATGTCTCTTATTCAGAACTTCCTCAGTTTGCCTAAATCCTTCACATCTTTCTGAAGTAAGTCCCTCTCTAGAAAAAAAAAATAACTGGGTGAATTTTCTTTTCTACATCTCACTTAATTTTCTTTCACCTCCTTATGAAACATAAACCTAAATGCCATTACATCTGATTGTTCACCTCCATTATGCCTTGGCTTTTTTTGGCATGCTTCCTTTATCAACTTGTCCATAGTGTCTCAATCTCATAATTTATTTTTCATTCCTTCATCCATCTTGGAATCCATGGCTGGTGGTATTAACAATGTTAAAATATATGGCTTCTTTAATTTTTTGGCTAATTTCTTTTCTTTGTTTATCATTTAAATCCCTAACCACAGAGAACCCACTAACCACATTTTGAAATTATCCCTGGTAATTGTTAAGATAACAGCACAGCCATGTTTGGCTCCCTGGCATCCATATTCTTTTTCCTTAGATGACATTGGCAAAAGTCAGTGGTCCTATTCATGTCTAATTAGTCACTATCACCAGTAATGTCTGTAATCCCCTTATTCCTGATCAACTCAAGCAAGGCTAGGTGGAGAAAGAGTACTTGACCCTCCTGCCTGGGTGCTCAGTGTTTTGTATGGTATCATCTAACTGAGATTCAACTTTAGAGGCAGTTATGGTGGTTTGAATGTAATTGTCCCCCCATAGGCTGATAAGGAGTGACAATATTAGGAAGTGTGACTTTGTTGGAGTAAGTGTTTCACTGTGGAGGGAGGTTTTGAGTTCTCATATATGCTCAAGCCATGCCCAGTGTGGCAGTCCACTTCCTGTGTGTATTGATCAAGATATAGAACTCTCAACTCCTTCTTCAGTACCATGTCTATCTGCACATTGCTATGAAGGTGATGGACTAAACCTCTGAAACTGTAAGCCAGTCTGTGGTGTCTCTTCACAGGAGTAGAAACTCTAAGACAGTAGTGTTGTTCACATTTTTCTCAGTAACTCCATAGTTACTGAGAGCTGACATAGTTAGCTAATAATATAGCTAATAAAAAAGAGCTAATATTTCATGTCTACTTGACTGCTATACCTGTGGGCTTTTGCCTCCTATTAAAACCTTCATACTAATGTTACTTCTTGCCAAGCATACTTTGTAGGTTACTTAATTTCTCTCTAAAATGAGATAAATGAGACTTTGTCATGGGACTTTTAGTTCCTTCCTGTCCTCCATTACACTTTATCCCACATTTTTAGCCATCCCTTTTTTGATTTCTGTCTAAAAGAATAACTGTCCCCATCTTTGCCTCACAGCCAACAATTCTGCTTTTGCAAACACTTCTAATTCCCTGCTCCTCTCTTCAGACTGTTGCTCTTTGAAGTGTCTATCTCCCTTTGAATCCTATCCAAGCTAAGTATTCCACTCTACATAAGATCTTTTTATTTAAAAGCAAATAAGACCTTTCCTTTGCTGTGTGATTGGATTTCCCTCTTTGCCTTCCCCTCACAACTGGACCATAGAGAACATAGTGTTGCAGCAACTGCCCACCAGTCCAGCTCATGCTGCCTCCATGGACCTCTTTCTTCTCACTGCTCCATTCCTAAAAAGGTTCTCTCAATAAATGTATCAAAGTCTAAATAACTGTGTGTGATTATATACTCTTAACATTCTTAATACTCTTAAAAAATGTCTGCAGCTCTTGGTGCTTTTTTACTGTCCTTGCTTCTTGGAGTGTGGCTTTCCTGGTACTCTGTTATACTGTATTTCCCTGGTTATCTTTTGGCCAGTCCCCTTACTTCTTTCCCAGACATTCCACTTATCTAATTCCAAATTTCATGAATTATACCCTCCTCTAGCTTTGGCATTTCAGATGTGTTGACTTTATGTATGTTGTTCTTGTCTCAAATTTGTTTGATCTTGTTTTGCTTCTATTTCCTGTAATCTCACCTCTGTTAATGGTGAAACCATTAGTGAAAACTTGAACCTCTTGTTACTCATAATTTCCTCTAGCCCCCACATGTAAATAATTGCAAACTTTCTTCACATCTTTATTTCAGACCACATCTGCTGGGGATTCTGTTCATCTCCTCTTCCTGCTACCATGGAAGTATATTCTCTTTCTTATTATTTTGGTACATGCTTTTATTATTTTCTCATATATCTCAATATTCTTTCCCACAACTATATTTTCTATAGTAAGGCCCATGCCTTAGGCATGTGGGCCCCTCTGCTTTGGCTCATAGTATCTCTATGGAATCTCACTTCCTATTTCTTATTGAAACCCTGCTACTATTTGAGTTTTGTCATAAATATTTCTCCCAGAAAGTTTCATTGATCCCATATTCTCTGCACTCCATCCATAATCTTCTAATGATCTTTCATTTCTCTGGATTCCTAGAATGCTTTTCATGCTTCCAGCTTATTGGCTTGCCATAACAGAGAAGAACAGCAAGAATGTGGACTTCTGTGATTCAACATCTGCATAAACCTCTTCTGTGACATACTCTGAACCTTTGTGAGGGTAATGTAGCCATCTCACATAGTACAGAACTTTCAACAATGCCTCAGTCTCAGCACTTTCTCCAGTTAGGTTTCTGTACATTAACCATTGTCCATTATGAATAAAAGCTTCTATCATCAGCACTGTGATCACCACTAATATGTAAACACAAACATAAATATTTACAACGTGGTTTAGCATCATATCTATATAGCAAAACAACAGTATTATGTATACCCATATAGACTAAGATCTCCTTAGTCATGGGTATTTAAAATGGTACACAATATCAGTTATGAATTCCTCTCCTAACTCAGGAATAAATTCCAATCAGAAAGGATTGGCTACACCCATTATGGCCATGCCATTATTGCACCTGTGGACATACCTTTCCTGGCAAGTGGATATTGTAACTGGCAAGGCTTATAGCTGGGCATGGCTGCTGAGGACTTTTCGTCTACAGCAGCCTACAAAGCATTTTTGGCACTATCAGAGCAGACTGGTGAAAAAGTTTCCTGTTCAATTCCAGCATTCTTGCTCTATGTCCTCCAATCAAACTGTGTGGTATCTTCAGGAATAAGATCATGTCATCTAAGTGTAGTGGACATACAAGAGCAATGGGAACATCCTGTTATTTGGGGTAGCCACTAGGGACTCACAAGCCAACATCTCATAAGGATGTATCAATACCTGGCACTAGAAATTTTGTTTATTATTTGATGGTCTCTTGATGGGAGATGTCATTCTGTAAATATGTTTCTCTTATTGGTAGTGTTATCCAGCCATGCAGGACATCTTTGTCCAAACTCTTTTTGTAGTTGTTGCTACACTTTTAATAAGCTTACAAAATAGTGAGATTTCACATGGCTTGGCAACACATCTCAGATATTATAGCCTTGAAGCATAGTGTATCAGAGGGGTAGACATAGACCTTCACTATTATACATCATTCTGGTAAGAGAGGCTCCAAACTACTAGCTTTCTATGTAGGAATGTTAAGTCTTCTGATGTACCAGCATGTGCTGTGACTTGTAGCAAGAATGTGTCCTTGCCCAGATAGGAGTGTAAATCTTGCTGATGCGCTCACTGGCATCTCTCTCTGATGTTGAAGAATCTCTACTGAGTTTGCATTGAAATACACTTCCAAACATTTGAAGAACAATTCATGTTGCTAGAAAATCTTCCAACTCTCCATTCTTTATTTGCAGTTTTCTACTTCTGTATTTTTGGTTTCAATATTTCCTCCAACATCCATATAGGACAAAAGTAAATGTCTAGAATTCCACATGAAGAGTAAGGTAAGATACAGGAAAGGCAGTACAGGAGAACAAAGACAAGGAGAGGAGAAAGAGGCATCTGTTCTCTCCCACTACATCTATGCCATACAGCCTGGATAAAAATCCAAATGTCTGAGGCCATGTACACATTTTATATAATTACAATAAAATAACGTGAAGTTATTATACTACCTTGTTTTATCATAAATATAATTATCACAACAGAAGTGTAATATAATTGTGAAAATATTTAGATTTTGGACTCATTTGACACTTTAAAGTGATAGAATTGGTTGATTCTCAAATCATGCAATTATAATATGACCTTAGCTTTAGAATATATTCACTTATGAGCTAGTGCCTTAGTGTTCCTTAAGTCTTTTAGTTTTTATTTACTGGAAGAAATAACAAGTGTTAGGTTTCTGGGGCAAGGTAGAAAGACAGAAATCTGACCTCCAGCAGATGGACTTGGTTCATGAGTGTACATAGCAGGAGCCAGCCTCTCTCCCATAGGAAACTGAATGGCCCGCCAGCAAAAGAACTGGTTTTGACCCTTTTTATGGGTGGGTAGGAAGTGGGAGGGGTTAGGGATGAGGAAATTGTTGCAGCACATAGCCTATGTTTCCTTCCTGCCATCTCTTCTTCCTGCAACTGTTCACCTAAGGCAAGGCAGGCTGTACCAACAGACATTCCTTTCTAGGGTGACTGAGCAAGGTCATCTGTAATCTTCTAGGAAACCTGTTTTACAACTTATATCAATGAGCACTCTGGGGATTTATCTCAATTGTTGATTTTTGCTGTAAAATTCTTGAACACATGAAAGCAAAAGATGCAAATGAAATAATGAATTTTGTATGCCTAATCCTTCATAGATCTGAATACTTTGCAGCCCTGTCTTTAAAATGAAACAATATTTAATGTATCTTCCCCATTTTAAGTCAACACTTTTATTTTGCCTACCCTATAAGTGTATTGACTTCTAAAACATAGCCACATACAGTCCTGATTTTGATACCTCCCTCAACTGGCAGGCTTGTATCTTACTCCATTTTGTCTTCTGATTCAATGGATGCTACTTCATCAGCAGAAATGAGAACAAGAAGACCCTCCCTTAAATTATTACTCTGGATTTGGAGTCCTGCAGACAAAAAAGTCGTGTGTCTTTAACAATTAGAAAACTACAGGTTATGTGCCTGTAGTAAGGAATGGGAAGGGTTCTAATAAATTATTGATTTCAGCATTGTTGTGCTTCTCTTGGTTCCACATAATCAGGCTCTGGCACCAACAATCTTAGAGTAGTAGGTAAATGCAATATTTTTACTTGGACTATTAACAGTATGTGCATTCTTTAAAATCCACCTCAAATTATTCCGTCTGATGGGGGATATCCTTCTGTATGCTGTGAATACATGTTTCTTTTATTGGTTGATGAATAAAGCTGTTTTGGCCAATGAACAGGCAGTATTTAGCCAGGCAAGAAATTCAAACACGAATAGAGAAGGGTAGTAGGTGGAGTCAAACATAAGCCAGGCAGCTGCCAAGGAAGCAAGAGATCCGGGCATCACGGGTAAGCCAAAATCACATGGAGATACACAAATTAATAGAAATGGGTTAATAATTAAGCCTGAACAATAAGCCAAACAGTTCATAATTAATATATGTCTCTGTGTGTTTATTTGTATCTAAAGAGTTGTGGGAGTAGATGGGACCAAAACCTCTGTCCACATTTTTCACAATGGCATCTTCTAGAATTCAGGACTGATATTCTCCATTTTCTTAATTTCTATAGATTTTTGTTCTTGTCTATTTCTTTGCCAAAATTCATTTTTGGATGACTTTTACTCAATAATGCAATTGGCAGTGGATGTCTTAATTTGTCATAATGTTTGTAAGAGAGAAATTTGAGAGGCGTTCCATATAGACTCAAAAACAAGAAATGGAGAAGGAAAATATGTAGAGATAAGATGAGGAAGAGGAAGAGAGAGGGAGGAGAATAGAAAAGAGAAAACAATAAAAGAACGTAAAGATTAATTACTGTTGTAGGCCACTAAGAGATATCATATCTTATTAGAGATTGTGGTGAGTTAGTTCATGGCCCATATCCTAACTTACCAAATCTATTCATCTGCTCCCTTGCACAGCAAAAGGCACTTTGGTTGCACTGATTAAAGTCAAAGATACTGAAATGAGAAGAGTTTGAATCATGCAGTGGGGCTCGTCCTAGTAACACATCATTCTAAGATGAAGGTGGAAAAGTTGGCACCAGAGAAGGTAACATGAGGAACAGCAAGAGAGAAGGAGGTGTTACAATGAGACCAGAGGTCACACTGACATGGGAGGAAAGGGCCAAGCACTAAGGGATTAAAGCAGCCTCTATAAAAAAATAAAGAAATGGACTCCAGAAATAGTAAGGCCATGTATTTATATTCAGCCTCCAAGTTTGTAACAGTTTGTTACAACAGTGAGACTCAAATGCAGGGATCTTGTAGAAACAAACAATCCACATGGATCCTGTAGCACACTTGTGTCACAATAGGTTAGGGAAACTTGAGGCATTTGTCTATTATTTTTCATCACCCGCTGAGTAAGGATTATCCTCAGGGATGTTAACTTTCTATCAACTCTTTATATCCCAGCTAAGCATCTTTCTCCTCCAGGGACCAGAGAAAGCCATTAGTCAGATGTAGAAGCATACAATAGCATGCTTAGGCATGTCTACTAATGGTCCCCTGATGAAGCAGGTGGCGGTCAGGAAAAAGAATTAAAATTTGAATTGCATGCTGTCATTATCTCCCTCAGGATGGTGTGTGTGTGTGTGTGTGTGTGTGTGTGTGTGTGTGTGTGTGTGTGTGTTCCCTCTATAAAATTTCTTATCAAATTCTTTGAGGCTTCAGATTCCCTCCCCTCTTCCAGAGGCCCCAACACAGAGGCTGGCATCTAGTGGAAAAAAAATCCTTTCTGACTAGTTGGGTGACAGAATGTGACAGCTTGTGTGTATGTCATAGTAAACAAGGAAGCTGGCTGTTTTACAGTGACACTTTCTCTAATTCCTAAATGAAGACTGTGCAGAGGGGCAAAATTGCTGTTTCTTGGATACAGATTCAAGATATTTTTCAGATCCCAGGCAGTTTGGGTGCAAGGTGACTGTCAATCACAAATGCAAGTTGTCACTCCATGAAATGGCCCATGCCTGTTGTGACCAATTTGCAATCTAAGACTCCCTTATCAAGGTTAGGAGATAAATCAATGCAAAAAGAGGTGAGCATTGCAGGCGGTGCTGGTGTCAAATAGCATTTCATGTGTCTCATGGAAAATTGAGCATATTGGTAATGTACTAAAGACTTCCTTCAAGAAAGGGCCAGGTGCCCAGCTCCTGAATGGAAATGAGATCAGTGCTCAAATCCTTGTGGACAACTGAGTCAGTCTTCTCTTGACAAAGGTTTAGATAGAACAGTATGATCCACAGAACCAGAGGCCTCCCATGTTTTAGTATCTGATTTGACCCAGGTCTTTTTTAATTTCCTGGTGTGTGTGTGTGTGTGTGTGTGTGTGTGTGTGTGTGTGTGTGTGTTGTGTGTGTATGTGTGTGTGTGATTTTCACAATGAGCTTAGGCCTGTGCAAAGCTGCTGTCTGAAGAAGCATTGGGTATTCTGACTGACTGTAATGGCAGCTCTTCCAGGTACATTAGCCTTCAAAACATATTTACAATAAAGGTTGAGTGACTCTTTTTCAGGGGAAGCTCCAGCCTTTATTTTCTGCATCAGTTGCTCTTGGTGATTTGAACATGCCAGACAAATGTTTGATGCCCTTGGATGGTATTAGAGTAAATTCACAGACACCTACTGACTATCAAAATGGCCCTAGGGTATCCCAAATATTCCTGTGTTTGTATACATATATACATAGGCATATACATAAACACATAGAGATGTGTTTTAAGGAGTATAACCATTGGTAAAATATTAGAAAACAATAAGCTCTACTTGTGCCATATAACATAAAGAGGATTGATTGGGAAAACACGAGGAACAAAATGACAGCTTGTTATAAAATATAGGTAATTCAGCCCTAGAGTTTTTTTTTTTCTAATTGTGCATATCCTTATTGTTTCTGCGTTACGGAAATCTCTGTGTAGTGAATATGATATTCTAGGAGAATGACAAGCTTCAGATGACTGAGGATCCAGGGAGAACTCTGTATTCATTGTATAAAGAACAAACTTGCCATTCCAGTTGATATACTGAGCCTCTGTAAACCTAGGTGAATATTGTAAAGAACTGGGAAGTGCTGGTTCCCACCAGCAGACATTGATTCCTGGGCTTTTGCTTATAGTCCTCATCACATTTAACCAGGTCTGACTGCTTCTCTGATAGAATCTGAGGTTCTTACATATCTCTGAGTGGTCCTGTATCTTTGGATCAGTGTCAAAAGAATGGTCATTAGTAGTTGTATGGGGGCTATGTTTTCTTATGGCACAGTTCTGCTGGTCATTGATCATCCTTCTGTCATTTGCTCTTTCTCCATTGCCCTGCCTATAGCACCTTTCCAGTGGCTTGCCTCTGATTGGAGTTGGTTAATAGGATGAGGAAATATAGGAGTAGTTTGGATGTTTTAAAAAATAGGGAGAATTAGCTAAGTTTTTATTTCTTGCTTTCCCTGCCTATTCTTCAACTTTTCCCATTCTCTGTCTCAATCCCCAGATCCAGTTTCTGATAAAGGCTTTGTTTCTTCCATGGATCCAACCCATAGAATAAGCCTCTTATATTTCTGCTGCATAGCTCTTCTTCCCTCTCTCTCTCTCTCTCTCTCTCTCTCTCTCTCTCTCTCTCTCTCTCTCTCTAAGCTTTGGTAACAATACTTTTTCCCTTGCTCTTAGGTGATAATGATTTTGCAAATCTCTGATGCCTTAATCCTGTCCTCATTGCCTCATGTGGTCCCTTCATGAAACACCTATAATGAAAACATCTGAGTATTGTCTCCTATATATTTTTCTACCTATACCATGTTATATATATATATATAGTTTATATATATATAAATATATACCATATATATATTATATATATAAATATATACCTATATATATTTTATATATATACCTATATATATTTCTACCTATACCTTAAGAATGATACTTTGCTTTCCATAACCATCACACTCATGAAACGTGAAAGAAGAGAGGTATTCATATTTAACCAATAGTACTTAAGTAGACACATTGGAATGCTATCACTGTCAACATAGCATACTGTTTAAAATTTTATTTGTGAGAGAAACGAATCTCTAAGGTGGTAGTGATGTGACTCAGGCTTTTCCTGTTTATCAACCTATCATCTGTGTACTTAGAAACTGTGTCTATAGTTGGGCACCAAGAAGATTCCTGAATACCTTGATTCCATTTTTGTATTATAAAATAACCAAGTGACAGATGGGTTTCTTAAACATCAAGTTAAGGCTGTCAAAGTTCCTTTCAGCTGGGATAAGTGCTATTGTCAAGTAAATGCCAAATGGTGTGTGTATCCAGATATATAATATAATACAATAGTAGTATTTTTCTTCTGCCCTCGGGATATTAACTGTTCTCCTCAGCTAATAGTTTCCAGGTTGCTATAACATGAATAATAAAGACTCAGAGAGAGGTACTGGGACTCAACTGAAGATCAGAGAATCAAAGCACCCTTCCACTTGGTCTTTTTCCTACCAAGGCTGAAATGGAGATCTTGTCTTCCCTGTGACTGGAAGCTGAATCTCCCATGAGACCCTTTGCTTCTCCCTTATATACCCCTCTAGTGCTGGGATTAAAGGTTTGAGCTCTGCTACTCTTTTAGACTAATTCACTCTGTGTAGCCCAGGGTGGCCTGAGACTCACAGAAATCCATCTGCCTCTGTCTCCTGAATCCTGAGTTTAAAATGTGTGCCACCACTGCCTAGCGTATACAGCTGTGCCTAGCTTTGCATTCTCATCCCTAGGCAAGCTTTATTAAATCATAAATAATATATCATCAGAGGGTGCTTCTATGAAAGCAAGATATGAATATTTCTCTAAAAGCACACTTCCACAATAGAGAAAATTGCACATTTGGAAGCTGTGAATGATGCTATATAAGTGCAGTGTGGACATCCTAAAGAATTACAAGGTTGTGAGATCACTGAGGTTCAAGAGCAGAACCTTGATATTAATGTATTAAGAACCATCTTGACATTAAGTTGATACAGTGAGCTCCTGTAAGCCTCAGCAAATGTTAGAATGAAATAGAATATGCCATTTTCTATCTGCTTCTGCCAGATTTCACCTGCTCACACCAGTTCTTGGGCTTTGGCTCATAATTAGCATCACACTCATCCAGGTCTCTCTACTTCCAAGGTTCTGAGCCATCTCTGCATGCTATCCTATCTTTACAATAGTGCCTAGAATTATTATGCACTTCACTAGTATTACATTTTGACAAAGAAAAAGAAGTCAAAGATGATCCAACATTCGACTTTTATGGTAGAGTTGATATTGGGGAATGAGAAGAAATATCAGTATAAAAAAAACTAACTTTTACCCGGCAACCCACAAATAAGTGCAGCATTGTTTGTACTAAGCTACATAGGTGCTGATGGAATTGCCTGGAGTTCAGGAAGGTGGCCAGGTAGAAAAACATTCTAAGTCCAGGTTAGCTTCTGCCCTAGAGGTAAAGTAAATTACCTTGCTGATAATACTGTGACCACTAAAGCACAGTGATATTTTTATTTTATTTTATTTTTCATTCTTCCTTTCCTTTCTTCCTTCCTTCTCTCTTTTTGCATAGAATTCTCTTTGTGTAGAGGAGGTTCCTTTGATAACTGAATTATATTTGAATCATTGTTCTGCTCAAAGATCCAATGACATAGTCATGAATACCACCAAGATGAATTATATCTATGATGTAAAAATCAGCTTTAGAGGGATTTGCGCCCTCCGTGGTCCATGTTTTTGTATGGGACAGACTCTAGATTAGATGCACATCACTTCCAGCTTTGGAAGGGGCTGGATCACTCTTCCTAATGCTGCTCAAGCTGCCAGAGATTGAAACCCGGGTATGACCAAGTTTAATGTCATCCTTAGGAATCATGAAACTATCTCCAGCTCTAATTCCTAACTACAGAGCGTACCTAGCCCTGGCTTAGCCCTATGCTAAGAGTCAGTACCTATTTTATAAATTCTTGGTTAGTAAATAAAAAAAAAAATCACAGCATTTTGTACTCTGGTAAAACAGTTTGTCCCATAGGTGGACCTTGCTGTAAAATAAAATAAAATAAAATAAAACTATAGTAAATGCCTTATTTAAATATTGTTCCTTTTGCAAGAAGCATACAATGGATTTTAAAATTATCTTCTTATTTTTGAGATTATAATATAGTACCATCATTTTATAGTTATAATTTCCCTTTATTCACTCCAAACCCTCCAATGTAGCCTTCCTGGCTCCCTTCAAATTCATTTTTTTTTTATTAAGTGTTGTTCCATGCATGTATTTATATGTATATACATATATATTCCTAAAGATAACCTGCTTAGTCTGTAAAATGTTATTTTGTGTGCATTTTTGGGGCTACCATTGGGTATCAGATAGCCAGTTCCTATGCTCTTCTCTGGGGAAGATTACTTTTTTCTACTTTCAGTATTCCTTAATTGTTTGTAGGTCTTCATGTAGGTTTGAGCTCATGGGCTCCCCCTGTCCACTTTGGCATGCCTATTGCTGTTCTTCCTATTCAGCTCAGGTTTGGACAATCTTGTCAGTGAGATTTTTCTGGGAGGAGCTAATGACATTCTTAGGAAGCACAAACTTTCTGATCATCTGGCACTTATAACCCTCCCAGACTTCCACTCTGTTCCCAAAGCCATAGGTGCAGAACTGTTTTGAAGACCTTATCCATTTCAGCTGGACTCCACACCTCTGCATTTTGATAGTTGTGGTTTTCTGTAATGGTCTCATCTAGTGCAAGGAGAAGTTTCCTTGGTAAGAGGCGAGAACTGCACTTATTTGTGGGTTGTGTGAATTTTTAAAATCTCTCTTTTTTGATAACTGAGAGATTTACTCATGCATGTAACAGTTTTAATCAATTCTACCTCCTATTCTCTTCCTTCTAATTTCTCCCTTATCCCCTCTCCCAACCCCACACACACCATTTTCCCTTTCCAATTTCACATACTCTGTTTTTAAACTGACTGGGTCTTCCTAGTACTGCCTACATGTGCATGGATGCAGAACCATCTACTAGTGCATGGTTCCTTCTGGGGGTGGGTACATTCCTGAAGAAAATTGACTTCCCCCTCCCCAGTAGCCAATACTCCAGATAGCTTCTCAGGTAGAAATTGGTGGCCCCCACCTCATGCATTCTGGTATTTTGGCTGGATCCATCTTGTGCAGGTATTCTCCCAGAAATGGAGGTTCACCTTACCTAGGTGTATCCTGAAGATACCAGTTTGCCTTGGATCTTACTTCTCTGATGCATTTTGTGAGACCTGTTAAGTTCTTACTTCTCAGGAGAGTGTGGGAACTCACTTTATGTGTACATTGGCCCCAGGAAATCTGTACTCATTATTCTCATCAAGGAGGAAAATGAGAAGGTGATGTACTGGATGTCTTCCTGGTATCCTCCTGCCCCTTCCGGTCAGGGAGCTACAAGCAAAAGCAAAATATTGCTATTTATTAGGAAGAATAAAGTTCAGGAGTTGATGAGTGAAATAAGGTACACACATACTCCTACCATATTTCCCCTCAGGAAGACCTCGGGAGTGCATAGAACTTCCAACTTCTCAAACATATTCCGTCAAAGTAAACCTTTAGCATTTCTATGGAATTAGATACTCATTCAACAATATGCATGGCCCAAAGATTTCCATCCCAGCTGCTTTTCATAGAACATTACAATTCCATGCTGTCTTGTGACTGCTTACTACAATTCAGGTCAGGGGACAAATTGATTTTTAATGAGAAGTATGCTCTTCTAAGATTTCATTATTCTACCACAAACTTAGTCTATGGCCCCTAGTTTTTGAAATGCTACCATCCATTATTAAGACCAGAAATGGTGAGAGTTGTGGGAAATTTGCATCTTTAAAGGCTGTTTTCCCTTTTTAGAATTCGCTCTCTTCATTTCTCTATCATTCCTCAAATGCTGACTATACCCCAAGTGCATCAGTCTGGTTTGGAGGAAGGGACCAGGTTGTCAGTTTGAGGGGAACAGAACATACATCACTTCCAATTACATCTCTCTAGGCATTTCCAGTAGCTAGAATTTGTGTTTAAGTAAAAGTCAGAAATCCAAACACCTACCAGATAGAATGTATTTAGTAAAACAGAAAAAGATCACATAAGTGGTTTACTCCATAAATCAGAGGGGATAGTTTAGGAAACTATATGTATTTCAGGTAATTTAAAGAATTAAATTAAACATCTCTATAATTACATATTTAATATATAGTCATAATATATAACAATATATTCCTTATATATTTTCATACACACAATATATAAATATATATTTAAAATTATTGATCTGTCTCAATATATGGTGTTGAGAAACTCAGAGTGTAGCAATAAAGTCTAATCAGTAAGTTTGGAGGATTAATTGTTTAAAGTATATCACACACACACACACACACACACACACACACACATCTTCTACCAAGCTAAGTAACTAACAAATGAAATTACCTCATTAAAATCTATATCTCTTTAAACAGGGTGGTGGTGGCACACACCTTTATTCCCAGCACCCAGGAGGCAGAGGCAGGTATATCTCTGCGAGTGTGAGGCCAGCCTGATCTACAGACTACACAGAGAAACCCTGTCTCAAAAAACAAAACAAAACAAACAAACAAACAAAGCTATTCCTCTCTCATCTAATCACTAATCTGAAACTGCATGTTCTAGCATTAGGAAGGTAATCTAGAAAAAAAAAAAGAGAAGAAAAGAAGTATAAATCTTCCAAGTTCTTATGTGAGGTTGAAGAACCATATTTGACTTTAAGATTCCAATGTACCTGTGCTCCACACCAGATCTCCAGGCTTCATGTGCTCAGTAACATTCTTGTACCTTTGAGACTTGCCAGATTTGTACCATTGCTAAGTAAATGAGTATGAGGAGAGAAGGCTATACCAAGTAGATCTGTGAAGGAAAATGTGAGCTAAATTCTCAGAGCAGGATGGCAGACTTTTTCATGATTGCATCAGAAGTAGGATACATTGAAACAGTCCAATGTGGCTCACACAGATTTCTGTTTTCTGGGAGGAGTTCATTGTCTGGTGGGTTTGAGTCTGAAGCTCCTCTCTTTATTCCCGAGTTTCCATTAAAGGTCATGCCCACCCCTTTTCAATCCATTGACTTCTGTTTAGCACATTTACCCTAGAAATTCAGTAGGTAAAGACTAGATAAAGACATTCCAAATATGGGCAAAGATACAAAAAAACAAAAACAAAACACAAAAACAAAACAAAACAAACAAACAAACAAAAAACAAAACAAAACAAAAAAAAAACACAAGCTAGGCTTGTGCTGTGTGTGCTCAAAGGGAAGATTCTGAAATCCTGTTTACCTACAATATAGTTACTTTCATAAAAGAATTTTCTGCTTTGTGTACAATTTCACAAACCTGATGTCTGAAAGCAAGTAGTATGTATATTTTGTTTAGAAGTCTGTGAGCTGACTGTGGTTGGACTGGTTGGAGCTTCATTAAGCTGGCCATGCTGGATTTCAGACCTCTGTGAGGGTGCAGGCCTGCTCCACCTGTCTCATTGTAGGTATAGGTCTGGAAGGGTAGTGGCTGCCAAAGGTATAGTTTTTATATTCCAGCAAGAATGTCAGGCTTGTATCTCTTCATAGATTACTGGCCAGAGGCTATCTATCACACATGAACAACTCAGCATCAGCAGGAAGAGAAACAGACTCCAGCTACATGGAAGGCACTGCTAAGTCAGAGAGCCAAGGGAACTGAGGACCCCTGGGAACAGCCAGTCTCCCAGAATTCAATGCTGAAATCATTGGGACTCCTTACGAGATCACTTTCAGGATGTCTTTGAAATGATTTTCGTGGTGGTATTCTCTGGCATCTTTTGATCACAGCATCCAATATATTTTCATCACAATCTTAGTTCCAGAAACAATCAGCAAATGATGTGCTTTTTCACACTTTGTATAAGCCATGAGTAGAAGTCTTACAAGTAGATCACAACTTTGAATGTGAGGATTATTTAGCTATCAGGAAAGTAACTCAGATGGACCTTAGGACAGAGACTTATATAGCCTTGCTCTGTCTCAAGATTAAAACCTGAGGAAAGTACATGGATTCTTTATGTTCAGCATCCTGAGAGGCTTTCATAAGATATATGGAATTTTAAATTCAATTTACAAACTCAGACCTTCAAGGAACTTGATTAATCATTGAAGAGTAAAAGCCAATGACCAGAGGGAACTGTGTCCTGCCTGTCTTTCCACATTGGGATGGTCAGGGCTGGCACAGCAAAAGCACCAGGGAAAGCACCCAGCGTGACTGCTTCTGGGGAACCTTGCTCTTACCTGTGCAGGTTAGAACACAAGATTGTACTAGAATAGAAGTGGATTACACGCCCAAGAGTCAGAGACAAACAAGCTAGGGACCCAAGAGTCAGCTGTTGTGTACCAAAACAGTCGTTCTCTCAGGTGGTACAGGCCAAGGTACCTTGTGTGGAGGATGTAGGTCAATAGGTACTATAGGACAGCACAGAGCTGCCTTTTCCAAACCTAGTAAGGAGACCCATGTCCCAGGACCCCTGAAGGGTGCTACTGATTCTCACAGCATGCTGGAGCAGGCAGATCTTTCCCACGTTCCCAGACGGAACATGGCACTATACTTTGCCTTCAGCAAAGTGGAAAATAAAGAAGGCAGAAGAGGCTGGGGAATGAGAAAGGAAGATGGGGGAGGGAGGTTTCTGCCACATAAAACTGTTTTCTCCACACGGAAATAAAGAAAACTAGATAGACATTTAGGGACAGGGAAGGACTTTCTGGGACAAGGTGAGGAGTTTAGATTTGCATCTGTGAGTGTGGAGGAGCCAGTATGGAACCCCAACATGGTCTGGATGTGATGACCTTAAGTTGTGAAGCCTGATGTTCCCAGAACCTTGTGCCGTTGAATTCCATGGTTCAAATGGCATCAAACACACCTTCACCTCCCAGTCGATTCGCATCAGACTTTTCTACTCAGATGTGATATTCTCAGTGAGTTCCTGATTACCCTTGTAGGAAAAAATGTGCTTTAACAAAAAGGACATGTTAAGAAAATCCATTCCAGGAGAGTCTATGAGATCCTCCAGCTCCTTCCTCGGGAGGCTTATCCAGGGTAGGAGAAACAGCTTGCAGAGAATAGAAGTTGTTTCATGAACCATTTCTCTGGTCATTATCATAATTCCTTAGGTAAAAGACGAATTTTAAAATACACTTAGAAATAGATACTGGGGTGCATAAGTTCGAAAAACTGATGAAGCTTGCCAAAATTATAACCTTGTGTCCCATAAAAAAAAATGTTCTTTCTTTATACTCCTTTTGCAGAGCAGAAGAAAACCAACTTGAAAGGAAGACATCACATTTTTAAATAGATGAAAGACAAAGTAACCCATGTTGGAGGCAGGATATTATAGGAGTTACAATGTATCATTTGCTTTCTAACACATGATATCAATAGCATGAAATAATGGGTCAGAGGAGATGATGATAAGAAGTACAAATCCCTCATCTCCCTCTTTATTTATTATGACTAATTTTAGAGTTCCTGCTGGAGAAATAAGTACTATTTTTAATAAAGTACAAGGTGGTGGAGGACCACAGAGAAGGGGGGCACTGATAGTTCTCAGGCATTCTACCAAGAGCAATGTTACTTGAGCAGCAAAAGGGACTCATTCCTCATAATGGCTGTAACTTGCCCAGGTATGAGAGAGGCCTCTGCAAGGAAGCTTTATCTGATGAAACAGGGCCTACCACATGAGTAAGAAGGCAGCATGTGACTTCTGGCACTGTATGCATGTGACAGCCTGTGCTTAATGCTCTGCAACAAATACCCAGACATACAAACTCCAGACTCAACGTCCTTTATTTTGAATTTGCAATGCTGAGCACCTAGATTAGAGCCTTCATGTCAGAGACTTCATGGTATATGCTATCCATTTCACAGAGTGTCCAGGGAGTGACAGACATGGCTAGCATGTGCTTGAGTGCCATCAAGTCAGGTAAATCCAGTCTTGTGGGTAGGCCCTGCCCTTCTATGAGTTCTCTTTTATAATGGGAAGGATTTTTGAGTTTATGTCATTTCATGATATCACTAGAGTTGAAGGGTAAAATAGAGGACATATGTGATCTTATTTCATTGTATATAGATACGAAATTTGTAAGACTAAAACTTTAAAAATTAAATAAACAAATAGAAGCTGTCACTTTTTCTATTCTGCCTTCTAGGAAACCAAGAGGCACATACAGTATCCATCCTAGTAGGAAAAAAATATGCTGTTCTTCACATAGTACAGTGAGCCCTAGCTGGCAGAAGGAGGACATCACCCCTCAAAGTATATCTGGCAGTCCAAAGTCAAGCGAGTGTTCAGAAGGGAGACTGAGGCAAGAGGCTACTTGTAGAGCATTGTGAGTGGCTGCCATGGTTTTTCAACCCATTAACATGCTTTATTACATCCATACATTTAAACTTTTAAAAACCCTGTCTTGTCCCTTTAAACAATAGCTAAAACCATTTTGTAAACCCTCACTTTTGCCTCTGTGATAGCTTTTTGCACACCCAGGGAAAGTCGATGCCATCTTCTTTAGCATTCTGCTACCGTGATCTCTGCAGTCACAGGGGCCAGTATCACTCTTATTACTTCAACTGTTTTATCTTTTGTGAAACTCAGCCTTAGCCAGAATTGTCTGAGTGGTCGCTCTAGCAATTGCTTAACGGTGAGGCTTCTTCAGCTCATTTCTCTCAAGTAATTTGATTTCATCTGCTGTCAGAATTGCTTCTATGGGCTGGAAGAGACCTGGGTAGGGAGGGGAGGAGGGATTGAGAAAAGCAGCTGAAACATGAAAACCACAATGTATTTTCCTCTACATCCACATGCTTATCACACCCTTCATCATATCCCCCCACCCCAGTTTTCCCAAACCACCCAGGAAAAGTGTGCAAGTGTGTGTGCAGGGATTAGTGAAAAATTAAAACAAATCTTGCTCTATTGTCCATATTCATTTTAGTTCAAAAGTGTATATATTTCATGACATTGCAATCACCATGAATGTTTGAATTAAAATAGAAAAATAATGTGATTATTTCTAAACTCCTAATGAAATACAACACCATACTCAGTAGTGTTCAGTTGAAGTCAACATTTGCATCTACCCAGGGATTCAGCCTTCCCTCTTATTTAGAATAGTCAAAAGTTTCTATTAATACAGCAAGTCCTATATTGAACACTTAATATGTTTGAGTATGTGAACATCAAATAATAATAACAATTATGATGATGATGATGATGATGATAATAATAATAATAATAAATTAATAATATCGCTATGATTTCCTCACTCAGGGCTTTGCAGGGAAATAGAGATGAGATTCTATAGAAATTTATAGCATATAACCAAAGGGGAAATTGAGTTTGGTTGACTAATTCTTATTTTTGATTATGGTAACATGAAAGGCTATTGTTTAACAAGATAACTCAGGGTTTTAAAAAATCTAAGTGTATGGTTAGTGGAATAACTCCTTTTTATATTGATAATATTTTATCATACCTTTGGACCAAGTGCTTCCCTGTCAGATAGAAATAAGGTAATTTACTAAGGCTTTTGGTCTAGAAATGCTTACCAATTACTCAGGTTTGTAAATGCATCCTTGTATTGGTTGATCAATGGCCTTCTCACATGACAAGAAAGGTATCAACAGTTTAAGTAGGAGTACTGACTCCAGTGAAACTGTGTGGTGGTGTGTTTCATTTTCTCCTAGAACAGCTTGATCACACTGTTATGGACACAATATCAAACTGTCGGATTTTATTTATTTATTTGATTGTCTGATTTTAAATTTCTATTCTTTCAAATTTCTGTTCCTAGGCCCAATAAAGGGTTTGGGGGTAAATACTACAAAGGAGGACTCTGGGTAGACTGTGTGTGGTAAAGGGAATTAATGGACTCAAGAATGGCTTGAGTACTTATACTTATCATACGTTTTGTGAAATTGTATTTGATTTTTATTTATGTTTTACAGAAAGGGATTTTTGAAATATTGATTTAAGATATTACCATATTCCTTTTCTGCATATGATAAGCAGAAATGAAAGTCAGACTATCCATTTCAAAGTTAATCTGTTGTTTTTAAACTTCAAAAATGACAAGCTGGCAGAGTAAGTTCTATGTCACCCTAAATAATTCCCATTAGAGGAACATGCCTGAGGTTGAACAGAACATAGCTGCCATTTTATGACATGGGGACAAATTTAGTTTCTCCTTTAGAACCTTCTATAAAAGGTAAAGCTATCAGGCAGTGGTGATTATTACCAAACAAAAATTAAACTAGATAATACATTTTTCTATAGAAAAGTTAAAAGCAGATTCATTATATTTGTGTTGAAATCATGTCCTCATTGCAGTTTCTTCCTATTGTGAACTTTGATAACATACCATCAGTTTAGCACTATAGTCAGGAGGGAAATGTCCATCTAATGGACCATGTGTTGTGTTGTAGATGGAAACTCTGTAAACCCAGCTGGTTCACCTCGTCTCACTTTTGATTCACGTGTTTTTGTTTTAACAACCCACCCGCTTTGTATTGAGAAAGGGGATTGATCGTCTTAGCCTCAAGTTATAGAAAGCACTGGATAACCTAAAGCTTTATTCAATGTCTTTACATAGTCAAAATATAGTTGCAAAGGGCATCATGACAAATGAAAACTTTTTCATGGCATTTTGACACAGTTTGTATGTAGCTGAAGGTGGCCTTCAATATGATTCACATGACCTCAGCCTTTCAAATGTCAATTTACCACCATGCCTACTCACTAGTTTATTATTTTAAACATTTGTATATTTCTGGTGGGAGTGTAAATTATAAGACATTTTGAAAATCTCCTTTGGAAGACCAATCAAAATCTATCTGACAAGAACAACAGCCCCATTTCACAGGAATAAACAAGGATATTCACCAAAACATTGTGCCATTCATCATAACTCCCAACCAGACCAGCCCAATTGTCCATCCATGCTAGATTGTGTTAACACATTGTTTTGTTCACATAACATAATGGGATATGGCAATGCAATAGAGTGATCTATTGTTATATGCAAAAGCTGGAAGAATTCACATAGGGACAATGATGAACAGAATGCAGACTTGACACAGATACATATTCATTTATAAAGATAGAATCAGAATAGCTGGTATCTCAAGACATAGAAATGGACTCAGAAAAAGAAACCCTGTAAAGTATTGGAAATACTTTGAATAATAATGTGTGTGTATACATGTTATATATATATATATATATATATATATGTGTAGATAAATGTGTAAAAATTCACCAAGTACTTTTAATGCAAAACTATGTGAAAATAAAAAAAAATTTCTATATTGAATGAACCTGTTCCTGTGCTTACAACACCCATTAACTTTAACAATCCATTCTTTTCAGAGGAGACCTAAACTTTAAAATGCCAACAGAAGCACATATTTTTCTCCACACCTGGACACACACTCATAACTCCCTGCATGACTGGCCCTAAATTATTAATGCCTTGTTCAGCCTCAGTGACCCTCTTCCTTGGAAGAGATTTTCTATGTCATGGCATTCACTGGCAATCCTGAAGCCTAGTTGAAGCCTCTTCTCCAGGCAACCATATTCTGAGTCTGTGCACAAAAGTCCCCTAATGAGAATATACGGTAACTGCAGGAAGCAAATCTTGCTGTCACTGGGACCCCATTCCCAGACTAAAAATCTGGTATATATGCATTCATATTTCAACCAAGAACCACATTGTCTTCTATGTAATATCTTTGTGTTATTTTTATTTTTCCTGGATGAAACCGATGTGTAGATACAATTACTTTGAGTAATTCTTAGCAACCCATTACCCTGTGCTCACAAGGGTTAGCCTTTTCTGCCAAGTATACTAAAACCATAAGTCTACAATACATTTGTTCTTCTCGTGTCTATTTACTGCCCATCTCATGTGCATCTAAGGTGTCAGGTATCCAATGAAACCAAAGGCAGATGTGTTACCTCATTGTCTATACATCACATTTGTTTTTACAGAAACAAATGTAGAATTACATAGGATAAAGCTATAAGAGAAAGGCAAGTGATGCTAGGAAAACATTAAATAGAGAGGTTGTGGTGGTTTGAATAAAACTGTGCTCCATAGGCTTATATATTTGCATGTTTAATCACCAGAGAAGGGAAACTTTAAGCAAGCCCCTAAGTAAATGCTTTGTTTCATATGAGTTGCCTCGGTAATGGTGCCTATTCACAGCAATAGAACAATTACTAAGTCAAATGATAACTGAGCAAAAGACAAGTAAAATTGAATGCAAGTCCAAAAATAGGAAAGAAATAAAAAAAAAAGAAAATAACATTTGTCATATCCAGAAAAGGAAATCACCCTGTGAATGGCATAGAGAGAATGCTAGTGATATAAACAGTAAAAAAAAATGTATCAACCCACAGACAGTGAAAGAATTTATTTAAATACACTGCAGGGAGACCACAGGTGTGTTCTCATAGAGACAAACATGTTGTAAGAGGTGAGGCATCTTAAAGTAGTTGTAAGAAAGTCAATTATTCTTGCCTTGTAAATAGAGCTCATATGGGTGGATACTGGGCATCCTTCCCATTCTCTTGCTGAGTAGTAAATTTGACATTTTAACTTATTTAATGTGATCTTGAGACTAACCATTTAAGTAGGTACCATAGTTAACTGCGATTCAGAACTAGGTGTCTGTAGATGTCTGTGTAAGAGAAAACAAACTTCAGTGGTCTGCATTCAACAAATGAAACTATCTAAATGCAGTAACTGTATTCAGAATCCCTGTTTCCAAATATAACCTATTTTGGAGGCAGAACCTATAAAATGCTAAATACTCAAAACCTTATTCTTAGATATCCAAATCTTCTACTTAACATTTCATTTTTAATTAATCTTCTGTTAATTACCCCCATTATCATCATTATAACACTTCTGAATTCTGTTGAATGAAAAATAATAGGTGACATATGAATATGAACATGACAAAACACTGTAGAACCTCATGGTCTCCTTCAACAACTTCCTGGAGCTGTAAAACTTTTCATTAAAGAAACTGTATGCCCATTAACCTTATCAGTAACCCCAACTCTAATTCTTACTCTACATCATGCCCTAAGAATACCTGTTCTTGTATTATATTCTCTTATTAATAGAAGATTGGGAGTTTTATTCATTTTAGCTATTTGGTGCTGCTACATTTACTCTTTTCTATGATCAGGAAGAGCATCAAACTCAAAAGATGCATTAATTGGAGCTCATTTGACCATAGTTCAAACTCCTACATATATAGTTGCATTAGCCATTATCCTCTTATCTATTCTACAAATAATACATTTTCTACTTTGTCCTCATTAATTAATGCCCAAGAAGATGTATGACCTATTTTACCCACCTAACCCTTAGACCTAATAGAATTCATTTCCACATTAGTAGAAACCTGAATACTTTTGACTTAAGGAGAATTAGAATGAGTTCAGGGACTCAGTGTTGAATATTTTGCAGTCTCTTTTTACATTGGTTTTGTTTCTCATAGCAGAACACAGTTATAATAAATATCATAATAATAATCATTTTCTTAGAATATTTCACAACCCCTACTCCATAGAAATCATCTTATCATAACCTTCAATCTTAGAGTGAAAACATCCCTTCTTTAACCATGCTATACTTATTAATATGAGAATCACGTTTCCTATTTTGAATGATTAACTTATTCAAGTATTTAAAAGTTACCATTAGCACTATGTATTTGACACATTTCTCCACCTATCACAAATTTTCCCTCAGATATGATACATGTCTGACAATGCAATTATTTTAAACAGTAAATAGTTGTGGTTTGAAACCCTTGTTTGTAAAACTATGACTAGAGCCCTGACTTGAAAATTAAAAGATTTGTGTACTACCACATCCTAGAATAAGGTCAGTTAATTAAGATATCAGATTCTTCTCGCAGTGGTGGTGCATGCCTTTAATTCTAGCACCTAGGAGGCTGAATCAGGCAGATCTCTGTCAGTTCAAGGCCAGCCTGGTCTACTGAGTGAGTTCCAACACAGGCTTAAAAGCTACAGAGAAATCCTGTCTCAAAAATAAAGATAACAGACTCATATTCTTGAAAAGTTCAGTTTATATCAACAGTTTACTAATAAATCCGATGGTGTATGCTACCACAATAGACGCTTAAAAAAATCAGGATCCTTGACCACTGTATTCAATTCTCACTTACATCCAACATAAATCAGATTAGAAATAAGTGTATTAGGAATCATTCCAAATCTCACTCATAAACCTAGCTCACAGTTAACAGAATAGGCAACAAGACAACAGTATCAATATTTGTTTAATAGCCAAGATAATTAGGTCCTCAATTCGAAACAATGAATACTTAAAAATAAATTTTGTGGATTCATTAATATTGTAACATTATTTCTCTGGATGAAAAGGAGGACTTTATCCATGCTACTTCTGAATAATAACAACAGCTGTTCAAAGTAGTTCCTTAATGGCAAGATTATTAGTTTTATTAGGACAAAAATTTATACCTGTCATTGTGTCATCCCAATTGCATTATGTACTGACTGTTCTTTAAATTTCATCTCTTCAATTTCATCCATCCTAATTGGCAGTTGAAAAAGTCCAATCTAAGCAAAACTATAAAAATGTTTAGCCTACCTATATGTTGCTTACATAGAGTGGTAGCTATGATCACATCATCCCATCGCTTGATATTTAATCTATTAAATTATACTTTACTAAACATCTCAATATTCTTAACTTTTTAAATTAGTTCTAAAGTTTCAATATCATCACTTACTCATCTATGAAACAAAGCTTCTCTAATGTTTTTAACACTCTACTAATTCTTCAAGATGGCTTCCCCCAATAAATAACTAAAAATGATGGGGGCATACTCAATAAGAACAGGCAATGTCACTTAGAAAGAGCTAGAACTGGTCACCTTTGTAAGGCTTTAGGAAGACTAGGTGTCCTGGATAAAACAGGTTCGGACAGAATTCTAGTGGGGTAAATAGAGTTTTGTGTTGTAATACTAATGGTTATAATGTTGGCTATACTATTCTGCTTGGCCTTAAGGACCTTGTAGCAGACCCCAAATTCACCTTTTTCTTTTTTTGCTGATTAATTCAGGTGACTCATGGACTTAGTAGGATTCCTGGGATCCTTTAATTGTCCCCTTCCAGATACTCTAACTTTTTTGATGGTTCAGGTCTTGCTGACCATATGGCTTCCACAGGGGATGTTTTTCCTTGACACCCCCCCCATAGCATACCCCACTGTCTCAAGCACAATCCACACATCTTTACAATAAAACAGACAGACAACTTTCTGGAGCTGCAGGGCCCTTTTAGAATGATCCCATCATGCCCTGGGTGTGATTGAACTTTGGAGTGCCATTAACAAAGTATTTGCTGTCCTTCTAGTCATTTTATCTTTATTAATTTAGACCTCTAATGTTTGGTTGACAAATACCCAGGACAATATTAGCAATCTGACTGAGGTTTTAACTTTTGTATAACTTTTTTTTTCTTATTTCACATATCAATCCCAGTTCCCTGTCTCTTCCTCTCTTCCTACTCCCTCTCTCCCTCCCATGCTTTTCAATAAAAACTATTGCATTTTTAAAAATAGGTCTTTGTGTAGATTCCAGCTTTCAGTATGTAAAAGCTTGACAAACTTAGCAGAAAATATAATTGTTTTGATAAATCATAAACTCAGCATTTTAAAGCCAGTTATTGTAATATAAGTAAAAGAAGATATATCTTACAAGCACCTGTGTCAGTGAAATGACATATACACATTTACATACACACATATGCTCATTCACATGTATATGTACACATATTTGCATGTACACACACTTGCATGTATATGTGCACAAATACTAATTAAATAAGTAATTAAAATTGTAAATAAATCTTCAAAACAGCTTGGCTTTAAACTGAAGACTTGTGCCTGGTTTTAGATAAGTGTACTTAATTTTGATGTTAGGAACTTAAACAAATGTAAACATTTATTTTTTCTTCTTTGATATCATGGGACATAATAGTATTACCAACAAATTAGCTAACCAATTATAACACAGAGTAACAAACTAAGATACCTGCTCAAGATTAACTAAAAGGCTGCTATTAGCTATTTGTCTTGTTATTGGTTTCAGTCAGACCTTATTGATGGTAAGTTTTGTTTTGTTTTGTTTTGTTTTGCTTTAAGACTTTTCTGCATATATTTTGCTGTCACCAGAGTATGATAATTACAGAATGTTACATACTAGCAAGAGATGGCTGTAATATAAAGGGTTTAGTTATCTTGTATGAGATATAGAGAGAAAGTACATGAGGATACCAGAATTGTATTTGTTAACACCCCAGTTGTTGTTGGCATCTGTTTCTCTGAAGAATTGGTAAGCATTTTCTTCCAGGAGGATCAATGGAAGAGAAATGAGGAGATGAAGAGTGAGTAAAAAGGAAAGAGAGGGGGAAGATGATAGGGGGTAGAATATGGGGGTCTTCTGACGGCAGGCTGGACCCAGAAATTTGTAAAGGTTGTCACAAATCAGGCTAAGCTGTACACTGGAGCCCTGACTCATAATATCATGGAGGAGCTAGTGTTATTGCTTCAGGAATTGGGAGTTGAATAAGTTGCTAAAACAAAAAAACAAAAAAAAAAACAAAACCAAAACAACAACAACAACAAACAAACAAAAATAAAACAAGCGAAGAAACAATAAAGAAACAAAAGGACCTATTTCTCAGATTCTGGGGGTTAGATGTATACTTTAAAGAATACATTCCAGAAGCAATGGAGGGTGCCAGACACAGTGTGTGTCTACAGAGATATGTCATCCACCCAATATGTAGTAGATGTCAGGGACCTGGGAAATCCTACATGGGCCAAACTTAAGAACAGAGGAGCTCTGGCCCACAAAAGTGAGACCTGCTTTCCCTCTAAGACACCTTGGTTGCTGATACAGAATATCCGGAATGTAGTTAAATTGGTCTCTAGGAAGACTCAGGCTGAAACCTGGCAACAGACACTTTCTTCTGTCATGGGAGAAGGACTTACTGTCATAGAGAAGCAAAAACCTGACCAATGAGAAGTTTCTCAGATCCAGAAGTCTAACTTCATGAATACTAGACACATACACTTCCGTCTCACTCTGCAGAGCCATGGTGTTGAGTGCCCCACCTCAGAAAGTCTGGCAGCAACCCAAGTGGTGGCCCCCAAGTGGTGGACATGCAAATAGGATCCAGAGATCAGAAAGTTCAGTGCAGAGGAGTGGTCTAGTGAAGCAATAAGGTAGATGGAGTTGGCATTACAAGTGACATGGGAAGAAACAGCTGTGGGTGGATCACGTATACATACTTTGTTCCCTCTTTTGTGTTACATCCATCTAAATTGTGAAAGTGTCATGCAGGAACCACTGAGCCTATTTTGGCATTCCAGAGAACAGCAGGGATAGGCTTTTTTCCTCCAAAGAAGTGACACTCTTCTCTGTTTCATCAGGGGCCTCAGCATGAGTCCACTGTGGTAGGCAGGATGGTGATGAAGGCCCAGTGATAATCTATTCCCACCTTCATTACCACTACCACGAGCACCCATCTGGGACCAACAGCCTCCAGAAACTTGGTACTAGTTTTCGCCCTGAGCTCCAATTAAATCAGACCTTGTTGATGCTTTCTTGGGAATTGTGTAGAAGGAATGACAGGGACCCAGGTGCTTTGTGGAGGGCAGAGGGAATGTTACCGCCATAAGAACTCTCAAGAAAGAAAGTGTTTACATGTGTATACTATATCCTTCCCTTTTCCCTAGAGGGAGGAAGCCTGGGAGGAAATGTAAAAGAAGAAATAATAGAGACCTTTCAGTTCTTCAGAGAGACTGAGCAGAAAAGAAAGGAAGAAGACAGAAAGTGAAAATTTATAGACTTAATTTTACCCAAAGAAATCATAGCCAAAGTGTAGCAACTGGAGTTTAAGCAAATGAGTGCTTTTACAGACTTGGGGTTAGGGCTTCACATTTACAGGCTGAAGACCTCAGGAAAAAGAAAAACAAAAGGAAGACAGGTATAGCAGTTAAATAAAAGCAAAACAAAGTGAGAGCCACTGTAGACTATGATCATTTTGTCCACCAGAGACACTCCTTAAACATCCTAATGTAGGCTATCCCCTTGCCATGTGAAGTGGTAAGGGCAAGGCCAGTGCAACCAGCTATAAAAGAATACAACATAAAAGACACAGAGAAAAGTTATTGGGCCATTAAGATGGAGTGATGGGTACAGGTACTTAAAGCCAAGCCTGATAGTTCAAGTTCAATCCCCTATTCCCACAGAGTGGAGACAAGTGACTCCTGCAAGTTGTCCCCTGTCATTCAGAAATGCACTGTGACATGCATGCACACTCACACATGAATGGAGAGAGAGACAGAGACAAAGAAACAAATACATAGGAACAGAGGTAAACAGTAAGAAATAATTGAAACACACTGTCAGAAGACAATAGGCAAGTTTCAAGAGGGTCTGTCATGAGAGAGCTTAGAAGTCTTCTGTAGTTGTTGAACAGGAACTTACTTGTAGCATGTATGTTTTCTGCCAGCCCGCCCACCCCCGGTCAGGTCCCGTTGCCGCACTAGCCCCCAATAACAATCAGAGACTCTGTATTTGATACAATCCTGTTGGCCAGTTACTATTATTGTTTATGGGCTAGCTCTGCCTTAATTATTAACCAATTTCTACTTATCTAAGTATTTCCACATGGCCATCTTATCTGAGCACAGCGGTCCAGCATCTAACTTTCTCCAGGCTCTACATGCTGACTGTTCCTTCCTACTTCCTCTTTCCTCCTTGTCTCCTAGCCCCATCTATCTTGCTTTCCTATTGGCCACAATGCTTTATTAATTAACTAGTAAGAGAAACATATTTACAGAATAACATCTCCCATCACTTACTTCTTATTTTGTGTGCGATTTTGGTAGGGTCAGTATTTGAATCGATGGTTTGGCATATTACTTTCTTCTTGAGTAGTAAAGTTTATAGGCCAAGTTGTTTTGCTTGAGTCTGGCAATATGTACAAGGGTCATAGCTCATTAGAATTCAGATTGTAAAGGAATGCATAATATATCCTTAGTGACCATGGTCTGAACTTCATATCATCAGGCCTACTTGTTAAAGTATGAGAATTTTGTTTATGATCTTTTATCTTTATACAAATTACATGAACATGTAAGGGAACCCAGTAAAAAGCACCTAGAAAGTTTCTAGTTAAGGGGGAAAAGCAAGTAAATACATAGCAAGAGATGAGCCTTAAGACACAGAAAGGAGCCAGAGCATCCAGGAGGAGTGATGACACAGAATGATGGGTACTAGCATGAGTAGAGATGAGGTATCAAATGTTTGTAAAGGGTCATGGCTTAGAAATTACCCAAGAATACTAAATAGAAAACAGGCTTTGAACATTTTATGCCATAACCTTAGATTGAAAATGTTACATTGAGGTCCAGTGTATGACCTAAGGAGAAGGCATCTGGAATGGGATGGAGGATGTTGATTTTGAAGATGAACAGGTCAAGCACATGACAACTGGGTATTTGGTGGGTCTTGGGTGTTGACATCAGCCAGGGATACAGGGACCCTGGAGATAATGATGAAAACCATAACTCTATACCAGAGGCTTTGATGTATGTGAAAGAGTGACCAAGAGGTCAGGGATAATTGAGAACTTACTGTGGTTGCCATGGTTCTATAAAAACTTGTCTAATTTCATCTGTGGGGAATTATGTCTTCTAAAGGTAAGCATTAATGCAGATGGCCATTGCAATTGAATGTTATTTATTAGATAGTCCTACCCCTATAATTTTTTCTTTTGAGTAATTACTAAATATACACTAAAGTTGGAGAATAATTCCCTGAGAAGAGAATAAGCAGAGAAAAATGAGACAAGTCTGTAAAGGGCACTGTGGCCACTAGAAATGTAATGCAGACAGAGGTGCTTCTGATACTGTTGAGACATGGCATCAACAAACATTGCATCACTGTTTCCAGAGATAGCACAAAAAAACTGAGCCCCGGGCATTAGGTATGTTGGAGAAGTCATGGAAGACTAAGATAATACAACTTAATATCAAGTGTAGGTGTTCATCTGAGGACTGACCAGACCTCACCAGGTCTAAATTTAGAGATTATAATTTCCAATTTTATATTTTTGTGGGATTTCTGTGTTTGCCAATATATGTCTCTGTGTCTATATGTATTTCTTGTGTTTTTCTTTGGTTCTTTGTTTTTATGTTCATTTATTTTTTCCTATATATATTTTGAAATTATTTTATTATTATTTTTAGATGCCTGTTTGTTTTCTAATTAAAGAGAGAAAAAAAAAGAGTAAGAAAGATGTGGTCTTGAGTGGATGAAGTGGATCTTGAAGAAGTTGGGGGAATGTATTCAGAATATATTATATTTTCAATGAAAAAAACTGAGATAAATAATAAACCTAAATACTACTGAGAAGAATAAAGTGCATTTTAAACTACTAAGTATATGTGAATACTTTTGATATCTTTATTAAATCCAGTTTTTGGAACTAGCACAGAACTAGTCTTTGTTCTGTACTAAACCATGCCATTGTTTAGTACCACCATATTTATCTTACTTGTTTGTTAAATAGAATACTATGTAATAAGATCAATACATTCTTAAACCTT
Organism: Cricetiscus sungorus; assembly: GCA_030556225.1. Classification (NCBI taxonomy): domain Eukaryota; kingdom Metazoa; phylum Chordata; class Mammalia; order Rodentia; family Cricetidae; genus Cricetiscus; species Cricetiscus sungorus. Next base: position 76,345,614 of record JANBXA010000372.1, read on the forward strand.
GGTTGACTTCTGCATCCCTTTATTGTTTTATTTATTTACTTTCATATGCTCTTCATTTAGGTTTTCCGAATGAGCCTGCTGCAGTCATTGCCCTAGATACAATTAAGGAATGGCTGGCCAAGAATCACCAGGAGGTAAGATAAATGACATAGTGAACAATCCAGACAAAGTTATTTGATCCTCTGTTAAAACACCAGCAGATAAACTGCATCAGTATCACCCAGACCTGGTCCTTATGCCAATGACATGTGACTTTTCTTCATTTTGGAATACATATGATTAAATAATTTCCTGTAATCTTTTGGCTGACCAGTTTGGTAGAGAAAATGAGCTAGGAGAGCAGACTCATTGTTCCTTACTGTGTTTTTCGGGTAGTATAGGTTGTGTGTGAGCAGGAATTTGGAATGAATTTGCTGATGATTCTTTATTCTTCCTGTGCTGTTTTCCTTAGACAAACTGCTTTATCTTTGTTGTCAGGGGACTGTACTATAAAATAGTGTTTGTTAATAGGCTCCATCTTTATTTATATCTAGGACCTTTCCTGATGTGACTTCTAGGTATGGAACTGTTACAGGATTACATAATTGTTAAGTAGACTGTTACAGCTAGGATTTTTTCCCCTTCTTTTTTAAGTGAGATGAAATGCTGTCATCTGATCTCCATTTCTACTTATTTAGTAGAGTCTATGGAATATGCTGAGACATATTGAGTGATAAACAAGAGATTACTCATTTAAAAAGGCAGCAATGCTGCTAAAACAGGAAGCTATAAACTCTAGGGGTTTGTCCATTCTCTCACCAAAGCAGCAACATAGCAAAAGATGAGCCTTAAGACACAGAAAGGAGACAGAACATCCAGGAGGAGTGTTGACACAGAGTGATGGGGACTAGCATGAGTAGAGAGGAGGTACCAAATGTTTGTAAAGGGGCATGCCTTAGAAAGCAGCCAATACAACTAAATAGAAAAAAGGCTTTGGGCATTTTACACCACAACCTTAGCTTGAAAATGTTACATTAATGTCCAATGTATGACCTAAGGGGAAAGCATCTGGAATGGGATGGAGGATGTTGATTTTGAAGATGAACAGGTCTCCGTTGTTCTGAATTTCCTCTTTAGATAATAATTAAATTATTAACTTTTTGCTTTAATTCATGATTATGAATTTAACTTTCTCTTTGGGAAGGAGACAGAATATTTGGCTGAGTATGGAAAATGGGCTGTGAATGTTTACTATTGAGAATCAGCTGTGTTTTCCTGCGTATGTAAAGTAACAGCAGTGTCATTTCCTAATTACTACAATTTCAATATTCCCTAACCAGATATAAATGTCCCTAACCTCTAGTAGAAGTAAAAAATTATATATCAAAATATGTACATTTTATTGTCTACTCTTCTCTCCCCCCAAATTTGAAACATGTGTATACTATTATGTCAGTTTAGATGATACTTGCCTCAAAAATGAAAAGAAAACAAGAGACTAATATATCCAACTTCTAAACACATCTTACTTCTACACCAGTTTTCTTGGGGCATTTAGGGTAGATAATGCCACCATCACCCAGTTTTAACAACAAACTGAAATAAGATGCTTGAGTGTGGAAAATCCCGGGGATTGGTCTCTTATCTCACACCATTCCTCACTTCAATGTCACAGAAACCCAAGAAAGAAGTGGACTTTCTTTGAAGGCACTTATTGTCCACATATGTCTTTGACCTAAGAAATGTTCCTTAGAACTATATGTATCTTTTTCTTTGAAAAAAATTATAACATGCCCTGTGATTGAAAGCTTATAACCATGGACATATGTTTGTAACTTAACCTTCTTTTCTGTAGAATGGTAAGTCTAGAATATAGAGACTGAAGGAAGTTTATTTTTGTCATCTTTACCCATGATACAAATGTCTATAAATACCTCCCACTGAGGAATTGTAGATGAAGAGTAAAACATGCAACTGATATGTACATTGACAAATTATAGTTACATATTACTCCCAGTTAAGCCGTTTAAAGAGTTAAATTTCTGTAAAAAAAAAAAAAAACATTAGTCCCATTGAATTCTATTGACTACTTTGTCTTTGAGCCTACCATAGTCACTTTCTTGGCCTTCCAGCCTCCAAATAATGACACGGAGACTTCTTATTAATTATGAAAGCTTTGCCTCAACTTACTCTTTTTCCCCATTAGCACTTATAACTTAACCTGTTATATAACTTATAAGTTATTGAGTTATTATAACTTAATTCTGCCCTGTGACTTTTACCTCTCTTCTATTCTGTGTGTCTGACTTGTTTCATGTCTCCCTGGCATCTTTCCAAGTCCCATCTAGTTTCCACTGCCTTGCTAGTGACCATTCACCATTTTATTAAACCAATCAGAAGGCTCCTTTGGCAGAGACACATTTCTACAGTATATGAAAAGATTATTCCACACAACCTATCTTTTGATTTTTTTTTTATCATCTACTTGCATACACTGTAGAAAATTTAGGATGTTTTGATTGGATAACACATTAGTCATGGCAACATTAAGTGTATCTTGTGCTGATTACCTTTTAAGAACTTCTTGTTTTTAACATGTACTCAAGAGTGTCAGCTAGTTATTTTGGATACATAACATTTTACTGAATAAGTAAATTATAAGCAGACCTTTGCATCTGTGTGACAGTTGTGTATTTTGGTCTTCTTTTTGGGACTCCTAACAGTGGCATCAAGGGCTGTTTCTGTTCTCTTTTGCTGGTTTTTGAAACACTATTTCTCATACAGGGTTGTCTTGCTCAGCCTTAATACAAGAGGAAGTGCTTAATAAAACTTGGCATGCCATGTTTTGTTGATATTCATGGGAGGCCTGCCCTTCTCTGAATTGAAAGGAGAAGTGGATGAGGGTGGGATGTTAGAGGAAAGGTGGTGGAAAGGGATTGGGACCAGAGGAGGAAAGGAAAACTTCAGTAAGTATGTAAAATAAATAAGTAAACAATTAAAAAACAGATTGTAAGTGGTGATAGATAAATCTATTCAAACTTATTATTTAATAGTATTTTGACTTAGGGTTTGCTCTACTTAACCAAACAAACTAGGTGAAAGATCTCTGAAAAAATATTGCTTCCAATTCACTCTTTGTTGTAGTGTCATTTTGACATCTTGATTGTTTCAGTGAGTTATTCAGTAATCCGTTCATTCCATAACTATTTACTGAAATCCTCTAAGCAATGGACACATTTCTATGAGGGAAGAAGCACTAAAATATAAACAAATAATCCCTGCCTTTTGTCATTCAGAGTCTGTGAAGAGAGAAACTGATTAAGTAAATAAAGAAACAAGACATTATAGATGGTTTCAAGCCACATGTGGTTGCTGAGAATTAAACTCAGGTACTCTGGAAGAGCAGCCAGTGCTCTTAACCACTGAGCCATCTCTACAGCCCCCAACATTCCTCATGGAGGGATACTCCCTTAACCTAGAGGCAAGAGAGAAGGCCTAGTACCTAATCCAAATGACTTGACAGATTTAGATCATCCCTCCTGGAAGGCATCACCCTACATGTGGAGTGGGGGTGGTGTTGGAGGGGAGGGTGGGGGGCCATGGGAGAGTAGGAGAGAGGGAAACAGGGGGGGAAGTAGGAAGAGAGAAATAGGATCAATATGTAAAATAAAAAAATAAAAAAATTATAGCAAGAAGAATATGATAATAAATCCTAAACTATGCTTTCTTCTAGTAACCTAACCATTTAAAAAAAAAAAAAAGACGCCCAAAGAATTCCTTACAAAGTCAAGCTTCATATACATAATAGACTATGAGGCGATGACTATGAGGAGATGTTGTTTTCAGAAGCCACTGAGTCCATTCCTTGGAAGGAAGATTTTCATAACGAGAGTGCATAAGCTAAGCTACACAGAGCTGACAGAACAAGAAGGCAAGAGCAGAGTAGAGCAGGCAAGAACTACTCTAGCAGTGCAAAGAGAATGTGATGATTGTTGATGGGAGATAGCAAGAGACAAATTTGGAGACACTGACAGAAGTTGAATAATAGGCACTGTGGTTACCTGAGAGACTTTGAACCATACACTTAGTTTACTGTAGAGTTCCTGAAGAGTTTGCGGTGAGGAAATAACATGATCTATAAGACCTTTAAGCAACAGATGATGATGCTCTTTTGGAAACTGCCCTTTAGAATTATCAGAGAAGAATGGGGAGGGGTTGTCAACTGAGAGACTCTTGCAGCAAATCCTGGTAAAACATGAAGAGTTGGGGATGGCAATGGTCCTACAAACAGAAGTAGCAAAGATGGGGTTTAAGATACACTTTAAAGTACAGGTTTTTTAGGTTGTTTCAGTGAGTTGACTAGCTTATTTCACAGTTACAAATCATCTCCAAGTATCAGTGTTATAAAACAAGAATAGTCTGTTTGGTTTTCATATTATTTGTATGTCTTGAGTCATCATAGGACACTGAATTTATCAGAAAACCAGGCTGACAGTAATGTCATCCCATCATAGGAATACATAAACAAAGGAATTCTGCATATAACTTTCCTCATTTTTTCCAGTAAAAGATACCCAATAACTACATTCCAAAGAATAAGAAAATAAAGCTCTTACAAAATAGGAAAATCTGAATATCATCAAAAATGATGATGTCTATTATAAAAGTGAATCTAGTATCATGTCCAATGTAGAATTAAAACAAATGCAGAAGAGTCAAGAATGAGAACTAAGTATTATGCCTATGCTCCCAAGTAAACGTTTTATACAATCACTGAGATGAAGAGAAATGTTACAAGGCATAATTACAGGACAATATAAAGAATGTAAGAATAGTATTACAGATAATCAAGTACAAGCTTATTTTAGATATTCAGCCAGTTCATCAATGTAAAAACTATTTATTCAGGCTTGTTGCTCAACACAAAACCAAGAAAGAGGAGGAGAAAGAGCAGTGTAGTGTCAGTTGAGATGACTTGAAAGGAACACTCACACCAGCTTAGGTAGTGGAGAATTAGTATAGAAATGAACTGTGCTATATGAAAAAGAAGTCTTAGCAACTTAACACCAGGTCTGGAGCATGTTTGGTTGGTGACCTGACTCTGAAACTACACACACAGTAAGAAGCATGGCAGTCCTTTTTGTCCCTTCACTCGTATACTTCTCTAGTTACTCTTACTTCATGATCACATTACCATTATTATTGGCACTCACCTAAGGCGCCACTCAGATAAATTGTGATCCTATCTGTCCACTCACAGGGGGGTCAACTCTGGGTGAAGGAAGGCTTGCCTTGAGCTTGGTAGGAAAGGCATGCACTGGGACTCTTGGTGAAGCAAATCCCTGACATTTTATTTAGGATGGATTATATAGATAATGTGATGTGGTCCTCCCATCAGAGGCCACTCTCCACTTTTCCAGATGACCATATAATACAGTGTCAGCTTCTCTTAAGGTTCAGCTGTCACACAACAAATGACTAATGTCACAGAACTGGTGAGCTTTCTCAGTTTGCCACTTACTAACCCTCTTATTTCTGAACCTTCAGGGTGGATGCTTTACTCTTCTGAGCACAGTAGTCAGTTGTATTCTGTGTAATTTCACAAACCACTAGCAGCTACCATAGAATAGCACTTCTGTACCCAGAGGATTCCAACCAGAGTCCTTTGTTCCATGTTCTGACTCCACCACCCTTTAGCTTAGTCTTTTCCACATCTCAACTATAAGGGAATGGCTTCCATGGTAGATTTACAAGTACCATAGAACATGGAAAAGGGAGTCTGGCTGAACAAACTATGGTTTGGGGTGAGATGAAGCAGCATTCACAAAAAAATATAAAACAAACAACAAGAGGAGAAAACCAGACACCAAAGTGTAGTGAGAGAACTGAAAACTAGAAAACTTAAAAATCCAAAAGGAATTTTTTTCACTGCAAAAGCTTAGTTACTGCTGTGAGAAGACTGGCCAGATGCATTATCCCACAATTCAGGACACTTGATTGAAGCATTAGCATACAGAGTAAGAAGAATAGAGGTCACATCAGAGGTGGACAAGGGATGCAAGCTATGCACTTGGTCTCCAGCTAAAATAAATGCTAGAATCTGCTAAGTTCAGAAAAATGAAGGGAAAGGACATGGGTTGGCAATTAGAAAAAATTGACAGTGGGTAGTATGTAAGTGCACCATTTTTGTCAAGGAGTCATTTTATTATAGAGATAGGAAAGTAAAATAAAAGGGGTATTATAGAAATGAGCTCTGGGAATGGGACTCTAGGTGTCTCCTCCAGAGTATCATATACAACTTCACACATTCTTCATTTTCCATACAACTGAAAATATCATTTCATATGAAATCATGATTTCTCCACTCCACAGCTCTAAGACACTCTCACTCATATCTGGAAATTTGCCTAGGAGATGTTTTTACAGAGCCTGGCCATTAGAGACTCATATGGCACTTGGTTATTGGTCTTTAGAGCAATAGTTGTACCTAGTTGTAATTTTTCTACAGAAAGCAAAACAAGTTGTCTTTCACTCTAAAAGCTGCAAATGGCCCAATACTCTGAGATATTTCCAATTTATTGGAGTCATATTCAATATTTCAAATTCCCCATGGGAGCATGCATTTTATAGTATGCAATGAATGTGTTAAATCTCCAAGAAAGTCTTCTTGGGAGACAAGGCATGAACAAAATAGTCTGAGATAGACCACTAGCTTTCCAGTGAATATATACACGGATATCTTAAAGTTCTAATCAAATCTCAGTTGATCGGTAGAGAGAATCTGAACCTCTACCAATTACATAACAACTGAAAGGCAAGTGCATAGCATTCCAGGAAGTTCTTATTAATACTGTGGTTGTCTGCAATCCTAGCTGAAAGGCCATACTTCACCCAAGGCTGACCAACCATTTGTTCATCTATGCAGATGTGGGATATGTAAGTCTTTCACTAGCTGTCCCCCCAGAGAATGCCTGACTCTCTTCTTTATAATTGTACTTCTACCCAGCAAACCTAGATTCTGTTGTGGAATAAGCAAGGCACTGGGGAAACCTTTGTTTCATTTAATAGGTACCTAGCCAGAGGTGAAAATGAATAACACAGGAGCCAATTCACTTTTGCTTTTTGAAACCCAAAGTTGGTTTTATTTCTTTGTTGGAGGAAAGTAGGAGTATTATTGCACCTCATACACACTTTAGGGCCTCTGCCCAGAACATAGTTTTTAACTATGTATTTTATACAAACAGATTGTTATTAAAATGTTGAGTATCACCTCTATGTAATTTCAATTGTTTACCCTGTACCTTCTGAGGGAAGTGTAACATCTGTGATGGAGCATTTTGTCCCTTGAAGTAGCATATACAGATATGGCTTGGTGAGCTGAGAAGCTGTGTAGGAGAAGCAGAATCTGCCTGAGATATATTTAGCTCTCATTTTTACTTGAGGTTTCAAAACTTACCTGATGTTACCCACACCTCAGGTCTCCCAGATGGAGACCAAAACTTGGGTTGAGTTTATTGTGAATTTTAGAAATAAAAACATTAGTGTGTGTGTGTGTGTGTGTGTGTGTGTGTGTGTGTGTGTCTGTGTGTGTGTAGGTTATACATGTGTGTGCTCCATGCAAAGCCACGTGGAAACTGGAGGAGAACATGAATTGTCCTCCTCAATCACTTACTCACTTTCTAGTCTGCCTGGAGCTTATTGGGTATGCTGTCTGGCCAGGAAACTCTAGCCACTCTTTTTCTTATCTCCACCCTTCACCCCACCCCCACACCATGGCTAGCATTAGAGTTATGGGCATGTGCAACCAATCCCTGATTTTTATATGACTGCTGAGAATCCAAATCTAAGACCTCATAATTACATAGTAAGGACACACTCAGGAAGATGATCGGTTTAAATTATACGCTGGTAGTTGGCTCTGTCACTTCTCTGTCCCTCCAAGCATCCAGACACCAATAAAGGGTTTATTAAGGAGATGAATAGGTTCCTCCACCTTGAGAAACAGAATTATGAATCTACAGAAGAAATGTACATTGACCTCCTGAACAGCATACATGCAGTACTCGTGCTAATTTGACAAGGTAGAGGACGCAGCCACTGGCTTCCACACTACAGATCACAAAAAGATTGTGACACTTCAGCTTCTATTGCCAAGGCTATTTTTTTCTCCTGCTTGGCAGAGGTCTTTGAACATATGCAGTGTTAAAAATTGTCAGTTTTGTTTTGGACTCACATTGGAGATAGGAGGAGAAAGGAAGCAAGGAAGAGAAAGAGTAAGGGAGAGAGGAGGGAGGGAAATAAGAAAAGAAACAGTGTGGATCTGCCTTATATCAATAACATGAAATGCCATAGGGTTGTTATGGTTCCAAAAAGAGGGGTTTAAATGAAATGTGAAATGATGCTTACATTGATGATTGGAAAATTACATCTTTTATACTAAACTCTTGTTTCTGTGGGTAATTGTTTACAAGGAACACAGTGTGCTTCCCTTCAGCTCTCTGAAACATGGGGTATGTCCAATATACAAAAGCCTAGAAGGAACAAATGACATAGAATTCCTTCTGGCAATGACTTCATTTTTGGTTCAGTGTCAGCCTTAGTTTTGAATGGAATCTAAGGTTGGTATCTGTGTATTTGAAACACTATGTCCCATCTTTGAATTCTTCATATCCTGGGTAGGAATGTGGTTATGCTAATCAGAACCAGCAACCTCATAATCTTCTCTAAACACACATCTATGGATGCTAGAGGGTCGGTTTGTGGAAGCCATGATGCTCATTCACAATTGGAAGAAATTGATTTACAGGCTTGGAGACATGCCATGCTGCTTTAACTCTAGAATAAACGTGATGACTTGCATACATTGTAGACTTTCCCCTTCCTTCCCTCCTTCTTTCCTCCCTTCCTCCTTTCCTTTCTCATATACACAGTACTTCCTACTCAGAATATTTTTGTTGAAATTTGTGCCAAGTGCTAGATTGATTGTCAAAGGTGAATTTTGTCTTTTTGTTTTATTATTCTGAATTCCACTTTTAGAGGTAAAGCCAAGCCTCAAGGAATCTTCTATCCCTTGGCAAGCTTTTTAAATATTTGGTTCTAATATATCCTGCCCTGTGCCTGTCCTAGAGCTTACCAAGTGGACAGAAACATTGAAATTCTACCCTTATGTTACAACTGGCTGTTTAAGGTCTTGATACTAGAAACTAAAACCTCTTCAATGCATTGTCATGCTCCATAGTGCTCGTCTGTCCAGCAAGAGCCATACTTCATAGGATAATGTAATTTAGACAGCCAGCTAGCCAGCATGCCTCTAATAACTTCAAGCAGAAGCTCTGAGACATTGAGGAAAGGCAGCTCAAAAGGTCTTTCCCTATATGTGGAACACCTTCTTTAGTTCCAATATTCTGCTTTCAAATGGGGACTATTTACATGGCAAGAACCAGCAATATCATATGCATGCAACATATTATCATCCTTTGTATATTAGAGAACCATATTAATGTCTACTCTTATGTATTATGTACATACATATTCCCCTGTTGACCCTCTCTAACAGAATGATTATTCCATCATATCAGCACAAAAGGAAGAAATTTAGACCATTCCAGAGAGAGCCTTGTAAAGCGCTGTGTTCAGAAGGTAGAGATATGTTTCAATGGGAAAGGGGAATTCTCACACAGGCTTCTAAAAAGAGTTCTAGGAGATGTAATATAGGACATAAAAAGATATCTTAAAGGAGGGAAACCAGTGTGTCCTACAGCCTGTGCTAGTGTGCTGGCTTTTTTTTTTATATTTTTCTATTAACTTGACACAAGCTCTAGTCATCTACACTGAAGGAACCTCAAATAAGAAAATACCTCCATCAGACTGACCTGTGGCCAAGTCTATGGAGCCTTTACTTACTAATGATTGATATGAAAGGGCTCTGCCCATGGTGGATGGGACTATCCATGGACAAATTGTCCTAGGTTGTAAAAGAAAGCAAACAGAGCAAGCATGGGAGCAAGCCAGTCAGCAGCATTCCCCCATAGATTCTGCTTTGGTTCCTGCCTTGAGTTTCTGCCCTCAATGATGGACAGTTACACTCTATATCATCCACTATCATATATTTATAAAAGATTCTTCAGGGAAGCCATTTGCATAACTAGTTTTGCAAGTGTTCAAAGTAAAAGAAATTCTTATTTCATGACATGATATGAACTGCTTCCATGGCCAGTGGTAATTTTCTAGGGTTTCCCAGACAGCCAGACTTAGGCACAAAACTCATAATAGGTTAATTAGAATCTCTCCCTGGAATTTCTCTGCCACTTGGAGCTGTGAAAGGAGAAGAGTGGGAACAGCATAGAGGTGTGGGCACAAGAGGTACCAGCTGCCATGCTCTCTGCCATTTGGCAGGTGGCCTGCATTGGGAAGATCATTTGCTGAGGATATCACAGATTGTTGGACAGCTGGCAGAATCCCGGAGTCCATTCTGTTGACTTGTGTTAAAAAAAAATCAAAATGAAGTATCTTATAGCAAAATTGGATGATCAGCCACATTTTAGTTTTAACAACTCTAGATAAAATTCTTAAGTTAGGGCACATAGCTCAAAATAGATTGATTGGAGAAGGATGAAAATCATTTGGAGGGTTTTTTTAAAAGCACATATTTTAAATTATTTATTTAACACCACTGATTTTCTATAATTATTGACACATATTAATCAGAGAATCTCATGGTATTCATTGTGCCATTGTAGATAGTAATCCACTGATTACTTCTGTATCCTTTTTCCCTCTTTTCTCTCTCTCTCAACTAGCTTTCCTTCTCACTTCCTTCACTGACCTTGACATCTCTCTTCCAGTTTTATTTAACCACTGATTTTGGTGGAATAAATCATATCATTTCTTTGAGTGTTCACATTTGACAAAACAAATAATTGAGTATTGTTATCCTAGACAAATGAATAATAATGTTTTTGAAAAATCCCATCCTTATATAACTTAATCTTCCTATAGGAGGTAAAGCTAAAGATACCAGTTAGTTTCTGATGACTGTGCCTTCCTTCTTTGTTACTGTAACCTCAAGATAATAAATATGTTTTAGTGGAAGCCAGGACTAAGTAGAAGCATAGAAGGAACATGGAACATGTGATACAGAGACTTTCTACAATTAGATTTACAAGTACAGGTTTTAAAAACAAAGCAAAATGTTTGCTCAAATGACATAGCTAGAATGCTCCCCAGGGCTAGGACTGCTGTGTTGGAAAGAGAATGGGTCTCTTTGCAAAATTTGACTTAGAAGTCTGCAGAATTATGGGGCAGATTACAAAGAGGATCAGAGGCAAGCAATTGCTCTTTCTTTTTAAAAAATATTTTCCTTGTTCTTTGAGAGTTCCATATGCTGCATTTTGAGCTTATTCACTCTCAAGTCTTTCCAGATCTTCCCTACACACTTAACTTTATTTCCTTTAAAAGAAATCATCTGGTCCAATTGTATCCAAGCATTCTCATGTGTGTGGCCTTCCACTGGAGCATGGTAGACATACCAAAGTTTGTACTCAGAGAAAACTGTCTCATCCTAAGGGATGGATTACACACCTAATTCCCATCTTCATACTAGAGTTTGATCTTGCTTGGGATTGTACATGTTTCTATATCTACTGTGAGTAACTATGTATAGCTATTCCTCTGTGTCCAGAAAATACGTCCCTTGTAGTTATCCACTCAGTGCCTTTGGCCCTTCCACAATGAACGTCAACCATGAGAGGGAGAGACTACTGCTTTTTTGTGTATCAAGAGTGTAAATTGTGGCACTCTGAAGTAGAGTAGGTAGAATAATTATGATTTAATCATAACCACCACTAGCTATTCATATTTCAAACATGAGTAAAGTGTGTAAATTAGAATAAACTGGAAGTTTAAAAAGAAGATTCTGATTGTTTACTTTTGTTCTCTTAAACAACTTTAGAAGGTTATCTACATCTTTCTGAAATTAGTTTCATAGTCTTTAAAATAAAGGGAGGGGACATGCCCTTCCCAGTTCAGGATTAGTTCCATTGATATATGTCTTCTGGAGCAGCCCCACTGACATGGCCATAGCTTTATTGCCTGTGTCATTGTAACACAGTCTGACCTATGAATCTTTTTATCTCCCTGATTCCAAGAACTTCTGGTGACAACAAATATCAAGCAACATTTGCCAGTCATATATCTGTGTCTTAAAGATGGCCACTGACTCAAATATGGATTTGACTTGGGAATGAGCACCAACAACCTTGACCTATTTAGTGCAGAAGGAGAGAATACCATGTTGATTTTCTGTAATTAATCTGGATTACATGGCAGTTTGAAAATAGCAAACTTTTAAAGCTCCTCATGAAATTAAATATGCTGATTATCCAAATGATGTGATATTTTTATAAACAGAAAATAAAGCTCTGAGCATGCCGTTGGATCTACATTAGATACAGATAAAAACTACACTAGGAGGTCCTAGTGAAGGACACTCTGAACACGTTTTCTAAAGGCTAGAAGCATGTGCCTTTCCTACCTTTTCACAGAGTGGAAAAAGAACTCTTTCCTTTGCCATGTATTATAGTTGAACAGGACTCCTGTTGTCTTGATTGAAGTGAAAAAATTTCCACTTGTTGTTGTTACCTTGTTCATCTCAGAGAGAAACAAAAAAGAACGAATATTCTTATCAGTGTAGAATTAAATGATTCACTCTTACTGGCAAGGGTCTAATCCAAGACTTAGCTTCAGAAAGAGTCTACAACCAAAGCTGGAAATGTCTCAGTTTTCTTTACTCAGGTCAGAGCAAGGAGAGTTCCATGAGAAGTAACTTCTTTTGAGGCTGACATTTCTGCTTTCTATACTATCAAATTCAAATATGTCTCACAAAACAATTGCTTCTTCAATTCTTTGGCTCAATATACTAGAAGAAATTTCAGAGGAGTATGGATCTATAACCATACAATATTTGAAGATGTCGTCGTAAGCCAAGGGACAGAAGGGCTCACTCAGTATCATATCCCCTGTCAATCGTAACCTGTTATCTTTATAGACAATTCACAGATTCCTTCAAAGTTCACACCAAATGCTTGAGTCTGTTTGTGAGACAATCATTCATAATCACTAAGCAGATAATAGGAGAAATGAGGTCTACAGTTATGACACCAAGGAGGAGGAGAATAAAGAACCTGAACAATTAGAATTTGATACTAGATTTAAACTTGGTTTTGTAGAAGGGGGTGTCACCTCTGTGGAACGTCAGCTACTGGCCACTGGAGAATTTAATACTCAGTTGTGGAGAGATGCTGTGTGCACATGCATTGGATACACTCTTTACAAAGAGGCAGAGATAACTAGATAACTTAAATGTTATAGTTTAAGTTCACACAATAATCTTGTCTATAAATGCATATGCAAAATCCTCTTTCTCCAAGCTGATCCAAATTATCATGTGGTGTTGCTTAGCTTACAGAAGCAGCAGTGCCATGCTAACATGTAAAGTTGTTATTTCTGCTACATTCTACCAATTGTAGGTAGAAAACATTATCTTTGTTTTTTGTTTTTGTTTTTCAAAAGAGGCTTACAAAAACCTGCAGCAATTTCTCCTAAAGCTGATGGAAACTGGATTTATTGACTTAGACTCATTGGGAGATGCTGTGTCACTTTCCAAGATAGTTCCCTCTAAAAGAATTTTAAAGAAAACATTAAATGTTCACTTTATGTGCTGACTTTAGAGCCTCAGTATAGCATAAGAATATGCTGTTTCCGGCCAGAAGATCTCTTCCAGTAACCCTGTTTTAGCTGCCAGTAAAACAGGTTACAGAATAAAGTACCCCACGAATGATTGGGGTAGCTCATCTATTGGATGGGACATTGGTCTCGGAATAAGAAAATTCTACGAGTGATGCTGTATACAACCTTTTGGACCTGCTTTTACTCTGCAAAATAACATGAAAGACAGCTAAGGGAAATGATTATAAGTCAAATAGTGGCCCATACCCAAAGTCATGAACATTTGTGGGAGAATAGATTCCTATATTGTTTTTTAAATTGTCCAGTTCCAAATTGACTGGGGTTAAATCCATTAATCTCAAGAAAATTTCCAGGTAGAAGGTATGAGGGTAAAGGATCATATTTATTCTCCTAGGTGTGCGAACTGGGAGAACAGATCTGCCTCTGGAAAGGCATATGATAAGTCTTATAATAAGAAAGCAGGAGTTGGGACTAGGGTGCTTTTCTGCTACTAAGGAATGTTTCCTTCTTCAACCCCACATTACCCCTTGGCATGCACTGGCATGTGAATAAATTGGATGATATCTATGCAAAAGGTATAATCTCAGCTCACATTAAATATCTATGAGAATTACTATAATGCTGTCTGTCACGCTCTGTATATATATAATATATTATATATATTATATATATTATATATATTATGAGGCCCTTTTCTCTTTTTAAAAACACTTGTATATATTTAATATCATGCTAGTAAGCACTGCCTTTGCATATATTTTAGATGACTTCTTGCAAGAGATGCATTTAATAAATTGAGGGAAATTACCAGCATATCCAGTAAGATTATTCTTTGAGTAATTACAACAGGTAGCTTTTAAAATAAAGTCTATAAGTCTACCACTTGCCTCTTGTATGTTTATATTGTTCCTAGAAATGAAACAGTCAGATGCTGCAAGTTAATCTTCTCTGAACATGAAGGCACCTTTGGCTTGGGGACATGATGACTTTCTGGTCGTCATTTCCAGACCTTGTATATGTTACCTACCTGTGGATCAGGCCCTGACCCTGGAGATATATGCCACATACAACATTTCTAGAATCTTCTGCCACTGATTCAGTTGCATTCCTTTAAGGTCTTTGACAAGGAAACCCTGTGTTGAAATTTATTGCAGAAAACACTAGCCATGGCAGGATTTTTCTGGTGTTTAGAATTTTGCTCTGTAAACAATTAGATCCTGATGGGTATGTGTTTGACAGTCAAAATTAAGCTACAAATGACCTGGGTGTGCCTCAGCTCAGTGCAGGGCAGCTTAGGAATGTATTAGGCCAAGTAATCATCTCTTATGTTTTTCCCTTGGGTTCAGTGACATCGGCAAAGCTCATTTTTCTAAGGAGTTTTTCTCTCTACAAATTTAAACTCGGGGGAAATGGAATCCACATGTTCTTGATTCATTCACCCTAACTCATCAAAATGTTCTTTCCTTTCTAAGTTATTAGATATCTTCTGAGGATTTCAGCTGGTATAGTTTGTAAATTCTTTTAAGCCTTTCTGTCTGGAGGCAGGAAATGGCCATTTGCCAGCAGTAAGCAAAGCCCGCAGATAGTCACGTTTTGTTAAGGAGAAATGGGAAAAGGAAAATGAATTCCCCATGTGCTAAGTAGGGTGGGTAAAGGGTTCTTTGTAGGGTTAAGATAATGTATCCTCTGAAGTGTATATTTATTAAATATGTGTTTACGAAATGTTGTGAGACTGTTGCAACAGCAGGAACAAGATTAAATATCCTTTCACACATACATCATGGCTTTACTTGAAGTGTTAATCTAATTAATCTTAGTCAATAAAAACAAGGAGTCAAATATCAGGGTAAAGACCTGGAAGATCAGAGAACAGTTTCCAATTGCTTCCTACCTGTCTCCCTGCTCCATCCAAAAAGCCTGAGATCCTGTCTCCATCCCACCTTATCACATCCTGTCTCCACTTCCTGAGTGCTTGGATTAAAGGCATGTGTCACTACCAACCAGCTTCTAGGGTTAACTAGTGGTTAGTTCTGCCCTCTGATCTCCAGGAAAGTTTTATTTGTCAGAATACAAACAAAATTTCACACATTCACCTGTGAAATTCCTAAGTGCTCTTGCCTTAACACTGGCTCAGAATCCTGAAATTAAAAACATGTGAAACATTAAGACTCATCAATGCGTATAATAGTGTGTGTGTGTGTGTGTGTGTGCGTGTATGTGTGCATGTGTGTCTATGTGTATGTATGTATGTATGTATGTATGCATGTATGTATGTATGTATGTACATATGCATGTGAGTGTGCATGAGAGAGAGAGATCTTATCAAGTCCCCTTGTTCTACGATTATCATATATTTTGGTATGGAACTTGAAACACAGAATAAAGTGTGGAATCCTACTCTATTGCTAATAAAGTACACCTTTGCTCTACTAACAGAAGGCAAGGATAACTATTTTGAAAACAAAGCAAGTTAAATTTAGTCTTTTAAGAATGAAAAGTAAGTGTTTTTTTTCTTTAAAAAAAAAAGCCATAAATATTGAGGTGTCAAATGTTTTCTTTTTCTCGGCATTTCACTTGGGTTGTCTCATTTACTTGTGACGACACCATATATGGTAGTCAACACCATATATGGTAGTCATTGTAATTGTTCTTTAAAATAAGGCAAATAAGAACACTGAAACATAAAAAACAGGCAAAATGCCAAAGATCACTTGGCAAAAAAAAAAAAAAAAAAAGATAGCTCAGACTTTAACTCAGAAGTCCTGGCTTATAACCACAACCACTAGCCTCCAAACCTCTTCTCCCACAGTGGTGAAAGCAGACTAGTGTGTCATGTCTTCATAAGCTAGGTGATGTTGGAGGCTCACCACAGTTGGATTCTGATTTCTTCTGTCATGATCCTATGATCCTAAGGGCCCCTTCATGATATAGCACATATGACATGTGTGGTGTGTACCTGTGTGTGCCTGTGTGTGTGGCTGAGGTGTGTGTGTGTGTGTGTGTGTGTGTGTGTGTGTGTGTTAGCTTCTTTCCTGAAAGCACAATGATGGGGCCATGGCTTGTTCAACTCTTGTTTCCTTGTGAAGAGTATAGTGTCTAATACATGACACTTAGAGCAAGTTAGATGGAGAAGTTAGCAAAAGGACCTTCTATTGACAATCTTCTGCTCTTACATCTATATACCATGCCATGGTGAGACTCAGATCAATGTTGAACAATCATCTGAAACTCAGAATTTTACAACCATAGGTATTGACATTAACTTACTCATTAGTCACATCTGATAAAAAAACAAACACACCCAGGCAATTCCTAAATCTCCTTGGAAGTGATAGCCTTTAATAATGTCCCTTATTTCTCACTAATCAGCCTTGCCATGCTTTAGAAAGCATTTTGCTTACTATCGTTTTTTAATAAAATGACACTGGTACTTTTAATAAAATATTCTTTTTAGTCACTTTTTTCTCTTTCCTTCATAAAGACTTCAAATCTTTATGACATATTACTTCAGACATGGATCACTGCTGTGTCTTGTGGTTGTGAGATTTATTTACTAGTGTTTGCTATACATAAAAACCTGTCTATTAATTCCTTATAAGCACACCAATGACAAACAAATAATCTCATCAAAGCCCAACTTGGCAAACGGATAAGTTATTGGATCTGCTTGCTGCATAGAAGTGACTGCAAACTGAATCTATTATCTTGAAGTCCTACCCTATTGTAGATGACAACTCGATGGAAGCTGTGTAATGGGGCATTCTTTTCAGTCAGTCTCTCTGTTCCTGCACAAGGTAGAATTCCTGGCGATCACTCATAGCTGGGTAAGGCAGGAGGAAGTAACAGCTATAATCTATGGTCCTCCTCTCTTTTCTTCTATGAAGGAGTAGCCATAGCTTCATCACAATTCATTCTACAGACCCAGCTCTGTCTGCATTGGCTTGCTCATACTTCCATTGCTATCAAGCAAAGGGAAACCCTACTCCTAAATGACAATGAAAAAGATACTATTCCTAAAGGACAAAATACCCATAGTACAACAACCTGACACATAGGAAGACTTGGCCTTACGTGGATGCAAGCATGGTTGTTATATGCTGTGTTGCAGCACTGCTTGCATGAAGTTGTACATGGATCTTATATAGACATTTTGGTTTTGTGATATACATGAGCATCAGCAGGTAGTTTATAAAAGGAGCTGACATGTAATTACACTCCTAGAATTAGCCTTATTAGGAGAAAGGGCCTTGGCCATGGTTGGGCCTTGAGGTGGGAAAGCATAAAAAAGGAATAATTCCTTATATCAAATACAACATGAAAAGCCCTTGACCAAAAGAGGAGCTTCATTAAGGGACATACCAAATAGCAGTAAAAGAGATAGTCATCATGACAGGACAGTAGCAAAAGGGGCAGAGAGTAGATCCTTCAGAGAAATCATGGAACAAAGAGGCTATCTAGGCTTTCTTAATTTTCAGAGGCTGGCTGGAAATTTCGTACCACATGATTACTCGAGGATGGTATACTTGACAAGGAACATGGAGGAGCCAGGTACCAAAATGTGTCTGTTAACTGGATACCATTGGAACTGTTAGGCCATAGTGCAGCCGGTCTTTTTAACTCTGCCCCCAAAAGGGACAGGAGAACAGAGAGAGAGAGGGAGAGGGAGAGAGAGAGGGAGAGGGAGAGGGAGAGGGAGAGAGAGAGAGAGAGAGAGAGAGAGAGAGAGAGAGAGAGAGAGAGAGAGAACATTTTCCTGTTGTTGCATATACATGCAGGTGCAAATGGAAGCCACAGGTCAACCTCCACTCCTCAGGAAATATCCATTTTGGTTTAGTGGACAGGACCTCTATTTGGCCCTGAGCTCATTGGGTTTTTGATTAGGCTGGGATGGCTGGGATATGAGCCTTGTTAGTTGTCAGTGACTACCCAGCACTAAGATTATGAGCACCACACCAGGTTTCTTTTGCTTCCTTCTTTTTTAAACGTAGCTTCTGGAGATCAAACTCAGGTCCTCATGCTTGTGTGCTGAGCTGGCTTCTATTTCCATCCAAATGCTTATGTCATTCTGAAAGTAAAAGGACTTTTGTCTGTATTGCTTTTAAACAATGTTCCTGTCATACTCTTAATTTCCCACTCCTTCCTCCATCTCCTCCACTCCACCAACTTGTCTTGCTCTCATCTATCCAGTAATCTCATTTCCATTTTGCCTTCAGATATCATCTTTGATGTTGTGTATTTCTAGATGTAAATGAGTTTCAGGAAATGCTGGTAGTTTGAATTTACATGTAATTCTTTCATAGACTGTCCACTTTAAATTTATTTATTTTCCATGTGGTCTCTGAATGGCTGGTTTTCCCAAACATCCTATATTGGTTATACAAGGCAGGTTGATACATAATTCTTGTCCCAAGAATGTTTATGAACAGATGAAGGAGGCAACACAGAGAAGTTTCACCCAGCAGTGTAGGGAGGGCTTTGTAGATGGTGCCTGTTGTGCTTATGTATGTCATGTGGGATTCCAGGCAGAGGAAAGTATGAAGGAAGACAGTCAGTGCTTCCCAGTTTAAATGGAAGAAGAAACCCAAACCTGAAGTCCCTCACTGGGCTTCTGTTCCACAGAGAGTGAACCAAATGTCAGCTTGCATCACGAATGCTTGGCCCACAGTGCAGACTTGGCAGTCTCAGTGAGTCTGGGAACTTTCACAGAAAATGTATTAGATTTTGTCAACCTTTAGGTGAAACTTTAAACTTCTATCATATTAGTCACAAAACTGTCAGCAGTTCCTGTAGCTTTATCATCAGTATATACCATATCATGGGTATTTTTTCTTGTTTGACAGTAGTTACAAAAGTCCCAAAACATCACTTATGTTCGGAGTGGCTTCAAAATGTGGTAGACCCAACAGTATAGCCCATTTTAGTGGTATCCTAAGATGTATAGTATGGACACAGTGTGTGTTGCCCCCACGTACTTGTTTTGTGAAATTGTTTCTTATATCCTTATTGTTTTGTATTTTAATTGATTAAAAAACCCACTTCTGAGAGACACTAGATCTATTGAACATCTGAGGAGTTAATGCCACCCAGAAAAAGCTGCTCTGGACCACTGTATGGCATTCTCTCCTGATCTTTCTCTCATTGGCCAACTTGAATCCATCTAGCATCTTCATGTATTTCTACATAAGATGCCTTCTGAAGCTGTCTTTTCAGCCAGCTTCTAACAAGAGATTCTTACCTTCAAAGGTATCTCTTTGAAGATATTATTCCCTCAATACCAACACAAGCTGTCTGCCCTTCATTTACTATAAATCACTTCAATGTTTATTCTTAGAATAACATTAATATCCACTTGAAATGTGTGTTTCTACTGCTTCTGTGACTGTCTCCCTAATGGAATATCATCTATATCAAGGAAAATACTTAAGTATCTGGCTCTTTCCCTTATCCATGGAGCACTGAGCAATGCCTGGAAGACAAGTGTTTAATAAATGCTTTGTGAGCCAAGCATGACCCATTAGTAATATCAGGGACAAAGAAGACAGGCATGCCTCAAAGGACATGGGGAGGCAATATAAACAGGGAAGGCAAAGCGCTTAGGAATATTCACAGAAAACATTGTAGAGACATTGGTCAAGCCCTACGGCCTTCTTGCCAGTCATGAAGAGTAACACCAGCCTCAAGATGCCTCTCTTTGATGAAAGAAAAGAATATGCACTTTATAAGATTCCTTGATCATGGCAGAGAAATCTGAAATCTGTTAATAGAACAGGCATTTTCCTATTTCCCACTCCCATACATTTCTACCAGTTTCACCCAGTGAAGATGAACAGACACCTTTTGCATAACATGGAGGTGCAATCCATCAAAAGTCTGGAAATTATTACAGAGGGTAACAAATATTCTTCTCCATACCCACAATAAAGCCAGCTTTCCTATGAGAACTGTGGCATGCAATTTTTGAACGTGCAAAAAACATTCCTTATGAAAACAGAAAAAGGTAATGGGCTCATTGCTGCCTGAATACAGTGTCTTGACACACAGTTTGAGATGTCTGAATCTGACATTTAATAGCTGAGATGATAGTAGCCAAATACTTCTTGAGGTCAAATTCATGTAGAGTTCCTGAAAAGGTAAAAAATGGTTGAGATCTATAATGACAAAGCTGATGAGGGGATTGATGACATGGTGGTGGCAACAGGACAAGCTTCCAAAGTAGCTTGTGGATGATTTATTCCTGTGACAGTGGAGCCAATTGACGATAGCAGAAGGCTAATTAAATACCAACCACTGGGAAAATACCACAAATTTTTCTTGGCTCTGAGCTGGCTATTTTATACTTTTAAGCAGTGGTTGGGCTGTTTTCAAGTAAGACCTCCTTTCAGGCTTAAATTTTGTATATCCTAATTTCCTCATTGCTTTTTTTGATTTGTTTTGTTTTTGTTGTTGTTTTTTGTTTGTTTGTTTGTTTATTTTTTCTGTCTTTCCCCAAGTGCACCATGATTTGAAACTTAAAAGGAAAGGGAGAGACAAAAGAAGAAAGAGAAAGATAAGTGGCTAAGGAAATATGAAGAGGGAGAGCGTAGGTTCAGTGTCTGCCAATAAGGTTATGTAGGAAAGTCTCTGGAATGGGGCAGGGAAGATGGCTCCATTGCTGAATCACACACCTTGCAGTTATGAGGACTTAGTTCTATCCCCAGCACTCGTATAAAAAGTTGTACGACACACTGTGCCTAAAATTCCAGTTCCAGGAAGACAGAAGGAGGCAGCTCCTCAGGGTCTGCTGGCCAACCAATTTGGTGAACTCAGTGTTCAATCAGAAACCTTGTTCCAAAGAATAAGGTAGGCAGTACTTGTGGAAAGCACCCAACTTGTTCCTCTAGTTTACATATGTATCTGTACACACAGGCATACACACAAATTCACAGAGGAGTACATATGTATAATTTACACACACACACACACACACACACACACACACACACACACACACACCAAATTAGTTTTCCAGTCTATGGTTATGGGGCATGATAACTTCCATGTATTAAGACTTTGTTGCAAGGTTGGAATTTTGCTAAATGTCTCAAAATTAATAAGAATTAGCATTGTGCTAAGTATGAAACATTATGAGGCAGGTATATTTATACAATATATACATATATATTGTATAAATATATATATATATATGTATATATATATATATATATATATATATTATTCTTTCCCTTACCCCCTTCTCTCATCTTCCTCCCACACTTACAATCTCTCCTCCCTTCTAAACTCTTCTATATTTTTTATTGGGTTTTGTTTTGCAATTCATTTATTTTATAAATTTTATTTAAATTAGAAATAAACTTATTTTACATACCAATCTCAGTTCCTTCTCCCTCCCATCATCCCATTCCCCCCACCAATCCCCCTATCCCATCTCCTATCCACTCCCCAGGAAGGGTGAGGACTTCCATAAGGGATCATCAAAATCTGTCAAATCATGTGGGGTAGGGTCTAGGCCCTCCACCATGTATCTAGGCTAAGAGAGTATCCCTCCTTGGGAAATCAGCTCCCGAGTTTGTGCACTAGGGATACATCCTGGTCCCACTGCCAGAGGCTCCATAGACTGCCCAGTGCTCCTAGCTGACACCCACATTCAGGGCTCCTGGTCTGGTCATATGTTGGTTCCTCAGTTGTCAGACTGGGATCCATGAGTTCCCACTTGTCCAGGTTAGCTGTTTCTGTGGGTTTCCCACCATGGTCTTGACCCCTTTGCCACTCCTCCCTCTTTGAAACTGGATCCCAGGAGCAATTCACTTATTTTAATCAAAACCATCTGTGTGACCTAAGATTGGGACTATCCACTGAAGCCTGTGAGTACACAACTATAAGCTTCCTCCTTCAGATGGGTAGGGTTCCCTGAGTCCCACCTCCATCCTTGTTTGGCTGTTTAAGGGGCCATCCTTCTGCAAACCTAGTGTAGTTATGTGTAATCAATGACTCATGATAGCAATCATTACATTAGTCCTAGAAGGTGGCATCATATAGCCAGCCTTCTTCCGTATCCACCAGCTCTTAGAATTTCTCCATCTTCTTTTCCTCAGTGCTCTCTGAGCTCTGGGGAGAATGTTGTAAAGGCGTTTGTTACAGATGAGCACTCAACTTTCAGCTATTTTCAGCACCTTGTGCATCTAGCCACATCTGCCTTCTTCACAGTTTACTGAAAAGAAAGGCTTCCCTGATTAAGGCTGAAAACAAGATAAATTCTTTCTTGGTTTATCCTGTGTTGTTTTCGTTAAGTGTGAGAATTTCCATAAAAAAGTTTAGAGAGAAGTCTTTACTGTGAAAACTGCATTAGGGTTATGTTTTGCAAAGAGTTACAACAATGTGAGGAGTCTAAGGAAATATGCACAAGGAAAGGCAATGTAGGGGGAAAGCTGCTCTGCAGCCAAGGACTCTTTGGTACAGGTGTGGAAACAAGGACTGGGTCTCACTGTTTATTGAGAGGATTTCCAAGTGACCACTAATTGTAACACAACTAAACTTGGCTGGATAGGAGAATGGTTGGTGTCCTGTCCTGACTTGTATTGGCTTGGGAAGAGGTATGGGTTACGGAATGGAGCAGTGTAGAAGGGAAATTGATCTTTGGACTATTTCCATAAATAAGAACACCCATGACCAGGATTCACCTATTCCTGCTTTGGAGGCAAAATTGAGGAGTTTGATTTAGAAAGGACCAACTTCACTTGCAGTGAGAAAGAGAAAGAAGAGAAAATTTGGTGAATTGCAGTAGGTGAAGGTTGTTTATTAGATTGATGGTCTATTTTGTCAGTTAATATAGACTCCTTCTTGGTGTGATAATGAAACACTTAATGTATAAACCTCCAATCCTTCATGGGCCTCAGAAGAAGAGCCCATCTCCTAAATTTATGAAGTATTCATATTGGTTCAACCTGGAGGCCTTCTCTAACACACTGGAACCTCCCATTTTAGGGTGAATATTTCAGTGTGGAGAGGGGGATGGTGGTAAACACCAGCCCCCTTCCCTTCTTCTTTGGCTGGTGGCAGTAGTAATGATGTTTAGCATGACACTGGAAGCTAAGGTCCATTAACACCTGTGTCATCCCTAAGACCTAGGATGAGCTTAGAGCTAGAAGATGCCTCTATTTTAGCAAAGACCTCCAGCTGCCATGGCAGACGGCCTGTGTAAGGTGAGACCAGAGATGAGGGAGCAACTGAAAGGCCCCACGCTGTCTGCAGCTTTACCAGTCCCTCTATGGCACTATTTGGCAATTACCAAACTTTATTCTAAAATGACCAAGTTCCTGTTTTTGAAAAAAGCAACTCGAGACTTAGGTAGGTACTCTCTAGCAGAGTTTCTTCATTTCCAGTTCTCTGGAAGAGTCCCCTTGCCTGTGTCTTCACAGCAACCTCACTTTCCTTTCCCTATCAGTTTTGGTGATGGCATTAGAAGACTTGCCGTGGACTGAACATGGATCTCACTGGAGTTCCTCTTGCTAGAGGCACAGGCTGCACCTCCAGCCAGCCAGGCTTTCACTCCTTTTCTCCTCTGACACATTTAATGGCAGGTGGGTGTTGAAGCCACAGGGAGGGGACACGAGAACAAATATATAATTAGACATGTTTCCTGGCTGTATGCTTCGTGGAGAGGCCTTTGGGTTTTCTCCTGGGTGACTTGCCCTAATTGTGTCACAGCTTCCCACAACAGAGATCCGGGCTGCATTTAATCCATGAACTTGAAGCCGGAGGTGAGGAATTGTGCAGCTAGTGGAGCAATTATAACTATAATTAAGAGTGGGCTGGTTTTCCTATCAGTTTGAGTTCCCATTTCATGAGCGTGGCAGGGATTTTCATTAATAATACAGACATTCAAGAGATGTAAAATTAGGGACTGGTTGAGTGTTGTTAATTGGCATACTATTGTATTCCTATAAATTCTGTCTGAGACTGCTTCAAGTAGATTTAAAGCTTCTGAGAAGAAATAAAATATACAGCCCCTTGTAAAGAAGTTGTTTTAAGCTTGAAGTTTTTTCCTGTTTTAGTGACTATGAAGTTGGATAAGTGTTAATTTGAGCATTTCATATTGGAAAGGCTGATGTAATGGGCATGGTAAGTTTCTAGTAGTTATCTGTAAACTACCTCTGGAGCTAGGGGACAGAAATTATAAAAATGAAAGTGACATTATGACAAAAATTCACTTTCTGCCACCTCCTATGTAGTCCACCCACTTCATTATACATCCATAAAACCACAATTTATTGATGATAAAACCCAACATTATACATAAAGAGGAGATGTTAGAGCATTTTAAAAGAAACAAACACAACTCGAAGTAAACAGCATTCTCATTTTACAGGCAGTAATAGCGATTATTAGATGGGACCTTTGTCTGGAGTATTGTTTATACCGATTTTAGGCAAAGACTGAGGAAGCCAAGTTGATTCCTCCGGAGTTCATTACTGTGGCTTCATTTGTCAAAGGCTTGGGGAGTTGGCTCTTTTGTGGGAAATGGAATACCAAGATGGGACCACAGGTATTTGGCAATTTAACCAAGATCTATGCATATCGGTTTGCAGATTATTAAGGTATATGTATGGAGAATATTACTCACAAGTTTGTTGACTGTGATCTGGGCTTGGTAAAGACTAGGATGAAGGACACAGGATGCCCAGATGCTCAGTATTAAGTAAAGAAGTCTCATGTATCAACTCTGTTATTCTGTTCCTCTTCCATTTCTGGAGCTCTAGCACTGATAAAAATGCAGCCCTGTCACAATATCTGGCTCCTGTTAAATCTCAAATAGTGATTTTCTGCCATTGATCCTGTTTAAACTATAGGCATATTTTAAGAAACACATGAGAAAAAATTGATAATATACCCCAGATTATTTCACTACCAGCCTTGGATTTTGCAATGGGCAGCAGTTAATAGACTCACAATTGGTCAGAGCGCTCAATGTGACCATTGAGTGATTGGGTCTAAATGGTACTTGTTCCTCACCACAGTTGCAGTGGCTTCAGTATGATGATGCTACTGAAAAGCTTACCCAGGCAGCTGCTTTCTAGAAGCACACTATGTCCTGCGCTCAGAGAATCTTTTCTATCCTTCCGAGGAAGAAGAGACTTTACTTTATTGGTGCTAGTTTGTTTGACAATTACTGCCTCTTCTTCCCCACATGACTTGACCACAGCACTAAACTTACCAGAGCTTTTTTTCCCTCTCCAAATTGTCCATATTTCATTTTTTATGCTCCACGTGTTGCACTTACGCATTGTAGCCCTGCAAGACAGTAATCAGTAATAGCTATGTCACATACTCAATATTATGCTGTACTAAACTTTCTTCTGCTAAAAAAAATTAGTCCATTATTTTTAATTCAATCTTTTTCTAATTCTCAGAACACGGGCTGAATGCAGCCAGACTTGCCAACATATCACATGACTTATCTCTTGCCCCGTTGCTAATAGAGTCTTTGTTCCCTCTGGAACCTCATAAGTCAGTGCTGCTGTTTGTATTACTCTAGGAACTGCTGTTGTCTACATTCCTACTAGAATGGCCCCTTTAACTCTGCTTATAGCATCCAAAAACTTGTCTACTTCAAAGTCCCAGAGGCTTCCACATTCTTCCAAAGAAAACAACATGGTCAGCTTCTTCACTGCAGCAGCTCCACCTGCCTGGTACCAATTTCTGTATTAGTTACTTTCCCTTTGACTTGATTAAAATAGTGTAACCAGAACAACTTAAGGAAGAAGCTTTATTTTTCTTTATGGTTCCAGAGAGATATAGTCTATAATAACAGGAAAGGCATGGCAACAGGAGCAAGATATATATTGGTCATGTTTTTATTCATATGTATGATGTATAAAGAAACAGAAGAGGAAATGGAGTAAGGTTATAACCATCCCTACAATGTAACCCCAATTAATTACTTTCTCTAGCAAGGTGCTTCCTTTAAATGCCACATAAACTTCCCTAACAGAGGCACAGGCTACAGTCAAACATGTTCAAGAACGTGAATTTATGGAGAACATTTATCATACAAACCAGCACAGCAAGATTATGTAAGAGTTCCTAATTAAATTCAGTACATCCCCAAATAAGCAAATGAATAAACAAGTACATTAAAGAAGTACAGGAACTTTGTGGGATGAAGAGATTCACTAGGAATGGGGGGTGATCAAATCTCTTTATATACATCTATGAAATTTTCAAAGGAAAAACAATATAAAAGTAAGAGGTAAATGAATGAGGTTGCATAAATCTGCACAAATGTTACCCGGTGCTAAACCACTCCTGTTGCAGAATTGCTTTTCTAGTAAACAGAAATCTGTATTGATATATGTATATACAATAGATGTTAATTTTTATTAAAAATTGAAATGATGCCAGGCCTGGTGGCTCATGCTTAGTATACTAAATATTTAGGAGGCAGAGGTAGAAAAATGGTGAGCCCAAGGTCACTCTATAGAATTAGTTTGAAGCCAGTTTAGAGTTTATAGATATCCTGTCTCAAAATTCAAAAGAAAAGAAAGGAGGGAAGCAAAAAATGCTGGAGATATTGTTCAGTAGTAGAGCATTACCTAGTGTTCTTCAAACCCCAGCTTCAAACCCTGGTATCACAAAAATTATGAAAATGTAAACTTAAACTAGATACATATATTCATATGTCAAGAGTAACTCTGTAGGATTAATTGTAAATGGTATCTACATACAATGATGATTTTTGTGAAAGCAGAGAAAATTATCTTTCGCCTTTGAATTTGATGACTAATCCAAGTGCCATGAGCAGTAGAGACTTGGGTCAGAAAAATTGGTAGATAGGCAACAGAACTGAGCATTGTTCTAGTCTTGGGGAGTACACTTTTCCTTCTGCGAATTAGTACTGACTGCTTGATGGAAGTAAAGAGAAATTTAGATAGATATAGCTTAGATTGGGAAAGATGGATGAGGAAGCAGATGAAAGGGCCACCATCCAAACCATCTGGCTCTTGGTTCAGTTGGGTGAAAGGTAATGAAATAAGCCATCTGTGGTGCTCTCTGTCTTAGAATTCAGCACCTTTTGAGAAGATTATTAAAGAATTCTCTAGCTCCATATGATTTCACAATTGAGTTTATTTAGAGTAAGGAAAAAGTTTTCTTTACTGTGTGTGTATGTGTGTGTGTGTGTGTGTGTGTGTGTGTGTGTGTGTGTGTGTGTGTGGTTTCTTTTCTCTTGCCAAAGGAAAGTGTTGCAGTACTTTATCCCGTAAGACATGGATGATAATTTGTGTTGAGTTCAAAAATGGTGCACTTTTCAAATTGTGTCTATAAAGAGCTGCATTTTTAGAGGCATTCCATTTTTAGGAATTTTGTTTCATATTCTCAGCTTGGAGTTATGACTAGTGGCTCAATGCTGTTGGAAAGAACTTACCTGGATGAATTAGGCATATTTGTCTGGTGGCTTCTACCTATGGAGGGAAAGCTTTATTCTTTCTGTGTTTCTCATGTTCCATCAAGCAAAGAAGCTGTGCACACTTGACATTTCTGTCTGTGCTGCTCTGAACTCATCAATGGCTGAGCTGCATGCATTAGTAAAATGGAGAAATGCTGGTGTATCACTATTAAATGGGTTCTCGGACTGTTTATTTAATATACAAAAAAAAAATCAGGTTTTTTGCTCTGATTTAGAATTGACTGATGGGAGATGCTATTCTGTAAATATGTTTCTCATACTGGTTAATTAATAATGCACTGTGGCAAATGAGAAAGTAAAATAGGTGGGGCTAGGAGACAAGGAGGAAAGAGGAAGTAGTTAGGAGGGGTCAGCATGTAGAGCATGGAGAAAGCAGGATGCCAGCTTGCTGCGCTCCGGTGAGATGAGCCACGTGGAAATACTTAGATTAGTAGAAATGGCTTAATTATTAAGACAGAGCTAGTTGATAAACAATAATAGTAACTGGCCAACAACATTGTATCAAATACAGAGTCTCATAGTGTTGTTGTGGGCTGGCGTGGTAACGGGGTGGCGGGACCAGACCTGCAGACGAAAACATGCTGCTAACAATTGACCTTAATTTTTTTTTCTTATTTCACATATCCATCCCTGTTCTCCCTTCCTCCCTCCCTCAGTCCCTCCTCCTCACTCCCCCCTTCCTGCCCCCACTCTTCCTCCCTTTCTCCCTCCATCCCTTGCCCCCCACCCCGAACACCCTCACATCCCATCTCCTCCACAGTCCACAAAGAGGGTGATGCCTTCCAGGAGGGATCAACAAAATCTGTCAAGTCGTTTGGAGTAGGGAATTGGCCCTCCCTCCTGCCTCTAGGTTAAGGGAGTTCCCTCCATGGGTATTGTGCCCCCAAAGTCCTTTTGTGAACCAGGGATACATCCTGGTTCCACTATCAGAGGTCCCTTAGACTGCCTAGGCCTTCTAAGTGAGACCCATGTTCCTTTAGTGTACTTTGGTTCCTATGGGATCTTTTTGTTTTTGTTCTTTGCCCATAAAAGGTTTTGCAAATATAGAGGCCCATCCCAAGCCAGGAGTAATAGCAATGCACATATTCTTTCAGTAAACAGCACAAGTTCCTAGTGTGCCCAGGCCTGTTTCAGGTGCTTTAGGTCACGCAAATACCTTGTACAAGCTCTGTTTTTATTTTTCTCTTAGAGATCTAGAAAGTGAGACCCCACTTCTGTCTACCTTGGCTCTCAGCCCTCCTATGCAGTAACTTTGAGGTCCAATGCATGTGTACACAGGCACACTGGCTTTTAAAGCATGGTGAAGAAATTATTGTTCTACTAGAAGGGGTTTATAATTAGGTCCTTCCTTTCTTTCCTGAATGTTCATGATGAGAGATACAGAATGCACAATGATTGCCAGGTTCTAAGTTGTTTTACTGCTCTATGAAGCTGTCTAGCCTAGAAATCCTAAATCCTTCTCATTTCAGAGACGAAGGCTGGCTCTGTGAAGGAGTAAATTTCACTGGGCATTAACCCTACTGAGAAGCCAGTATTCCCTGTAGGTCAGTATATACAGGACAAGAAGGGTTGGTCAGCGTTGCCTTGTTAGCTAACATTTTCAGACAAGCAAAATACTGAGATTTTTTTATTTTTAAGAAACTGTTTTCAAATATTGACAGTTAATTTAAAAATTAGCAAATTGTAGACATGTATGGGATATGTATGGCACATGAACTGTCATTTTGAATTATTTTCTGTTATAAATAGTAATCTCTAAAGCATTTTCTTTCTTCCTATTATGAGAAAGATGATAAACTACCATTCATACAAACTGTCAAGCCCATGGATTTGTATAGATGGGTATTTTCTTTCATGTAGAGTTGTAACATGTATGATTACTAACAAAGTTGGTTATATCTATGCTACACAATATTGTAGGCACTAGCTACATCTAGCTAATTGAAATAGAAATGAAGGTCAAAAAGTTAAAAATTAGCTGAAACCAACCATATTTGAGAGCTTAATAACCATATGTGGTAAGTAGCTACTGTCTTAGAAATACAAGGAAACATTCTCATAGAAATGATCCAATTTTGGATTCCCAGATTCTGACAACATGGGATACCACATGACAGTGGTATATGAAGATGTTCACATGATGTTATGTGCAGGAAGAAAACTGCTTCCTTAGATATTTCTTCTTAGACTCATTTATCTATATCGGTAGGTTCCCAGCCCTACTGCTTTTGGCTTAAATGATAGTGTCATTATTTTCCTGGATCTGAGTGTGATTGGTACCCTTGAGTCCTTGTCACAATCCTTGCATTAAATTCAAGTGATATTATTTTAAAGTCCAAGTATTTGGACTCTACTCAACGTCTTGCTAGCATCTTACAGAATTCTGACAAGATATGTCTGAAGCCTTGGGAAAAACCCAGAGGTCATAGTCATATTATATGTTGGGTAAAGCCTGCTTGTATTTCTTAAGAACTCTTTCCTGTTGTACTTCTTAATGGCCATTTATGTTGTTATTCTGGAAGAGTCAATTCAAGAAAAATAAAGAACAGCCAGAATACTGGTCTGCCTCAAATCAATACTACTGACAGCATTTTCATTACTATGTAAAGAGTCAGGTTTCCTATTAGTTAACAGCCTTCCAAGGTTTCCCCAAGGTAGATATTGTCTTTTGAATTTATAATAATGCCTGTATGTGATTTGCTTTATAGTGACACTCTAGTGCTAAATGGCAGATAGTTATTAGCTAAGCATAAGTGGGGAGAGTTCACTACAAGAAGTAAGTCAGCAGTAGGCAGGGAGGGGGCTCTAGCGGCAAGGGCTTGTTGGGTGGTAGTTCAAGCATTCTTGAAAATGACTTTATGGCTTTGTCTACGGTCCCAAAAAAGAATGATACATAGGCATTTCTAGGAACTCATATTAGTATCCCTAAAAGACTTCTTAAAATAGTATTACCTGTTACATGCAGGTTTTTCCCCCCGCCCGCTACTGCCGGTCCTGCCACCATGGTCCCGCTGCCAAGTGAGCCCCAAATAACATGCAGAGACTCTGTATTTGATATAATCCTGTTGGCCAATTACCATTATTGTTTATGGGCCAGCTCTGTCTTAATTATTAACCCATTTCTACTTATCTAAGTATTTCCACGTCTTATGGGGAGCTGTGGCCAGCGTCTTCCTTCCTCCTTCGTCTACATCTTGACTCCTCCCAACTACTTCCTCTTTCCTCCTCCTGGTCTCCTAGCCCCACCTATCTTGTTTCCTATTGGCCACAGGCTTTATTAATTAACCAGTATGAAAAACATATTTACAGAATAACATTTCCAATCAGCTCCTCTTTTCTGTCTAAAATAAAAAGAAGGGTTTAACCTTAACATAGCAAAATATATCCTATAACAGTTATCAAATAAGAATCACAGTAAACAATATTTAGTCCATTAACATTTTGTAAGACTTTAAGAAAATATCATCTATCCTATCTTTGTGAGTCTAAAGTTCTATATGTAACTTATCTTTAATCCTAACTAAGGAAAACTATAACCAAAACTATCTATCTTTAATTCCTTCAAAGACCACAGAAGGATAATATATAAACTCTAGAAATGACAGAGACAACTCATTGCCTGGTCAGTCACCCGAAGTTCTTCTGTAATGTTCCATCTTCAGCCCATAGGCCATAATGTGTCTGGCAGACTTTCAGCAAAGCAGGAAACTTTAAACTGTCCACCCATATTGGCAGTTTGTCAGTCATTTTTCTCTGTGTCCTGCAGAATGTCTGCTTCTTCCATGAAGCAGGAACCCTGTAGCAATGTCCATCTTGCATCAGCAGTCACCTTTTTGTGGGTCCTGCATGTCCAGCTTCAACAACATAAAGTCAAACAGTCCAGAAGAGCAGTACCTTGCCCAAATGGCTAGTCTTGCCATATTAGAAGCAAACTCCATAACACGTTTCTTCGATATCCATCTTCCTTTCTGAGGCAGGTGGTGTTACCAGGAGCAGTTGTGCTTCACTGTCAAGAAAACCCTAAACCATTTTAAATGCCATATTCTGTAGGTCTTTGAAAGGTTTGAAGAATGCCTATTCATCTCAAATACATCTCTGCATACCTAGAAATCCTAACTAACTTAACTCTAAGTTTTGACTATCATAGGTAACTCTCTATAATCTGTACTAAATTATACATCACATTTTTCAATGAGCTATATAAACATAATACCTAAACAAGAGGAGAAATATACATATCACAAAATTGACCTTAAATTGTATCAATAAATGAAAATCCATTCCAAAGCAAATTATTCATATCTATACCATAATTCCCTTTTTATCTTTAAAAAGATTGCTTGTGGTTATAGACATTTATAACCAAGCCCATTTAAATGAAAACAAACATTTATAAACAATATTTGGGAATTTGGGCATTGTTCTTTACAAACTACTCCCTGCTGGTAGAGAGCGCTGTCATGGGGGAACCTAAGAAGACATAGAAATCTTTGCTGTAGTCTGCAAGGTTTTGTCTCAACTGCTTTGAATGTTGGATCATCTGGGGCACTGTTTCAGGGGGTCTGGCTTGATCAAACCACATAAGTCTGGAAAGAATCCACAGCTTTTCATTTTCTGTGGAAACAAAAATAGAAATCATTTTCCCCAGTAACTTGTCCTTAGGCTTAAATTTTGGAGTCAAAGCATTTTTAAAATATATAATTTGAATTAATCCAGCAGCATTTCTTTTATCAATAGTTATTTTCTCAGCAATCAAATAATTTAAAGACAACAGAATAGCATATGGTATCCAAAATTTCTCTGTGCTTTCCATCTTTACATGGCTTTTTTATTACTCTATTTTTTCTACTTCTATTTTTTACATATTTTGAGACAGGGTTTCTCTGTGTAACTTTTATCTGTCCTGGAATTCATTGCATACCAAGTTTACTTTGAAATCACAGAAATCTGTTTGCCTCTGACTCCTGAGTACTGGGATTAATGGCGTGAGCCAGTACATTCATCCATTTTACTTTCTTTTTTCTTTTTTAAACCATTGTACCCTGTTTCTTTTTCTCTCCCAAGCCAGCATATATTTTAAAACATGGTGTAAACCTTCATTGCAGCTCTCATACACACCAATGAATTGTTAGCAGAACTCTTTTAAAGCAAGGCAGTTTTTTGCCGTTTATGCTAATTTTGGAAACATCCCTTAAAGGAGCTGCACAAATCTCTGTCTACAGCAAAACAAAACCAACCGAGAAAATGCTGCTACCAAGAGGTCTTGTTAGTCTCTGTTCTTTTGTTTCTAAAAACTATTTTTTAAGCTTTTGTTAAGTTTTAAGTTAAAGTTCTCAATCCCACTTCTGACACCATTATGTTACCGGCAGGTTTTACTCTTTGTTCCTCCCCACCGGCCTCCCTGTCCTGCCACCATGGTCCTGCCACCACGTGAGCCCCAAATAACACTCAGAGACTCAGTATTTGATACAATCTTGTTGGCCAGTTACCTTCCTCCCCGGTCTACATCTTGACTCCTCCTAACCATTTCCTCTTTCCTCCTCCTGGTCTCCTAGCCCCACCTATCTTGTTTCCTATTGGCCACAGGCTTTATTAATTAACCAGTATGAGAAACATATTTACAGAATAACATCTCCCATCAATTACTACACTGCTGATAGTTTTTACTAAACACAGTGCTTCATAAACTTGACTGGACACTTGGAAAACAAACTGGAGAATGGTCAAATTCTATATCTTCAGATTTTCATATATGAACTAACTCAGAATTCTTAGGGCATAGGGCATTCAAAGAAAATTTAAGGAACTCAAGTAGTGCAACATGAGGCAAAGTTTAGAAGTCACTGATTTAACATGAAAAGCATCACTGGAAAGTGGTTTCTTAGGCTGTTGTCCAATAAAACTATGAGCATCTGACCACAGTTCATGCCCATTTCAGTACATATTAGTAAAACTTAGACACTAGGCAGAATAATTTTTCTTTACAGCAATATCCATGGTAGATAAAAACACTATTCTCAATAGGAAAAGGGCCACAGTGCAGTGAAGTGCATGCCATTGTCTTACAAATTGCACAGGTAAAAAGCAGAATCACATTGTCTCTAGTTATTCTTCTTTCATTCTGCTGGTTTTCTTTTCTTCCCTGGCCATCACATGGACTACTTGCACATGCAGGACAGAAGCCAAGTCTTTTCTTCCCTTCAGATTCCATAAGAAACTATAATGCCTCTCTAGACATGCAAAATTCTGAGCTGATTGACTTTTGAAAGCTTCCATTCCTAAATCAGAGAAATTTCAGGGTCTCTATGGGACATCCAGAGGACTTTATGACAGTGTTGCTGAGCTCATGTCAGTCTCTCATTATCTGTTATTGATTATAGAAATTGACAGACATAAGGCATCTCATGTCAGTGGGGCTTTCTTGAGTGCTTCCTACTCTCACACAGAACTGACTATATACAACTTATTTCACAGTTAATTCTCCTGTGGTCCAGGTGACTCCAATGTTTCCAAAAACTGGAAAACAACAAACTAACATGTACAAACTGATGACACAAATGTTCCCTTTTCTTTCCTCATCACTTTTTCTGAATTAGTTTTCTTTTACACTGACTAGGAGCTAACTGTACTTACAGAAATCATTATCTGCTCATAGAGTATATATGTGAAACAAACTTGCATATGTATTTGGTATCCAGATGAATCATTTGGTAAATGTCCTATGCAACACTGAATCTTAGCTCTCTGAGTTCCTTTTGCCAACAGAACCAAAGACACATTGATATTTCTAAAAGTAAAAGAAACTTATGAGTTATATATACTACTTGAGTTATATAATACTCAAATGCCCCATATTTTCCTATTGCTGCATCTCATTATGTGGCTTTCTTTGCCTTTATTTGCCAAGGTATATTGATTTATGTTCCAAGTTTTTACCATCTCTTGAAGTAGTAAGTATCCAGCCATCTATCTACCTGTGTATCTATCTCCATCTATGTATAAGTGTATGCAGATCTCTCTCTCTCTCTTTCTCTCTCTCTTTCTCTCTCTCTCGTGGTGTGTGTGTGTGTGTGTGTGTGTGTGTGTGTGTGTGTGTGTGCATTTGGCCTTGATAATAAAAACTCAGAGCTAGCTATCAGGAAGTGAAATCTGAAGGATCAGAGAAGCAGAGCAACCAGCCACTATTTCTTATGTCTGCCTCAGACAAAAAGGAGTGATCCTGTCCTCATATTGCCTCCTGAGATTGCTTCAGACTGACTGCTCCTCTCACTTCTTACTCAGATTGATGGCCCTGCATTATATTCCTCTCTCCACCCAGCCATATCCCTTCTCATCTTCACCTTCTTAGTTCTGGGATTAAAGGTGTGAGCTACCACCACTTGGCTCTGTTTCTCTTTTCAAATGGATCACTTTTCTATAGCCAATCCATTGCCTTGAGCTAACAGAGATCCATATGCTTCCGTCTCCCAAGTGCTGGGATTAAAGGTGTGTACCACCACTGACTGGCCCCTATGGCTAACTAGTATGTCTAGTTTTGCACTCTGATCTTCAGGCAAGCTTATATTTGTTAAATCATAAAATATCACCACAGTGCTTTTCTGTTGGCCCTGCCCCTCCCTAGGTTCTATCCTCCAGTGCAAAAAAAAGTAAAAAAAATTCCTCTCAAAACATAAATTACCATGTAGATGAAGAAAGGAAGGAGATTGAGCATGATATGAGCAAAGAAACAAAAATGACTGTAGGGCTTTATGCAACACCAAGAGTTCTGGCTTGAAGATCTCACTAGGAAGAAGTGTGTTGACTGCTTGAGACCAATGCTATATTAAGACGTGAAAACTGTATCTACCAACATCATTTAGTCAAGAATATTCAGATATCAGTGAGCCACATTGTAAGCAAGGAAGCTTTGCCAACTGGTAGTTGGCTTGGCACTTGTGCTTGGCAGTATTGGCTTTCTATTGTTTTATTTTTGGAGGTACTGGGAATAGACTTCATGGAAGTAGGGCTTCCAGCATGTAAGGATAATCTGTACCACCGAGCTACATCTCCTGCCCAGGTATCTGGCTTCCAAAGAGGAATTTTCTCCTCTTCTCTTTGAACTGATATCCCAGTCTGTAAATAAGAGACCGTTTCTATTTAATTGGGGGGAATGTGTATAATCTCACAGTCTTTCATAGCTGCAGTTCATGCATTCTCTTTGTTTCACAATTTTATAAGCAAGTATGTTACTACACATAGAAATCAGAAAGATGTGACCATTTGGTAACAGTTGTGGTGGGAGAATGCCAAGGCATTATGTTAAATAAAACCTTTAAGTCAGAAAAAAGTAAGCACACTCTCTCAGCTTCTTCCTGCCACCCTGTCTGAGTTTGCAGTTTCAAGCTGTGAAGGACTGTACCAGCAATTGTCTGTGTTCCCCAGAGAAAATGAAAGGAACCTACTCGACATTAGTAAATATTTCTAAGTGTTTTGGTTCCCACGTGCCTTAAGTGTGAATTTGAATAAAGATTTTATTCAAGTAAAAGGTTCTTCACTCATTTCCCTACAATAATATTGCTAGGCTTAGTTAATGGGATTCAACTATCTATTCTTTGCAGCAATGTGATGCAATTGTAGAAAATAAGAAATTCTCTGAAGGGAATTATATCTCCTACAACTTTACAAAGCATCACTGAGAGGCTTGATAGAGAAAAATTAGTTAAAAATAGAAAGAGAGGTTTAGGCATTCATTCACTATTTAATTGTCAAGGAGATTGGTTTCCACTGCCACCACACTGACAAACTCTTTCTAGGTTTCTTCCCATATCATCTCCCTTGTGAAGCCAGATGATGACTTTTTGCCATTCTGATTTCTGAACTCCACCATCATTTGGATACAGCATGATGTTAAGGCTCATGTCCAGCATCCTCATCTCTGTTTTTGTAATCCACACATGCTGTTCAGCAAATTTTCCTCCCATGTTTCTCCAAAAGACAGCATCCAAGCCAGCACATATGAGTCTAGGAGAAGGGGTTTAAGAGCCAACTGACATGGCTGTTCCAGCGACACCATCGTTCCCAAATCCCCATTAGTTTCTTTCCTTCTTCAGTATCTTCTCTTCCATTCTCCATAGTTCTTATTAGCATTTCCTTTTTACTGAGTTTCTTTTTGCCGTTTTTTAACCACGAGAAAGTACTGTAGAATTTGAAAAAAAAAAGTTTGTCTTCTTATTTTTGGTACTTACAACTGTGCCTGCCTACCAGTCAGTGTTGCATATTTGTAGAATAAATCATATACAGCTATGGCATTCATCCAGGGTCAGCATTTCCCTCTAGAGGCAAGTAGCATTGTCTACAGATATTTGTTGTATGTGTGTTTGTGTATACATCAGCATACATGTATGCACATGTGACATCATGTTACTGACATCACATAGTGCACAAAAGATATACTGCTCCTAAAAGCCAATAGAGCTGAGTTTGGGAAACTCTGATGTACAGAGTGGTATAGTATAGTTTTTTAAATATAAGATTACTGCCAGTGCTATATGTATGCATGCATGTGTACATTAGAAGTATGTGTGTGCAAAGTTCTTAATTTAGAAAGTACAGTAACATTTTCATCATTTTCTTCTCATGATTGTTCCTAGAAAACACACACACACACACACACACACACACACAAGAGAGAGAGAGAGAGAGAGAGAGAGAGAGAGAGAGAGAGATATGTATAGACAGACAGACAGACGGACAGACAGACAGACAGACATATATACATGCAGGCTTCTTTAGACATCCTTGAAGCTACATGTTAAAACTTACTATTAAATTTCATTTGTATCTAATGGTCCTCCAAAAGGGCAGGATGAAAGATAGGAAACGTAGCCAGAGTTTTCCTGTGTCTTGCCAGCTGCTCCCTAATAGTCATTCAGAGATGTATTATTAGTTATAAATGCTCAACTGATAGCTTAGACTTGTTACTAACTAACTCTCACAACTTAAATTAATTCATTTCTATTATTCTATGGGCTGCCTGAGGTTCTTGGCTTTTTTCACCTTTTTTGCATGACCTGCTTCCTTTCCATCTGGCTGGACATTTCTCTGCCTCTGTCCTCCCACACCATTCTCTCTGCCCTGAAAATCCTGCATAACCATTGGCCAATCAGCTTTTATTGAAAATGAGAGTGATGCATATGTCAATGTACAAAGATTGTACTACTTTCTTAGGTTACAAAGAGGTAAAACATTGCCAAACATAAAAGCACATGCCTATAACCCCAGTATACCAGATACAGAGGCAGGAGGATCACCGCAAGCTCAAAAGCAGCTTGTACACAGGAATTTCTAGAAATCCAGTTAAGGCTTATAGTGATGTTACCAAATAAATACATAATAAATATGCTCTAACAACTTTAAATATCTAAGTATAAGCCCAAACCACCTTAAACACTTTAAAAATGTTTAAAGAATGCCAATTAAATGAAATATATTTTGAAGAATCATGTTTAGGAATTACCTTTCAGAAAATACTGAATGGCATGTGTTAAACCCATAGTTTAAACAGGTTGACTTACTGAGCAGTGGTTTTTGACATTTAGCCAATGAAACTAAACACAGACGCTGGGGAAAAGAGAAGACAAGATGCAATGGAACCCAGTCGAATGGAATGGGAGAGGCTGTGGGAAATGTGAGAAATGATGTAGTCAAGGAACTCTGGCTTCAGGTGAGCACCTGGGAAACTTGTTAGCAAAGAAATAAAAATAAACAGGGCTTGCAATTGATTGACAAGTCAAAGTAACCAATGAAGAGCCTGAACCTACATGGCTCTATCTTTATGTATCTATTTGCAGCTATTTTTCCTCAATTTGATTGCAATAAGTAAAATAGGCCCTATGAATATAGGAAGAGAGTCAAAGCTCATCCAAAAAGAACAGATGAGTGCACTTTGATGATAGAAGTTAACATGAACAAAAGCAATACATTCAAATACACATGAATCCTCTGTACTATAAACATAAGATCATTTATAAGAATTTTAACATCATTAATCTAAGATTACTATATCATAAGTATTGTGTAGTACATGAGGATTTTCAGTGTTTTTTCTTATTAAAAGTTTAAAAGTAATTTTACTATATATATAAACACACTATATATATATATATAAATACACACACCCATATATATATATGTTGCATATATATCATATATATATATATGAATTTCATTTTCATTCTGTATTCTATTAAATGACTTAGTAATGACTCTAACAAGAGTAACTAGGTTTTGCACTGGTAGAGGTAGTAGGTAACACAAAATGCTATCTCTAAAAGCGAAGTTATTTGTAATTGATACCTGCTAGAAAAGACAAAACCAGTTGCCTTAAATGTAATGTCACTCCTTATATCAACCACTCTCCAGTGTAGGCCCTATGCCTACTGTAATTGGCCAACACAGACTCTTTAATTCTTTTGTGTGCTTTTCATTCTGTTTTTCTATTTTCTGTCTTATGTTGTTTTGATTATCATAATTTTGGTTTGTGTTTTTGAGAGAGTATATGAAGTTGGGTGGCTAAGGAGGTGGGGAGGATTGGAGAAGAGTTGGGGAGTGAAATAATATGATTAAAATATATTGTATGAAAAGAATTTAAATAAAAACACTCCTAAAATGAAAAAGTATGCAGGTTGGTTGTCAGGGGCTCTACCAAAGGCTACCTTCATTTAGCATATTAGTTATTTTTAAACTTAGATGACTTTTAGTAAAGCAAGGTTTACATTTTGATTCTTATAGCTGTCTATGTAAACTTGAAGAACTCTTATATGTTATGGCACTCTCTAAAAAATTTGATCAATGAAGGATTAAATGTTTTCAAAATATTCAGAATTAAAAACAAAGCCATGTTGAAGAACAAGATGTGTATGCATTTGTTACCTATATAAAGATGAAGGCTGGAAAACTGATGGAATATCTTAAAAAGAGGATAAATTCATAACATATTCAAGTCTTAGGTGTGTTTATATATATACATATATATATATAATTTTTAAGATTATATGGCTATACATTTTTTTCTCTTTACAAAATTTTTCTTCTCTTATCTTCTGATGAAAATATTTCATAGAAGGAAGTTGAACAACAGGAAGACCCCAAGATGCTACACCTGTTCTCTTTTAAGATAATCAAACTTTTCTTGCTATGTAAAGACTAAAATAGAAAAAAAATACCCTAAAGAGCAACCTAAACACATTTGTGCATCTACACTGTATTATTGATACTGGATTGAAGAACCACAGTAAATCTATATTGGAGTAATATTGAGTGTATGTTTCCTTTTAAGTCTCCATTATCATTTGGCTCGCTACAGGATGAAAACTTAGTAAAATATTTTTAGATAGGCTATAAATTATGAGGCTCTATACTCCATTTCCCTTTTCTCCTCTTCCTTCTCTTCCTTCTTTTTTTCTGCAAAATGGTTTCACTGTGTAGCTCTGGTTATCCTGGCACTCACTTTGTAGACCATACTGACCCAGCCTCCAATTCCTAGAGATTCTCCTGATTTTACCACCATAAAGCTGGCATTAAAGCCGCTGCATCTATCTTTCTATATGGCTTCTTAATATAACCATAGTTTATGTTAAAACAATCTCCTCTCTCTATTCACCCTACCCACTTCTCTTGCTTAAATCTTGCAACCTCCAGTATCCGCTGTCGCTTTTTATTTTTATATTACTCATGTTCTACGATCCTTACTCTCTTCAGGCCTCTTTCCTGCAGTACCTTGTGCACTCGTTCTAGCTTC
Source organism: Cricetiscus sungorus (assembly GCA_030556225.1). Lineage (NCBI taxonomy): Eukaryota > Metazoa > Chordata > Mammalia > Rodentia > Cricetidae > Cricetiscus > Cricetiscus sungorus. The sequence goes on from JANBXA010000372.1 coordinate 76,386,578, forward strand.
CTGGTTTCTACAGACATGTGAAGTTAAACATATAAGTCTAAAGATTTGACGCTATGATCCACATACAGGAGAAATTATGCAGCATTTGACTTCCTGTACCTGAGTTTTCCCACTCAGTGTCATATTTTCCAATCCCATCTATTTTCCTGAAAACCTAATGATTTCATTTTTCTTCACAGCTGAATAAAACTCTATTGTATATATGAACTTGTTTTCATTATTCATTTATAACCATTGATGGTTATGTGAGCTAATTGCATTTTCTAGTTGTCCTGAATAGAACAACAATAAACATTAACATAGCCATATCTCTGTATTATGATTTATAGTATTTTAGGTACATGCCCAGGGTGCTATTACTAGATCATATGGTAATTCTCTTTTTAGTCTTTGAGAGTTCATAGTGCCTGGACCAGTTCACAGTCCCCACCAACAGTGCATAAAGGCAATTTTTGGTCTTAGCATTAGCATCCCTTTGTAACTTGCTAGAAATGAAAATTCTCAAGCCCCAACTAAGACTTGGAAGTAGATGCTCTATTAAACATGGAACTGGCCACTTATGTTTTAGCACACCCACACAGATAACTGAGAATCATTTTTATACTGTGGTATTAAGTAACTATGTCAATGAAAAGATGGATTGATATATTTCAGCCAGAACGGTGGTGTAAGCCTATAATCCTAGCTGCTTGCCAGGTTGAGGCAGTAGAATCACAAAGTTTTGTATATTTCTAGATGACAGAGCAGCAGAAGACCATTATAAGCAAATTTATAAGACACTGTCTCAGAAAGTAATGTTGAAAGGAAGTTTGGGAGTAAAGAGCTCATCGGTAGAGTAATTATTTAATGCAAAGACTTCAATTCTGGAAAACTGGAAAATGGAAGACTTACCAAAGTAAATTGTGAAGTTTAAACAGAGTAGTTCACAACTCATTGTCTGTCTTACATGTCATTGCATCTGCAGTGAACACAGAAAAGCCAATGAGTGCTATGATGGATGGGGGCAGAAGCAAGCAAGGCAGGTCACACTTATGCTGCCTCATTGTCCCCTAGCCTCTTCCATCTGTATACTTCTTATGTGTGAGTTTCCACCAGTTCATATCAATTTTCAGATGAAGTTCTCAACTAAGCCTTTTGAATAAGTGTCTACTGAGGTATTAGAGATGAGAAATAAATGAGTAAAATGAATATAAAGAAACATCCTTTAAAAAAATCCCATTGACAGCTGAACACACCGCAACACTTACAGTAATCTCAGAATTATGAAGATGAGCTAGGGTACATAGTCAAATTCTGTCTTGTGTTGAACACAGTGTTCTATCCAGAATATTTTTGTGGGAGAACAGGTGTGCCATCTCACAAAATAAGAAAAGAAAGTATGGTCCCAGAAGAATGTGAGGGACTGGACTGAAATTAATGCAGTAATTTGAGGCATCACAGTGGACACTGGAGGTCATGGTGTTTTATTTTATTATCACAATTATAAGAACAATAAGACTGCAACAGTAAGCTAGGTCCATGTGGTTTCATCAGTCGTCTATATGGTTCTGCTGTGGTCATCAAGCATGTCTGATCTCCATGGGCCCAGAATCTAACCAGCAAGTTTAGGAACTACAGATTAATACAGTAGACCAAGAAACAAGGTACTTAGCCAGCAGTTGCTGATAAAGTTACATCTCTCTTGTTTTGTTCTTCACTGGGAAGCCTAAAAGTAAAATGATGAGAATATTTTTAAATCATATCCACATGGTTTGTCTTCTTGAAAAGACTAGGGCTTGGGAAGAGGCTGCAACCTCCCCTCAAGTACAAAAAGAAAGGAAGGTGAATTCTATTATCTCAGAGGCCCTTGGGATCAGACATTCAGAAACACTTGCAAAAGAAGAAAACTTCATATTGAAAGGCTTTAGTGTTGATTAAAAAGCTTTTTTTTTTAATTAAAGCCATGGTTATTTTGCATTCATCATACACATTAATTGTGCTGCTATCTCTGGCTTGCAGAAGAGAATGTTATAAAGAATGCAATGACTATTTTGACATGTTGAAAATGCCTATAATTAATATGGATTAAGAAACAAAAGTGAAGTCACCAAGCAATGAGTAATTCCCACCAAAAGATTCCTTCATGGAATGAAATATATCTTTTATTCATGTTCAAAGAACTTTTGAATAATAATTTCTAGTGCAGTTTTGAGTTTTAATAGGACTCATCCTACTTCACAAGATATGTCTACATCTTTGTATTGCTTTTGTTTGTGGCTTTTCGTTTGTAAAAAGATGGCATCATTTACATAGTTAGCCACTATTCATACTATGAGCATGTATGCTCATGATGCCTTGCCCTGTGAGGTCTCAGCCTTCAGCTCTCTAAGACACTTGCATGCTCCCTCCAACTCTTGTCTTCTTAATTGTTACTTACTCAATGAAGCAGTTTATTCACTTTGAATGTGAAATACATCCTTAATTTTCTTCACATTCTTGTTCTAGCACTTTCTTATTCCGAAGTGCCAACCTCAAGTTTTCCAACTGGCTCATAGTTTCTGATATATACTTTCAAACATCATATAGATTTGCCTAAGATTAATTACTTGATTAATGTCTGTCTTCCAATTCAGGGTCTATTATTTTTTCATCAATATAGCCCAGTACTTAGGAGAGTGCCTGCTTGACTAATCATGAGTAATAATATCTGCAAATTTTTTTATATTATTTTCTTTTTTCTTTTTATTTTACATATTGCTCCCAGTTCCCTCTCCCTCCTTTCCTCCTTTCATCTTTCCCTCTCTCCCACTCTCATATGCACTCTGACCTCCCTCCCCTCCCATCCCTCCCTCATTCTACATGTTGGGTGATGCTCTCCAGGAGGGGTAATCTAAATCTGTCAAGTCATTTGGAGTAGGGACTAGGACTTCTCTCCTGTATCTAGGTTAAGGGAGTATCCCTCCATGGGGATGTGCCCACAAAGTCCTTTTGTGCACCAGGAATACATCCTGGTTCCACTGGATGATTATTTTGAGTAGGGAATGTTATGATCAGATATGTCTTAGAAAAAATAACCCTTGTAGTAAGGTCATACTGGAGAGCAAATTGGTTTGTAATGGGAAGTTCTTTGGGGGAGCTGTTGCAGCTGTTCAGGAAAAAAGGGCTTTATCAAATTTATTCTCCCAGTGCTCGCTTGCTATACATTTATGGAGTGTTTACCATGTAAATGTCAGTTTACATGCTGGATATTGAGCAGCAATGGAACTAACTCTATACAGAAAATTGGAAGGGAAGGCTAGATTTCATTCTCAGTTTCAAGTTATAATCAGCAGGATGCACTGAGCTGTTGTAGACTTGGAGAAGAAATTCATGAGGAATAAGCTTTCAAGTTCAGTGAGTTGGAGAGCAGGTAGTTCTGTTAGCCTAATTTTAGGAGTTGGAGACACTGTCAGTTTTCCAAGAGAACCAAATGGTTTCTCAGTTTTAAATCATTGTTCAATGAAGAACTTCTAGTATGTTTTGAATGTTGACCAGATCAGACTGAGAAGGGAAAAAGAACCATTTAAAGTGATAAACATTTTCATTTTAGGGTACACTTAGACCACAGCAAAATCTAACTGTAACAAGACCCTTAATGGGTTCCATGCCAGCTTGGTCTACAGAGTAAGTTCTTTTCTCAAAAAAAAAATTAAGTAAAGAAATAAGGAGAAATAGATATGGATAGATAGATGATAGATAGAAAGAAATATAGATAGATAGATAGATAGATACATGATAAATAGTAAACAGTAGGAGAAATAAATGTGACATGGATAATATAAAATGAATGTGATAGTACACTTAAGTAGGAATATAAATGATATAGAATCATTGCTGAGTAACAATGAATTAATTTTTTGGCTTCTTTAGATGGCAGTTGTAATTATACATATACTATAGCTTAGAATTTTAATGTAGGTTATAGATTATAAAACTGTGTAAAATGTAGCCTTGTCTGTTTAAATGAGTGGTAGAACAACTTTTAAAAAATTTATATTCGCTTTCCTTAGTACATGGCACTATTCTAGCACTTCTCCATTTCAAATATAGTGATAGTTTTTGTTTTGTTTTGTTTTTTTGTAGTAAGCTTTAAAATCTCAAGGCATTGAGGTCAAGGGATAAGCCCACTGTACTTTGTAAGCAAATCATTGTCTAAACTGAGAAAGATTCAAATGAGTGGCAAAAGGAACCTATGGATCTTAGGCTGAGTGGAGTAGCACAGAAATACAGAAATACACAGAATGATCTAAGAATGCTTAGCCTTACCAATTGGAATGTAGAAGATACATATATATTTATTGAAACACTGTCTTCCATTATCTTCTACATTGCATGGGGTTGTGTATTGTTAATAAGCAAAAGTTCTAACAAAATAGCAAAGATCAGCCCAAGACATCAAGCACAGTGATCAAAGAAACCAAGGCTCATAACAAGCATGGTTAAAATCTGAGGGTTATAAGTATTCCATGTACCTGTTAGGAAATAATTATAAAGAAAAGTCAAGTGCATAATTTTCTTGTGTACTTAGTACTCAGAGTAGCTACTGTAGGGGCATCTATGATCTGGGGTCTACATCAGAAAGTTTTCAGTATCCCTCCAAAGATGGCTTCAGCAAAGAAGATTGACAGCAGAGGAAAAACGTACTGTCAAAACTATTATTTTAGGCACTTGACTGATTTTGACTTCCCTGAAATCTGTTTCTCAACACAATTTCCTTGGAAGCATTGCTTCTCACAATATTTACTATTGCAAGCTTCATCAAACAGCCAAGTGATTTCTTAAAAAATAGGGGTCTTGACCTCTGCCTTTGCCTTGGTTGGGAATGTAATCATTCTTTTGTGAATAATCCTGACTCTGTCTGCAGGCTCAGTACTTGTGGCTGGAGTTCACATGAAGGCCTTGCCCATTTTCTTTGCAGCACAGCTCTTCAAATCAGAGCAAATGACTCTTTTCTCCGAGTCCAGTTCATTGACAGAGGGCCAGGCAGAAAATATTAGAGAACCCTGTGCTGGCTGGATCATAGCTATGTACCACAACAAATTGACAAACACAGGCATGCATACCTGTATGACGTTTGATCCCTGGAGGGAAGATAGAAGTTTTTATTCCTTGCTGTGACTTCTATTTGCCACTGAAGCTTTGGTGTGGAGCTCCGAAATCACTGAAGTAGGAATATCTTAGGAGCTTAGATTTTGGGTTGATTCTACTAAACTATGTACTTACATGCTTATTTTTACTTCTATCTTAATTTTCTAGGTCTGGGAACTCAACCCTGGGCCTTAACCCCGTTTGTAATTTTTAAATGTTAAGACCTATCATACCAAGTTGCCCAGGCTGGCTTTGAACTTGCCATCCTCCTTCTTCAGCTTCCTTGCACTAACAAAGTTTTGACTTATTAGTTTCCTATGATCTTCATTTCTACATCTGATCAACAAGAATGAATGAAAATTATCTGTTTATTGAAACAGTTGTGCACCACAAAAGTGTTTGGCATATGACAGCCTCTCAAGAAAGTTGTGTTACTATTCCAATGGAAGTACACATGCATAACCAAGGTTGCAATCTTATAACTATCATAGCTCAAAACCTTTGCTGTCAAGAATGCCATTTTATTCATTTAGACAATGAACCAAAGCTTGCTCTGTAATATAAATATGAAAACCCAGAGACAGATATTGGGGTTAAAACTGAAAAATCATAAAAGCAAAGCAGCCAAGCCAGTTTCTCTTACCTCTACCCAGGCAGAAGCAATCCTGCCCTGTACATGGCTGGGGACTAATTGTCTGGATGTGGCTGGAGAAAAAAAGTCCCCAGACTGGATATATGCTTCTATCTTATGTACCTCAAGTACATAAGATTAAAGGCATGTGATCCCAAGTGCTGAGATCACCTTTGTGTGAACTGTTTCTCTTTTAGGCTGGATCAATTTCATGTACCTCAGTGTGGCCTTGAACTAAAAGAGATCCATCTACTTGTGTCTTGAGTCCCAGAATTAAAGGTGTGTATCACCATTGCCTGGCTCTATGGCTTGTGGCTACTTTTGCATTCTGAACCCTCAGGCAAGCTTTGATACATCATAATTAAGAAATCATCACATTGCTCTTCTTCAATTGCATAGTTTTCTTGACCATTATTTTTGGAAAAATTTATTTTGCTTTTATTTATGTGTATGGCTGTTTTTGCCTGCATGCATAATATGTACACCATCTGTGTACTCTGCTCACAGAGGACAAATTAGGCCTTTGACCTTCATGTAATAGGAGTACAGACAGTTTTGATCTGCCACATGGATGCCTGGAATCAAACTGAGGCCCTATGGAAGAATATTCAGGGATTTTAACTGCCAAGCCATCTCTCCACACCCTAGATACTGCCACAGTTTTTAAGTGTTAAATATTTGATGTTTTAAGTGATAACTTAAAACAATAGATACATATTAGTTATGTGGCTAAACATAGTAAGCACTTGCTTGAGATGTAACCCCAAATGGAGGTTATCAGGTTGAGTGGCTCTGATAGCTTTAGCTGTACTTGGTAATGTGTCTACCAGTCAGCTGCATATTGATGGATCTAGGGTAAGTGTGGGCATCTTACCTAGGTCTGTTGCACCTGTATTCCATTATTCTGGCATGCAGTGCTCTGTCTAGACATGTTCTCGTAAAGGCAGCAAAAACACAATATAGAGGAGTCTAATTACCAGGTGTTTGGCTAGATTCTACTTTATATTGCATCTACTAGCATCTTATTGGTCAAAGCAAGTCACATGACTGAGTACAGAGTCAACAGTCAAGGTGGGTTAGCCCCTATATAATATTTGCTAGAGAAATAGAACTCATAGTCTGTATAGAATTGTAAGAGGTGGTTTATTATACAGGCTCACATGACCAGGGTTTGGATCAACTAGCAAATGGAACTCAGTTGGTAGGGTGCTTGGTAGTGTGATTTATCTCACATGTAGAAGGTCCTGGGAATACAATTCTCAGACATATGGCTATATACCTATTGTCCCAGAACAGGTGAGTTGGAGGTAGGAAGACAAAGAGTTCAAGAGCATCTTCTACAAATAACAAATTTGAGGCCAGAGCAGGATAAATGAAAACCTGCCTAATTAAATAAATAAACAAATAAAGAAAATATGGATATGGGAGAGAGGTAGGGACACTCTGACAAGTGGCAACTGTGTAGTAACCTCTGCATAAGGGGCCTGCCATTTCACATTGCCTGGATGTTAGGGGAAAGGCCTCTGCCTACCTTATGCTTCCTTCCCTGAAGTCATGTAGCTGTTTTTCCTGGATTTGCCATTAACACAGTAAGTATATTAGAAGGACTTGATGACTTCCATATAGCTGAGATTATAGTCTTGTATAACTGATATTAATAAGGTAACCTGAACTCTTATTTCAGAATACAGACTCAGAGCTAGGCATGGTGATGCATGCCTTTAATGACAACACTCAGGAAGCAGAGGCAGGGAGATCTGTGTGAGTTCAAAGCCAGCCTGATCTATATAATGAGTTTCAGGATAGCGAAGACTATGTAGAGAGATCCTGTATCAAAAATAAAACAACAACTAAAACAATAGGAGAAGAAAAAAAAGAAGAAAAAAAGATTGATCAACCCAATACTGAAAATTAGTCCTAACTCTTTAGACTAAGTTGCCACTGATTAAAAAGACAGGTGTAGAATTTTTCCTGGATGCTCTGAATTATATCATAGAGATGCATATGAAGCTGGCAATGGAAAAGCCATTCAAGATTAGACTTCTTGGCCTTCATTCACCTTGAAGAGTCAAATGTGACTGAGAACCCCATTGTGGCTCTAGTAAGGAGCACATTAACATTGTATGGAAGGGTTGACAAAGAGTCCCTTCAGAACTTGGACAGTAGTCCATGGCTTCCAGCCTTACCCATGCCAAGAGCTAGGTTTCTTTGGCTGCTATTGATTACTTTACTTGGTATTTTATTTAATTATCGTTAGATAAAACAGTAGATAGACGTCATTGCAAAAAGCCACCCATGGCAGCTGGTTGTTAGAGAAAACAAATCTTGCTTTTTAGCCTCTGACTTAAAGCCTGCTGGTCCCTCAGGGAAATTCTCTAACCCGCTGAGCAGTTGTGGGGTCACATTCTAGGCTTCTGTACCCTCATTTCATGCTGCATTCCCCAGAGGGGGTCTCAAGTACTTTAGAAGCTGATAGAGTTTGGCTGTCATTTGAAAGTGTTTTCCTTCTAACTGTTTTCATTTAGAAGCTCATTTAGACTGTGCTTTCAAGTAGGCTCAGCTCCGTTTCACATCCTTGACATGTACAACACAGGCTGCTGTGGCAAGGGTGGAAGGAGACAATTCAATCAGAGTGTGCTTTTGTCAAGAAAGAAATGAATATTATTTGTTCATCTTACAGTTCAGGATTCTGGGGGGGGGGAGGCTATATTATGATGTTTGGCAAAGTCCCTGGCAAGACAGAAAGGCATGGTGTGAGAGCAACCTCTGTAGTATTAAGGTTTCTTTAAAACAGTGGGGATTGACTGCAGGCAAAATATCAAGCTGCAAATCACTGCTCCACAACTCCTTGATCATCAGTGGTAATCCCAAGAACATAGTTAATTTCCTATTTAGACCTAATTTCTCTTTGTTCCTTAATGATATTTCTTTGCACTCAGAGTAAGCCATCTGTTGGCAACAGCCCACAAAAACAGACACTGCACACTCCATGATCTTGGAGTGATACACTTACACTGTGGGGATGACAAAATGGTCTCTTCTCAATCCTAGGGGCACCTTTAAAATTTCTAATTTTTTCATCTCTTTTGCCACGTGTTATTTCACTGTGGTTTTTTAAATCTTTGTGATGTAAAGATAATGCTTTTACCACCAATGACATACTCTGTGGACAGCTGAGTTTACAGATCCACTGAGAAATAGATTCTGATTTTCTTTTTAAAGCCCCTACTTTAATAAACTGCCAAATTCTCTTACCTTACTTTTTCTTCAAGAGAATCTATAATGGGTGGTACAGACCAGAAATCAAAGGTATATCTGGATGAGTCCTAAAAGGTTGAAGTGCAACAGAGTGTATAAATGTGTGGAACAATGTTATGTGGCTACAGGACCGTGTAACATATTGAGATTTGCCCATTCCCATCCAGTCTATGAGTATAGTTTCATCTATGGTATGAACAGCATTCCTGGTAGAATGCAGCAGTCTCTACAGATGAATGCAAGGAAGGGTGTCTGCAGCTGAACACAATAAGAAAGGGGACTACTGAACTGAAACCACGAGACATGCCTATTTTAAATGGTTGTGCATTGATTTTTATCTCTTTGACCCTCTCAGCTGCCCCTTGAGTTTATCATATTATTTATGTTGCAAATGTGAGAGAGAAGTCTCAGAGTTCCATAGCTATTAAGTAGCACAATCTGGTTGGCAACTAGACAGTTTGATGTCAAGGTTTTTCTACATTGACGCTAAAATAGGGAACGATTTAGAAATGAAGCTGTTTTATCCTACCAACTGCAGGGAACCTCCAAAGAATAAAAGGAAGAATTCAGGTTGAGTTAAAAGGAAGTGTTAGAAATATTGAAATGGACACTCAAAGTACATCGGAGCAAAGGTGAGTGAGGAAGAGGCTTGTTTGATCTTCTCTTTGGCTCCCTTGTGTTTTGAAATCTGATTCCTTTTGATGCTGGGGCTTTAGATGTTGTTTTTCTCTATCTTCAGATGGCTTTTCCATCTCCCAGAGCAATTAAAAGGTAATATCACTGTTTTACCTTATGGAGCCTGACATCTGATTCATACACCACTCAGCCTGAAGGCATAATTTTCATACTCACTTAGGTGCATGTCAAATAGTGAATTGATCTCTTACAGGATTTGGAAGGAATTCCCTTTTCCAAAAGAGATTCAGGTGAGTGAATGAAATTAATGTCCCTGTTACTCCCCATCTTGTTTAATTAGCAAACCAGAGAACTAACAATTATCTAATCTGTCAGCCATTTTGATAGCTTGCTGTTTAGTCAAATCCAAAATCTAGAGTCTACCCCAGCCTCAATTGTCAGCAACTGATACTGTCCCTCCAACCAAAGAGCTACTTCAGCTGGGCATGGCTATACAGGTTGGTGATCCCAGCAATGGAGAGACTGAGGCAGGAACATTGCTTTTAATTTGAAGCCAGCTTTCTAATGTAGTACATTCCAGGCTAGCCAGGGCCACAAAATAATTGCCACAGGAAAAAATAGTTAAGGTCTTCTGAAAGCTCATTAGTGTAAACTTTCTATTCTTCTGTGCCTATTCCAGGACCCCCCAGACTAATACCACAGGTCCCTCCCTCTCACAAATTCTCAACAGTTCTAAAGGGGTGGAAGCAATCCATGGATCCAGACCAATGCTGCTTCCTCCCTGAGAATTCCAAATGCAGAAGCACTTGCTGTTCTTATCTCATAATATACGCCAATGCCATCATTTCTTTTTTTCCTCTAACAATCTGTCCATGATGATGTGTTCTATGAGATATCTTTGCTGAGGGATTGTGTCTGTAAGCCGTATGCTGTATCTGGAAAGCTAGCCCAGTTATAACCTTTGGATTTTTAAATGAGTGAAATAGGACTTCTCACACTACTTTGTACTTATCTCTGGCTGGTCTTGGATCCTAAGTACTTTTTCCGACTGAGGCTACAGAACACATGTAATGTGATCAGCAATTTGAAGATTGAAATGCCACATAATTGCTCTTGTCTGCCAAATTTGTGGTTCCCATTTTCAGAGGCTTTTCTGTCTCTTGCCATGAGCTGACATGGGGTTTCTGACTCTAGAGAGGCAATGAGTAGTTTGCCAAGAGAGATGAAATATTCTGAGTTGATTCAATAAGGTTTTATGCGTGAATGCTTTCATTTTTCCATCATGCCTATTAAGTATCTTTTATCTCAGAACTTACCTTTTCCTCCATTTTTACCTTACCCAGTAATTGTTTTTAAGTAAACTTTGGTTTTAGGTTAGACACTCTCTAAATATTGTTTGCAATGCCCGTTATAGACAAGGAGTTACCACATTCCTCACTTTGATGTGTCCAAATACTCTTCTCTTGTTTCTATCTATCTATACCCTTCCATTTATTCATCAACCCATCTATCATCCATCCATTCATCTGTGTGGGAAGCAGAGGAGTCCTGAGTGAATGAGGTCTTGAATGGAAGTGAATTGTTGACATGAGCACAGTCATGTAGGACTCCAGTGCCTGACAATGGCAAAGCCTTAAATGACTGAGGCTCTGGAGAGATGTCAAAGCTTCCCTTGGGAGTTAAGGTGGGAGTGAGTGATCAGTATCTGAAAAGACTGGCAACTAACCAGCTAACCTCACCCCCTCCCACCTCTATACTGTACGAAACAAACAAAAACACAGTAGTTCAGGTTGTCTATGTAGTAAGGCAGCCCCATCAGAACAAACATACTATATCCAACCCCAGATTTCCATCCATATATATGGTTGTCTGTCCTTTCTTCATTCTGCTGGCTTCCCCAGCCAGGGCTCAAGGACCAAGTCGTGCAGATCATGGATACAGATCTGTTGTCTGTTTTGTTAGGGGATAGTCTCATAACTTGGCTTTATTCTGTTATATTACAGTAGAATGGTATTCTAGCTTTTTATATTTTCTAAATCAGTCAATGAAGATGTTTTAGCCATTCTAATAAAAAGTGTTTGAGACTCTGCACCTGAAGCACATAGTCTAAAACATACTCAAATGTTGAAGAACTTCCTTCGAGAGGAGCAGTTCACTTCCTCTACATGGAATCTGGGACAACAATAGGGAAGTGTTTTTAGCTGACAGACTTAGGCAAGAGTAACAGTATTGAACTTCCAAGTTATATTATGAAAGGGCATCTAACTTCTTGAATTGTTGCATTATCCTTTGTAGGAGGAAGCAGTACTATATGGAAATTAATAGTGTAGGAGAAAAGATGCACAGGTGAGCTAGACAACAATAAAGTAAGCCCCTAGCCAGCAGCCAATAAGCACATTGAGCACTCGATATTTGCTAACACCAGCTCTGCAAGATATTCAGCTTCAGTGTCATAAAAAGTATCTAGGCAAGAGCTTCTGAGGCAAGCTTTTCTGGCTACAGCTTGGTCCTGAATCTAAGTTTCTAAAAGCTGTAAAACAGTAACATGTTTCATTTAACTGCTAAATGTGGGGAAATCTCTTAAATAGTAGAGAGTATAGAATGAAAATTTTTTTTAAAAAAAGGCTATTGTTGTAGGATTTTCTGCCATCTGTCTTGGCCCCAGAGATGCGCCAGCCCCAAATAACACACAGAGATACTGTATTAGATATAAAGCTGTTAGCCTGTTACTAGGATTTCTTATTAACTAACTATGTCTTAAATATTAACCCCTTTCCATTAATCTAAGTATTTCCACATGGTCTTACCTTACCTGAGAAAGGGCCCAGACCTCTTTTCTCTCCAGTCTCTACATCTTGACTCTTCCCTACTACTTCCTCTCTCCTCCTTGGCCCCTAGTCCTGCCTATCTTGCTTTCCTATTGGCCAACAGTGCTTTATTCATTAACCAATACGAGAAACATATTTACAGAATGACATCTCCATCAAGCTATGTTTGACTAGTAAGTTACTGAGAACTTTAGAGGAAGCTCATCATTTTTCTGAAGTGGACTAACTATTTTTCTGGTTTTAAGTCTTTATAATTTAAACTTGGGTTTCTTTGTTGCTTTTGCTATGAGGTAGAAATTTAAGCAAAAACAGATAAAGTATGAACGTCTGTTCAAATATTTTTCTCCAAGGGTCATATGCCTACTTTGGTATGTAGACAATGCCTTGGTTGCATGAGTTCAGAGGCCAATAGAGAAAGAAGGTAAAGATGACTGTAAGTCATTGCTTCCCTCTATTCCTGGACTTGGTTCTTAGTTTTCAGTATCTTGAAGAACAGTTACCATGCTAGCTATCCTTGACATGATTGAGTAATGTAATTCACTGCAGACTGAAATTTCATTTTGACTTTGAGGCCACAATTCTCCAGATCTTTCTAGAAAGTAGCAATTCTTCTTATATTTCCCCCTGTTGTGGCTAAAATATTGCAATCCAAGTTGTTTTGACTTGACCCTTCCTACATCACACATTTAATAATGTAGTTAACTCAAATTAAATATTGGTTTTGTGCTTGCCATCTATATATCTACAATATATCTACAAATCTCTTTTTTTTTGCAGAGCGATTGAAAACTTAGCCTTAATTTAAAAATATACCATTTCATTTGCAAATGCAGCATAAGAAATAGTGCATTTTTGTTCCTTTCCTTTTCTATGGGGGCCATGTATGCCTCTCTTAGGGTCGTCCTTTATTCCTAGTTTCTCTGGCAGTGTGGATGGTAGGCTGGTGAGCCTTTGTGCTATATCTAAAATCTATATGTGAGTGAGTACATACCATGTTCATCTTTTTGTAACTGGGTTACCTCACACAGGGTTGTTTCTTCTAGTTCCATCCATTTGCCGGTAAATTTCAAGATTCTATTTTTTTTTCCACTGAGTAGTACTCCATTGTGTAAATGTACCACATTTTCTTTATCCATTCTTCAGCTGAGGGGCATCTAGGTTGCTTCCAGGTTCTGGCTATTACAAATGCTGTTATGAACATAGCTGAAGAGATATCTTTGTCGCATGAATGTGCATATTTTGGGTGTATGCCTAAGAGTGGTATTACTTAATATTGTGGTAGATGGATTCCCATTCTCCTGAGGAACTGCCATACTGATTTCCAAAGTGGCTGTACAAGTTTTGCACTCCCACCAGCAGTGGAGTAGTGTTTCTCTTTCTCCACATCACCTCCAGCATAAACTGTCATTGGTATTTTTTTATTTTAGCCATTCTGACAGGAGTAAGATGGTATTTCAGAGTTGTCATTTCCCTTGGGAGCAGGGGGGAAGGGGAGAGGGAGTTAGGAGAAAGAGGTAGGGAAAGGAGAATATGAAAGAGCAGGAAAAGGGAGTCTGGAAAAGAATGGATGAAAACAAAAAAAGAGATACCATAATAGAGGAAGCCATTATAGGTTTAAAGAGAAATCTGGCACTGTGGAAATGTCCAGAGACCTGCAAGGATGACCCCAACTAACAATCTAAGCAATAGTGGAGAGGCTACCTTAAATACCCTTCCCTGATAATGAGATTTATGACTACCTTATATGCCATTCTAGAGGCTTCATCCAGTAGCTGATGGAAGCAGAATCAGTCACCCATAGCTAAACACTGAGCTAACTCCTGGAATCCAGTTGCAGAGAGGGAGAAGTGATGAGTAAATCTGTAGCATGTATGTTTTCTGCCAGTCCTTCTGGTCCCATTCTTTGTTCTTCCGTGCCAGCCGCCTGGTCCTGCCACAACACGTACCCCAATAACATGCAGAGACTCTGTATTTGATACAAGCTGTTGGCCACTTATTATCATTGTTTATCGACTAGCTTTGTCTTAATGATTAACCCATTTCTACTTATCTAAGTATTTCCACGTGGTCATCTTATCAGAGAGTGGTGGGCCAGCATCTTGCTTCCTCCAAGTTCTACATGCTGACTCCTCCTCACTACTTCCTCTTTCCTCCTTGTCTCCTAGCCCCACCTATCTTTCTTTCCCATTGGCCAAATAGTGCTTTATTCATTAACCAGTATGAGAAACATATTTACAGAATAACATCTCCCATCATAAATGAGTCAAGACCAGGCAGGATAAACTCAGAGAAACAGCTGACCTGAACAAGAAAAAGCTCATGGTTCCCAGCCTGATAACTGGAAAACCAGCATAGGACTGACCCAGACTCCCTAAATGTGGGTCTCAGTTATGAGGTCTGAGAAGTCTATGGGACCTGTGACAATGGAACCAGGATGTATCCCAACTGTAAGAATGGACTTCAGGAGCCTATTCCCCTTGGAAGGATACTCCCTTAGTATCCCTTAGATACAAGAGAGGGCCAGGGACCTACCCCAAATGACTTGACAGACTTTGATGATCCCTCATGGAAGGACTCACCCTCCCTGGGGAGTGTGTGGGGGATGGGATAGGGAAGTCTACAGGGTCCATGGGAGGATGGGAGAGAGAGGGAACTGAGGTGGGTATGTAAAATAAGAAAAAAAAAATAAAGAAAAAAAGAAATAGTGTATTTTTAAAAATATTACCAAAACAAGTTACCATACTCAAGGCTAGATTTACTATTATAATACATCTAGTATGCCCTCCATATTCAGATTTAACCAGCTATGTTTTGCATTGAGTTTGCACTTTACTGTCTTCTGGGTTTCTTTTTTTAATGCAGTTTTCAGTGAATCACTTTGTCTTGGCAAATACTTTTACCATCCTGTAAAGTAGGAATTTCTACATCATTTGCATGGGTTTGTCAAAATTGGTATTCTATTTTTGAAATGTTCCCAAATTTGTATCTAACTCTTAAAAATTCTCTAACTCCTAGCTGTGTACCTTGGCATGACTGTGGCAAAACACAAGTGTTTACACACAATGCATACAAAAATATATAATATATTTTAGAGAGTATTCCTCATGTATAGGAGTCTGGTCAGGATAACAGGTAACCTTTCCCTCAGCTCCTCCAATCCAGCCCCAATCTCTTCCCCAGCTCTACCAGCTATGGCCACCTTCTCCCCCTGTAACAATCTCCAGTGGATCACACATATCTTCCCCTCCTAACTTCTCTACCCCCACTCACTGCTTTGTGCACCACTCCACCTCTAGGACAACTCCTAAAAATGTAGCTGCCCATCACCTACATCTCATATCAGTTTCTGAGAAAACTCAAACTACAACAGTTGCACAAACTAAACATTTCCCATCAAAGTATATCTTACCTTTTATAAATAAAAAGATGGATGTTTCTTGGATATGATACATTATTTATTAGCTGCATAAACTCGGATGTATTTTAATTTAGATAAAAATTAGCATACGATGTTTGTATTATATTAGCTTTTTAAAGATTTTGTTATATTCTTTATTTATATGCCTGTTATATGCATATGAATACATGACCCAACAGAGTATGGAAGAGGCATCAGATTTGGCATACAGCTATAGTAACAGTTGGTTGTGAGATACCCAACATAGGTAATGGGAACTGAACTCAAGTCCTGTGTAAGATCAGTGACAATACTTAACCATTGAGCAATTTTTTCCAATTGGTTTAATAACTTTTCCTGTGAAATCAGTGTTTCATTTTTTTCATATTAAAATATATAAATTTGACAATCTCATTCAGTAAAAAGATATATAATATTAATTTTCTTAAATAAAATATTAATCTTGAAATTGAAGAGATATCAAGCTAAAAATGTATTAATGTATACTGTGCCTTCTGAACTCCTTAGGTACCTGAATTTATACTTAACACACACACACACACACACACACACACACACACACACATATACATACACACACACACACACACTTTAAAAAAACCTTTAGAAAACCATGATTATCCAATGTATCTTTATACTGGGAATTTACTGGAATCATTTAATGAAATATATGGTATCATTTTAGGTTTAATTGCATATTTTGGAACTGTTTCCTTGAGTATGTGTGTAGGGTGGCATGAAGATTAAATGGACATCACATAGAAAGCTTGGGTGTTAAATTCTGAACACCAAGTAAAAAATGCCCTTAAAATACCTTTGTTTATAAAGAAATGACATTAACCATTTATCCATAGAGGAATAAACATCTAAGCATACTTACTAATCTCATGAACCTCATGCTATGTTCACAGACTCCTTATCTTCTATTCATTTCAACTATGCAGATCTTCAAGTTAGAGAGAACTTTATTTCTTGCTAAATTCTACTAAAATGCAGAAGCTCTACTTATGCAAGTGGAATTTGAATTATTCTTGACCCTGTAACACTAGGTTACAAGCATCTTCCAGTTAACAGATTGTAAAGGGATATTAGAAATATATGAGTAGGTAAAGAAGAAAGTGGTCGAAGGTGAGCAGAGGAAGAGCTGGTAGATGACTGAGTGAAAGTTCACAAACCAACAATCAACCTCAACCTCTACATTAGTTACTTTTCTATTGCTTGGATAAAACACCATGATCAAAGTAACATACAAAAGAGTTTATTTGGGCTTATGTTTCCAGAGAGTTAGAGTCCATAGTGATAGGAATAGCCTGACAGTAGACATGGCTGTTGGAACAGGAAGTTGAATGCTCACATCTTGAACTGCAAGCAAAAAGAGTAAACTAGAAATGGTGTGGAGCCTTTGAATTCTCAAATCCCACCTCTGGCGATATACTCACTCCACAAGGCTGCTCTCCAAAATCTCCTCAAGCAGCACTACCAACTAGGGATCAAGTGAACAAATACCTGAGCATTTGAGTATTTGGGTGGCATTTTCATTTAAATTACTGCATCTGTTTTATAAAGATGATCTGCTGGCCACTGATTCATAATCCCAGAATAGAGCAATTAGTTATTTTTATCAGTTGTATCTTTGTGTAACAGGCAAATGGTTGGACATGTGTGGGTTTAAAAAATTTCCTGATTATAGAGTGTCCTTTAAACTAGATATTTCCATCTAGAAATTTGTTTATATAATAGTGAAGTTTAATATAATTTTGAGCTATCTTTTTAGAATGATCTAGTATTTTTCTGGAAACTGTACAAAACATATACATACAGTAACTCTTAATTATGCTGAATTGTGGATGGGTCCTATCCTTTGTCAGTCCTTAAAAAATACCACTGAAATCTAGGGTAACAGTCAAGTGCTAAGAGTTGGGACAATTAATTTTAAAACTTATACTCTGAGCTTATCTGACTTATCAAGAAAATTTGACATGAGAAACAACTGTAAATTCATTGTTATTGTAAGTGTGTGACATTTATAGCCTACACTAATCTTCTAACAAGGAACAAGTTTATTTCATTTGGAAGGAGTTGACTCAGCATTGATTGCCCTGATCTGTATCAATCTAGGACTCTAAATGCAGCTCTTTGGATCACATGACTTCATCAGACCTGCTTCTGAATTGTGTTTGGCTCAGTGAAGCAGAGAGTCTTAGAGATGGGAAATTAAAATGGGTCATCTGCATCTGTGTCCTCTTTGAGGCATGTCACAAAATCAGTCCATTCCGGGAACACTGTAAACAGTTTACCCATCTGTCTAGTTTAATCTATTTGGGGATTAGACCTTGTAGCTTCTCAGACTACAGGGCTGTGCTAGAGGCTCACTCACTTATGATATGTGTTTCCAGAACTCTGGTTGCACCAATATAAATGATGGATTTAGGACACAATGTTTACCTAAAGAATCATGATCACTTGATTTGTACTAAGATTTTTGGTTTATTTTTCTGCAACTTTTACTAAAATTAAAGCTGTTTACTGAGGAGATAAAATAACCACTGGGTTTTCAAGGTACTCAGTTTCTGGTAACCAGCAATCTACATCTCTTTGAAACATTTTTGGTCATACATCATTTATTATTTATGGGAATGGGTTCCTCCATGATAACAATTTTAGAAGAAACCTACTTGACTCCCCCTTCATAACACTGCTACCCCAGTGTCATGAAACAACAAAACTCATATGTCTAGCCATGGGAATACAACAAAACTGTGTTTACTATTTAGACAGAGAACATAAGAAAAGCATTTGCATTACATTGCCAAAAATAACCACTGTCTCTTTCTGCTTGTCATCTGACTCCAGTTTTCATGTGGCATACTTGCTTGGAAAACAGAGTCCATATCTAAGAAGTGGACCCTTGCTCTGTTCTAACTCATGTCTTTTCATGGGTGATAAACATGAATTCAAACCACATTCAAGTTGATATGGTAGGAAAAGGGGAGGATTTTCCTGTAAAGCTTGTTTACTGCTTAATTACAATTTTGATTTTTTTCCCATGAATTTCAACATCTCACAGTTATATTATCAATTTGCCAGTCAAAACTGACCACTGAAGGTGGAGAGCATTCAGATATATTGTAGGCAAATTGGGCTTGGGGGCAACATAGAATTGGCATGCAAATGAAGGACAGTGGCTCATCATTGCAACAGTTTTGCTCCATTCACAGGATCACTGTTGGCAGAGCATTCTAAGGATGCACATTTAGATATTTCTTTAAAGAATTAGGTTCATTTTTTAACATTTAAATTAAAAACAATCTTTATTTTACATATCAATGTCAGTTCCCTCTCCCTCATATCTTCCCATTTCCCCCACCAACCCCCCATCCCATCTTCCTTCTGTTCCCCAGGGAGGATGAGGCCTTCAATGGGGGATCATCAGACTGTCTCATTTGGGGCAGGTCCTAGGCTGAGAGAGTATCCCTCTATGGGGAGTGGGCTCCCAAAATCCATATTAGGGATAAAAACTGTTCTACTACCAGAGGCCCCATTGTCTACCAAGTTCTCCTAACTAATACCCACTGTGTCGGAACCATCAGGTCCTCTATCTGTGAATAAACAATCAGAAAACACATGTAATAAGAATGCGTTTAAGAGAGCAGTCACTTAGCATATGGCTGTTATAAGCATATTGGCCATGGTTATAACTACTATGTAAATAAGTTGTGCAATTTCCACCCATATGGTCAGATATGGAGATATTCAAGAAATTTCATCAAAACTAGGCAAAACCAGCATGGCCAGCCTGGGGTTCCCAGGCATGGTAGCCTTAGTTCGCCTATGAGCATTTCACTGTCACCATTGGTGTCAGTAGATCTTTCCATTCTGAATATACAGCTGTGTTCCCCTGGAATTTCTAACTTCCAGTATGTAGCCTCTGACACCTCAGCAGATTCCTTCTACTCTAAAACAATAGACCATTTCTATTTTGCTTCATAATGGAAGACAGAGAACTGCCTCTAACAACCTTACCAAAGTGCTGTGCTTCTCTTTACCCAAACACAAAAGAGAATTACTTTTTCCTTAATTTAAATGCATGACAATTTCGTTCCAGCTAGTTGACTGTATTTTGTCTTTTGCTTATATTCTTTTCCCATATCTTCCAAGGTCTCCACAACATGCAGAAAGTTTTATGCCTCTAGTGCTATCACTTTATCCAATGGATTTTTATTGTTAGTGGTTTCATTGCTGTGAAGACACACCATGTCCACAGCAACCCTTATAAAGAAAACCTTTAATTGGTGTGGTTTGCTTATAGTTTTAGACGTTTGGCCCCTTATCATCATGACAGGAAGTATGGCAGTGTGAAGTGGCATATGTGAATACTGGAGATGAGAATGCTACATCTTAAAGGCAAACAAAGTCAATTGACTGTCACACTGAGGGAAGCTTGAGCAAGAGAGACCTCAAAACCCACTTCCCACAGTGACACAGTGGCCCCCAACGAGGCCACAACTACTAATAGTGTCACTCCCTTTGGGGCCCTTTTCTTTCAAACCACTATATGACTAAACTCAAGAAGTTTTGGTTAAAAAGTGAACTTCCATCAGTTTACCAGGTTTAAGGGGCTAGGATTTTTTCCTACAATAAAAATGTTAGCAGAGATTTTACATCATCGTTTATTAGAGATAAAAAGATGGGCAGATCTCTTAAATATAGAAAGCTAGCTTAATTGACTATCAAAATTAACAGTTTTGTTTGATCATTTTAAAGCTCTGAATTCATAAAGTATTCAGTGTGATATGCTGCTAAGAGCATACTTTTCTTTTAATATAACACACTGAAAGATCTCAGGCTGAATCTATTACATATGGATATGGGTAAAATTTGCATCTATTCAGTAACAACAGTGGGTAAAAGCATTATGTGAACAGCAGTCCTAGTTAAAAACTACCCATTGGATAAGGTGCAGACATTAGAGTAATTCTGGGCCTCTTATTTTATACTTGTCATATTGACTAGGTTATAAGTGATGGACATTCCAGTGCATGTTGTGTGGTATTCTATGTTGTTGGGGGCATCTGTAGGATCCAGCCAACCTGAGACAGGAAGTGTGGATTGAGGAGAGGAATAGGCAAGAGACAAGAGATAGAGTTGGGAAGGGAACTGGTGAATACAAGGATCAGCCCAAGTTTATTGTTCAAAGATCTTTCATCTCCCCATCAAAAGATGGAGAGAAGGCGAAAGACTTCTTTTCCAAAGATACCAAGAATAAACAGAGTAATTACCTGAGTTAATTATTCTGTTGTTTAGGCAGGACATGCAACAACCATACCTCAGACCAAACATCCTTTTGCATTTATATCTCAGGCTAGACATCTTTGCTGTTTCACCTTGCAGGAGCAATAGTGGGCATGAACTCTCTGACCTCAAGTGAAGTAGAATCATTTCTATGGGCCTGGACAGTGTCACTCATTTCTTAACCCAAAGTTCTACTGTGCAGCTGCCACCTTCTTTCTTTCCTGTGAGAAATCTGCTAGAGAGCACTTAACTCAGATGGGTTTAAATAGCAGTCACTTCATATATGCCTACTGTATACTGGGTACCATTCAAAAGTATGGTTAAACCTGCCATGCAATTGCCTTTCAATTCTATAAGATTTAAATAACTAAGATAAAAAGATCAAAGAGTCAGATATCAAGACTTCTAAACCTAAGATCCTTTAGCTCATAAAACCCGAAGTTAATTGAATAAAATAGATACAATATTTCTTTTTAGTTTAAATGTTGAAACTCTAACATTATTTGAGATCAAAGATTTTCACTTGTTCCCTGTCCTCCCTTATTCCCCATATTCTCACCACTCTATAAAATGAGAGCTTCTATCAGTTTTTGCAGGAATTAAAGTTAAAAAGCTCAATTTCTCCCTTTAAATTTTGGCAGAGAAATGAGTGGTTGCATGGCATAGGGTTACATTACTGGTCCCTAATGTTGATAAGCACTGTGGTTGGAATCCCTGGCCATGTGTACGCTCTCCATTTGGACTCATAGGGTAAATAAGGCTGAGGTTGACCACCATTTTGATGAAATTCTTTTTTTTTAAGTCATTGTCTTGCAGACTCAGTTTTCAGCACCTGTGCATCCAAGGGTATACATATGGAGACAACAGTCAGAAAGCCTTTGAAGCTTGCATCAAAACTTCTTTTGTCTATCCTCTTCCCAGTAAACTTGTGTGTTAATTCCTAACTCTTGGTACACTTCGGTTGATCCCTGGCTTACTGTTTATAGGTGTACAACCTTTTATTTTCCTCTTCACACTTTAAGGTTTCATTTAACTAATCACAATCAAGACATCATGGGTATAATGCATGTTACTTTCTGCCTCACAGACCAAGATATTGGCTGCAAAAACATTACAATATTATGTAGATATCTTTGATATAAAAAAATGAACATTCAGGAAGTCTTCAAGGGGTGGGCCACCAGCAGAGTTGGATCAGCATTTAAGTACATTTATTGCTCTTTCAGAGGCTCTCAGGATCTATGTTACACTGCTCGAAATAGCCTATAACCCCAGCTACAGGAAATCTGACATCCTCTTCTGGCCTACACACACACACACACACACACACACACTTGCATGGACATGCACACATAAATATACACTCATTTGCACATGCAACACACATACACACACACAGATATAAATAAAATTTTAAAAAATGGCCATCTTTGTTTTATTCCATCTTGTTGCTGTTTTATTTGCTGCTGATGAAAAGCCTGTATTTTGGTAAGTTGGAGTCATAGGAAATCCAACTTTGACTCTACTTCCACGTGTTATCTGCAGAGGAAACTTGGGTTAGTTACAGAGTCATCCTCACCTTCAGGGCCATCTTTCATCTGAAAAACTAAGTAAAGAAACTAAACATTTCTTCATAAGAGTCCTACACTGAACAAAACTGAATTGATCATTCATCTGCAAGGAGCAGATGGTGACACTCATGCCTGAATCTCGTTTCCCTGATCATCAAAGCATGACCTAAAAGTGAGTCAAATCCGGTCATGTTCTTTCTGGACACATCTTTTTTTTTTTTTCAATCTTGAACACATAATTTTCCTCTCAGATGAGTCTGGTTTATATCTTAAAGAGAAGGGGAATAGGTTGGGCAGAGGGCAAGGACTAAACCAGGTGATCAAAGCAAACTTACTCCCAGATGGCCTGAACTAAAGAGCTACACATATTCCTTGCTTAAATTATTTGCCAAAAAGCAAGCGATATTTTAGAACTCTTGAGAGGATGCAGTGTTGAAGATGCTAATGCTTTCAACAGTCAGAGATCATCAGAGGTCAGACTTCCCAATGTAGACCCCAAAAGGGACATAAGAAAAGGCTGACTTCTTGCCTTCAACAGGGTCCATTTTTAGCACCATGGCTTCTATTGTCTGAACACCCTTCTTCTTCAAAGTCTTTGCAAATTGGATGAACTCTTGTTATGCGTTTGACTGCAATGAGCATGAATTATGCAGTCAGCTTTGCACTTCCCAGCAACATGTGCAAAGTGAACCAGAAAGATGAAGAGAGCAGGCTTCCCTCCAGGATCAGGGGATTTGCTCAGCTTTGGAATTTTGCTGACAGTCTTTAGTGAGGTTATCTCTATCTCCCACTTCAGAGCTGAGCTCTTTTATTTGACTCTGTTCAGAGATTCTCTGTTTAACTTGATGCTCGAAGACTAGATTGAATGCTGAACTTTCCATGTCACCCGGCATCATTTTTGGTACTTTATCTGCCATCTATATTGCTTGTGAAAATAAAACATTTCTCTAAGATGAAAGACTGAATTAGAGAGGTGAAATGTAAAGAACAGAGAGGCTTGGGTGGATCTAGTAGATCGTAAGGTGGTTATTTTTATGCTGAGTAATTCATTAGTAAGCTTCACGGTATGCAGCCCTGCAGTGGAAGCCACTGCTCTTTTTCTGTAGCCACATGAGCCTGAGGGATGCCTGGGGAATTGAAATCAGAACAGATCACAGTGCTGTTTTCTCTAGCTGCTGCAGCATCACTATTTAGCAGCCTGTCTTAAACAAGAGGGAACTGTTCAGCAGATCCCACTGTGGCAAATGTATTTTTCCTGTCACAGAGTTCTCTGCTGCTGGTTGACTCAGCATAAAATCGAATCTGATCTGTTTCTGGAATCTATTTCTCTCTTACCAGTGGGGACAAGATAGTCTTAATGAAGTTATAAAAAGAAATGGTATTTCAACCTACAAAGAATCTACAATTACATTTTTACATTTCTGTATGACTGATGCCCAATGGCCCATTTCCAACCCTCAGAGTCCCCAGTTTTTGGTGTGTTTCTAGTTCAGACCATCTTGATGCAACTGCAAGTGACTCTGACAGCTGTCTTTGTGTCAGCTGACATTCTGACCCCTTTGAGAGTCAGGGGCCTTCATTGAATTGTGTGATGTGGAAAATTAAATCCATGTGTAAATTCAGAGTTAATGACTATGAAAAAATGGATCACTTTCCACCACATTTCTAGCCAGCAGCTATGATTAGGAGCACATAAGCTTTCCAGGTCTCCTGATCATAGAGACTCTAAACTATCATACTGTTGGTGCATGTCAAAAGGCGATTCCTATTGGAGGGTATCGTGTGTGTTACAGGATTGTTGGAGTTTATTAACATATTTTCTTAGCATACATTTCTAAATGTTTCAGACAGCAGCAACTTTTTTGATGCCTTTTGTTTTTGGAATGAGTAAGACAAGCCTTACTAAACCCTGCCTTAAAAAGTAGCTTCTTGGTAAGGCTGATGTCAAATCAGTGTGGGGTCTATGTTTTTGAGGGAAAATACTCCTTGGCATAGATCAAAATCAGATCTTGGAACTGTTAACTATTGAGTAAGATAATCGAGATCTGTGAATTTGAAAAAGGTTGTTTTTTTAAGGACCTACACGAGTTTGTGTAGAGCTATTGAATGAGTGACAGAAAACACAAAGAACATCAGATTCTTCCTATCAAGTTTGGTGACAACATGTATAACTAGATCAGAATAAGAGATATGCTTCTCATATAACAAGGAATGAGAATCAGATAAAAACAATTAGCAGTGTATCTTTCTTATTATTTTATGTGTGTGTGTGTGTGTGTGTGTGTGTGTGTGTGTGTTTGTGTGTGCTGTATGTCCATGTGTAGGTATGTGCTCCTTTGTGTTGGGGTACACATATATGTTTAATGTATCATGCATATGTGTGCATGTGCATAAGGATGCCCAAAGTTGATGTCTCCTATTTTCCTTGATTATTCTCTTCTTTGTTTATTCAGGCAGAGTCTCTTCCTGAACTCAGTGCAAACTAATTGGCTAGTCTAGCTATCTAGTTTACCATGGGGATTCCTTGTCTCTGCTTTTAAGAGCACTGCAATTCCTGCCATGCCTGCCTGGCTTTTATGGGGTTTCTACAGATCTTAATTCTGGTCCTCGTGCTTGGATACAGTTCTTTGGTCCACGGAACCATCTCCCAGCTCCCAGTAGCTTATCCTTATTGCAATATGTGACTGGATGGCACAACGGGGCTGCTGCATCTGTCTATGAATGTGTCTGTGCACCTGCTATGAGTGGGAAGGTTGTGGTGATGCATTAGGAGAGAATGGGCTAGGTAGCTCAAAAAACTTAAATATCCTACTTCTGCCTTGATACCTTGTCAAACCAAGGGAGAAAGATGAAAGGTACTGATTTACTGAGCAACCTCCTTCTTTCCTTTCTGGTCTCTTTCCTGTCAAAGACTTTCAACCTATGAAAGACAGACGATACCTCTTTTTTTCAGGACTTTAGACATCTTTCCCAGCCTGTCCACAGCCTGTCTACAGGATCACCCTCGGGATTTTCCTGTTTCCTTTTGCCCTGGCTTGGTGGCCTTAGGATGCGTTTATCTATATATTTGTCTTTTCTTCAAGTTTCATTTGAGGTTTGCAAACATTGAGCAATAGGAAAGACTATTAAACACAGGTTCTTAAAAAGGGATTATAAACTTTTGATGTTAAAACTGTTAAGGGGTATATTTCAGCTTAGTAGAGAGTTAAGGAAATATATTTTTTAGTTGAAAAGAAAACTATATTTTTCCCATTAGGATAAACAATTTAACAGAGTATTGTATTTACTGCTCAAAATATGTATTTGAAATTATTGCATATTTTTCCTGGTGTTCCTTTGAAAATGTTTGCCTCTTAAAACCATTCTAAAGTAGTGTGAAAGCAGAACTGGAGCACGCTGCCTGTCTTACTAGGAACAAAAACAATATGATCAATGTAAACAGGGTGAACACAGGGGGATCCTTAAGCCATTTTCCATGCATATGATTTCGTTTAATCAACACGGGAACAAAGGACATCATTTTTCTTTCCTCTTTCCATGTGTGTTATTTCACATTATTAAATGAGATTTGAGTAAACTGAAGTAAATCAGCCAAAACCCAGCTTGGATTAGAATCCCTAAACTTCCTGATGCCCAGATTTCTTCCAGATGGTTTCTCATGTCGCCAGTTTAATATCAACAGTGTGTGGCACGCTAGAAGAATATTTCTTAGACCAGGTCAGTCCTTGAAAGATAATTACTATGTCAGTTGCCATCACTGTTACTGGGAAAGTGAAGATAACTAGGTGAGTACATTAAAATGCAGCTCTAAAGCAGCCTCACTTTAAGATAGGACATTTGAGAAGCCTCACATATTTTCCTTGCTATTTGTCTGCAATGCTGCACACGATGTAACACCGATACCGTTTTGACAGCCAAATGCCTGTTGTTCACTTTTTTGGTTATATGTTGGGAAAAATATAAGGATTTTTCTTTTCACATGATTCAAACAGCTGTATTCTCATGTCTGCTTAAGAACTCTGTATGATCCACTCTCCTGCTTTCATTTACGAGTTAAAAAATGTATTTTCATGCGCCTACCCACTTTCAATCTTGTTTATTGTACCTCTGACATTACTATGAGCACACTTTACAGCTGGGTCTAAAAGCATGTTATCCAGCAATTGTAGGAACCATGTCAACAAATGTGGAAAACAGAACAGGACTAACAAATAAGGAATGCCTGCAGAACCCTGATCTGAAGTGCAAATGCTATGGTTTCATGGAGTTGATTTCCCTTTTCTCATTTTAATTTCAGTGTTGCAAAAAGTAGCAGGAATGGTTGAGAATTCCATTATGCACCTGCCAGACTAACCAACTGCTAACATTTTAAAACATTTTCCTACATACTTTCATTATTTTATATACACTATGATCACAATACATTCTATACACTTTACCACTAAGTTTTAAATAATTTAGTATTTCCAACCTGTGGAATAGTTCCAGATACTATAAGTTGATAAAATAATATTGTTCAGTGCCTTGGAGACAGCTCAGCTAGTCATACAAGTGTAAGGATGTGAGTTCAATCCCCAAATCACATGTAAAAAGTCAGACCTGGTTGTAAGAGGAATTATAAAACACTCAGAGAATGCTATTGGGATTCAAACTTCAAGCAGAATATGAGAAAAGCAAAGCAGCTGGCCACTAGCTCTCACCTCTAGCTCAGGCTGAAAGGGCTGATCCATGCATGAACTCTTCATCATGTTTCAAACTCCTGCATCTCCACAGTGTGACTGGAGAATGAATCCTCTCTGAGAACTTGCTTCTGTTTTATATACTTCACTAATGGTATTAAAAGTGTGAGCTATAATTCTCTTTTAGAATAATCACTCTTGTGTAGGTCTGGGTGGCCTTGGACTCATAGAAATCTATCATCTCTCAATCCTGAGTCCTACTCAGGTGTGTACTACCACCTCCGAGCTTTTGGCTGGTGGGATTAAAGGTGTGTGCCACCACTGACTGATCTCTATAGCTTGAGGCTGACTTTGATTTTCTGTACACCCAGTCATACTTTAATAAATCATAAATAATATATCATTACAGATGGTGGAACACATTCATTACCCCAACACTGGTGAGGTAGAGATAGATAGTTCCATGAAGCTCTAGGGCAAGACTGTCTAGCATAATCAAACAAGTACCACATCCAAGTTAGAAAACCTGTTTTAAAGAAATACCTGCACGTGTATGTGCCTTCACCTGCCAATGCCCACAAAATCTCCTTATCTAACCCATAAGTCACCATCAACATTTTCCAGCTTTCCTAGTAACATGAAAGATCCAGTACACATTTGTCATTGTAATTAGTAGCCATCTTTACTGAGAGCTATCTAAAGACTTCTTTAACAATGTAACATGTCCAAGGAGATAGTTCAGAAGGTGAAGGCACTGGCTCTCATGCCTAATGCCTTAGGTCAAATTCAGGTTGAAGGAGAGAATTGATTCCTTCACATTGATTGTCCTCTGACCTTCACATGAATGTTCTGGTACGTATGTCGTATGTACATACACACACACACACACACACACACACACACACACACACACACACACACACAGAAAGAGAAAGAGAGAGAGAGAGAGATACTTATAGAGAGAGACAGAGAGAGAGAGGTAAATTCTTTCTAAAAACTCTTAAAGATATGACAGGAGAGTCATCCAACAAGACAGTCCTAGGGGCCTGGTTCCTATCCACTACCCTCAAAAAAAAAAAAAAAAAAGCTAGGGATTTTGTTTCATTGTTGTTGTTTTTCAACCTCATAGATTTACAACCAAGAGCGTTTCAAACACAAATTTTCAGATGGAGAATCTCTTGAGATCTCTGGGAGTCTGAAAAGGTGAACATGAACACAGTTGCTTGTCCCCTAAGTATAAAATTTAATTGTAAACATGGCAATAATCATAAATTGGGAACTGCAAACTTTATGTATGATGCATCCCCTGAGTTTTCTTATGCAGTATCCATTTCGGGCCTCTGAGATGAGTGGATTTGTATTCATCTGTGTTAACTGACATAGTGTATGAAATGTCCAAGTGTATGAAATGTCTCATGCCAGAAAGCATGAGACATATTCAAACAGTACTGGGCTTTTGTGTGTCCCTTCTGGAGATAAAGTAGAATTGTCAGACAATCCATAAGCCGGTAGTAAATATTCCTTGGAATTTTTAAAATAATATCTTAAAGGTACAAGCTGGTGGTCTATTTTAACAAGCTACACCAAATTTGAAGTTAAGAATCAATATACTAATCATTCTCTTCCCATTTATTAACCCTGTGGACTTATTTACTTCATTTGAAAAACAAATGGACTCAGCCAAAGGGTCTCTAGGCTTGTCTGCCACATAGTGCTTTCATAATGATGGGAATCTGCTTAAGAGCAGGTTGAAAGCTAACGAGGTTGGGTAGGGAGACATCACTGGTTTAGTAAGTTGTGCCTATAGCCAGGCTTGTTCTTACATATCATATATATGCAGCTGTTGTGCATATACTTACCAGCATAATAACCCAATAAATACAAGCCCAGGTTTAAAATTGATGTCACTGAATGCCTGGGACTCATCTCCCACACATTTATCTCATACTTTCTCCCTGACTTGCCCTCACCTTTGTGTTTGTGACTGTTCTAGAGAGAGAAAAACACCTCTTGGCATTCCTAGGACTTTACCCTGTCATCGTTCCAATCTTTTGGCTGAGCCCCAGTAAAACACTCTAAAGTTAATCAATTTTTTAATGAGTCTTAAGTGTTTGTTTGTATGATTTCTCTAACAATAAAAGTGGTTTTCTTCCATTGTCAAGTAATTTTCCACAGTTACGCTCTTTCTTTTTCCAGTTATTGCTATTCTATAAAAAGCTTGTCTGCTTACACTTACCTGTTCAGGAACTTAAACCGCACTATATCTCAAGTTACTCTGACCATTCAAAAATAGTAAGTATGCCATTTCTTATGTGAGACGAAGGTTTCTTATGAAATGCTTTTGATGTTTTATTAAGCAAACCATTGAGTGAAAGAAAGCAAAACATCTTCAATACTCTATTGTCTTCTATTTTGAATGACTAGTATATTTTCTTCAGAAAATTACTCATATATATTGGCTCTATTCAAAAATACTTGGCTTCAGGTACCAGTGAAAGTAAATATTTTGAACTTTCCATGAATAGTACTTTATAATATCGTGAGTTGCTTAAAAGTATACTCCCCTTCTCTCAGGGCTCAGGAATAGGAGACTCTAGTCATACACTTGAAAAGTAAGGATAATCCATTCAGATAATGTTGATATCTGATTATTCCTGTCAGGCAAATTTACTCCAGGAGGCTGGGATAAAGATAGAGACAACCTCCCTGTTGCCAAGCATATGGACCAAGGATAAACTCTCCACACCTGGCAATAATACAAAGTGCAGGGACCTCCCATTCAGCTTGAGCCAGATTATCACAGTGTGTAAATCACTGAAAGTCAAGTGGAAACATTGTCCACATGCCTTAACCCTTTCAAAACCCTCAGACACCTTTCATTGTTTGCTTCTCTAGTACATGAGTGCATGCTCTAAGTACAACTTAAAGGTCCAATGTAGCTTCCAAAAGTGCCTGGTAATTGTTTAGTATTGAAAATTGCATTTCTGAAAAGGGGTCAAGATCATGCTATAGAAACCCACAGAGACAGATGACCTGAACAAGGGAGTGGGGGGGCTCATGGACCTTCAGACTGATAGCTGGGAAACCTGCATTGGACCAATTCAGATCCCCTGAACATGGGTCTCAGTTAGAAGACAGACTAAGGGCAGACTAAGGGACCTCTGACAGTGGAACCAGGATGTATCCCTGGTATATGAAAGGATTTTGGGATCACATTCCCCATTGAGGGATACTCCCTTAGCCTAGAGACAGGGGAGACAGCCTAGACCCTACTCCAAATGACTTGACAGATTTTGATGATCCCTCCTGGAAGGAAACACCCTCCCTCCCTGTGGAGTGGGGGGTGGAATAGGATGGGAGGGGGTTTGGGGGCATGGGAGGGAAGGAGGGAGAGGGAACTGGGATAGACATGTAAAATAAGAAACAAATATATATATATATATATATATATATATATATATATGAATGATACCAGCATGTGTACAACAAAAGAAATTAAAAGCTTCTTCTAAATTAAGTTTTATGAATTAAGGATAGAGCTAGAAGCACTAACACTTCAGTATCCAAAGTTTTAAAGGGTCTCCTTATCCAGGCCACCATTTTTCCTCTGCTCCCACAGTGAGATCACAGCCTGGGAGAAAGAAGATAAAAAGAAAAACTACTGAAGGCCCTAGCCTTCACATATTGACTTCTCCCAATAATCATGAAGAACTAAATTCAGCTGAAAAATCATAGACTAATATGAGCGCACCATCTGGGAAATACTGCAGTCTTACTTTGATGATGGTCAGGAAAGATGATTTGTACTATGAGATGGATTTTTAACTCATCCAGACAGAGTGTTCCCTAACATGCACACTTACACAAGAGTTTAGATTTGGAGATCAATCATCTATAGATACATCATGACACAATCCTTATTTATACCTTGTATTTATAGATGACCAAATGTCTACCTTCAACCTCTTTGGATAAGTAAAGTAATGGACTCCAGGAAAGGAATGGCTTCAGTTATAGCAGGGTTGAACACCCATGTGCTCACTAGGTTGCTGTTCTCCATGCTGGTTTGATTTTAAACAACTAAAGGTCTGTGCTATCATTTCAGTTGACTTAACATAGCAGCTCCAGCTACAGAAATTTAAAGTGGGGTAGTGATTTCTTCTTTCTATTTATTTATTAGTTTTAAAAGATATGGCTTGGGCCATCATTTATTTATAGCTGTTTTATTGTTTAATTTTTTCATATTTTACATATACATCCCAGTTCTCTCTCCCACCCATCCTCCCATGGCCCCCACACAGATTCTCCCCACCCCATCCTCCATGTATTTCCCAGGGAGAGAGAGGCCATCCATGAGGGAATCATCAAAATCGGTCAAGTTATTTGGGGTATGGCTTAGGCCCTCCCTCCTGTATCTAGGCTAAGGGAGTGTCCCTCCATGGGGAATGGGCTCCCGAAGTCCATTTGTGCACTAGGGATACATCCTGGTTCCACTGCTAGAGGTCCATAGGCTGCCCAAGCATCCTGACTGAGACACGCGTTCAGGGTGGGCTGGGTCAGTCCTATGTTGTTTTCAAAGCTATCAGTCTGGGGTCCATGAGCTCCCCCATGTTCAAGTCAGCTGTTTCTGTGGATTTCTCCATCCTCTTCTTAACACCTTTGGTCATCACTTCTCCTTTTCTGCAACTGGATTACAAGAGTTAAGCTCAGTGTTCAGCTGTGGATGTCTGCCTCTGCTTCTGTTAGCTACTGGATAAAGGCTCTAGGATGGCATATAAGGTGTCATCAATCAGGAAGGGCATTTAAGGTAGCTTCTCCACTATTGCTTAGAATGTTAGCCAGGGTCATTCTTGTAGGTCTATGAACATTTCCCTAGTGCCGGATTTCTCTTTAAACCTATAATGGTATCTCTTTTCTTGCTCTCCTCTAATTTTCCCCCAACTATATCTTCCTGTTCCCTCATGTTCTCCTCTCCCCTCCTCTTCTCCCCTTGTCTTTCTTCTAACTCCCTGTCTCCTCCCCCCTGCTTCCAATTTGCTCAGGAGATCTCGTCCCTTTCCCCTTCTCTGGGGCACCACTTATCTCTCTTAGGGTCCTCCTTTTTTCCTAGCTTCTCTGGCAGTGTGGACTGTAAACTGGTGATCCTTTGCTTTATGTCTAAAATCCATGAATGAGTGAGTACATACTATGTTCATCCTTCTGTGACTGGGTTACTTTCACTCAGAGTGGTTTCTTCCAGTTCCATCCATTTGCCTGTGAATTTCAAGATTCCATTATATTTTTCTGCTGAGTAGTACTCCATTGTGTAAATGATGTACCACAATTTTCTTTATCCATTCTTCAGTTGAGGGGGATTTAGGTTACTTCCAGGTTCTGGCTATTAAAAATAATGCTGCTATGAACACAGTTGAACATATGTCTTTGTTCCACAAATGTGCATCTTTTGGGCATATGACTAAGAGCAGGTATGCTGGTTCTTTTGGCAGACTGATTCCCATTTTCTAGAGGAACCACCATAATGATTTCCAAAGTAACTGTACAAGTTTGCACTCCCACCAGCAGTGGAGGAGTGTTCCCATTTTTCACATCCTCTCCAGCATAAGCTGTCATTGGTGTTTTTTTTATTTTAGACATTCTGACAGGAGAAATTAGTTAACCACTAAATTATCCACCATCATGGAGTCCCTCATCTAGTACCTGTTGGAAACAGAAGCAAATACCCATAACTAAACACTGAGTCAAACTAGAATCCAGATGCAGAGAGAGGGGACAAGACCAGGTTGCAGAAACGCACAAAGACAGCTGACCTGAACAAGGAGGAGCTAATGGGACCCTAGACTGATAGATGGGAATCCAGCATGGGACTGACTCGGACCCCCTGAATATGGGTCTCAGCTAGAAGGACTGAGCAGTCTGGGGGGACCTCAGACAGTACAAACAGGATTTATTCCTGGTGCACAAAGGGACCTTGTGGACACATCCCCCATGGAGTGATACCCTCTTAACCTAGAGACAGGAGAGAAGTCCTAGTCCCTACTTCAAATGACTTGACAGATTTACATGACCTAACCTGGATAGCATAGCCCTACAAGTGGAATAGGGGTCGGGGAAGGGAGGGGAGGGTGGCCAGGGTGCATGTCACAGGGGAAAGAGAGTAAGAGGGAGGGAGCGAGGGAGGGAGGGAGGGAGGGAGGGAGGGGAAACTGGGATTGGCAAGTTAAATTTTTATGTTATATTATTAATAAAAAAAAATTTGTCTGAAAAAAAAGATTGTATCTCAGAGTTGTTTTTATTTGCATTTTTCCCTGATGGCTAAGGATACTGAGCACTTTAAGTGTCTTTGAGCCATTTTAGTGTCCTCTGTTGAGACAGTCTCTATTTAGTTCTGTACCCTACTTTTTAATTGGATTATTTGGTGTTTTGGTGACTAACTTCTTTAGGTCTTTGTATATTTTGGAGATCAGCCCTCTGTCAGATGTGGGGTTGGTGAAAATTTTTCCCCTCTTTCTTGCTTTTTTAAAATTTCTGAGGCTCTGTTTGGATCAACATAGATTATATGCCTTTCCATGAACTCACTTTTGATGGCTGACAATACTATGATTAGTTGCAGGAGGCTTTGCTAGAAAATTAAGAGTGAACCATAGGGAATTAATGCAGATAGGGTAGGAGAATGGCTAATTCTGCCATTTCACATATTTTTATTCTCCTGGTTATTAGGCTTGTGTTTTTTGGATTAACATATATTATTAGCAAAATCCATGGTGCTTGAAATTTTCCAAAGGAACCTAACTCAGGAAAACATAATTTTGATTAGTTATAGGTATGAATAGTGAATACAGAAATATCTTTTGCATTGAAGACACTAATACATATAACACAGTACTGTTAGTAAAGTTGGTATCTTGTGAATACTTGGATACAATTGGTTTGTCCTGATGATGATGATGATGATGATGATGATGATGATGATGATGATACATCCCCCAGTTCTGACTGTAGATTTCTGCTTGGGTTTGTTTAAGAAGATTAAAATAGAAATAGTTCTTCTCCAGATATTCCCCCATAACACACTTCCTTTTCTTTGATTCTTTTAATATTTACATCCCTATATACCATTACTTTCCTTTTGAATATGTTATTTTTATAGTTTATGGAATTTTACATTTTTATTCATTATTACTACTTTTTAAAATAAGCTTTCAGCTTTACTTTAGTATAAACTATATGGACTAAGCACTTAAGGCTGAAACATGGTAGAGCTTAAAATTCTCTAAAACTTCATATAGAGAAAACAACTAAAATTCACTAGTTAAAACATTTTAGCCTTAGCAGATTGTGTTAGGCATTAGCCAGGAAGATCCCAACATAATAATATGAAATATACTGGGCAACAGTGGCCTTAGATGCAGATTCAAGGTGGAACTTAGTTTATTTGGACTTGCAAACATTATTAATGTAGTGTTTTCCAAAGTCTATTCTTAGGGCATCAGATCTATTCAAGAGTTACTTCATCAAATAGACTGGAAAATATGTTTCATCTTATGTTTTTCTCTTGCAAATTAAAAATAAACAGCCATGTTGAGTTATCTGAAAAATCCAGCAGGGAAAACATCCACATCTACCAGTATTAAGAAGTTTTGCACATACTTCCTCTCACTTGACATTTCACAAATTACATTGACTGTAAATGGAGTTCATAATTGTTCTAATTAATAAAAACTTGGAGTCACATATAGAGGAAAATGCTGATATCAGAGAGAAGAAGGAGCCCATCACAGCCACACCTTACCTACAAGAAAGTGATTCTCTGTTTCTGCCCCCTTATATCCTCTCTCCACCCAGCCATATCCTTCCTGTCTGTACAGACCTCCAGACCTCTATGGTTAGCTAGTGGCAAGCTCCATTCTCTGACCTTCAGACAGGCTGTATTTGTACAAGTAGGATATCACCACAATTGACTCCCTTAGTGTTTTTGCGTAACAGTTGTTAAAACCTTATTGTGTCATTAGACAAACTTTAAGTCATATATTATATCCTCCACAAAAATTTTTAAAGTAGCATTGAGTATCCTGGCAAACAGCCTTTCTAAGACACTTAAGCTCTTTCTAAGTTAATCAATAGATGAAATGATCTTACCACTGTGGAGCTATTGAGATTAGATATTTACCCAAAATTCTTAGGTAATAGGCAAGGATATATCTCCTAGAAACAGCACCAAGCCTTTGCATGAGTCACTGATCACAGCTATATAACTCTTAAGAGATGTATTAGCCATGGTGAGAGAATATCTTTTGTGTTATGCCTTTTCCTTGCATGGCTCCAGGGACTTGGACTTATGTGCTTGTGGAAGTGAGGGACTGAAGGAAAAAGAGACACAGATCAATTCACACAAACAAAAAAATTGTGGGTGGACTGGACTGTTTGCTGGAGAAATTGCAGCATCCTGGAAGCTCACTGTTAATTATATAGATTTCAACAGAAAGATAGGATTGTAGAATACAGAACAAGGAAACAGGGTTTAAGGTATACAGCTGTATCAAGGTGACAGGTTTACCTGATTCAGTATGTGTAATCTCTGTAGTAGGTTCATTAAGATTGGACAAGTTGGAGGAAATCTATGGTGGACACTTTCTGCATACACTGTTAGCACTCATACTGGGTCCCCCACAAGGAAAGCTTTGCCATTCCTCTGAATTCCTATGGGGTCATTGACATGGCTGTGCCTGTGTCAACAACATTCACTCAAGCCTTTACTCACTCAGGGCCTCCTCTCCTACAAGGAGTATTTTATTCAAGTGAAATCCACTCAAAATAATTCAGTTTGTAACCTACTTAACGCAAAATAAATAAAGCTTAAAAAGTAGCCTTTCACAACATCTAGTTGTCAGTTAGTTCCAGACAAAGCAGAATATGAAAAGAACAATGAATGGGTGGCAATAGTACTCTATCTAGGACTCAGTCACTGTGTTAAAAACTGATGGTAAAATTAGATAATTTCTCAAAAGGAATTGGATGTGAAATTGAAACTACTGCTTTATAACTTTATTTGGATTCATAAATACCTCAGAAACATTTACCAGCGTATGAACCTGAAAAGTGATTCTGCTAAAGACACCCATTCCTACCTTGCTTTTTACATATTGTTTTTCCATCTTCAGTCAGCAAATTATCAAAGCCACTTACAAAGTCTCATGAAGATGTAACCCAGCAGGAAACCTTACCTAAAGACCTTGTGGATACAAGGCTAGTTAATCCACAAAGGAGTCAAAATATAAGTAAGACATAATCCATGAAATGT
Organism: Cricetiscus sungorus; assembly: GCA_030556225.1. Lineage (NCBI taxonomy): Eukaryota > Metazoa > Chordata > Mammalia > Rodentia > Cricetidae > Cricetiscus > Cricetiscus sungorus. The sequence goes on from JANBXA010000372.1 coordinate 76,423,295, forward strand.
AGCTAGTTATTATCCTAATAGAAATATGCAACTAGTGTTGTTTATCACTAGAGAATTGAAAATGATCAAAATCAGAGTTACAGGGTGACTCTTCACAATAGAATTATTCTATTAATAATTCTTAGCACTAAGAATGCTAATTGCAGAATATTTAGAAGATCAGAACCCTGGAAAGTATGAAAGAAATAGCTCAACATTGTACCACCTAACCCTGTAATGTGCCTTCCAGGTCTTGCCGAAGTTTACTAAGCTATAGTCTACATCTATGTTACCATGTCCTTTAAAGAAAGTGTATGGGCAAGGAAAGGGTTTTATGTACCCACATTCCAAAGGAAAAAAAATCACACAATCACATCTCTCTCTCTCTCTCTCTCTCTCTCTCTCTCTCTCTCTCTCTCTCTCTCTCTCTCTCTCTCTCTCTCAAAGACATTCACTCATGTATACTCTCACAGAGAGGGGGCATTTTCTTAATTTTTTAGTTCTCTAATCCAGACATGAAAAGAATGGAGCCTAGGATGAACAAGCCCTCTTTATAATTGGTTGTTCCATGAAATAACAGGATGTTTGTAAACATCTAGACAAACACATAGATCTGCTAAATAAACCAGCTTGCCATCATAAATTAGTCCTCGGTTTTCATAAAAAGGCCAGCCATGATGCTCTCCCTACAGCATCCTGCCCTTCTCATACTCAGGGAACTTTGGATATAGAATTACATTCCCAGCTTAGACTGGAATTGTACATTGGTCACATTTTTTGACACATTTGTTGTAGTTTCAAACTTCTACTTGATTCTCAGAACACTGTTTTAATATCAGTGTAAAACAGTTTCCCTTGCATCTCACCGAGTCAGGAATAAAGAGAGGATTATGGTGTGAGAAGTTGCAATGAGCACCAACCTTAGATAATGCAAGCCCAAGGGCTAATAAATAATTGAGCCTGTTTCTACTGGTAATAGCAATCTTTGGGCAGGATTAATAAAATTCAGTACTTTCATAAAATGTAAACATACTGTCCAGAAATTTTAACCCAATACTGAATTCTTTACATTCTATGAGTTATGTACCATGTTGAATTTCAGAGATATAACTAAAGGACAGAAATATCGAAGCTTAATTATTTTCTATAGAAAAGAACAATTACAAAGGCTCTGGAACATTCTAGAATCATAGAAAATTTGAAACCTACTCTAGAAACACCATTGTTTTTGGATCTTGTAAGGCACAATTCTATTTAGTTGATTTTTCTCATGAAAGTACACTTCCACCTGAATTTGAACATGAAGTTTCGTAATACATCTGTGAAGTACATAGCTGAGCTCAGGAGGTGACTTCCTCAACCTGAGAAGAGAAAAGCAGGTCACTATGAAATGATGAGGATGTCTTAGAAGATCTCTAGTTGGGTCACTTCCGATAGAGTAGCCTGCCTTAAAGTATTATCGCTTCAAAGCAGCCCCAGAAACCATACAGGAATGGGTTTCATCATATCAACCTTAATACATTTTGTTTTCCTTCTCAAAAACAAACCTGAACTGTACACATTGTATTGACATGTATACTCAAGCAACAAGGGAACACTCTTGGTATGTTCAGAATCTAAAAGTGAAATAAAGTTCAAAACCAGAAAATCCAGTTATTGAGCAACAACAAATGGCGACATTTGTTTTAGATTCCTTTTCTCCTGGCTCTATTATATTTTGATTTAATAAGGCTCGTGTGTGAAATTAGACTTGACTGTTACTTATTATCTCATAGAACTCCAGTCTAAGTTATGAAATGTTTCTCTTGTATCTTGGGATTTCCTTTTAAATTCCACTCTTTTTATACTTAGGCACCTAAAGCGTATTTCATCCACTTATGTATGAGCTCAGTTAATTGAGCTGTCTCCTAAGTTCATCCAGGAACAGCAGAACACTCCCACCAATGGACAATCAAATAGCATTGCACTGAAGAATAGTGAGGAGAAGCGCCTCGTGTTAACAGAAGTTTTTGTCTGTGCTTTTTTTTTTTTATTTCAGGTTTTTTCCTATAAAGCTCTTAACTAAGGACCTACTTTCTTGTTTGGAGCTTTTGATTTGTGCTGTCTCTAGATGCAAAAGGCATCTGAAGGTTGCTTATAATGCATGATTCACGAATTATAAAACCCATAAAGGAGTTAAAAAGTCATAGACGAGGGAAGATAAAAATATGCCAGCACAAAGAAAGTTAGTTCCTTGAGCTGAACAGAAGATCTCGCTGAGAATACAAGAAAATGGTGGGTTACATCATCCTCATTAGCTAGCAGAGGGAGAGATGCAAAGGGAGCATGCTGGGTCATCACACTACACAGTTGTTCAGTGTATGCCACTGAATTGTGAAGTGGTGAAGCATTCTTTGGTTTGCTTTTCTATTCCAACCACAGTTTCCCCCACCCTCCTCTCTTCCCAGTACCCCCACCATCTCCCCTCTCCCTGCTCCCAGTCCACTTCTCCTTCATTTCTCTTCAGAAAAGAGCAGACCTTACATGGATCACAACCAGCTATGGTATATAAAATTGCAGTGACACTAGGCATCTCTTCTATTAATGCTGGTAGAAGCAACCCAGTAGCAGAAAAGGGTCGCCAAAGCAGGCAGCAGAGTCAGAGACAGCTCCTGCTCCCACAAGAAGGCCAAGCAGCACACCTGTAACATATATACAGAGTGCCTAGGGAAGTCCCATGCAGGCACATTGGTTGATGGTTCAGTCTCTGTGAGCCTGTATGAACTCAGGCTACTTGATTCTGTGGGTTTGCTTGTGGTGTCTTTGACCTTTCTGGCTCCTACAATCCTTGTTCCCCACTTGTACAGAATCCCTGAGCACTGCCCAATGTTTGACTGTGGATCCCTGCCTCTGTTTCCATCATTTGCTTGATGAAGCCTCTCCAATGACCATTGGGCTAGGCTCTAATCTAGTAGTATAGAAAATACCACAAGGAATCATTTCCTTGACTTTTGCAGGCAGAGTGGTTGGAGAGAGTACTGGGAGAGACAACTGGAATCAGGTGCATCTCTGGAAAGAGCTAGGTTTAGTGCAATGGAAACGCTCATGAATCTGTGAAGATTACCCTAGCTAAGAATCCTAGAAATGAGGGATGCAGAGCCTGAACCAGACATCTCCTATAACCAGACAAGTTGTCCAGTGGAGAAATTGTGACCCCAGCGCAGCCTCAAAACCTTCAGCATATTATTTGTCCTGCATAAAGATGTGCTGGGGCAAAGATGGCATATGAATTGTGGGAGTGACCAGCCAATAACTGGTCCAGCTTAGACCATACCATGAGAAGAAGCTCAACCCTGACACTGCCTGGAGGGCCAGAACCCAGAGATGGGTTATCCAAGAGACCAATGATTGAACCAAAAATGACCAAGTTTATTTTTATGTATTGTTAAAACTAAAATGGTTTTGATATTATTTTAGTGATTGCTTTAAAACTTTTGGAAACAGTATGAATTCAGGAAAGAAGACATATATGCTAGGTGAATTTTCACAAAGCAAGTATATCTGTAGTTCTCACACATAGTGAAACCTAGGGCCTAACCCAGGAGACACTAGCCTCCTTTTAGTAGATCTCTGAGAACATAAATGTGTTTTAGATGTTTTATCTTAGTATATTTTAAAAATACTTCTCTCAGCCATGTCTTTCCACCATTTATCTCCACATTAGAAATGCTAGTTTTAGAGACTCGTGTCTCCATTCATTCACTTGTTGATTTGTTTGAAAAATTCTTGAAAATTTGCCCTCCAACAAAGAGCCATGAAGCTCAGTTTGCTTTGTAGCTTAAAATAACTTTGTTATTGCTCAGTTTTATCTTGGGCAGTGCACGGTGCCCCTTTTCTGTTTGCCTCTGTTGGTAGTCCTTTGACACTGGACGCTGTGGATGCTGAAGCTTGTAGATCCATGTAGCTTTGGCCTCATGCTGAACCCTAAACAACGAAAATACACACTGTGCTCCCTGCCAGGAAAGCACCTCCATGTTCTACCTTCATGTTTTCATTCATGTCTCATCACTAAACATATAATGGACCATTATATTTTGGGTTTTGGAATAGTGGTAAGAAGACATTTCCAATATTTCTACCCTGGAGTCTTTTTATTCCCACCCTTTCTGCTCCCATAGAAACATTGTACTAAAGCTTTTCATCTTGATTGCAAAGTGTTAGAATGTTTCTGTCTATATTAAAGAAGATAATTTTGTTTTGGTTTTGTTGTTGTTGTTTGGTGATCAAAAATCTCAGTGTTCTAGCAGAGCCACTAACCCCGTTTTCTGATATTTCTTCCAAGAGCTTAGGTCAGGCACTCAAGTTGCTGAGCAAAGAAATGGTGACCTGAGGGTGAAAATCACTGTGAAATTTCCACTATAAATGTGCCATATCCTAACATGGAGTGAGAAAGGAATACTCATAGCTCCAGTAGAACAGCTGTCAGATATGTCCTGAGTGTTTTCAGTTCTACTTCTCTGAGAAAACTAGTTATTTACCCCTAATTAATCACTTCTAATAATTTTCCCACTGTCTCATGTGTGAAAAAATCTCTGTCACCTTGTAGCAACACAGTAGGTGGTTTGTGGGAATAAAGTCAATCGGTTTCAATTGTTTTAATCATCCTTCAGCTTCCTCTAGTTTGGTAGTTGTTCCTGTTATTTCAATAATACTGTGGCTTCTTCCTGTGAAAGAATTCACTTTCTAATGAGCTTGCCTATAGAAGAAAGTGAGGCTAAATTGTGAAGCATGATTTACTGACAACTGTCTTAGTCTTTTATTTAGTATATCCTAAATGCAAAATATATTCTGCTGAAGAAATCACAATTCAATCAAGTAAAAGAACACCAAATCACTGTTTCTAGAGACAAAAAGACACAGCCCCTCTTCATCTCTCTTATCTTACATTTTTATACTGGGAAGTACATTAAAATAGATAAAGCAGTGTAGTGAAGCTAAGACACCCATCACCAGCTATAATGACTATCATATCCCTGTCTCTACCCTCAACACCACCCTGCACTGATGGCTATCAAGGGACTCTGAGATAACACACACTTTCATCTATAGCTTCAGTGGGTACGCACTTCTGAAAGGTAGTGGTTGTTAAAAGCATAACTCTAATACCATGATCACAGATGGAAAAACCTTCATAATTTCTTTAGATCACTGTATTCTGCCAATACAGCATCCCCAATTAACTTTTTTTTTGTCAGTGTGAAGAGTTGGAAAAACAACCCTTTATATCATCTTGGTGCACATCATTTCGAGTTTTCTCCTTTCCTTGAATGATTCTGTGCATTCCCCCTACCCCAGCCCCATCCTGGCTGCCATCAAGACTTCCTGCCCCCTCCCTAGAGTACAGTGGTATTCAAACTTTAACTTAAGCTCTGCAACACTTTTCTGAAAACAGTACCATTCATTTTGAGAATGTTCAACATTCTATCTTCTTTGTGATAATTTGAGTCTTAAAGGATGGGTTGTGTTGGGTCATTTAATTATTTCTCCTTCAATGGTGGTTATGAAACACTGTACCTCCTTTGTGTGCCTTACTTTGGGAGACTATACATAGGAAGACTAAACTTTAATGCAATGTAACAACAGAAAGTGAATCTGTGCCGCTGGAATTCATGAAGTAAATTATATCCAGGGCAAGGGCACACCTGAGAGCCAGTGCAACCCCTTTCCTTGCTATATGCTAATTACATAGAGGTGTTCACTTTTGGAATAGTGCCACCATCTGGAGATGAAGACTAACATGTAAGTCTGTGTAAGAAACTGAAATGAAAACACAGTATCTGTTAATAAGGCATTTGTTATACAATAACAGTGGATAAGTAGATGGTGAATGACTAGATAGAGCGATAGATGGCAGAGAGTTAGATCATAGAATAATAGATGATAGATAGGTAGATAGTAGATAGATAGATAGATAGATAGATAGATAGATACATAGTTAGATAGATAGATGTGATAGGTAGGTGGGTAGTGGTAGACAGATGGACAGATAGATGAATAGATCATTTGTGAGGGAGAAATGAAAAAGAGATTAGAAGATAGATACAGAGACAGAGGTCTGAATAGGCATCATTGTGTGTTGAAATTGTTGCTTTTCTGTTGAATTTTAGGAATTTTGAGTTAAAAATATTATTGATTCAAGTCAAACAATAACTATAATTTGAATTTCCTTTTTTTAGATGTATCTTCATATTTGAAGAACAAGTTTGCCCATCAAAATAACAGGCAAATTCTACCTTGGTTTCTCTGAATTTCTCTATAAAGAAATACTAGAGTTATACCTACAACCTGCTTAGTCTTGTCTTTTATCTGGCTAGAGCAGAGCTGAGATGCTGGGCACACTTATATAAGTTATGGGAAGACTAAGTTATCCTGAGGGACTGTAGCCTCACCTAATAGCAAACTAAACTTATCAGCTTGTCCTCATGAGTAACCCTTTTTCAACAATCCTTCTAAGAAAACCGAATTCATGACTGAAAGAGTTATCTCTTTTCTTCAGGTGGTGACATTTTAAGTGTTCAAAACATTTTGTGGCAGAGAAAAAAATATCTAAGAAATATGTATTTGATTTAACTCCCTTCAAACTCATTTAGTTGAGCAGAATGGAGTGAGTGAGGTCCAGTATTTCCTGGGTGAGCCTGAATTTTGATGCAGTTGTATCTACCGAAGTAGGAGAAACCTAGTCAGGGTATGTGTGTGTGTGTGTGTGTGTGTGTGTGTGTGTGTGTGTGTGTGTGTACGCGCGTGTGTGTGTGTATGATCTGTTCAATAAGAAAAAAACATCCAGTTTCAATCATGTTAGTACTATATATAAGTTCACTTAGTGTATATAGTTAGAAATCCTTAAACATCAGCTGCTGGGTAGTCCTCCTTCTGAAATCCAACATAAATGTAGCATAGTCATGCTTAATCAAAGTTATATAGTATTGAGATTCTTACAATGAAAAACTATTAAGCACATGAGTCCTAATCAGTATTTTCTAGTATGAGTACATATATAAAAATGTAATAAGGATGTTAAATCCCCCCTTTTATTTATTTGTTTATTTTTACTTTTGCTGTCACAGCACAAGCTGGATATTACTTATTATTAGCTTGCAAATACTACAGGAAAATATGGAATTATTTTTAGTACTCAGCAAATTTATAGGGCAATTGTGGGTACTCATATCACTTCTGGAATATTTGAATTCCACATCTTTATTCCCAATTGAAGACATGACTCTATCAGTCTTGCACACAAAGTATTGATTTTTTGGAATCAAGAATGCTCCCAATAATGCTATAGGGAAAATAGTCATTTATTAATTAAAATTGTTGGAGAGGATCTTTGAATACAGTTTTCTAAAGTTCTGAGTAGTAATAATGATGTTGTAATATTTGTTGATGGTGATGACAATGATTATGATGATAGAATCACTTTGTTTTGCCATCAATGATTCCATAAAATACCTATATATGAAGTTGCACATCTTGTCTCCTGTGACAAGTTGGAGCACTGTACCTGGTTTCTTGAAAAGCCAAATCCCCCCTCACTATCTCTGGATTCTTCTGTTCCTGGTAGTGCTTAAGGACCTCCCTCATTGGCACACCCATTGCCTTCAGCTTCTGAGAATAGGCCTGTGTTAGTCTGCACATGTTTTCACAGCTCAGATCTTGAAGCGGTGGAGATTTAGCAGCCTTATTTGCTGCTTAGAGCCCTCAAATTGTTTCATCTCTACTTTCTCTTACCCTATTTTCCTCAGCTAACTCTATTCAGCTTCCTAACCCATTAGTCTTTTCTACAAATGTTACTTTCACCCTTAGGCCCAACGAAACAAAATCCTAAACATGCAGTCTTTTAAAAAGATTCTTTTTAGTTGTTTTTAAATTATGTGGAAGCTGGAAAAGAATGTCAGATCTCCTAAAGCTACAATTATAGGCCATTGTGAGTCACCTATGTAGGTACTGGAAATAAAACAAAGGTTCTCTGTAAAGGAGTGCACTCTGAACCACTGAGTCATTTCTCTAGTCACTAAATAATCTATAATCTATTTATCATCTATCTATCAATCAATCTATATATCATCTATCCTATCATCTTAGAATCTATATATATTACCTATGTATATCTAGCTTATCATCTATCTATATTATCTATATATCATCTATAAACCTTATCATCTAATTATCTATATCTCTTATCTATGTATTATATATATTATCATGTATAGATCTATCATCTTATATTTATATATCACCATCTATCTTCTATCTTATCATCTATACATTATCTATGATATATCTATTTTGTCTATATATCATCCATCTTCTGTCTATCTGTCTATCTATCTATCTATCTATCTATCCATCTTTCATCTACCTACTCACTACTCAGACATTTTGTTGTTATCATTAAAATGTCCTTCTGCTAAACTAATGGTTAATCAGTTATTTGGGATTTTCTTATTGACCTCTTTGTTGCAATACTTTTACCTTTCATCTTTGACAGCACACGCTTGCATTTTCTTGATAAACTTTTACCTAAGGAATTAACATATAATTGAAGCATGTGTGTAAAATTATTTATTCTCAGGGCTAGAAGGTGGCTCATGGTGAAGAGCTCTTGTTACTCTTTCAAAGAACTGGCTTCAGTTCCCATTACTCAAGCAGCTAAGAAACACGTGTATTTCCAGATTCAGGAGACCTGATATCCTCCTCTGTGCCCCATGGGCACATGCACACACAACTTAAATCTTTAAAGCACAGAAGTACATATCTTATAAAGAAAATGTTAATCAGGTAACTAGAAGTTCTGAACTGAGTTCACTCAAGGATCACCGGGCAGATGTAGCAAAGAGCCAGCACATTGAAGGAGAGGTCAGAATGAGATCAAGGAGAATTTGAAAGGGGCTTTGAACCAAACCCCTGAGCTCTAAGGACCAACTTAGATAGAACACCTGTTTGGGGGTTAGGAGGGACCTTTGTGGCTAGGAACAAGCCCTCTGAGATGATTGTGCCAGGAAAGATGATGGGATGATCCTTTCATAGAAGCCTGTGGCACAAAGAATGTGAGGGTTTGGAAAGGGCCAAGGCAAATGTAAACTGTGTGCTTTTCCTCATAATATGCCAAGCTCTATTCTAGGGGTAGGCATATTTTACTCAACAAGTTAGATGGCAAGTAGTTTAGGATTTACAGACCAGCCAATATCTATTATTAATACTCTGATTTGAAGCTTTAACAAGCAGTTTGTTGAAGGCAATACATCCATCACTAAATAGGATGGCTTTCCTAATAAACTTTACTTATTCAAACAAGCAATAATCTCAATTTAGCCATGTGTCATAGTATTTTTATCCAATTACACCCACCCATAATGAGACTACTTCATACTTAGTTGTTACTATCTCAGACCAAATTGTACCACCTTAAGTAACTTTACTTTCCTTTTTAATCCCTTGCCTTTGCTCTGTGCTTAGCTGACTTTCCCCCTTTATATAAATTTTCAGTAATCCATGATAAAATCATTCAACCATGTTGTCCTGATTTTTACCTGAGTAAGTTTATTGCAGAGTATTAACTGTTATAAGAAAATTTGTGTTGGTTCCAGTTTTACACTGTCTAACTCCTCCACTATAAAAAGAGTCAGGGTGTTGAATTCTTACTATTTATGACTAGGTAATGACTGTTCAATATGGGCATACTGAGTGAACTAACTAAACACTGGAATTTTAATTTATTTCTTCATACATTATTTTCTTTTCCTACACAAATTCAAATATATCATTTGGAGATGATATCCTACCTTGTCACTCATTCCATCTTGCTTTTGTTAGTGCTATGTAGCCTGTCAGCCAACTTATTATGTGCCCAGTTTACCAACTGATCAAAATTTTGTGAACACATTCAACTGGACCCCGAGAAGCATTTAACAATGCCTAGTAAGCATGCACTTTGCCTTCTGGGATGCTGATATTATGCTTGACCTCAGAAATATAAAAATAATCAGTTTTGATCTGTATATGGAAAGAAGGCATTTCTTTTAAGGTTTTATAAGCACACGTACATTTTCATGACTTTGGCAAGAGGTTTGCAGTTTGTTCCAGAGACTCCTTGTGGTACTCATGTAGTCTAGATGCTGGGACCTTCTCATGTATCTTATCAAGCAAATTGTCATTGCAAATGCAGAGGTCTCCTGTTTATTCAGATATCTGACATTGTGTCTCCTCCAGTGTGAGAGGGAGTTAGGAGAGGCTTGATCTGCAAAGCCAAGGGAAAATCCAAGGTTTGTAAACTGCAGTTCAAGATTGTCGCCTCTTCCTGTTGTTGGGAGGATGATCTGTTCCTGATGTGGTGGTTAAGACTAAATCATTGTAATCAAGCTCTGTCAAGGTTGAAAGTTGATTTTGACCCATAAGAGCTATGTCCTGAAGTCCTCGTGCTGAAACGACCTCACCTTTCACCTGACTTCCCTCACAATCATAGGAAATTCACCCTGGAAGACACAGTGGCTAAAAGGATGAGTTGTGACAAGAGCATCACTGCCTGAAAAGAGAAGGGAGGAGGAAGAGGGGAGTATGTTTGCTCATCTACTAGTTCAAAGAAACCCTGCTGAAAACCTCACTAAGCTACAGAGGAGAATGCCATGCCATGGTCTCCCTGACTGATTAGCTCAGTATATGTCACTGTCCCTTTCTCTGAATTCAACAGTACCTCCCACTTTCACACGTATACCACAGTGCCATTGTTTCTTTTTGCTGCTTGTCCCAGCAGCCCCTCATCTCAGAAGCCCTCAGAGGCACATTTAAGGAGCAGACTCCATGCCAGGACTAATATCACAATCCTTCATTTTCACCTGCCTTCAACATCAGCACAAAGAGCAGTGGAGAGAAAAGAGCATAGCAGCCCTCTCGGAGATCTGCAGCATGACTTTACTTTGTGTCTAGGACCTTGTGCTCATTCTAAAAGCAGGCCAAATTCCCAGAGACTCACTCTACTTTTCCACAGAGATTTTCTACCCTTCTTGTGTGCTGCTTCCTTGAACTACTGAGGGCTCCAGGAGGTTGCTTGCATTCTTTAAGCCATGGGCATTTATGACCACCTCCTTCCTATATACACCTCTGGGAGTAGGTGTGCACGTGCATGCTGGCTCACCAGTGTGGTTTTTAAATAACCTGTAGTTCCTGTCTTACCTACATGAATACATTCCAAACCTGCCAGAGGATGCTGGAAACCTCAGATAAATACTGAATCCTGTGTTTTTTAAACTATAGATTTTTCTCTAATACAAACTAATGATAAACTAAATACATTAACCAGATACATCAAGCGTTTAACAATAATAAACTAAATAAATTAACCAGATACAGCAAGCGTTTAACAATAATAACTTATAGCAAGTCAGAACAATTATAGCAATGTATTATAGTAAAACAACATAAAAAATTATCCTTTATCTTAGTGAGTGTGTGTGTGTGTGTGTGTGTGTGTGTGTGTGTGTGTGTGTGTGTGTGTATGTATGTGTAGCATGATGGTCTCTGGTGTCCTGTAATGTACTTACGTTGTGATTGGATATCATGCTATGTGATAAATAAAAGGGGGTGGTCAATGATTTAGATTATGTTGTAATGCTGTCAATAAAGGGTACTTCCTCATGCTTAAATGTTATACTGCAAATCTGTTCAATTAGCAAAGGCAACTTCTATTTGAGACCTAGATAGGTAGCTCATACAGGAAAGAGTTATTTTACCTTCTTCCTGGGAAAAAAGAGTGACAATGTGAGATATTATCACACACTTACTCTGAATAGCATAGAGTCTAAAACTCATGAATTATTTCTAGAAAGTTCTTTTTAGTGTTTCAAACCACAGCTGACTATATCTGAAAAATCTTAGAAAAAGGATATTAAGGCTAAGAGGAGACTGTTGTAATTAATCTTTTAAGACCAGGAGCAACATTCTTCACCTACTCCAGAGACTTTTAACTCAGTAAACATGTTTCTGTAAACATCCTACAGTTATTCCAGCAGATTTACCCAGGGGATACCTGTTGAAAATATTGTCTCCTGAACCTCAATGGAAATCTCCCAAAATAGAGTTTTTAGGGTGTGGACCATGTCTGTGGGCAGTTTCACAATGCTCCATGGTCTATTCCTTCTCAAGCTGACAGTTGAGAACCCCTGATTTATTGTGGAGATTTTTGGCATTATAGAAGGAAAGAAAATTGTGGCACTATCCACCACTTGAGGTATTTAAGCTGGCATAAAATAATTTTTAAAAGAATAATGGATTTATGTTTGTGTGCTTTAGACAAAATGAAAGGTGACCCCAAAGCAATGCTTTCATAGATTTTCCAGTCCAGGATGAGAGTGGAGAAAATCTAAGTGAATATTGGAGAAAAGTCCTAAACAAACTTCAATAGAAGGTATTGAGATGGATGAAGAAGTCCTGTGGATGTTTTTAAGTTCCACCTTGTGACATAGTTCTTCAGTATACTCATACCTGAGATACATCACAAGAGGGTGTTTGTACTGGGGGGAAACAGTTGACATTTTGCAGTGCATGTCTTTCTGTGGGTGACAGTAGATTGTTGGTCATGTGCTAGTGTAGTTGGATATGCAGCTTGCTGGTTTGGTGTTGAGGATTGCTATTACTAAATCTATGATATGATTACATCCAGAGTCTTCCATCTCCTCCTCTCTGATACTTCTCTGGTACAATATTTTTTTCTTGCAATGCCATATTTCTCCCTTGCTTCTGCTGATGTGAATATAATATCTAACCTCCTCCAGAACAAATGAATGAAAAAGTTATCCATGTTTTTCCTTCCTAATGTTCTGGCAGGTGCCAAACTTCCGGCATTGGCACTTGTCAATCAAATGCATCTAAGATGCTCATATGCCAGAAGAGGAAGCAGTATCTAACCTCAGTGGCACAATGACAGCACAAGATTCTCAGTGTCTCCCCACTCCCCTGTCCTCAAGGAACCAGAATTCCATTACCTTAATGCCTTTCTCCCCCAGGAAAGGAAGCATGATACACTCCACTGTGCTCAAGAGGTCAGTCACATTGCTCTGAACGTTAATGTAAAAGGGATTTTCTGGAGATTATATGTAAACACCTGCCTTTTCACTTCCAGTAGTGGCCAACTTCATCTTAAGTGCCTTCTGAGAACTCTCTAGAAGGGTTAATCTCCAGCTACATCTCTCCTGGCAACAGAACTTATGCAGAGCCCCTTCTTTTCCTGCCTTACTTCCTCATTCCTTTATTGATGTTTTTTTGGCAACACCTGACAAATTAGCAACCTCTTTTTCTCAGAATCTGTTGTAGTAATACCTACATCTGAAACATGATGCTAGCCACAGCTACCCCATTATGATACAATGTTTGTCCTCTGTTATTTAAGGAAAGTAGAAATTTGATGGTTAACTCGTAGTTCAAAGGAAAGGAAAGAATATCTTCCTTACTAATTACTTACTAATAACCTGGGGTGCCCTTCATCTGTTTGAATTGGTAATCCAGCTAATCTAGGTTACTCACATTTTACCACACATCCAAATCCCAGGGCTTGGCAAATGTCATCTTGGGAGACTTTCATAGTGTCAGTAGACTTGGAGGGGAGTGGTCACATAATGTTTTGAAATAAAGGTAGGATTGCATGATGGTTATAAACAACTCTGTGAAACAAAGACATGATTGCCATACCGGGAACAGGCAGTACAGAAACATTTGCAGTTAAGGTTACAGGTGGAACATAACCCAATCCTTGAAAAACAGAGATTTAATAATAAACAAACGTAAACCTAGTTTGTCTTCACTATAAGATGCCCTGTAAGACTCAGATAGAGGCACACTGGCTCTTTGCTTTACATTCACACAAAACCAAACCGAGGTAGAGGTTTTCTGCATACGTATGCCCTGTACCAGCAGACCTCCTGTGTCAATAACACCCACCCCCCCAAAAAAAACCCATTCTTCTAAAGCCAGTTGGCTTCCTGTGACCTCCTACCTTCTATACATAGTATGAGGGTTAAGTCTTGGTGCTGTATGGGTTTGAGCAAATGTTTCATGATGTATTCAAGTTTTGCTGCCTTCCAGAGTAATGCCACTGCCTTAAAGTCCTGAGTCTTTTCACTGCTTTCTCTGTTCATTCTCTGAAGAGTCTTTGTTCTTTTGGTTTGACTCTCTAGTTTTGCCTTTTCCAGAATGTAGTCACTGGAATCATACTGTGTGTTTTCCATTCAAACTGACTTCCTTCATTTACCAATAGGTATGTACATTTCTACCCTATCTTGTCATGGTTTAGTGGCTCATTTCTCTTGGAAACAACATGAATTTTCAACATAAAGATGCAGTTTCCAGAGGATGAATCCATGATCTTAAGGAGGAAAGGCTAGCATCAATGTATTCTAAAATGATTAATTATTAAATATTAAACACTGATATTGAAATATGTTAAAAATCCATAATTGAAGTATTATGATGTGGGATTGAGTACAATAGACTAATACTCTTTAGAATGTATAAGTATCAGGTATTAAAAACTTAACCTTTAAATTTTTGATTATGAGATAGAGTTTGAAGCCTGTGGTTATAACGTGTTTATAGTGTTACTTTGGTCACAACTTCAGATTCATTTACACAGGTAAGTATGGAGAAATCACTATATGCCAGGTAGCAAGGTAGGCATTTGCATTAATGTTGGGCTATTTATTTAGTCTCCCAAAAATTCTACAAGAAAGGCAAAAGTAATGCCTCTAATTTAAAACTATTGAAAACAGACCCAAAGAGATTGGATATCTTCCACACTCTGGCCTCTGCCATACCTGAAACACTTTTTTCTAAGTCAAACTTCCAATTTCCTTAAGCAATGATTTAGCCATGAGTCTTTTCTATTTATGATCTTTAGCTCAACAGTGCCATTTATTTCTGGAGTAGTCTTCAGAAGTGTCTATTGGAACATAAAGTTAATTTTAATAAAATGCTGTGTAATTCACACCTTTGTGAAGAGTTAGTTATCTAAGGATTACTAAGGTGATGAGTAGGAGAATCTGAGCCCTGCCTCTGGGATATGTAAGCCTTGGGCAAGGATATAATATGACTAATTCTGAGAAAGTCAAGGAAAGTGGCAATACAAGCCCTGATCCTCCTTCTCTTAGAGTCTCTTGCTTACCTCGAGGACATCCTCTGAGATATGTAAGCCTTGGGCAAGGAGATAATATGGCTAATTCTATGAAAATCAAGGAAAATGGCAACACAAGCCCTGATCCTCCTTCTCTTAGAGTCTCTTGCTTACCTCGAGGAAATACAGCTATGCTCATAGCTCCTGGATGGACTGGATTTCCAGATTCTTTCAATACCTCCATGCAACTTTTCTTGCTCATTGATCACCAAAGAATCAGAAACAGGACATGGTACTTCAGTCCCTCAGCCTTTGGGGCCTTTGCTCTGTCTCAATGAGGAATGAGGGGATGGGGCAGACTTAATATTCCTCATAATAATGCTCCGTTACAGCCCACATAGAGCAGAACTCCTGACTCGGAACTGCCCATTCAAACAAAAGTACAGTACGCCAATTGAAAAAAGATTCGTGACTTGCTAGTGATTTATATCTTTTATTTTTCCTCTTTAGCCAGGATGCAGCCCTTGTTTCATTAGGTTTATTATGCTTTTAATTACCTTTGAGACCTATTTGGTGCCTAATTATCTGTATGACAGGGAATTAAACTAAGCCTCTCTTTATCTGTAGGCACTGTTAACCTCATCCTCCCTGTTTTCTTCACTGTTTGTTTCTTTTTCTTTCTCAGAATGACATGAGTTGCAAGTCTAAACAAACATGAACTTGATGGAGCACTGTTAGTCTGGGAGTTATGAAACAGTAAATGATCACTGGCATGTTTTAGATCTCTGTCAATTGATTGTTAATTGTCAAGGGATTCATCATAGTGCTTTCTCCCCAGCATGGGCAAGACTGAGGTTTCCAAGTCTAACTTCTCAGGTTAATTTCTACCATTGCTACTTAACTATAAAACTATAAAACTATAGAACTATAGTACTATATAACTATATAACTATAAAAAAGGGGGCACCCTTTTTCTACCTCTGGATGTTTTAAAGTGTGCTTACCTGTAAAATGGGAATAATAGTAATACCTCATAGAGTCACTTAAAGTTAAATCTGACAACATAAGTAAGTATGTAAAGTACTTCCATACCAGGGCAATATTAATTGTTCAATAAGTGATTTCTATGGTTTTTAAGAAAGGTATTATTTGCAGATATTTAAGAATTCTTGTGCTGTCGTGTAACTGTTGTTTCTCCAGGTCAAAGATAAATAGTACAAGCTGGAGTATGGTTTTGCATCCACTGAAAAATGTAGAGGCAGCCCAAGGCAGGGAGAGCTTGCTCATACAAGCTGTCCTATGCCACTAGATATGGTCAGGTTCATTCCTTAATCTCCACTCTTCTCAGGAGCTGTGAATCCCAACCATCCACTCATAGAAGATGATATGTCCCTCTTGGCTCTGCATGGCTATGTGTTTTCCTGGGATGTAGCCTCACCCAGTAATTTATAAAAGCAAGAGAATGAAGTAAAAGAAAACCCCTTAGTACCCCAAAGTTTCATTTGTTTCCATTTGTAAGGCTAAAAACAATGTTTAAAGCTTGTCTCCATTGTCTTCATTATTGGACATATTAGGAACAAAACACACTGAGAAACAGAGGGATGATGGAAATGTATAAAATATACATCCAGTCTTAGGTTAATTTTCCAAAGCTTTCCCTTAACCCTTTTGTTAAATGGGTTTGCATTTTTGCCAGTAAGAATCGAACATTAAAATGGGGCATTTCGATCTCTGTGGTTCAGAAGGAACCCTGATGTCCCCCAGAGCTAAATCTACCCATCTGAGTGACAGATCTGTAAAGAGGTAATCTGGCAGCATCAAGACAGACACAATCACATGTAAACCAAGCCAGGCCGTGATGATAATTGCAGTGTGGCAGTGTGGTATCCTAGGAGTAATTACCCTGACATTCTTTATCACTGTGTGCTAGATGTGATATGAAGCAATTATCTAGTTGCTTTTTTGGAATATTGATGCCTTGGCTGTCTGCATGTCATTCTCATCTCACGCTGTGACCCTGCAGGATTTAATTCTGACACCTTGAGTTTCTTATGCAGATTGATAAGGAGCTCTGGCTTAATCTGTCCTTTCTTAAGATGAGACTGATGTTTACCAGAGAGAAGTACTAATAACATGACATACTGCCATTGTCTTTTTTACGATTGCAAAATTTGATTTGTTTATTGAATTCTCTAGTGCCAAGTCCCCAACTGCAAATATTGGTACAGTGGCATTTACAGCTAATTGTAAACTCCCCTCATAGCAGAAGCAGCCATTATTGTTTTTCCCTGTAATTACTGACAATAGTCCCTGTGTCCATGAAGCACTTCTCATACTTTCATTTTAATAGTACCCAAGGAATATTGAATAAGATTTATTAAGACCACATGCTTCAGATCCATGCATACTTCACTGGCACAATTCCTATAAGCATGAAAATTTACCCCTCGATGTTTTTAACTTGAACTTGGCATTATGTCAATACTTTCCTTTCACCTAAATAAAAGAAAAAAAAAAGAAAAGAAAAAAGGAAAAGACCTGTTTTTCAGGTCTTTTATTTCCAATGTGTGCATGTGTTTGTGTATGTATATGTGTGATATCAGACTTTTGGTTGAAACATGGGTCAGCAGGCCCATGTTTTGAATATCTCATATCAATTTATTTCCATCGCACACAACAGATAGCATCTGGAACCTTTTGAAAAAGCTGGAGGAAGTTGCTTCCTGATGCAATGTATGGCTGGCCCTCCATTGTCGCCTCATATGAGGTACAGGATGATGAGGCCCACAAAGCAGTAGTGGAAAAACCATGCCACAGCTGTGGCATTGTGATGATACAATGCACACATTTATCCATGGGCTCCTCTGTGGTCTGTGCTTCCATCCCAGCAAAGAAATCTTAGTGTCAAGGGCTTGTGTGTTTGCATGTGGGCTGCTCAGATCCCTACTTGAAGTAAAAGAGTGCCAGCCATGTGTCTTCCTCTCCACATTCTTCTTTTGTCATTGGGAAACAAGGAGATTTATAAGTTTCTCCTGTAACTGATCACAGGAGGAGAGAAAGCCTTTATTATGGACAGCCTCTGTAAAGGGAAGGCCACATCAGTATTTTCTTCTCACTCATTTGCCTACTTCTCTCTGTGTGTGTCTGTCTGATGGTGGAAAAGTTGGAGTCATTGGGTTACTGAATATCTTCCTTTCTCTGCAAAAAGAATGATTAGCTTACTGTGTTATTCAGTCCCTTTGTCCTGTAATTCGTTCCTAGTTCATGCTATACCCATACTCCATAAGGATACAATCCCTGTGTTTGGTGCAATCATTTACTTGGATGCTCTCTTTGTAAATTTTTGCCTTACTTTGTGTATAATGTGCTTTTGTGCCATCTTCATTCTTTTTTTTTTTTTTTTTTTGTAATGTTCTTTTTGTTGGACATACTGCTTTAAAGTTCTAGCCATGGTTCTACTGACTGCCTCATGGAATTGCATGCCATGGAATCCAACATTGCTACTTATCCAAGGATGGCTGTTAGAACAGCTTCGGTCCTCAACCCCACTGCCACTGGCAACACGAGACAAGCAAGACAGACATCATTCTTGTTTATCTCCCTCTGTCTAAGCACCTCTCCAGTGTATAGCCAGGAATGGGATGATTAGACTCACATCCTGAGTGCTGCACTAGTCCTTGCTCTCATTGATAACATAGTGTTTTCTGTGGCCTGCACCCATACATTCTCAACAACACCAGGTATTACTTAATGTTCTAATCATCAAAGAGTGTTAGGCTGGATAGAGACAGCATGTTTGCTTAGGAGAAGAAAGAGCCTAGGGTCAATCCTGAATACTGCCTCACCTCCTGAAATGAAATCAACTCTTAGTTACAGTAGTTAGTTACGATACCTACTCTTAGGTAGGTATAGCAGTGCATAGGTGTAATCCCTACACTTAAGAAGCAGAAGTATGAGTATACTACAAGTTCCTGACCAGCCAGTGTTATCCAGAAAGATCTTTTCTCAAAAGAATATAAACAATAGAATTAAATATCCCATATCTCATTGTTCTTCTCTTTATAAGACTCAAGAATATAAACATCACTTAGCACACAGTTGATTATTTTTTGAAGGTATCTTCTATCCAGTATAAACATCTAATACTGGTTAAATCAAGAGTTACTTTTAAACATCTTGATTTTCATTTCACTTTTGAAATTGTAAGGTACCCTTCTTATCTCTAATTTACAAAGACAGCCTATTATATTTTCTTCTAAATTTGTAATTTCAGTTTTTACATTAGTGCCTCAGTTCATCCAGAGGCTGCCTCAGAACATGACTATCCGCCACTAGCTGACTTCAATTTCTCTGTATAAACAATAGTGCTACAAAAATTTCCTTTTTTCCGTTTTGTTTTGGTGTTGGTAAATATCTCTCATGTTTTTCCAGTGTTGACTCATTAGTCTCATACCTGATTTCCAGTTGTCTGTCCTCTACATGTCTTAGTTTTTCCTTTATATTTTCTTTGTTCTCCCTTAATCTGAAGCAGTTCCTAAATTAGTGGGACAAATTATGAATATTTTTTCCTATAATAGTCATCTACGTATACTTATCAACTGTGTTCTAACATTCATTTATTATATTATCTAATATACTGACTTGGTTTATTTTATGAACTATGGCTGTCAGTTCATTGACTATTATGTCTATATTTCTTCTTGAGTAGCTGGGTTTACATATCTGAGCCTCAGAGCTTCATCTCCTTTTTAATTTAAGAATGTATTATGAGCCTTAACAATACCAATACACATTTTCTGTATTTAATTTAAATATTTTATAAGTTTTTAGGAATTTCCTTCCATATTTCAAATACTTTTTTTGCTATTCTCTTTTTTTTATTTACTTATGTATGTGTAAACTTATCTATTTATTTTGGTTAGGATGGAGATATATACTTCTTTGCCTAGATATATACTTCAAGTACCTAGTGGGAAAGCAAAGACAGTTTTGCAGAAAAAAAAATCAGGATGAACATGGAGTCAATGAGGGAGCTACACTGTGGTGCACTTCTGCTTTCCTCTCTAGAATTCAGTACCCCACCAAATCATGCACACACCACGATATACATACATGACACCCAAGTAGCCTTTCTTCCCCTGAATTGTGTGGCTTTTAAATATTAGTCTCATTAATCTAAGATTTCTATTCTTTATAAAATGATTTTGGAGAAAGCATGCAAATGTCCACTTCCATTTGCCACCTTACCAGGATATTTTTCTTTTCTTACTTTTTGTTTTATTTTGGTTTTCTGATTGAGACAGGATTTCTCTGTGTAGCCCTGGCTGTCCCAGGCTTTGATGTGTAGAGCAGGCTAGCCTCAAACTCAATGAGCCATCTATATGTGCCTCAAGAGTAATGGAAACAAAGGTGCTCACCACCATGCCCAGGGCTTGTCAGGAACTCAAAATACTTTTTTTTTCTGTTTCATTTTCATTCAACATACTCTCCTTTTCCACTTGTGTTTAATAGTTTCTCTTGCAAACAATGGGCACATCGTGACAATTTAAGATGATAAGAGTAAAAAGGATACATACTTCCCATATAGTCCATAGAGTTATGATCTTTGGGGAAACCATATTATATACAATTTATTCTTAGAGAGATTATCAGATAGAACTTTTCAAAATACAAAATTATTACCCTTGATTCTTCCTGAATTAAATTTGCCCAGTCATAAAAATATATGTACTATGTGATACAATTTCAATGAGGCACCTAGAGTATTCAAACTCAGGAACATAAACTCTATGAGACAAAAGAAAGAAGGAAGACATTAAAGTTATTTTAAAGTGAATTTGGAAGTTTTTGTTCTGAAAGATGAAATGTTTGGGAAATCCATCATGTAACATAAACAGTTTTAAGACCATAACATACACTAAAAATGGCAAAGATGCTAAATTTAATTTATGATTGGGTATTTGTCATGCTTAAAAATAATGGGTCTTGCAGTTAGTTGTGGAAATAAATTTCAGGAACCCTTTCCAAAAAAACAATTTATAGTGCTGGAATAATCTTCTAGTAATTTAATAAATTAATCATAAGCAAGGCCCCTACCAAGAGCCTCCCAATGAATCTCTATGCAAGTATCAGTCTTCTCAGGTTTTCAGGTTCCTGGAGAATGAGAGGCACGATATTTATTTGGAAGTTTGTAGGCTCAGGTTGCCAGGTTTCAGTACATCAGAGGGCTACACTTTAAACACATGTGCCCCTCCTCTTTACTTATCCCACTTCCTCATAATTCACACTCTTTCCTGGCACTGCAGAACCTGCTTCCCTGCCATCCAGAGCTCAGCGACAGACTGGCCGCATGCCCATTCTATAGACTATTCATCAGTCACTTGGCATAAAACATCCTCCCTGTGAGAATTGTGAAAATGAACTCCCACACCACGTCCCTGACTAGTTTTTCAGAACTCTCATCAAAGTGGCCAGGATGCTATCTGTCTGACTATAACTTTTGGGTCTGAACACAAATTAGAGCCCCTAAACTCTCATCATAGCCACAGGCATGCTGATGACTATCTGTGGAATTAATAACTCTCCAAGTACATCGCTTACACAAAAGATATTCTTAGTCTTTTCTTTATACTCCAAACCCCAAACCTGCATTTACAAATCCAATATATATTATTTTAAACCCTAAAACATGTAAATGGTGAGTAACACAGAAAAAAATACTTTAAAATGTGAAGTGATAATTTTTGGACAGTGAGCATTTCTGTGATATGTGTGCAAGTGTTCTATAAAATGTAACTTGGCACTCTAGGAAAGGCATGTGCCATAGGCAACTCACACTGGAAGATTAAAGCTATGCTTACCTAAAGCTCTATCTTAACAATGAAACACACCATATAAACTTCAGAGATCCATGATCATTTCTTGGGCCCATATTGACTATTGATTAAAATGTGCTGGACTTGGTCAATATTTTCCATAGCAAACTATTTTTATCACATACTAGAAAAGTCTAGAATTCTCTCAGAATTTAAATTATAAGTTCTCTTGATAGCCATGGCAAGAAATAAATCATGTGGCCTTTTAGTCTCTTGCAGTGATTTGCAATACACTTTCAGAAAAGTACTATTGAGTTACTTGGTTAATTAACATGTACATTCCACATCGAGAAGAATCCATGTATTGCATAGGATAAAGCATGAGGTCAAAACATTCCTGTTTATTAAAAATGTGACAAATATACAGACTTTTCATGGCCAATTATTCCAGAGGTACTTGAGAATACCAATATCAGGTTGAGGTCCACAGGCTCATTATAGACTTAAAGTTTATTTTCTTAGTAACAGTGCACATTTTATCAGAGTAATAGCATGCTAGATGTGTTTCTCTGTGTGTACATGCAAGAACAATACATGCACAACTCATTGGGGGTCACCCTAAAAAGCTTTCAAATAGTAAAAGGATGACCCCTTAACTCTTAAAACCCATGTCCTGTTAGCTCTGAAATGGTCATGAAATTTGTTTTTCTATTTGTTTGCCTGAGGATTCTTTTGTTTTATAGTAAGAATAAAATTTTGAAGATAACTGCTGATCGTATGGCAAATCTCATCCTGCTTTAATGCAGAAAGGATAGTTTGATTCTTACCTAAAGTCTAAGGAAAGACGACTCAACAGGATAAGTTTAAAAACATTTCTTACAATTAGGCAATAGATTTCCCATATATGAATAACATGAAATTTATAAATGGATTGACACCTTATACTGCAGAGCAGAGGGTAGGTCATTGCCATTAGGATGGATTCTGATGTGGGATTACTTTGAATTTAGTCCAGTTGGTTCACCAGAGGTATGAATGGACTGCAGCAGAGAAAATCTAATAATAGAGAATGATTCCCTAGGTCAGGAGCAGGCAAAGGTGATGTCACAGAGAAGATCAAATACATCCCTCCTACAGGGCATGGATGGTAGTAACATGAGTTTGGGAATATTAAAGAATCCTCAAAAATGCTTCATAAACATAAAAAGTACTAAAGATTAGCCATCCTGGAATACAAACCCCTTGCCTTTGACTCCTCTATTCTGTTTAGCCCATAAGCCTCAATCAAATGTCAACAGGATGAAAGGCCAGAACTAAGAAAAGAAAGATACGTACACTTACTCCCAGTCTTAGTTAGGGTTTCTACTCCTGTGATAAAATGCCATGACCACAGCAACTCTTATAAAGGAAAACATTTAATTGAGGTGGCTGTTTACAGTTTCAGAGGTTTAATCCATTGACATCATGATAGGGAGCAGTCAGACGTGCTGTTGGAGAAGAAACTGCTACATGTTGATATGCAGGCAACAGGAAGTAGACTAGGTGTCACACTGAGCAAAGCTTGAGCAAAAGAGACGTCAAAGCCCACCCCCACATGGCATGCTCCCTCCAACAAGGCCACACCTACTTCAACAAGGCCATGCCTCCTAATAATGCCACCCTTTTTTTTGAGACCCATATTCTTTCAAATCACTACGCCTCTCCAGTTTCTACCCAGAGTGAAGGGGAAAGCTTCTGATTTTAAAACACATTTGATGATTAGACTATGTTATCATAAACATCTTTCTAAAAGTGAGAAATTAATAGTGTACCTGAAGACTCTTAAGTTTCTTTCATATATTTTATTTACTCGGGATGTCTATGGAAATAGACCATAGATGTCTCTGAATTTCTTCAAGTATCAGGAAAAAATATCATTTTCATGTATTTTCTAGAGGGTGATGAGAGACAAAGCCTACGTTGCTTCATGTTTGACCCCTTGTCCTATATCTTCTCACTGTAAAGATAACTACGTTAGAAGACTGGCTTATATCATCCTATCAAAACTCCAGCCGACATTGCTGATACTACTTCCCAGGGCTGGGAAATGCTCTGAGAACATACCACTAAGATTTGGAAGGTGAGTTTCCAGGACTTCAAACTGATGCCACATCCTGGAAAATAGACTCAGCAGAGCTCCAAATAAGGAATCAACTCAGTCTGAGCATACTTTCTTTCCTGTAGGATAAACAGAAAGTATTTCCCATGATAAAACGAAAGCAGGTTTGAAGTCAATATATTTTTCTAACAAGGTTTCCAAGTAGGCCCTGTCATAACACACACACACACACACACACACACACACACACACACACACACACACACACACACACGTGCCAGAAACAAAGTATAAGTGCGATATTCTCACAAAATTTTATTCATTGCTTATCTGTGTTAGCTGGAAGCCTTTCAAGACCCTTGCCCTCTCCTGATTATTGTACTGCGCTGAGCCATTACACCTTTTAAAATGTCCGAAGATGAAGCCATCAATAACTACTATGAACCCTGTCTACAAATTAAAGCTTAGCATCTGCTATCTGACACTTTGATATCAAGATTTTAAAAGCTGTTTCGATCGAAACAACACAATACAATTCAGGCTTTTGAGGGCCATGCTCTTGCTTTTTATGTGGGGCAGAACTGAAAATTAAAAAAAAAAAAATTCTTTGTTTTGAGTACCTTCTTTGGAAAACTTCAGCAGTAAGATCTTGAACAAAACACCCTTTCTGAATTTTTTGTCTCGTGAACTCAGGTGGCCAACAGATGCGTTCCCACAGAAACATTTCTAGATTCCTCACCAAGCATTAAGGCATTTTCAGGGGTTCCTTCTTCTTTCTGACTGTCTCTAGGATGACGCTCACAACTTCTAGAGACAGTTAAAAGATGAACTTGAAAGGACAAGAAACAGAAGATTAGGAAATGGGACTATGTGCTCTTCAGTGTTTGCCGAGCATGCGCAAAGCCCTTGGTTTGATTGCTGGCACTCTGGCTTTGGTGGTACACACCTATGATCTTAGTCCTGGATCTAAAGAGACAAGCATACCATAAGTTCAAGGTCATCCGCAGTAACATAGACTCCATTACATAAGACTCTGTTTCAGGGGGAACCCAAAAAAAGAGCAGATGACAAATAACTAAAATCACATGTCAGCATTATGATCTTCAGTGATACATGGCACGACAGTAAAACCATTATTTCTAAAGAGGTGTTACTTTCCCGTGCTACTCAGATCAGGCCAGCCTGGGCTACTGGATAAAGAGGGGCACGGGTCTAGTGTACACACCCCCCCAGGGACTGATTCTGAAGGTTCCTGTTCACTGGCTCTGACACCCATCTACAGTTGCTTCTTCAGGTTTTTGTTATTCTGTCCACATTCCTTTTAAGTCCACCAATATTATCTGTTGTTTGTGTTATTCCCGCCATCAGTCATGAGCAAAGCCCACTTGATCTTAATTTTGCATTTCTCACTCAGTCATTTGTTTAATCATTTTTCTTATGATCCTCCCCAGAAAGTTACTTGCAAAACCCAGCAAGAAAAACCTTTAATATCCCCTTACACAGACGCACTTCTTCCTCTAGCTTTTTAAAAAAGAAAATAGTGACTTCTGAGAGAGCATCAGGAAACCTGGCTGAACCACAACATGGTTGTGTGGTGTCTAATTTACTGAGAAATTGTCTTGCAGAAAAACCTTTGGAGAAGAGCCTGGAGAGGAAGGTACAGACAGTTTTAAAAATCAGAAACTCAGAGGAGACAAATGGGGCTTGATGAGCACTTGAGATGAATACCACAGGCTAATGCGAGCAATCAGCAGGTTTGTGGAGGATATGCTGATATCGGCAGAAAAAAAATGCAATGCCAGAGGAGAGCTTACAGATAAACATGGGAGCTCAGAAATATTATTGCTAGAAAAGCCTTGACATTTTGACCATCTCTTATGGTTACAGGTAGACAGGAAATGAAGGAATCTGCTTTTGCAATTGATTAGCCTTCCTGTAATAAATTCATCCAAAAGGGTATCTCAGGATTCTCCTAGTGAAACTCTTAGCTCAAATCAGCTGGACAATGCTCATTTATAGGAATATTTCACCACAGGGTGACAAAAGCAACAGGAAACACACACACACACAGAGTGTGTGTGTGAGAGAGAGAGGGGGAGGGAGGGGGAGAGACAGAGAGAGAGAGAGAGAGAGAGAGAGAGAGAGAGAGAGAGAGAGAGAGAGAGAGAGAGAGAGAGAGAGAGAGGAAACTTTGAGTTAAGAAGATAATATTAAAACGGATCTCAATTCAGGGCCCAGATTGACTTCATGTGTTGAATGTGTCCATTAACATCAATCACCCTTGGTATTGCTGTGTTTATCAGTGCCAACAGCAATCACTGACTATAAAACTTACCCTTTGGGTGATCCAAGTTATATACAGCTCACCCTGTCATGCCTCCTGGAGACTCCTTTGTGGCTGCTTCTTGTGAAGTTTCTTATGGAGATGAAGTAAACATATGACTGGCCTGTTGGATACTCTCCTCTTCCTAGAAGAGAGTTCTTCAGTCCTTACCATTTGGTGAGCATGGTCATTTTAGTATTTCTTACTTGATTGATGCTTACTTTCTAAGTGGCAATATTCAAGTAACAAGAGTCTTAAACAAGGCACATTGATCTCTTTGATTACAATAGGATGTGATAGGATGTATGACTTTGTTCACAGATATACTTTACTGAAACCCTAGAAATAGTCTGGTAGATAGAAGGATGAGCTCATTGAAATACATAAAACTTAGTTTCTACCCATTGTTGGGGTACTATAGCAGGGGTCTCTAGTCTCAAGATCAGCAGTGATTGCATTAGCTAAAGAAAGCCAATGTCATATCCCCATTTTTGTCCTCATCTGAAGACAGGTCACTCTGGAGAAGCAAAGGTCTTATCACTGTGTTCTACCTTAGCATGACTCTTAAAGGTTGTCGTGGCTTAGACTCCCTGTAAAATTTATTTCAACCTCTTTAGAGACTATGTTATACAACTTGAACTACTCCAGTTGTCTGGCAGGTATCACTTGCCCCCTTCCCTTCTGTAAGTATTCACCTTAGACTCCCTCAATGTCTTTTGGCATGCAAATCTGTATTTCTGAGCTTGCTTTCCAGGAAAACACAGCTACTGTGTTAGGGCTAATACATGCAAACCTAATGAGGTTCTTTATTAGGTCAGGAACTATGAAAGTGTCCCAAATGATAATAATCCCCTACAAATTACTTTGCAACATTTATCTAGAAGGAAGAGGCCACTTGATGAAAAATGAGTTTGGCACAGAAGAGAGCTCTAGTATAAAAACTCCAATGTAGTGAAAAACAGATGTGAAATATTTGGAAAGTTCATATTTGCATAAGATGTTTCAATGGCCTAATAATTATTAAAATTTTTGCCATTTTACTTGTTGTAAAAAAAGGAAGTCTTTATTGGTTTCAACTGTTTGGAAATCCACATATATTTATTGTAATGTGACTTAGGACTAAGGGGATAGCTTAGCTTTGTAAGCACATCATGTTTATTATGGACTATCATGAAATCCTGAAGAGCTGGGTTTGATAAAATGTCTGGAGTGTTGGCACATGCTGGTAATCTCAGTGCCAAGGATGTAGAGAACGGCAGATCCTTGAAGCTTGCTGGTCAGCTCCTTCCATGATCTCTGAACAACCAAGAGACCCTATTTTAAAAAAAAATGAAATGGATGGTTCCCATACTGGCTATTTTCATGTCAACTTGATACAATCTAGAATCATCTGGAAGAAGGGGACCTCAGTTCAGAAAATGTCTGTATAAGATCCAGCTGTAGGGCATTTGCTTATTTAGTAATTGTTGGGAAAGGGCCAAGCCCTTTATGTATAGCTGGGTTAGCTGTCCTTGGTTCTATAAGAAAGCATGATGAGTAAACCATGGGGAGCAAGTCAGTAAGCAACAGTCCTCCATGGCCTCTGTTACTGCCTGTTTGAGTTTCTGCCTTGACTTCCTTTGATAATGAACCTGAAAGTGTAAGCTGAATAAATCCTTTCCTCTGCTCCTCCCCAAGTTTCTGTAGTCATGGTGTGTCATCACAGCAATAGTAATCCTAAAGAAAATATATCATAAGGAAGGACATAGGAATCTACCTCTGGTCTCTTCATACTTGAGAGCTCACTTATCCATAGACAGGAGAGAGAGGGGGGAGGGAGGGAAGGAGGGGAGAGAGGGAGAGAGAGAGAGAGAGAGAGAGAGAGAGAGAGAGAGAGAGAGAGAGAGAGGGAGGGAGGGAGGGAGGGAGGGAGGGAGGGAGGGAGGGAGGGAGGGAGGGAGGGAGAGGCCATTCTCATTGAAACCACTATACCATCAAGAGAGGCCATTCTCATTGAAACCACTATGCCATCAGTCATATTGGTATAAGTGAGTGCTGTTACTTTTAGATCTTAAAGTCACTTTTAAGATAAAAATTATAGCAACATGACTAGATCAAAGATTTGTAGTATCAATTAGAATGACATTCCTTAACTAAGCTGCTAAAAATACCTTTTCATTGTTATCTAAAGCAAATAAAGTTCAAGGTGAATG
The DNA here is from genome assembly GCA_030556225.1 of Cricetiscus sungorus. NCBI lineage: Eukaryota > Metazoa > Chordata > Mammalia > Rodentia > Cricetidae > Cricetiscus > Cricetiscus sungorus. The sequence continues at coordinate 76,451,838 of JANBXA010000372.1, forward strand.
AAATCAATAAAACTATCAATGTATTGGTTAGCTTCTGGTTAGAGAAAGAAGTTGGACATATGCAACAAAGGCAGTTAAATAGTTCATGATACACGGAATCATGACACATGGTGAAGGCCAATTTATCTGTATTGTAGAAAAACGATGAACTAGTTGGTATAATAAGAAAATAATATGCCATGATATACTCTTTACTATAGGGACATCAATAATTCTCTGATAACTGGTTTGCTTAGATCTAATTGTTTCTTTTATAAACCTCAAAACTTAAGATGAAATTATTCCACAGCACCCTTTACAAGTATCTAATCATACGATTTTAATTATCCATGCTTATCTGTATGCTTTGACTCTTTGCCTGATCTAACCCAAGTATTTCTTTTGTAAGAATATTCCTACTCAGATGCAGTTCTATAAATAGAGTTTTAGTGGAAGAAAATCACTCAACATACCTGGTTAGTTCATAAGGAAAGAAAATGTCACTTAAAGGCCTCTTTGACTTTTGTTCCCATCTATTCCTTTAAGTGACATTTTCCTTCCATGTAAACTAACCAGCCATGTTGAGTGGTGTTCTTCTGACTTGTCTTTTCAGTCTCTTATCAGATCTCATAACATTTCCATGTCCTTCTCTTCTCATATACCTGCAAGGCAATTTACATGTGGTCTATGACTCACTCCTTTTTTCAACACTTTCGTGCTAGTAGAAATGTGTCTGAATAGCAAGTCATGAATCCTTCTCTCTCTGAACATTCTTGACTCTGCTGTCTTGGGGCATCACCCTTGTAATATAAATTTGTTTTCATGTTTTCTTTCAGCTGCCACAGAAAGAAGCAAAATGAAGAAAGAGTATTGATTCTCTTTCCACACCCCATGGGAAAGGACTATTTCAGAGAACTTTAGTTAGAAAGGAAGTGTGTTTGTATTTCTCAATGAATTCGATGGAATAAAACAAAGTTCTGATTATTTACTAGTTGATAATAAGAACTCTGTTTAGCTTAATCTCTCATGAAATATGTGTATCTGGAAATAACAAATTGAAAACATGTCATAGTAATTTGTTTCTAACTTAAAAACAATGATTCTAATGATGTGTAAGAAATGTGTTATCATGACATAGATAGGTTGTCTAGAACTTTCTGTGATTCATCTCCCAAACTTACCACTAAAACCTTTTCCTCCTTCTTAATCCAGTCATAACTTCTTGGTGTCATTCAAGGAATCCTATGTTCACATTTTTTCTTTTATTTAATGTGTACGTACCTGAGTATATGTATATGTACCACATGTCTACATATAAACACAGAAGCAAAAATCAGGCATCAGATCCTTTGGGAACTGGAATTGTAAATAGCCACAAGTAATTGGAACCAAATCCAATTACTCTACAAGAGCAGTAAGTGCTCTTGGCCAACAAGCCATCATTCCAGGCCTGTACTCCTGTTTCTTAATTGTAGTCAAGTCACATTGCTTGCTGGTATCCTAGATTAACTACCAACATGCAATTAAGCATGTACCTAAGTCATCTGATTATATTATTGAAATTAACTTTACAGACATCAATTTGTCAACATATCTATACCCCAATACCTATTTCTAATTACCTTGTTGAGGATATTATAGCCCACTCATTTCTTCTGACTTGTATTTTTCTACTTCATCAGGTAGTATGGGCCAGCTGAGAAGGCAAAGCCATTATGTTACTCTTTCATACAATATTATTCAGTGTTTAGCTGTCTGTTCTTCAGTAGAGAACAGAAGGATTTTTAAGGTCACTATCCTGGCTTCTTAGGCTAGTCTACTCACCTTTCATTCAGACTCCAGGCTTTGATTTCTTAAACACATCCATCCTTTTCCTGCCTCTGCCCTTTGCTTGCTTCTCCCCCTACTTAAGATAGTCTCATTATTATTCTCAACTGAATAGATATTATCCACCTTTCAGGATTGGGGATGGGTTTCATCCTTCTAATGGACTTGGATCCTTCTGTCTCTGACAACAAAAGAATTTTTTATCTTTTTCTTACCACCTTAAACTCTCATGATATATGTGTCCCAATTCATCAGTCTTGTTCCCTTTGAAGTAGAGCCTCAGAAATTCCATCATAGTATTCCTGAAGTTGGCCACAAATGCATGCTCAATAAATTCTTCTCAAGTGCTTAAACTAGATTTCAGTATAAAAATGATATCCAAGAAAAAAATGATATCCAGAAACAGAAGAAATCAGCTGCCTATAACACAAGCCAAGCTAACTATAACCAGATTTCAAATGGCCATGACAATGGCAAAAGGGAAGGAGGCACATGATTCTATAGAATCACTTGATCTCAAAAAACTGGGAAACCAAGGCATAAGAAATGAAAGTAACATGACATATACTAAATGTTATATCTGAAGCTTGGCTGGATATAGGGCCCACTGCTTTCTGACTCATTTTATTTTGAATTCCATAATTTGGCATATTCATGAGAAGCACTGGTATAACTTGATTATATTAATTTTCCCTAATTAAGTTTATTTAGGAAAATTGCAAAGATACTTTCTTTTCTTTCCTGATCATGGTGACTCTGAGGTTAATATTTTCCAGCCACCAGTCATTTCCTCCTGTGTCCACTCTGCTCTTGATTAGATTCACAATGGCTTATTTGCTGTCTTTAAAACATTTCATACATTATGTCTAGAAAAATATTTTTATAAGCCAAACTATTCATTATAATTCTGCATGATACATTGACTGTTTTGGTGTTATTAAAGTGTTTGCTGATTAAAGTCAGTACTCAGACATTGAAGCAAAGAAATATTATAAGTCAGGGAAAAGTACAAGTTGTGTATTTTGGTATGACTTAGCCATGACTTCTTCAATCTTAATATAGTTACATGTATTTTCTTTTATAACACAAGATACTGAGGGGAATAACACCAAGATTCTCCCACTTCACCCTCTTGTCATAGTGTCTGAATTTATGGAGATTTCTGTAAATGTGAGACTTATGAAGTTACTGTTGTTTTATATCCATGATTATCACACATTTGTGATAATGTCCTAAAGTACCCCCTTTTACTCCTGTAATTGATTAGGATGTTCTGCAGATGTATGTTCCTTCCCTACTCTCTCCATAGGAAGAGACTGCTTGCTTGTGCCACTGACTCTGTGCTTAGCCATGAGACATGGTTTTGCAAGAAGTTACTCAAACACAGACTGAAAATAACTTAGACTCTTAAGCCTCAGCATTGCCATAAAAAAAAAACTTTCTCTGACCTCCTCCTCTTGGTTCTAAAGGAAACACTTATGAAAAAACATGAGTCCAAGTTGGTACAAGGAACTGGGTCTAGATATTGAGCTTTAGCAGTTTCCCATAGCCTACATCCCCTACCTACCAGTTGTTTCAGAAAGACAAGAGTAAATGATCATTTCTTTTGAGACACTAACTCTGGGTAATTTGTTTCATGGAAACAGATGGTTCATTCAACACTTAACTCATAGGATACCCAGTTGGAACCCTTATGCCTGTTTGTATGACACTATTACACACATGGCTGTCTTGTAGGTCCTTGCCTCCATTCCTTTTGTTACTGTCTTGAACTGTTTAAAATTCTGTTTGGTTATAATAACCTTGGCTTGTGTTATTTTCAGTTAATTTATTCCATTTCTCTTTTTTCTGATTTGATATTGCTGGATATCATTTTCATAGTTGCATTCATTTTCCTTCCCCTTTTGCTTTGCTGCAAATTTCCTCACGCCCTCACACATCTATCTCCTTATGTCTGCTGCTACCCATTCCAAATGCTTCTTTTTGTTTCCTCCCCAGTTCACCAGTCTTTGTGGAATGGTAGCCCAGCTGTATCCTGCTCATCTTTTTACTCACTGGCTTTTTTTTTTAACTAAAGGAAAAGCTGACGTATGAATCTGAATTCTTGCCCTAGACAACTTGACTTTTCTTTCTAGGGCCAGTGATCCACCCATCCACAGCTAACAAATTATGGAGCTAACTCATGAGTCTTGGCTGATCTGAACAGTAGGAAGGGAATATGAAGTGGAAGGGGAGTGAGACAGGTGAGGGAAGAACCTGTGAACCTTGTCAATCCTACTTTTACTTTCTGAAATGCAACTTGAAGAAAGCAAGGCATAAAGTACAGCCTTTGTATCAGAACTGAAACCAAGTGCCTGTTTGCCTGCAAAAGTTTGAAAATGCGTGTGATTCCTCTCCATTAGATCACAGCAATATTGTAAATAGATTTGACTAAGCTGAAACACATCACCAACCTAAGATTCTATAAGGCAGCCAAAGACGGCCATATATATATATATATATATATATATATATATATATATATATATATATATGCTTCTTTGAGTTAGTTTGGAATACAGCGAATTCAGCATCTAAACTGTCCCCATGAACCATGCTTATGTGAGTGGAAGGGTAAATGAGTCTGATGTGAATTTTAAAGCTCTCAGTGATACCCCTAGATAATCTCTTGATAGAGATTAATGGAACAATGAAGGGGAGACAGAGACTTTTAACTACTAACTGCTACTCTTTTCATTGGCTTAGTGACAATTAAAATTTATGATTTCTAATATAGGATAAGCAACTGCTTGGCTTCTTATTAGCAATTATGTGCAATTGCTAAAAAAAAATACAGTATTTCCTCAGTTCCCTTCTAAAAATTCTCCAGAGATTGAGAAAGGTCATAAGATCTCAGGAGGTTTTTACCCATGCCATAGCATCATCATCTGAAATATCCACAAAATCACCTCACCATGTAATGAATTCCATTAAACAATGGAAAATAATTCTTCATCTATCTCCCTTTAACTCACTACTCGTGGGACTAGCTGAAGAATATGGCAAACTGCTATATTATACTATGAATTTTAAATATAGCCTCCCTGTATTCAAACATAAGCATTACATGGATGTATTGGACATTTCCTTGACAAACTAAATATCTGCCCATTGATTTCTGTTACACCCATTCTTCTGTTCCTCTTTGTTTTATTGGCTTCTGTTTCAAGTTTTTAAAGCACCAAATCACAGAGGAGCTGCAATTTAAAGCAGTAGAATATATAATACAACTGTTTAAGAGGCCTTTAGTACAAGATGCTGTCTGATAGAGTGAGTTCTTCCTGGAATTCCTGAGAGAGCATCTTCTATAAGTCTTGATTCTAGTTTCTGGTGCTTATGGGTAATTGTTGTTATTCATAGACCTGTGGCTATGTATTTCTCATCTTTGCCTTTGAGGGTGGTTTCTATTTTCAAGTCTCTTTATAAAGAAATCCACCATTACATTTAATCTAGAATGATCTCATCTTCAAATCTATTTTCTAAGTATAGGTATACCTCCAGGTTCTAAGTAAACTTATTTTGGGGGGGATTATCATTCAACCTACTACAGATACTCCATGTCTTTATCTATCTGCAATTCAGTGCACTTACCACAGCTTTGGATTTGGATGTAAATAGTAGAAATAGCATTCCTCTTTTTCTCATACCTAGTTATGAACTGGTGTTGCAATCAAACTCTATCGACTACCTATAGAGCCATTGCTTACCTTATTTACTTTTCTACTACTCTCACAAAACACCATGACTAAGGCAACTTATATGAAAAGCTTTTAATTGGGCTTGAAGTTCCAGACAGTTAGACTCTATGATGACAGGACAAAGTCATGGTACCAGGAGAGCTCATGTCTCAAGCCAGAAAACAGAGGCAGAATGCATACTGGAAGTGATTGGAAATCTCAAAGTCTGCCTAAAATGGCACATCTCTTCCAGCAAGACCACATCTCTTAGTCCTTCCCAAACAGTTCCACACTGGGGACCGAGTATTCAAACATATGAACCTATGGGGGCCATTCTGATGCAATCCCCCCACATTGATTTTCTGTCATCTTGTTCTTACATAGAATGCTGCAAAGGAGAAGATACTTTCTCTAACTTTGGCCTATGCACACAGTTAACACTTTTCTAATTCTCCTTCCATTCATTCGGTATTCTTCTCTCCCCCAACTCTGCTCCTCTTCTCTCCCCTCTTCCTTTCCTGCCTAGCCTCACCTCACCTCACCTCTTGTTTCTACTAGTCTCCTTGCTGGGTTCCTTCTCTCCTTCTCCTTTCCTTTTCTTTTTATGAGAAAAGCTCTTTTCCAGCCACAGTAAGCATGGGACACTGACCTTACAGATTCCTGATACTATGAATAATGGCTAATGATTCCTATACTGCAATTCTAAGACTCATCAATCTGACACCTAAAGATACATAGGACATGTGTTTATTGTCTCTTATGTGCAACATTTAATCATCTGCTAAACTAGAGTAGATGTTTTTGTCATTTTTCATACCTTTGGTTTCTTCAGTAAAACTGTTACCAGGGATCCCAGATGCTTGCCAAGCATCTACCTGGTTTTCATTACATTCTGTGACTCTGAGATTATATGAACAAAGGACCATATAGTTGTTTTTGGTAGCTGGGTTGTTTATCACAGCTCCATGGGAATTAGCATGCCAGTCAGCATCTCTTAGCCACCATCACTCAGAGCAGTTCCAGGGATTAATTTCATCTGACTGATTATTCCTTCACTACAATCTTCCCTGGCACTGAACACTAACATTGGATTGTATTCTTTTGTTCTTTTTGAAATACGACTCTATGATTGCCTCTAAACAGTTTCATTTATGAATTATTTTTGGGAAAGTCCTAAATATGTTGGTTTGAGCTGTTTCAAGGTGATGTTTATAAAGCCATGAGTTATTTCCCAGGAGTTGGACATGCTGTGAGAATTACCTTCTATATCAGCATGTATCTTTGTGTGTTTTTATAAAATGAGGCACCTTTAGACACATATCTTTAATTTACCTTTTATCTGTATGGTTTATGGACCACCTCTTCTCTCGTCATCCACATATGCCATGATACTTGCTGCAAGGATCTAACTTTGTGGTGACTGACTGGCTGAGCATATTTTCGCATAGCTTCTGAAAAGCAAACAGATGTCTGTGGATCCAGACCATGACAGAGTATGGGCCCATTTGCTGCTTTAGTACCTAGAACTCATTGCTGTGCTTCTAATGCAAGGCTCTCTTCTTGCAAATCCCAGAGTGAAGCAGCACAGCCATATAAAAACTGGGCTATGCTGGTTTAGGGTTCCAGCCTCTTGGATGTTGCCCAAATCTGAACATTATCTTGTCCTCAAAATTTAACTTCTGCCCTGGTTCATAAAAAGCTATGATCTAATTGTCTGTTTTGGTCTACTCTTTGGGGAGATAATGGCTCCTGATGCTACTCCATAGAGGCTTTTCTGGATAACTTTGTGTAATTTGCATTACATTAGTTCTGTCTTCTCCAATTAAAGGACAGCAACATCACAGATAATTCACTAAGTTCACTACTTTCTAGAAACATCTTTTGTAATGAAGATCTTTCAGGAATAACATTCTAAAAAAAAACATACTCACAAGACATGATTCAAAACAAATATGACAACAGATTTCCACTTCAGTGAAGTTCTCTTCTGTGCTAGCCTTAGCTGTTTTTCAGGAACTATAGAATTATCCCAAACAGTTCAAATACTGCATAGGAAAATTAATTAAAGTATTTGACCTCTGTTTTCTTGTAGCCTTTTTAAACATAGTTCATAGAATGATTCCATAAGTAAGTGAAACACAGGGGAAATTTTAGAAATTTCTTTTAAACATCTTGTGCTTCTGGGTTTGATAGATAGCATTGCAAAGAAAGACCCCAGAGCTTTTTTCATCACTGTCTAATGAAACAGTTCATACAGACTGGACTTACAGACCACCCAGGAATCAGCCTGACATTGAAACTGACATGTAACTGTGCTGTGTTCTTCCTGGCACATAAAAGCATATAATGTCTTTATCCAGAATGGGCATAGCAGCCAAGAAATGATCATTTCGTAGCTGGATAAAACAATTGTTTTACATTTTGTAAACAATTGAGTAGTGAGGAGAAAACTACCCAAAGAAAATGCTCGTATTTTAAAGGAAATTATCATCCATCTTTTCTCAGCATCACAGAGCCCTGGCCAGTTGGCTTTCTTAAAATTGCAGGCATACCAACCCCATTAAACTCTGTGTCTATAGGCAGCAAGAAAATAGTGGAGTGATAGTTCTGTATCTGCTAAGATAACTCCAGATTTGGCTAAAATTCCCTACATCATTATCAACTTGTTATGTCACTTTTCTCTACTGACTTGGGTCTTTGATTGGCATGCCAGCATTGAAGATTTATATTTTGGCTTGTCTATGTAATTCTAAAGAAATTGCCTGTCTTAAAATTTAATTTGGTTCCTGTCCCTCCTGTCTTTAAAGAGACAGATAGAAATATAACACAAAGACACCAATCCTTCTTTTTCTCTTTCCTACATACTCTGAAAGTCATTTGAATTTAAATCAGAGGAGTACCCTATAGCCCCCCACACACAATATAGAGAGCTCTTTGTTTATGTCAACTACTATGTAAGAGCTTTATTCTTCACAGCAGCTGTGAAAATTATTTGTAATGACCCACACTTTTGCTCAGAAGACCAATGCTTGGGAAGTTAACCTGGCACATAACTACACAGTTCTTTTTTACTTTGAAAATGTTAATACGTATGCTAAGACTGGTTCAAGTCTGGAAACTGCTTCTCAGTGACTCTGTTGATGAGGAAAAATGTGGAAAGTCCAGCCATTTTCTTTAATCTCGATGAGATGATTTCATCCTTTCCCTAATGCACCTTTGCTGATCCCCAGCCTTGATGCTTTTTCCTCATCCTGAGGGGTGGTGAAGATGGAGTTCTCAGAGTCTCAAGGAAACACTACCACTTACTATGTCCCCAGGTCAACTGCAAAGATAGCAGTTCGTAAATAGAGTTACCTTGTATACACAGATATAGATTGCCAAAAACAGATGCCATTGTTTTGTGTATGGAAGTCTGGCTTGTGCTGTTTGGGTCTTGTAAGATTAGCATTTTTATGGCACCTTAGATCAGCAGGTACAGATGGAGTGGTTTCAATGAGGAGAAAAAGAAAGAGGCATTTTTACTTCCCAAATTCCCTGGGATTGCAGCAGTAACCAAGTTCTACAAGTCTTCACTTTTAAGTTGTTTACAGGAAGCAAGTGCTGAAGGTAGCTGATACTTTCTGGAAGTTGTCTTCATGATTCTCAGATGTAGTTGTTAAAAATAAAATGAAATGAATGTAAACCACCAGAGGTAATTCCAGAAAAATAGATCTGGTCACTTTTTCCTTATCTTCTATTATTTATCTACCCTTTAAAGCCTTGCAAGTAACAATAAGCATCCCTCCTTCTCTGACCATTTTCTCTCATATTCAAATCGTCTGCTGTTCAATTGTATTTCCTGCCTTCTAAAATCTGAGTTTTCTTACATTTGAAAAAAATATTCTGAAATTGTGATTTCATTTTTTAATTGGAGGAAAGGAATGTTGCCAACTGTACAGAATGGTATCATCTGTGAAAGTGAACATTAAACCATGTGTTCAAGGTAGTGTTCCCTGCTTCTTAACACAGGTGAGCTATTTGCATTGGCAACATCATATATGTCTGAATTTTAATTTAAATTGGAATGCTAACTATTGCTAAATAGCTTGTGCAACATTAAAACAAAACTAGGCATATATGTACATCTATGCACACACACACACACACACACACACACACACACACACACGGTGAGTTAAATTAGTGAAAATAGAACTGGCCATATTGTTGTAAAAACCTCAAAGCTTGAGAACAGTAGTGTATCTTTGATGGACTCTAGTCTTAAATCTGTGGTTTTAAGGATTTTCACAAAACATGCATGCATGGATCAATACAAAATAAAAATCATTTACATTTATGCCAAATTATTCTTACAACAAGCTTTAAAAATAAGTCTTAAATCTTTCTAGGTTTTGAACCTACCTCCTTTTTTAAGGGAGTTTTGTCTCAGTTTTTATGAGACGTTTTTGTCCTTTCTGTGATCCACTTTCCATGACCCCTGCATTGTCGTTAACTTCCTCATCTGAAGGACATCAAAGGAGGAGCTAGCTACCTACTATACATTCAGGTCAATGTCCCAGACAGCAATGCCTATGCTATCACAATATATCAATGGGGATAAGCATAAAGTCATGGCTAAAGGGTCTAACTCTTCTCCCAATGTGAGTAAATTTCAAGCCTCTCCTTTCAAAGTGGGGCAGCAATTCTATCACACTGTTGATTTAAGATGTGAAAGAAGAATTTAAAGTGATGTCAGAGAAAAGTAAGATAGAAAACCATGTTCAGGCTCCTTGGGGCTTAGAGGGGGAGATGAAAATCCCTATTTTCTAAGAAACTCTCCAGTGGTTTTGAAAAGTGAGTATGATTCAGTTACCCTTCTCCTGGTGCTTCCGAGTGAGATTACAGATACTGAGGGGTGGATCCTGAGGATAGACTCCAAACAGAATTTCAGTTGATGTTAAAGCAACAAGGAAAGTAAGACAATTTAAAGTATGAGGGAAAAAGAGGGGAACACATAACCACCACACCCATAGCTGAGAAACCTAACATAAGCTTAAGGAAGTAAAACATTACTCTTTCCCTTTTCCACATTGAAGCCTTCACACAAACAAACAATTTGTCTTTCTGTCACTTTCAAGAGTTATGCATAAAATTACCCTGGGAAGTTAGGAACTTCCCAGAAAGGGAACCCAAAGAACTAAGTGGATATGTATAAGAAACATGAATGAGCCCTCAGATGAAAGTATCAAGATGCAATATAAAAGTATAATACAGATGACTTTAAATTTGCAATAAGTAAAAATGAATTTAGTTACTGTATAGACAAAGTAAAAAATATATCAGATTCTGGCAGGGAAAAAAAGCAGAGTTGTAAGATGAAGGCCATCCCATTAGTAACACCTACACTGTGTTGAGTTTATTTCCCTTGGAATCAATTCCCCATTCTTATGTATTTATTTTTGTTTGTTTGTTTGTTTTTGTTTGCTTCTCGAGAAAAGACTTCTCTGTAGTTTTAGAGGCTCCCCTGGAACTTGTTCAGGAGACTGGGATGGCCTCAAACTCATAGAGATCCACCTGTCACTTCCTCTCAAGTAATGGGATTAAAGGCATGTATCACTACTGCCAGGCTCCCATTCATATTTCTACACTGTAATCAAAGAAGAGTCTCTACAGTTGGGCTGTAGCTCTTGGAATGTAGCTAGTGGCTCAGTAGAATTTCTGTAGCACTCTTGCTTACCCTTTTGCAGCCTACTGCTCTAGCAAAGTCCTTACAGCAGGGGACAGAGAGGTGGCTCAGGGGTTAGGAAAAACACACAACTTCAGGCCCACCCTCCATGTCATAAAGCTCACAATTGTCTGTAATTTTAGATTGGAGCAGGGAATCTAAAGCCTCTGGTCTCAGTAACCACCTGCACTCATGAACATATACCCACACTCATACACAGACACATACATATGTTCTCAGAATTAAAAACAATTTTAAATGCATTCGTTAAAAATCCTTTGTACAGCAATGTCATACCTTCTCTGTTCCATCACAGATGCTGCCTGAATTTGTTTTCCCACCAATAATTGCCCAGTTTCTGGTTGGGTTCCCTCTGCTACCTCTATACAGCTTTCCTCTGCTGCCCCTCATTTCAATAACATTCCTCTATGGCAATCACTTATAGGCCCACATGATTTCAGAATTTTGCTACCAATGATCCTAAACTTCCTTTTTCCCAGTCTTTATCAGTAGTGAAGCTTTGTGGACTTTTTCAGGATACACATGGCTACTGGAGTGGTCTGCACTTACAGGCACCAATTTCCTAAGCCACTTCTCCATGACTGCTAATGTTCTTCCTTCTGTTCAGGCTGGGCATTTCAACTCTCAAACAGAAGTTGTTAATATCCATCTCCTCTACTGTGGAGGAAGAGGAGCTTCTCCAGGGATATTTCTAGGTTAGAGACAAATGTTCCATTGAACATTTCTCAAGATCATTTTCCTGGTGGCAGAATAATTTCTGCTGGGTTGCTGTTTAGCCCAAGTTACCAGACCTTTGTGTGTGTGTGTGTGTGTGTGTGTGTGTGTGTGTGTGTGTGTGTGTGTGTGTATTTATACTAATTTATTTCATTTATTTCTTCTCTGCTGCTACACACTGGGGCTCAAGAGGTCTGTTGTGCATACCCTAAGTTTGGCTCTGCAGTTAAAAAAACAACTATATTTCAGGAACCATAGTCATGAATTGGATTTTAGGAACAGACAAATGTCCTTAGGTATTTTATTAGAGAATGTCTCGCTTACTATAAACTATCTTGTGCTATAATTATCATTTGTGCTAGCAGTTTTGATAAAGTATAGGACAGAGATAAAATTTAATGACAATATTCTGTAAATAGCAACACTTGAACTAAACACTGAGGATGGAAATGGTGGATGTGGAAAACAACAATACACATACGAAGAACAAGAAAATGTTCTTACACATTTGGATGTGGGCCCCAGCGAGCAAAATTTACATCCAGGCAGGTGGGCAAAACTTTTAAAGACACTGGGGATATATTAATAGATTCATGCTATTTCTTTGAACACATTTTCATTCTAAAGGGCAGATTCTGGGACAGATAGGCAAATAGGGAATGGCTGTGACCTGTGCAGAGAATTATATAGAGATTGAATTAAAGCAGTATTGTGTGAAAGCTGGTGAATGAAAATAGAGTGGTTATAGAAAATGAGGTCTACAAAAGAGCAGAGGGTTTGGGACAAGGCTTAATCTCTGAATTTGAGAAACTTGGTAGATACATACCATTCATGAGTTAAGGATTATATGAAGTCAAGATTGAATGCATTTCCCCAGTGTGTTCATATTAAGTCTCTATATTGAGAATTAAAGCTTTGAACGTCAAAGAAGGGATGGTCACTTTGTATCTGAAAGACAAGAAAGATCTCTCTAGATGGATAATTTGATTATTGAAGTGAGAACTAAAAGGTACCAATCACAGCATTTTGAAACTATTCTCTGTATTTACTTTTGTCACCTGAAAATGAGATTATAACATTTCCTGATTCAGAGAGTGAGGGGACCCAAATGGCAAATGTTACATCAGATGTGAAGGTAAAACCTGTGCAAAGATGAGTCCTGGTTACTGTTAAAATAAAAGTTAAGTTACTGAAAATAGGAAGAAAACTTAGGCTATTATTACTTTAAAATTAATGTGATTGGACCTAGAGACAGTCCCTGGGACTCTAGAGAGAATCCCTGCTTTATAAGATGTCCACAATAACACCTAGCATGAGCACATTTTTTTTAAATGGCACCACGACTGGATGGCATCATTGTCAGTTAGATGGGAGCAAAAAGATTGCAAGAACCAGAGGCACAGAAAGTCTGCTGTGATGTTGTGCCTTCTAGTGATAGGAAGGAAGTTGTACCCATGAAATCTCAACATGTCTGTGTAAACAAGACCCAAATGATTCCAATACCAGTTGTCATCCCAGAGTAGATGATGGAAATCTCACAGGCCCTACCTTTAGATGAAGAGCAACAAGCAATTAACAGCTGCTGAGAGATGGGAAAATCATCTTACCTGGGGACAAACCCTTCTGATTGGTTGCCTAATAGCAAGTAGCAACACTGAAGGAACTAAACAGGTTGTATTTATGTAGTTGTTTATTTATAAGTATATGTCACAACAGTTGCTAAAGAAAAAGGGGGCATGAATCTGGGAGGGCAAGGGTGGAACTTGGAGGGGTAAGAGAGCAAAGAGGAGAATGGTGTACTTACATTAAAAAAAAAAAACCCCTTTAGAATAGAATTATCCTTACTCTGACCAACATTTTTTTACATGTATTACACAGTACCCTGCAAACACATAATTGCTCACAATTAAAACAAAGACATTATTTTAAAGAAAAACAATCATGACACATAAATAATAAAAAAATCCAAGAGAGGATATAAAGCACAGAAATAATAACTTCACTTTTATAATTTTTATAAATATAGAAACAAAGAAAATGTCAAGATTCTGAGACTATATCTCTGAGGCCTGCAGTGATCTCACATTAGGAAAGATGTTGGAAAAACTACATTGTGTGTTGTGAGTCCTTCTAAGTGATAACTTACTGTGTGTGGAAGTCATCTAACACAGTGGAGATATTCTAGGCTGAATATCAATGTGCTTTGATATTCTAGAGTCAAAGGATGGTTTAATGTTCAAACTGTGTGCACATTATTCATTTTTGATCCTTGAACCATATCTGCTCATTCAAAATTTCCTTTGCTGTTTGAAATCATTTCCACACCTGTTTTGAACAATCTCAACATGGGATGTTAGCTGCAAATGAATCAGTTTTCATTAGTTCTTAACTCACAACTGTTATTGATTACTGCTAATACTGCTGATTCTTTTAGTGTAAATGGCCTCAAGGGACATCTTAGAATCCACTGCTTTTGCTCAGAAGACTTTACTTGGCCCATGTATATTATAAAAATTATTATTTTCCCTCAAAATAATGTAAGAAACTGTTTAAAAATTAAAAAGATCTTCTAAGCGTTTTGAGAATATGTAATTATAGAAAATCTATGGAGTTAATGCACAATTACTTCCCCTCCAGACACAGCACTGTAATAGTGACTTAAATTTTAAAAATATTTCTTTGCATTTTATATGGGTGAGCCTTTGCCCTGCATCTATGACTCTGAACTACTTGTGTGCCTGCACCTATGGTGGCCAGAAGAGGACACAGGGGCCTCACAACCTAGAGTTATAGCACCATGTGGGTGATGGAAATTGAAATGAGGTCCTCTGTAAGAGCACCTGGTACTCTTAACTGTCATCTCCATGGCTCCACTGATGACTTCCTTATTTAAGACTTTTGGTTAATAATTTGACTGTGAAAGAAGGTATTTCATATACAACTTCTGATTGTCTGGTGCTTCTAATGCCTTGGGAACTTGCTTTAACCCTGGTGTTTTTTACATACCTAGCTATTCTAGAAGTCAAGGGGTGGTGGAATGTTCAAACTGTGTGCACATTATTGCTCTCTGCTCATGTAAATAAACATACTTCCAGCTCCAATGTATTACTTCTGTATTTTGCTATACTCAATAAAATGGAAGCAAGAAAATGCAAATTATCCAGAGATAAAGTTCACATACTACACAAGGATGCTCCTATTGTGTTTTCAAGAATGGAATGATTTAGCCTCTTGAAGTCTGCATGGATACAGCAGGCTTTGACTAATTTTTATACATACTTCCCTGAGACTTTTGTGATATGTTTAGATAGTTTTCTTCAAAGCCAGATTTTCAAGGTTTAGTTTAGGGAGGTAAAAATAGCTATGCAATAATTATGCTTGAAATTCTGCAAGATGAGCTGAGCTTAAGACTGTCTTTGTGTTTCCTCAGAAAAGGAATCAGCACAAAAATCACTTATGAAATAAAGGAAAGAGACTAAAAGAGTATTAGAGGGAAAGGAAATTCAGGCAATAGAAGTTACCTTATCAAGTCATCTCTAATCATGGGAAACTAAGGCTTCACTCTTCAAAGAACCCTGGGTTCTACTAGAAGATTCAAAGTTCCAGGTCATCCCAGCCAAGGAAAAGGAAGCCAAATTATTCACAACTCTCTGCTAGTATGGTTGAGAGCTATTCCTGGGGATCTTTGTCTCATGCAAACCGCGTGTATATCTCTGAGGCCTTGTTGGCAATGGGAACTCAAGAGGGTCATCTCTGAAAAGATGTTAAGTGGACAAGGGTAAGGCATCACCACCATCTGCACTGAATGCAGTAGCTGCCTCATTCTGAAAACTTCTATCTATGCACTTTTTGGATGCTTTAGAGCTATTTATTTTGCTGAGGAATTGTGATTAAAAAAAACAAAACCTGAAAATTGATTGCTTCCCCCAAAACCTGTATGAACATGCAGTCCCTGGCAGAAACAACCTTACACTTTTGTGATATTTTTTATAAAAGCATAACTGGGAGCATAACTAACCACGAAGAAATTGCATATTTCCATTTTAGTACCTAATTCCAGGAGAGATATGTTTTAGGGCGATGAGTAATTAAAGGGTTAGTGAATACAATAGATTACCTGTCAGCAACCAGAGAACTTAGTGGGTGGATGTTTGTCTTTTAATATGAATTTCACCTGTCTGGAAAGAAAAGAGTTCTTTACCATTTTTAAATGACAAAAATGCAGTCTAGCATAAACCACACAAAAAATCCAGACAGATGTCACTAAATTTCTTGAAGCACAGTCATAAAATTTTGAGAAAGTATGTCTAAAAATGATGTTTAATATATCTGACTGTCCCATTAACCCTTATGTTCTGTATACTCATCATATATTTATATGAGGAGAGGGTCATTAACTGTGGAGGTAATGAGGAACTGGAAGCTGTGAGTACATTACATTCACAGGTACACATGAACTCATATGAGCCACATCCTTACTCCTGGAGCTAGATTCACCTGTGTGAAGAAGATGAGGGCTCCAATTACTGAAGCCACAACTCAGACATCTTGTATAACAGTTTAGCAATTTATCTATATTGGTCTATGTCTTGTCTGTCTGCCTGCCGATCAATCTCCCTACCCATGTATTAATCACCCATCTGCATCTAGATGAATACGCAGATATAAACATGACATGTATGGAAATGATGTCAAAGGAGATAAGGCTCTGCATGTCAGGAAATATATGATGCCCAGTCCTTGGCATCACGACACACAGTGTGTAAAGCTCTCCTAAAAAGCTGTGACCCAGAATCTTGTTCACTTCCTGTGCTTATGAGTGGAGTTCATGAAGCATACCTGCATTCATTATTTTATGTGTTGTCTTCAGCAGCTTGGCAATAAAGATGGCCACTTAAACTGCCTGCATTCTTTTTCTGTCTTATGCTTTACAATAAAAAGCTTTCCAATCCTTGGTACCAAAAGTTATTGTTAAGAAACACTTTCACTCTTTCTCTTTAAACACCATTGTTATGTGATTATGTGACTGCGGGTCATGATGTGGGTAGTTAGCATGTATCATTGTTATACATAATTTCTGGTACAATGTTCTTTCTAGATGCCTCTTTGATATTTTTCTTTCTGTAATTAGCAGGTTTCACTTTTAATTTTATTTCACTTTTCACTGTTTAAGTACATGAGGTATCAGGACAAGACCCATGTTAACAGAAGAAGAAAGTAATACATGAGCTTTTGTATATTTATTTATACCATGTTGCCCAAATCCAGAAATATGGGGGGGGAGAGAAAAGGTAAAAGACATTAAAATGAACTGTGCAAATACAAGAGAGCTCGACTATGACTACAACATTGAGATGACAAGAGTCCCTCATAGCTGAGACACACTGAGGTGGTTGCAGTAAGTATAGTCTGTGGAAGTCCACAGAGAGGCAGTGTGCTTGCCAATAGACACATGCTACATGCTGGCTATTATTCATGGTAAGGAATCAGGAAAAGATGATGGTAGCTGTGTAATTATCAGAGATAACGAGAGGAAAACTATTTCCATAATAGTCAAAAGGAAATAGTTTTTAAAAAAGAAAAATAATATGGCCTAGTCTAAATTTTGAATATAGATTCATTATGTTAGCAAAAAGAAAACTTGGGGGTTTACTGATTAAATATAGAAGTGAGAGCATGGCTTCATGTGATATGAGTTGCAAATGGCAGGTCTCGAGGTGTTTTTTAATGAACTTAGGAAAAATACTGTGGTAGATGTTTATTTGTCCAATTGGATTAAGCACTGTGTTTGGACCAGTAACTTGTACTGTGAATTCACATAGAGCCAGTGGTTTAGTGTTCCTGTGCTAATCATAATACAGTGAAGCAACACAGCATAGGGAAAAGAGAGAAAAGCATTGATGTGACCACTGCATAATTTTTTTGTATTCAAATCCAAAAGAATGACCAGGGATGGGGAGAAGCAAGAAATGTCTTTTTTTAGTTTCTTACAAAAATAGAAATGATTTCTCATCAGTTCAGATGCATTAGACACACAAAATTGCATTTAACCTTAAACTGCCTGTCAAGATCCCACTCTTCTCACTAGCTAAACCATTCTAGTATAATTGAGTATTTTTTAAATGTCCACTAGGTGCAAAGCGTAGGCTGTAGCTGAGGGGTCTTACATGAATGGAGATTTAGAAAACTGCAAATGACTATGATTTCCCTATGGACAGCTTGGAAAGGAGACCCAGAGTCATTGCTAAAAGGGGGATAGGAAGAAATGCTGGGAGGGAAGGAGAGGGGAGGGGGAACTAATAACTAGGAAAGGAATGGGACAAATAATTAACAAATGGCAATTTGATAGTCTAAAGGTTGAAACAGACTTTAAGGTAGGAAGATTGTACTAATGGAAATGGACAAAATACATATATCTGTTACTTGGGGCAGACAAAATGACTCTGAATAGTGTTATGGATCTCATTGAGGGAAGCAGTAAGTCATCTTTTTAAGTGAAAAGCTGTTGTGTAAGCAGGGGAGAGATTAAAGAAGGAAGTTGAGATCTTCCTATGGATGAGCTCAAATGAAATTAAGTTTTTGTGAAGGGTAGCATGGTAACACTAAGAAATCCAATTCCAATGGAAGGAGAAAAGAAGGAAGAAAGAATTTGAAAGCCATTAAAAGGGCTAAAATGACAAATTCTGGGTAGCTTATTTGAAAGGATGCACAAATGAAAAGAAAACCGCATGTCAGAGAAGGCACGAGTGTAGTCTATATGATAAATGCCTAATACACTTTTGTGTGTAATTTCAGTATGCTGTGCACTTAATAAAGGTGTCCTTTATCAATTTTCCCTAACCTTTATTTATATAGACTTTAGAATCTCATATCAACCAAATAGTTTAAATGGCATATCCTGAACCTTGGATCAGTTGCATAGCCTGAGATCAGATTGCTAGTATAGTAGTCTCCCTTATCTGAAGTTTTGCTTTATTGTATTTCAGTCAACTGTGATTAACTCTAACACAAAAATATTAATTAGGAAGTACCATAAAAATTAATATGTAGATTTGAAATTATATGCTGTCTTAAGTAATGTGAAAAATATGCATGTCTTTTCCTCTTCCCTGCTTAAAAAATGAATCCTCTCTTTGTCCAAAGTATCCAATGACTCATTGATCTGATTTAATAGATATAATATCTCTTTCTGAAGTATTGCAGGGTTCTGCTTAAATAAAACCTCAGACTTTATACTCTCTGTGGTTTGGGGCATCTATTGTCATCTAATGTATACATAAATATATTGGCAGGAAGTTACTTTGATATTAAATGTGAGTTTAAACCTAAAATATCTGACCATAGCATTGTGTTCTTAAGTACAAGAACCTCTTGTGTAATTTAAGAGTTGAGGGAAATGCAAGATAAACAATATTTCAATCCTTTTCAAATGGGAAGACTTGCAGTCTTTTAAGGATGCTTCATTAACTTACCAGGACATGTTGGTGTATAGTAATCCTTTTTTATAGTTCTGAAGTCTTTCCATTAGGAACTTATACAGGATTGGCCAAATTGTTCTTCTATTATATAATACATTGGCAGGTTATACTGTAGTATTTAATGACTCACCTAAAGGGGAAAAGATAATGCCACCCTATGTGTGGCATCTTTATAGAGATGAATGAAATAACCTGTGTTCATTTGGACTGTGGTCCACAGTTTTGCATATGTCATCTCTATCAAATGGTTTCTGATTAGTGAGTCATTTACATGCAGAGACCTGTTATGAGCAATTCTCCTGCCAGCCTGGTCCTGAGCCACGTAGCCCCCTAATATAACACATAGAAATGCTGTATTAGATATAAAGTTGTTGGCCTATTAATAACATTTCTTATTGGCTATCTGTCTTAAATATGAATCCATATCAATTAATCTAAGCATTTCCTCATGGTTGTATCTTACCAGAGAGAGGGTATGGATCTCTTCTCTGAAGTTCCTACATCTTCAATATCCTCTCAACCTTTTCCAGAACTCTCCTTGTCTCCTAGTCCCATCTATATTGCTTTCCTAATGACCAACAGGACTTTATTCATTAACCAATAACAGAAACATATTTACAGAATGATATCTCCAATCAGAGACCTATATACATGGAATCATGCAACAGGTACTTTCTTATGCCTGGTTATTGCCAGCAATTGTAGCCTACCTAGTCTTGTTGATTTATTTATTTATTTATTTATTTATTTATTTATTTATTTTGGTGAGTATACCACAATGTCATTACGCTTTCCATTAATTTCCAGTGTGAGCTATAGTGAATGGTGCAGATATGATTATTCTTGGGCATGTCTTTAAGGGAAATATGTTCATGTTTCTCTCAAGTATTATGCTAGGACTAGAATTGCCCCAACATGGGCTAAACTTGTCAGCTAACAGCTTTCCATGGCATTTGTAAGAACTTACACTCTCAGTTGAAGTGCAGGTGAATTATGGTTACTCTACATTCACTGGTATTATCAGGTCTTATTAATTTTTAGTCATTTGAGATTTTTGAAAGGGGTCACTTTGACATTTATTTTCAAAAACTTACCAACAAGTATTCATACTTTGTCTGCTTACCTTCCTTTCTTATGCTTTATTGACAGATTAGGAAAGGAACTTGTGTGATTCTCCCATTAAAACCTTTCTTCATTTCACAGGGATATAGGGAGCACATCTCACCAAACTCTACTAAAGCACTGAGAAAAAGTGATTCAAATGCAGCTTATACTCAAAAGACTTCTGACATTTTTCTTGATGATCTTTTAATACCCTTAAGCCAAATGACATTTGGCTTGAATGACACTCCCTTTGCTGTGTCTGTTCCTATGTAGGACAAATAATCTCAACATTTATCACATTAGGATTACTTGACGAAAAATAATTTCAGTTGGTAATGTTTGGTAATTTAAGGTATCTACAGATTTATCACAACCTTATTCAGATGTTTCCTTTATAAGGAAGAAACCTATAAATAATTTGGAGCTCAATTGACAGACAAGCTAGGTGTCTATGAGTAATATACACTAGAAAGTATCTCCTAAAACCCCATTCATTTAAAAGCCATATCTGCATGAATCCTGCTAGAATGGATGCCATGAAGTTGTTTTCCAATGCAGGAACAGTTGAATTCAGTTCTTTCATGACATCTTTATCCCCACCCCTTTATTTTCCCTCCTTTTCACCCCCATTCTTTCCTACAAGCAATAATATTAACAGAAGCAAGGAAACCTCTTGATAAATACAATAAACAGCTCATTGTGTTGCTGTGGCCAGGAGTGATAATAAAGGAGGTAGCCGTATCTTTTCCATTGTGATATTTTCAAATATGAAATTAACTGGGTTAGCTTATGAACGTTGCTTCTGGAATGAAAGATTCAGTGTGATCATCCTCAAAACAACCATTTAGTGGAAGGTAGAGTGAATAACAGAAGCAGCAGAACTAACTGATGTAACAAAAGACAAGGCAGGTTTCTCCCCTTTGCTCTTTTCTTATGCTTTTTCAGGAAACTGGAGGCTTAACTTCTCTTGGACTTTCTGCAAATGTTCTCAAATTGAACTCAGGAAACTTCAAATGTGTTCCTTTTCCATGCAAACAAATGAGCCCTGACGTGATCAGTCCCTTCAGTAGATAAGTCATGGGTTAGAGTAGATTTTGTGACCCCCCCTCTTCCTTACAACCAGATTTAAAACCCAAAAGGGCTGAGACATCTCCTGTACATCTTTGTATTCTGCCTTGCACTTAACTCAGGGTAGGGGAAATGTCACATTATCCTGCTGATTAAGCCCATTAAGGATTCAGGTTGCATAACTTTCCTAATAGGGAGTGGAGAATAAATTCTGCAAGTGAGTTTAATGTTTACCCAAAGCATCAACAGCAAATGGAGAGGCAGTGCCCTTTGGCCATGCACAAAACACAAGGGAGAGTGTGGTCTTTTTCTAACTCTTTGTGAATTACCCTCAACTAAGTTCTCACCTCAGGGGCAGGATGGTATTTGTTTGTGCTCTTCCAGATTCTTCTTTAGCCTTGGTGTGAAATCACCAACTGAGTTGGAAGAGCCAAACTGGGGCAAGAAGTCTAAAGAGAGGCACAGGATAGTCAATTTCAACAGAACTTCAAATTTATTGTGAGTCAACTTCATCTATTGAACACAGAGGCATCTGTTCACACATAATTGTAGACTAAATTGTAGCTTAGATAGAAAATTGTTCATTAAAGAATACTGACAAAACTTTATGTCTGTCTGAGAACATGACTACTCATTTATTTAATGAATAAAAATCTACCTAAGGTCACTGTTTGAAGAATTCTAAAGTAAGTGAGGGGAAGACTTTGCTGTGCCCAGAAATGTTCATCCATATGGGAGGTAAGAGGATTATTTTCTCATGCTTGTAATGAGATGATACTGTCCCTCTCAGTATCTTATGAAGCACTTAGATAAAGCATGCCCATGTGTATGTCGCCTGCATTAAATTTAACCTGGAAATTATGTTCAGTGATATATTACAGGGCCAGAATTAGGTTGTAGGTGATAGATATGATGCGAAATTTTTATACCCCTAATATTTTGGAGTTCATGACAGGGTCCCCTAAATTGGGAGACCTAGAGCAGAGAGTAGCTTCTATAGAAGAAAAAACCAACAATAGGTGCAATAGTATACTTAATTAATTAATCAGTTATCCTTCTAATGAAAAAAGCATAGAACATTAGACTATATCCTTTTCATCCAAAGAAGTGATATTATAAAACAATATAAACACATTCTTTTAATTTGGTTCATTGTTCAAGAAAGAGACTTTAAGAGCTATCATAAAGGGATGAGATGATGAGTCTATCAGTAACATGCTTGAGGACATATGATTTTTTGTAACCAACACATATAAACTACACACACACACACACACACACACACACACACACACACACACACACACAAGAAAACAGAGGCATCATGAGATGATAGAAGAGAACATGGATCAAGGCCAACTATTAGAGCATAATTGTAGGAGAAGGTGGGAACAGGGTGACCCTTAAATTCCCTATCTTCACTGTTGTGCTGTCTTATTCCTTTGGAGTGACAATATTTAATCAAGGCAACCTTTCCACCAAAAGGTAATGGGAAAGATGCTAATAGTCTTTTTATTTACTTTTTTTAATTCCTATGTCTACTCAAGAGTCTAAGAAAGAAGGGTTGTGGCAAACTCAAGGTTAATCTGGATTACATAGTGCATTTAGTCAGGCTGGCCTGCAGTGTAAGAGCACTCTACCACAAAAAAGAAAAATAGTACACAAAACTGAAAAGGAAATTAGGCAGTATTGTACCAAAGAATTTAAAATATATCAAATAGAATGCAGGGCATGAAAAGAAGGGATGGGCCTATCATGATGAATTATGTGCATCTCTATGATAACATGGTTTCTTGAGCATAAAAATCATCTTTAGTGCTTGTGTTAGTACTGAGGGGGCCAACATAAATAGACACAATTATTTCACCACCTTTCTTACCTTGTTTACTATATTTCCACTACATCATACTATACTTCTTGCTTGATTTCTTCAGAAAGGCCAACACATTTGCTTTTTATTGTTCGGGTGAGTCATCAGCTGTCTCTCTTAGTAAGTTCTCCACTGACCTCACTTGCAATTCACTTTGTGGCTCTTACACATGAATAATGGTTCTTGTGTATGTTGCGTTTTGTGACCTGTTCTCCCCTCGTTTGAGAAATTTGAATCAATCAAAGTCAGGGTAACTAGTTACTTTGATTTTAAAATTTCACAGGAAGTACACATGCACACAGTTGAAGTGTGGGAGAGTAGCTGAGGTGGGGGATGACAAAATAAAGGTCACTATTTACCTCAATGTGTTATATTCTCCAAACTAAGACTTGGGTAAGTTCCATAAGTTAATAAACAGTTGCTTCCCAATAGAGATGGAAATAATGAGGCCATATAAGTGTTACCACAAACTCTTCCTATGGGACTTCATTATTGTGGCAAGTTAATTCCCAAAACTAAAAAATGCCACTTGGGTTTCCAAAGTAGAGTCTATCTTCAATTTGGCTTAAATCTTTACAGAAAAATATCAACAGATACGTGTTTTGATAATGCATTGTGAGTGTTATGTTTGACATTGTACAAACAGTTCTGAATAGTAATGGTCTATTTCGCCTGATTTACTAGTGTCATGATGGGTTGATGCCAGAAGTACTTTGCTCCTAATAGTCAGCATATAGTAAGTTAATATCACCAACCCATAGAGTTCTAGGTTAGTAATGAACCTGCTATCATAATTAAATCAATAATACTCTATACCCATATGTATGTGTGGATGCTTGTGAACTGTGTAAGCATGCACATGAAGGCCAAAGAACAACATTGGGTATAATTCCTCAGAATGTGCTTGCGTTTTTTGTTTGTTTGTTTTGTTTTTTATTTTCTTAATTATGTTTTATTTCTCTCTCTCCGTGTGTGTGTGTGTGTGTGTGTGTGTGTGTGTGTGTAGAGAGAGAGAGACAGAGAGAGAGAGAGAGAGAGAGAGAGAGAGAGAGAGAGGGAGAGAGAGAGAGAGAGAGAAACTTGCTAAAGTTGATTTTCTACCATGTAGGTCAAGGATTGACTAAGGTTATCAGGCTAGACAGTACTCACTTTTTTTCTGCTTTGCCATCTCACTGGCTCTATTGTTGGTTTTGTTTTGTCCTTTGGAATGGAGACTCACTGACATAGAGCTTGTCAAGTAGGCTCTACTGGCTGCCCATCAAGCCCCAGATATCTGCCTGTCTCTGGCTCCCTAGCTATGGAATTATAAGTATACACTGTCATGCCAACATTTTAGCTTTTTACTCAAGTTCTGTGAACCAAACTTGGGTCCTCATGCTTGAAAGGCAAGAACTTTATGGACTTGAGCTATCTATCTCCTAGCTTAAGTCAATTTTATTTTAAATGAATGTTTTCTTCTTAGGGTTATCATCATCAGAGGCAAATATTTTAGAGTCTGGAAGTCACCCAGTGTGAATATATTATATGACACAGATCATATAGTTACCAGTTTCTTTCCATTCATTTTTTAAAAAATTTCATAAAGCTCATTTATTGTGCTTACGTGGTGGCTATGTTTTCTCCTTCTCTAGTTGTCTATAACTGAAGAATGGTTTTTCAAAGCAATCATTTGAACAGAGAGAACAAATGATGAGCAGGCAGGTAAACAGACACTTGTGGGTTTCTTAGTTTCTTGAATTGCCAGAGAAAATGATAGAATAGCAATTTTAATTACTTGTAGTTCTGCTTAATCTGTGATCCACCCATTTGATATATAACATATTGCTGGAGTGGATAATAGGAAGTTCATAGAATATGTTCCCATATGCTTATCATAAAGAACAGATGTAAGAGTCGATTTTCTGTTTAAATTGTGAATTGAGCACTGAAAGATTTACTTAATCAGAAGTGCCTTTATTATTCATGAAACTTCTCCATTCTGATCAAATGTGTTTGCTTCAACTCTAAAAGTGCCTCTGTACTCAGGTCTGACAGGCTCTGTTGTAGGAATTAGGATGTTAACCAGAAAGGTCATGCATCTAATCCCAGATGGCCCAATTAGTGTCAAACAAAGAAAATGTCTATAAATTACGGTAGGTTTCAGTATCAGTAATTGAAGTCACTGGCTGTATGAGAGCTAAAACCTGTTATAAATTTGCTACCAAAGCATCCTGACAATTGTAAGTGGAACCAAAGATGTTAGAGATGGTTGCCAGGAGAAATGTGGTGGCTGTAGTCTTTTACCACTCAGCAACTAATTTCCACCTTTACTGTGTGCCTATCCATGATGCAATAGGTGTTTGATGCACTTGAAATAGACTTAAAAGCAGCAGAGGCAGAAGCCTTTCCCTGGTATTCTTACTGGTGAGAATAACTGCCTGATGGTGCTTGTGGCTAGTGCACCAGACCTTGTAGGAAACAGTCATGGAAGGAACAGAAAAAATTCCATCCCATGTTATAGCAGCTGCCATACTATCATGTTGTTGTACTGACTTGTTCAGACAAAAGCTATTATCTCCTTAACTACCAACCCCTAGGAATTCTTCAAAAAATATTCTCCTACATTTTGTATCCTTTTGTAATTTCTATTCCCTGTGATAAGCCTTGTCAGATATGAAAGTAGAATTAATCATGGAAATGGAAAACTACAGGTTATCCAATATCTATTACATATCAGGCAAATTGAGTCTTAATGAAACTGAATTCCTTGTACTGGATCATAAAATTAGTGATGGGCAGAGCCAGCTTTGAGTTTAGATCCATCTGTCTACAAAGTTAACCCACAAAGGGAAAAATAAGACTTTTAAGTTGCTGTTTTCATTTAAACATAAAAAAACTCCCAAAGATTGAGACAATTTATAAAACCTATATAAAAGATATATAATAACATTGCCTCAAAAGAATAGATGATATGAGTGACAATATGTACACTATTGACCTTGGAATTGGAATAGTTACATTACAGAAGCAAGCCCATGTTTTCTATCATTGTTGTGGTCCTACCTATGATGCCTGGTTGCAGATTCAAGTCATGGAAAATGAGTATGATTCCTAAAACCATCCCATCTATTTTCACAACAGCAAGAGGTTAATAATTTGCCTTACTGGGTAGGATTTTGCAGTTCAGATCCCTTTGATCTTATTTGCAAGCCTTTATATTTCTAAACATTTTGGAAATTGAAACATTCTGAAAAGAAAAATGTGCATTATTTGCTTGCATCTTGCAGTGTTAGTGATCTATTCTAAAACAAAAGGCCAGAGAACAGGGGAATGCCAAGGCATAAGATGCTCATGTCTTACACTATTGGCTACAACTCTGAAAAAGAGCTGCCTGGGCCAGGAGCACCACCCTTTAAAATAATGAAACTGTGATCAGCATCAGGTGTATTGACATGGGTATCAAGTGATTGGTGCATAGAAAAGCTGTTTTATCTTAGAAAATATGACTCTGGAGTCAAATCTAAAGTAGCTAAAACTAATGAACTGGAGTTTATAGGGAGGCAAGTAATAGGTTTTCTGTCTGACAATAAGTTTCTTCACAGATATAGTAAGCCAGCTCAAGCCGAGTTGAAAAAGCCTAACAACAGGTATATTTGAGCAGAACATCTCCCTGAAGGGTTCTTTGGTCTTACAGATTGAGGCCAGAGAAGTCATGACCCCAAACAAAAGCAAAGAGGTTTTATGGGTTATAGGCAAGAGGTAATGACACATTCCACTCAAAGTGAGTTTGTGCCTAAGTATGATCAAAAATTTGGTGCTTAGGCAAGGACTTGGGCAACTGGCAGCTTCAGAGGAGGAGATGCAGTAGTCATCAAGAATGCAGAACTGAGCTTTTGGGTGCCTATCCTTTGTTCTAAGACTCTCTGAACAGGCAAGATTTGGAGAAAGCAGGGAGAGAGTAGGGAGAAAGAGAGGGGAAGAAGAGGGTGTGAAAGGGGGAGTGGGAGAGGGAGATGGAGGGGGGAGGAGAGGGAGGGAGGGAGAGAGGGAAATGGGAGACTTTCCATATAGCAAGAGCTAACTTGAGGTTTTAACAGCAGGGGCTTCTTCTAAAGAACCTAGCTAAAACCAGTGAGGCTCCTCCAAGAAGCAGCTTTATAGACAGCAATCTTTTGGACAGCTGTTAAAAGGAGTTCTGCTGAAGATGGGGTTTGTTGCATCAAATTATGTGATAATGGCGCTCATCACCCTTCAGGGTGTGTTGTGCTCCCATGTAGGGACTTCACATTTGCTTTTGTTACTTACTGGCATGAGATCTTGGACATAAAAAGTAAGCACAAGGCTCTGGAGATATCAGCTTAAATTTGAATCCTTATCCTGCCAGCTACTTGCTATGATTCTGTATTTCTGTATAACAGTTTGGCTCTTAAATATCCTCTGTAGGTCTGCATATTAATACATTTGTCTCCAGCTTGCCACGCATGCAAGGTGGTAGATCCTAAGAAATGGGGTCAAATGAAGGTTTTACGTAGTTGGCAGAGTGGCTCTGAAGGTGATACTGTAGCTTTTCTGTAACTTGCTCAACCCTGTGTTCCCTGTCATAATATGCTACCAGAGGCTAAGCTCCAGAGCAATGGACCCAAGTGACTGAAATCCCTAAACCATGTCTGAAAGTAAAGCCTTCCTCTATCTAAGTTGTTTCCCTTGGAAATTTGTTACAGTATCAAAACACAGAAAGATGATTAACATTCAATTCTTCTACTTACCAAATTAAGGAAGAAATAAAATGGTGCTTCCATTTCGGAGCAATCTATGAAACTGCATGTATAGAGAATTGGTCCAATTCTTACTGGCTGTGTGTGGGACTGGCATCAGATGTCTTAAAGAGCAGTGGTGGTTCAGTGGGATAAGGTAATAGCTGGACTTTTTCTCCCAATGCTAATGTCCCTAAATTTCCAGGACACTATGGCTAGGCTGAAGGATTGTTTCAGACTATGTTGCTTAGCCCTTGGTAGCGAATCTGAAAATTTATCAAGTCACCCATCTCAAGTGTTTGACCAGCTATTATGTTTCAGAAGTATAGAACAACTGTTTACTACAATGAGAGTCACTGAAAAGAAGAGATGCCATGGGCTCCAGATGAGTAAGGATGCCTGTCTTGCTAGGAGAGAAAAGGTTCTGAAGACTGCCGTCTGGCCTTCTTTCTGGGACAGCACTTCTCTAGTGGTTTCCAGAGGCCCAGAGTACAGTTTTAATCTCAACATCAGTCGGAAATCTCATTTAGTACATTTTAAAGCCTAAACTAGAAAATGAACATCACTTGTCTCTGTCTTTGCCTAATAAGATATTGAAGTTTACATAAAGACTTGGCTTTCTTTGGGGATTTCCCTATTGGGTATACGATGTCCAAATTTAATTAAAATCCATGCCATGGCTTTAAACTCCTTTAGTGAGTGAAAACGATAGGAAGGCCCAGATATTTTTTATTAGGTTTAATGTTGATTGAGTTACAGCACATGATGTGACTGAGTTTCTTTGGATCATGCCATGCATTCTTCTATGCCACCTGGCTATGAAACAAACA
The DNA here is from genome assembly GCA_030556225.1 of Cricetiscus sungorus. Lineage (NCBI taxonomy): Eukaryota > Metazoa > Chordata > Mammalia > Rodentia > Cricetidae > Cricetiscus > Cricetiscus sungorus. The sequence continues at coordinate 76,480,882 of JANBXA010000372.1, forward strand.
TCAAGACTTGGTCTCTAACAGGAATAAAACCTTTGTATTAGGGAAACAGAATGCCATTCCTCATGAAAACATGGCAACTTCAGGCGTTTTATCGTCTTCCCTCCTGCCAATGCCAATGCCAATAGAGAGTCTCTATTCTATCCAGGAAATGGAGAAATAAAAATATCTCCGCTGAAATGGAAAGCAGCATTTGCTTTTTTTTTTTTTTTTTCCTTTCCTAATAGGGTGTTCTCCCTGAAGCATAACAAGCATAAGTGTAAGATGCCTTAGAATAGATAAGAAATGATTACTTTTAAAAGCTAAAAATATTAATCTGAGAAGAAAGTCATGGGCCACACTCAGAGAACATCAGGAAAGGATTCAAGGTCATTAGACAGGGCCAGCAGTCATCACTGATGGAGGCAGTGCAGCTCTGGGCCACAGGCACTGGCTTCTCTTTGTCTTGGAAACTGAATTGTTGAGTGGCCTCCAGGAACTTAATTAAGTTCCCAGATTCTTCTTTTGACAAATCCAGAATACAAACAATGACTACCACAGCCTGGTGCTATTGAATTCCTAGGAGAGCAGAGTATTCTACAATGAGAATTCTATGTGAGTGCTGGTAATTATATAGAACAAAAAAAGTATGCTGACTGGGGCAAATGGGCCAGGTGGCTAACTTTTAATGTTTCAAGGGTTGGTGAAGACTTACAAATCATGTGCCATGGAGAAAGACAGACTGACAATTATTTGGAAATTCTTAGATCCATCAAAGACTAGGCTTAAACATGACAGTCTGTGGGGCGTATATGGACAGTTAGTTAGTCAACTACCACTGGGGTTTGGGTGTGTCACTGCTGTTTCTTTATTGACATCAGATAAATGCTTTCAGGAAGGTACCAGTGAGAGCCATTTGAAATTTAAGAGAGACGTCAGCAAGCAGGTTTGAGATTAATCACAAACGAATGCTGAGTAGAGTGGGAGCAATTCTGATACAAAGGAACCATTTCTGAGAAGCCAGAGCTTCAGTGGAAACAGCCCACAGCAGAGGGGCTGACACAGATGAATGAATAATGAAAAATACAATAAAGACCAAATCTGATAGGGATTTGAATTTATGCAAGGAAAGTATTTCTGGAGAAAATGAGACTCCAGTAGGAAGGGTTTGGTACAAATGGAAAATTTCATAACTACAATGGCTCACAACTTCTATCATTTAATCCCTGAAAAGTTCCAGCCTCTATGAGATGGTGGTCAATGGAAATTATAGTATCAGGATTTTCTTTCTTTCTTCCTTCCTTTTTTCTGAAACTTGAAACTGCATGGTTGTTTGTATGTATTCTGTTCAAGTGGAAGAAGATGCTAATCTTCATGGAGCCATATGCACATGCTAGGGAAGCTGTCTGTGCCTGCCCATCTGTCTGTGCAGAACTAGGCACAGCCCCGCACTTCACACATACTTCTTGTTCACAACATGCACAGCTGACTCAGGTATCTCTGCACCTTAGCCTCTCCTCTCCAAAAAGATATTGGAGTGTGATGACTTCATGTTTTCAGCTGCATCCCCGAGTACCAACACTCTTCACTAGCACTCCTTTGCTGGAGACAAGACTTTAAGAGGAGACAGCCAGACTCAGAGGTGGGCGTACAGATGCGGCATGGTGGAACTGTGGAGAGGCTGGAGTAGAGTCAAGACTGGTGCCTCCATGATCCTTTGTCACTGAAAGGGTAGCTGGCCATGTCTCCATTATTGTCACCTGTCTCATTCCTGTAAGACACCCCAGGCTAACCACTGCTGTCATCCACTTGCTTTATGCAAGCTCCAAAAGAGCATTAACTATAGAGGCAAAGGAGCCTAATGGCTCTTCTGAGCTTACTGTCATGTCATTTTTCTTACACCCCAACTTGCTCAATCATCAGCTTATTTTCAAGTGACTCTCAAATTATTCTTGAGGGACCAACATTATGCTGAGTCCAGAATTTCTCTTCCCATCAAACTCTGGCCAACTTTCTTTTCATGAGGTCTCGAGCCTCGATTCTCTCCTGTGATGTTGTTTTCTCAGAAGGCAGCTGAGCCTGCCCATAGGCACACCCTGAGTCTGCTGGATTGACACCTGTGTGGGAATGGTCATACAGTGACCCTGGTTGCAGAGAGCAATATCCCATAGGGTTTCTTTAAGTTTCCCGAGGTCTAATGCTCCATTTCCTTATGTTGGTGAGTGCAATAATCTATTTGTCATTCTTGTCTCCCCCTTACACATTCTCATTATTTACAGATATCAACCTACTTAAAAGTAGTAGTTTGGAAATTGAGGGATAGCCTAGAGTTGCCTATTATACAGCTTTCAGAAGGCATACTCTCATTTCCTGAAACATTTATTAAACCCTCTGATGCTTGGGTTAAAATCAAGGTAATTTGCGGCTCTGTTGTCACTTGCCAAATTCTGCCTTTATGTTTTCTTTGTCTTCCATCCAGTAGATTCTCCCAGACTTCTACTCTAAATCTAAGTAGTCTAGGCTCAAATGCTGTTTTGAGACTCAATTTAGCAAAATGCATACTTGACCAACTGGTACAAATAATTTGAATGATTGCCATAGTTCTATGCTTCTGTGGAAAGCATGCCTTATTGAGTTTCTGGATATTCAGCTGTCCCCACTATATATAAACCATATCCCACATGTATGTGTGTTTAAACACTTAGTCTCCAGCCACAGGTACTGGCTTGGAAGATAATAGGACCTTTAAGATATGAAACTTAGCTGGAAGTAATAGTAATGTAATACTGGAAGTGAGCAATCTTGAGAACCATAGCCCAGCTACACTTTGAGCCCAGTCATTCTGGCTAGCCCATGAAACAAGTCAAGGCACACAGAACCACCAATTCCCATTCTTTCTCTGCCAAAATAGATGTTTCCCTCTAAACAATGAACCAAATTAAATCTCTCCTTTAAATCCTTTCTGCCAGATATTCTGTCACAGTCATGGAAAAAATAATGAATGCAGAATTTTTCATCAACATCTCAAGGAATGAGATGCTTTGCTCTCCATGGAGAGCAACAGAGTTCCACATAAGTAGAGACAAACAGAAAAAAATTCACAATGCTATAGTCCTATGGTTTGGGTTAGTTATGTCTTTTTCCTCATTAGAAACAAACTTCTTAATACCCTGTGGACATTTTCTCAGGAGAAATATTTGTTTTAGGTTCAATTTTTCAATGTCAATTAATGCATTATCAGTCTGAATGAAGATAAGCTATGCATTTAAGTTTCATTATATGTATGCCTTAGTCACTATTCTATTACTATAAAGAGTTGTATGACCAAGGCAACTAAAGGATTTAATTGGGGTTGGCTTACAGTTTCAGAGGTTTAGTCCATTATCATCATGGTTGAGAACATGGCAGCATGCAAGGAGGTATCTGAACAGCAACTGAGAGCTATGTGCTGACCCATTGGCAAAGAGAGAAATTCTGTGGTTGGCATTGAATTTTGAAACCTTAAAGCTCATCCCAGTGACATGCCTCCTCTAACATGGCCACTCCATTGAATCCTTTCAAATTGCACCACTCTTTGGTACAAATCTGTGGTTTATTCCTATATAAACCACCACCATGGCTAAAGATATTTCTTTTGTTACTCAAACAAAAATAGTACTGGCTATTGCCAAATCAAAACTTCTCCCAAACACTCTTCTTTTAGAAAAAATCATTTTTGAAAATTATTTTAAAACATAGTATAAAGTATGTAGTTTTACTAGTTTCCCTAACAACAATAGAACTCTCACTGAGTATTGAATATATATACATATATTTACATATACATATATACACAAAGTATATACATATACATATATACATATGTATATGTATGTGTATATATATATATATGTATATATATATATATATATATATATATATGTTTTCTCAAAGTTTAATTCTAAGAGGTTTGAAGTTTGAAGATGACTTTGTTACAGATAGCCTCTTTGGGGAATAAAAGATCTTTAGGAGCAGATGGGAGGAAGGAGGGAGTGGAGGGAGTGGGAGGAGAGGAGGGAGGGAATGTAAAAAATAAATTAATAATAATAATAATAGTAAAAAGAATCCAGAGACAACCTAAAAAAGCCTGTTTTCCTTTCTGTATACTCAATATTTGTGGAAGACAAGAAAGAAAGGCATAAAGAAAAGTAAGCTCACAATTCATTCCATATCTGGCAATCATGTGGTCCACAAGGTAATAGATATTTAGGAAGTGGCATAGCTGTTTTCTGGATAATAGAGGGGACAGAGGCAGTAGTTCAGCATCTTATCCTCATTCATTTCAGAAGGGATAGTGTCACCCGCACACACAAAAAAAACAATCTATACAGGAACCCTTGAACAAACAATTACAAGCATCATAAAGCAAGCAGGTCTGGAATTGATCCCAGCAGCCATTTCCCATTCTCACTCTTCTTTAACTTTACCTATTAGGTTGTTTGTGGATTCAACCTTCTGTGAGTGTTCTTAATGGTGTGGTATCAATTTACTCAGGTAAGAAATGTCTGTGCCCATTTCCCTCTCAATAAAGCAAAACATCACATCATTAAGTTGTTTTTCTCTGTGATTTGTAGTTAGACTAAACTAAAGAAGGCGACGATGATGGCAAGACCAGGGACCTGTGTATGTGTATTGCCTATTCATAAAGAATGTAATTCAGTCTTTTGGTTTTTGGTTTGTTTTGTTCTGTTCAGTTTTGTTTTCATTTTTTTTTTTTGTTGTTGTTTTTCCTGAGGCAGGTCTCATTAAATTTCTCTGGCTACCCTAGAATTCACTCATGCAGACCAAGCTGACTTCAAACTCACAGAGTTCTGTCTGCCTCTGCCTCCCAAATGCTGGGATTTAAGGCATGTTACATGAAATCTGGCCACTTGTAGTAAAATATTTAATAGAACTTAATATTTTAATTTGGAAATAAATATCATATTTTATTTGCCAGAATATTTCTTTCTAGAGCAGTGATTCTCAACCTTCCTAAATGTGACACCTTATACAGTTCCTCAAGTTGTGGTGACTCCCAATCATAAAATATTTTGTTGCTACTTCAAAACTGAAATTTTGTTACTGTTTAGTGTTGTAAATATGTGATATTCCGGATATCTGATATGCTACTTCTGAGAAAAGGTCATTGGACCCCCAAAATGGTTGTGACCCATAGGTTGAGAAACACTGCTCTAGAGGACATTTGAGCATCTGTGAGCTCTGACTCCATTCTGAAATGTATGTGTTGTCCTCCTTAGCCTCTATCTTCTTTTCCAAAGCCCATTGTACCCCTATACTGAATTATACTGAATGTACATGTGCACACATGCATTCTCTCTCCCCACCCTCTCTCTCTCTCTCTCTCTCTCTCTCTCTCTCACACACACACACACACACACACACACACACACACACACACCACACCCAAACACACCACAAGAAGATATTTTCTTTGGAAATATGTAACAAGGTTCCCCTCAAACGATGCAGGTGATGGTGATGTCCTAACTAATGTCTACGATTCTTCTGTGATTTTGGGATAAGGGACTCCTGCATTCAACTAACCTTTCCTGGGCCAGTTTAAGCTCATTATACTTGACTACACACAGGATATTTTATTAGGACATATATCCACTTTGATTTAAGTGTAGAAGATAATTTTCAACATTATAGAAAGAAAAAGTGAAATGATTCTAAGTGTTGAATGCTTTGCATAATAGTGAACGAGAAATGAACTCGCCAGGGCATGAGTTGGACTTTATACTTCATTTCCATGGTTTGTAATAATGGGACATTTTCTACAAATTGTTAAAGACCTTGTGTAACTAACCTATATCCAGCTCAGTCTTTTCTACTCTGTGTCTTCTTCCTCAGGCTACAACCAGAATGAACTATTTTTATATCATAAGTCATCTTCTTGCTTCTATGTCCTTCATTTAACACTTTCCTCCAACTCCTTTGTATTTCCTCTAAACTTCTATCAAACTGACATCTTTATTAATTAGATGTCATTTTAAAGATCATTTCCACTAAAGATACCTTCTTTTACTACAATAAATATACCTTTGCATTTGACTACTCTCTGTACCATACATAGCCCTGTTTAACTCATTTGTGGGGGATCAATGTAATCAGAGTGACTTATTTCACTGCATATTTATGGCCAAATTCTTATGAAGTCTGATCTTCTAGTGGTCCTCATCTTGCAGTGTTATCTGCTCCTGTGTTCCCAATGCCAGGAAGGAGGTTTGAAAAAGTGGGTATGATAAATATTTAATGAATGAATTTATGAATTTACAAAGGTGGATTATGTATTACATTCCTATTTACAGTGTTAAGTCACTGTCAAATATTCAACTAGATAGGTACCATTATTGTGTGATCTTACTTACTACATTCATTCATCTACTATTTTATAAAATCTCAATAGCTGTGGTTTAAAGAAAGCAGAATAGATGAGATCAGACACCTTCAGGGTGGTATGGCTCTGAACATGGGTCTCAGTTAGAAGGCCTGGGATGTCTAAGGGACCTCTGACAGTGAAACTAGGATGTATGCCTGGTGCACAAAAGGACTTTGGGAGCACATTCCTCATGGAGGGAGACTCCCTTAGACTAGAGGCAGGAGGGAGGGCCTAGATCCTACTCCTAATGATTTGATAGATTCTGATGATACCCCGTGGAAGGTATTACCCTCCCTGTGGAGTGGGGAGGTAGGATAGATGGGGGTTGGGGGACATGGGAGGGAGGGAGAGGGAACTGGGATCGATATGCAAAATAAGAAAAAATAATAAATGTATATAAAAAAGAAAGCAGAATAATATGTTCTTATGTTAAAAATTTTAGAAATGATTCCCAATATTGTTTATAAATGTTTGTTTTTAATTTAAAAAAGGCATGTATAATTATGTCCAGCATAAAATAAATAACTGTTTAAAAAAATTTTAGAAATGAACGTCAGAGGAGGTGGGAGCCTAGATGCCACCATTCTATTCTTCCATCTTCATGTTCCAAATGGCTACTGTGGGTTCTGAATCAATTCTCATTCTAATGCAAGCAAATTAAAAAATAAATGAGCAAAGGAGTGAATGAAATGCCTACTTCCTTATATTCCCAATAATACAGTTTGTTCTCAGAATTTATAAAAAAAAAAAGTCTGGCAAATATAACCTAGGATAGCAATGTGCTTACCTCCAAACAAAAACAAGGAGAGAGGCAGGCAGGGAGGGTGGTAGGAGGGAGGGAGGGAGGGAGGGAGGGAGGGAGGGAGGGAGGGAGGGAGGGAAGGAGGGAGGAAGGGAGGGAATTTGTTTCAGAGAATAAACTATGCTTAATCCCCCAGTGGATCTCAGCAGAAATAACACTCCCTAAACCATACAGATTACAGATTATAGACCGGAGATAGAAGCTAAGACTTACATCACTTTACTTTCTCAAAGGCATCCAAACCTCCCCCAGTATAGTGATAAAAACATCTTCCAAAGCCTTTTGTAGAGGTACTGTTGGCAGACAAGCATACTAGTGTGAAATCTTCTATGTTTATTGCATCTGAGGAGTTTCCAATGTACTATCAGGTAAACTGTGTAGTTACCATTCTTTGGCCTCTACTTTAGCGCCTTTAAATAGTACTATTCCTTTTGTTCATTTATTCTAATGATGCTAATGACAATAATAATAGCTTTTGAGAATTTTCTTTTATTTGCTATGTGCTTTACTTTTTTGCATAAAAATTAGTTTGGTCCATTCTCAGAACAAAGCAAATAAAATTAGCATGTCTTTGAACCCATTTATACACTAGGTAATCTATCAGATTTAGAGAGGTTAAGTAAGTTTTTGAAGTAAACCCAGAATTTGACTCTAATTTATTTCAATTCTTCTAACAGCTCTTCTCCGTTTTAAGAATGGCATTGCCTTTGATGCTCTTGCCTCTCTCATCATAATCATATTGAAGCTGCATTTTGGTCAATCAAAATAAATGATTATCTGAATTGGAGAGAAGTCTGGGCTTTTTTGTTTTTGTTCTAATCAGTCTCTGCTCTTGTGATACTGTTGTGGGTGATTGAGATTTGACAACCTCCACTTGTTTAAATACGGCCCATTTTCTCCTGGGCTAGTAGCCTTGTATTGAGTTAACTGGGATAAGAGGAAGTTCAATTTGTAAAGTCAGCAAAGATGGTGAATTTCTTTCTGGTTACCCTTCCAGGCTGTAGAGTTCTAGGAGTGGGAAATGCTGAAATAGAATGTTTTTGTCTATGAACCCACAGAGCAAGTGTAACAATGGAATGTTGGACAGTCATCTCCTAGAGGGTGATATTACAACTGATGACCTTGAATTCTTGAATTATTAAAGAGATCTGTGCCTCTCAGGGTGAATGCAAATATTTCCTATTGCTTCTGTGTTTCAGAGTCTTCATAAACTATCATGGTAATGTATTCAGCCATGTCATTTTTCCCCAATTATCTGAACATTTCCAGGAATTCTGGAAGTAATGATATCTATAAGGAAGATGCTTCAGAGAAATCATTTGGGGAGTTTGGGATGCAAAACTGATCATTTTCTCTGAAGTACAGCAAAACTCACTGCCTCATCTCCTGTGTGAACATTATATGAGTTTTATTTATTTTTAAAATGAAAAAGAACAAAGGAAATCATAGCAGAAAGATAAATATTATAAAAATTGTATAGAAATCCTTTAACATAAGTAAAGTAAGTGGGAAGGAATTATTTCCCTAAAGAAAATATCTCAAAAGTTAAGGAGATTCTCTTAGGTATAATCAGTGAGCTGGAACTAATACAGCAAACCATGTAAATATATAATATGTGTTGCTGGGCACAGGCTAAATGCATGGTTAGTCCTTTATTTTGAAGAAACATGTATTTAATGCATTGTACTTCTTCCTTCAGCTTTGTTATACTCCATTGGTTTAAGAGGTAACAGCAGGCAAGCTAATTTTGAAATCACATACACATGCTACATAATGGTAGGCATGGCTTTTGGGAGTATTATTTGTCATTCAAAAGCCCATAATATATAAAGTTTCAAAGAATGCCTAATACTCTTTCTAGAAAACCTATACATGACACTTACTGCTTCTGCATGGTCACAGCAATGCCCAGTCCTCTCCCAGGACGTCGTGTGTGCTTAACACTAGGCTGCCTCAGTCTTCCCAGATCTTAGGACCCTTTTCTCATCCACTTTTTGTCTCAGCAGGGTGAAGGAAGGTCATGGAAGAATTCTCAATAATAGTTGTTAGCTATCAACAAATATACAAAAGAGGATTGTCATCGAAATTTGCAAGGACCACCTTGTAAAAATGATATGCAAATCCTCTGATGTACTCAAAACTGGATTTATTTTATCATAAATAATAAGGGGGCAGATTTCACATACATTGATTTTAAAAAATTTAAGGTGGCACCTTGAGGTGAAAAGTCTTCCCATTTTGAGTACTTGGGTTTGAAAATAATCTTACGAATAGTCCATTATTGTACCCTAGCCATGAGAAAAGACAACAGATACTTGAAGAAATTGAGTTATCTGGATAAGAGTAATGGTAACTTGGTAGTGATAGAAATGTATCTCAAATGGCCTGGGTCATAGTCATTTCTGTGACTCCTTTGGCAATATCACTTATTCATTCTTCCATTTTTACCCTTGACTAAGGGTTTTCCTGGTCACTGATGATACATAGATAAGACAAGTACTATCCTAACTCAAAGAAGTCATAAACCAGTGCAAGGTATATAAAACTATTTGTGATAATATAGTACGGAAGAAGAGCAACAGAAGTTCTCTGAAACTTGATGTTCTCTTTATCCAGCCTGGGATAAAACTGTCATGAAATAGATATCAGCAAACAAGTCCCTAAAATGGTAAGTAATTTCTCAATAAGTAATGAGGCAAGGAATGACAAATGTAAGGATTGACCAAAGGCACAAGGCAAGAAACAAAAATAAAGTGTATGTGTACTTACAGATTGATTGGTTTTCTTATAGGGTAACATGAAACAAAACATGAGGTGACATGTTTAGCAAGGTCTAGAATATATGGCAGGTCATGGTATCAGCAGTCTGTACAAAAATGACCTAATGAGGAACAAGAAAAAATATACTAAAATAGTATCTATATCTACTTTTATTTTGATATTATTTTAAAGTATTTATACATGCCTGTATGTATTTGTATCATGTGCATGTAAGAGGGTGGCAGATATCATAGATCTAGAATTACAGATTATGTGAACAACCATGTGGACACTGTAAATTCAACCCTGATCTTCTGGAAGAGCAGTAAGTGCTTTTAACTGCTGATCCATCTCTCTAATCTTTATTTTGACACAGATTTTTTACACAAACTTAAAATTATCATACTAATACAGTAATATAAACATGCAATTTTTATGTAAGAGTTACATGTTAAAATTCTTTTCCAGGTAAGGCCAATTTATATTGATCAGTTTTATCAATACATACCATGTGCAATCGAGAGGCACTAGACAACTTTAAAGACATAGTGACACTTTATTAACATATGGCTGATTATGATGGTTGCTAAAGGTTTAGGAATGATGGTGCCACAGGTGTAAGTTGAGAGGGGGTCAATGCATAAGATGTTTCTTCCAGGAAATTTAGTACTACTAAGCCAAGTATGTCAAAATAGGAGTGGGGGATGGATCAGAATAATTTCAGTGGTTGAATCTATGGGGTTTGGTTATAGTTGGCCATGCTGTTTCCTAAACTCCTTCATATTCTGTCAACTCCAGCCACAAACATCCTCATTGTTTATTTAATATGTGTATCAAAAATCACATTGGAATCTCAGACTCTATTCCTGTTACTGGAAGTATGCCATTTTCTTTTCTAGTTACACACTCATTTATTTCTTATCTTGGAGACAATATCTTTAATGACTTACACCAACCACTGCATTTCTCATTCTGTGTTAAAACACCAAAAGTAACTTAAGGAATAAGGTCTTTATTTTAGTTTAGAATTCCAGAATAATAGAGTGCATTAGTGGTGGAGAAGGTGTGGATCAGCATGGTGGTAGGAGCAGGAAGCCTAATAATCACATTTCTATTTACACACAAGAAGCATAGCTATTGAGGACTATTGAGGGACAGCCTCAATGCCCTCTCAGAGTTTACAGAAGACACTATAGCAAGTGATAGCTAGGGATCTTAGGGTGAGAAATGAATCTCTCACTCTGTGCCAGTTTTTATTATTCTGCTTCCATTCTAGTACTCCTGTCCTAATTCTAATTCTTCCTGGCTTCTTCTCCTAGCTTCTTCTGTTCTAAAAACTCTTCTCCCTCAGGAACCTTAAAGTAATAAAGAAATTACAAGTCTTGTTTCTCATTGGTCAAGAGCACATTCCTAGGATATGCAATAGAAAGTCAAGCCATTGAAACAGCAATATAAGGGTCCTAGGTTACAGAAATGAGACCAATCCAGATTGTGGGGTGAGGGGGGGCGGTGCCCAGTGATGATTTTAATGTGCAGGTCTATTGTTAACAGACTAGTAAGCCAATAATTGGCAAGCTTTTCTTAGTAGCCTTGGTTAGACATCTGCAGTTCTGACCCTAAGCATAGTTGAAAAGTTTTAAACTTGTGATCTAGTTACAAAAAGCCATTAGTCTAGTTTGAATTGGCTTTGAGGTAAAAGTGAGATAATTGTGTATACTTACTCTGAACAAAAGAACAAGGCAGGCTTTTAAGTATCCACAGTACTTATGGGACAAATAGATCCAGCTATGAAGCTATATATGTCTCACTATATAGTCTATAAATCAAAATTATACACCATAGGAAAAATCATCTTCCTGACTATCCACAGGTATATGTGGCCTGTAGATGGACTATTTTTATGAGATAAACACACATGCAGTGGGAAAACAACCAAAGTTATTCTTAGGGAAATCTAAAGTTCTTAGGGAAGAAATTTAGTAACTCATGAGAGAAATTACAGACAGGAGCAACTGGTTTACATAGACAGTAACTCCAAGGTCTCCCCAAGTGGGGCTCCCTGTTACTCTTTTGCTTTATTAGCCTGTTGAATACTAGACTGGTTATCTCCTGCTGTATCTTTCATGACCCTTAACACATGGGTAGAGAGAACAAGAAATAAACATCATCAAATATCTCCACAGTAAAGTACTTACTCTATCAAGTATGCACCTCATAAGAGTTCTCTAACCTCCTTAAATAGCACCACTCCCTGGGCACAAAATATTCAAATACAGGAGCCTATGAAATATATTCCTCATGCAAACCACCACATCATCAATATAACTCTTAGACCTTTCAATCTTAATCATCTTAGTAGCATCAACATCTAATATGCTACATAATGACTTCTTTCTTTTATGTACAGTAGCAAGATATTATAGTCTTTGGCATTTGTGCCCATTGCTCTTTTACATGAGGCAATGCTTGACACAGAGTGTGCTCTGTAAATTTTTATTGAATTAAGAGATAAATTGTTAGATGCATGTGTGAATGGGAAAATGGTAGATTAAAAGTAGCTCTTTATAAATATCATCCCATGATAATATCATTAGAGAGTAATTTTTCCCAATGGGAAATCATATAACTATGTCTTAAAGGGATTGGGAAATTTTACAAATTTATCCTGTTAGAACTCTTTATACAGTCTACAAAGAGGAAACAATCAAAGTGATTTATGTAATGAAGTGAATGTATTGACTCAGGTAATTAATTGGGCAGTCTAGAAAGTCATCAGTCTTGGAATTTTTCAATTTAGATGCTCAAAAATGTGTTGAGGGTGGATCTGTAGCTTTCTCTACTTTTCTTATTGTGTAAACATTTTATTTAAGGGGGCAACAGATCTACCAGCATATACTTGTTGCATATACTGTTGTATATATGAGTATAATGGTATAAATCTTGTTTAAAAAGAAACAGATGATTAGTAAATTAGCAAGTATAAAATATCAGGATCACCAAACAACAATAAGAGTAGTAATAGTTTCTGGAATAAATGGATCATGGCAGAGCTCACTCATTTCCTTCTTTACCTTTTTTGTGACTCTAATCTAAAGCAGGACCTGTCTGTTTAGACCTGGGATTCCTGAACCAGTTGTTACCAAAAATAAATAAATAAATAAATAAATAAATAAATAAATAAATAAATATAAAAAAAATAAAAAAATAAAACATTCCAATTGGCTTAGACAGTCCATCCACCATTTCTACCTAGGATGAAATTATTTTATGGTTACTCCATTAAGCAAGGTAGTTAAGTCTGTAATACATATTGGAATGTAAGGAATAAATCCATAACATTGTCTATTGACATGGGAATAAATTCACATGTGTTTACAAACATGTCATTAAAAAGTGTCTTCTTATTTATCAATAATTCTCTCTAAAGGGTAGCAGAATCCCATCATTCAGACAACACAATTAGTGGTATCATGAACTCAGAGCAAATGTAATTACTTGCACTGGACCTACATAGAATATGTCCGGCAAAAAAGCATAAATTAATAAAAATAAAAATAAATAAAAAATGGAGGAGGGATTGATGGGACCCTAGCACTAACTGCTGAATTCTATACTACTGATAAACTCTAGACAAGTTTGTTTCTTTAATTGAGCAGCCACTGGTGTACTCATGTGACTCCAATAGGTTGTTCCAATCTTAAATTCATAGAGATGGCTCAAGTAAAACCCATAGGAACACAAATAAAACAAATGTGGGAAAGAGGCAAGTGAGAAGAGGTTGGGTAGAGAGGAGAGATGGAGCTATAAGGGGAGAAAATGGGGGCAACATCATGAATTATATACACATATGAAATTGTCGAGGAACAAATTTAATTGAAAAGGAGCTCTCCAATAGAAAGATTTGTTTCTAAAATTATCCTAATTTTTATACTTACCATTAATGCTATGGAACACTTGAAGAATAATAATTCAGGGATTATGGGCGATGGTTATGTTGGTAAAGTGTTTCCCATAATACGTGAAGACTTCAGTTCTTATCCCTATCACCCACCTGAAATGCTAGGTCCAACAGCTTGAGCCTATAATCCTAGTCCAAGGAGGCAGGGATGGGAAAGTCTGTGGAACTTTCTGGCCTTTTCTATTCTTGCCAATTAATGAGCTACAGATCCGTTTAGAGACCCGGACAGCTATTGCACAAGCTAAGCAAGGTCAACCACTGACCTTCTCATGCATGTACATACATGTGAAACTAAACTCTAACATGAATATGAATACACATATGAATTAATACACATGTATAACACAATCCAAACAGTAATAAGTCATTATTAAATGAACATAATAAAAGTACTGTATAACAATTATACTTCCTAGTCTAGCTCTCTGTACTTGGTAAGGTTGTTACTAGATAAATGATCATTATTTAGAACTAAAAATTATCCACTTATGCAAAAGAACTAAGCAGAGTATGTGGGTGTTACTGGCTGAGCTCAGAGAAGCCAATTTGAACTGACTTCTATTCTCCTGAAGAGACATGAGAAAGTGGAGAATGAGGCTTGCACTCCCTTTGGTGTGGCACTGTACATAGAGGCTCATAGCAGCAGTTCCAACCAGAGCAGGCCCTCTACTTGGAGTCTGAAAAATAAATTATATTTTCCAATATCTGATCTGTTCTTTTTGCTCTGTAATTACCACCTCTTTCTTTGCCATTTCTCTCACAAATTTGATATCTTCTATAATTACAGTCTTTTGCTCTGCAAACTCACACACAGCCAGTCAGTCCAACATGTTCATTATTTGAGCAAATTCTTTGCTTTAGGCTCATCTGAAAATGACCAGCTAGGTCCCAACTGTAAAACTAATATATGCACAATTTAATGTTTTCTTTCACTCATATTTTAGAAAATAAAGGCAAAATTAGATTTCTGGTTTGTTTTCTAAGCACTGTTAGCGTTAAGCCCAGGACACAGCTGGTCCGCAGGTCACACTGGCATTTGATAGCACAAAGGGTTGTTTGTAGTAATTATTATGCAATTAATTAGAATGTAACATAACATAAGAGAGATGTTAAGTCAGGTGAAACAAAGACAAACATAAATCTGAGGCTACCTTGTGCCATGCACTCCAAATTTGTGTCTTCTGAAAGTTGTGATATGGGACTTTGGGAGGCCATTCCCTGTGGAGGATACTCTCTCAGCCTATATACACGAGGGAGCAACTAGGCCCTGCCCCAAATAATGTGCTATTGATAGCTTCCCATGGGACACCTCACCATAGGAGAGGGTGGTGGGTGAGATGAGGGGTTGGTTCAGGTCATAGGAGAACAGAATGTGAGGGATAGGGAACTGGAATTGGTATGTAAAATAAGATAGTTTTTAATTAAAAATATTTTAAAATGTGTTATGTGAACAATGCTGGCGTCATCACTATGCCTGACAGTGGTTGCTCTGTCTTTGTCTCTACTGTGGATCTTTGTCATATTCTCTGCTTATTAACAAGACTGTTTATTATTCTTCAAAATTTAAGTAAATAAAAGTTGCTTTTGGTTAGAATGTGCTTTGGGAATTTCATGATACCCTTGGAAAAATCTGAAAATGGTTGGCCCCATGATTTGTTTCCTAGGCCATGTTTAGGGAAGACCAATTTCCAAGGCAAACAATATTTCTGTCATCATGCCAGATCTACCCATGGAATGGTAGATCTTTGTGCCAGGGTCCAGAAACACAAATCCAATTGAATTCTGGCTCAGAAAAGCAATAAGTGTTTAAATTGGATTTCTGTGGAGTTCTTTCTTATTAGACTCAGCATGCAAACTGCTTTATGGACATTTATTATTTAATTATTTCTAACAAAGGATCTTATAAACCCAACATCTATAATTAAATGGGAATGAGAGCAAAGGAGGTTTTAATGCTAGCCAACATATGCTTTGTGACCCTGAGTCTGCACTTAGAAGAGCTATCAGGTTTAAGTGAAACACTAGGATCCTTGGCAAAAACTTGCTTCATTAAACTCAGCTTTGTGGCTTTATGGTTTTAATACAGGCTCTCAGTTAACTGTCAGCCTTAGCTGTGTCATATAGGAAGTTGAATGGGGACAGTGGAATGCAAGGAGGTAATTAATGCCTTGGAATTGGCCTATCATTAGTGGTTCTACTTCCTGTCCAATCATCCCTTCTGTTACATTTTTTTACTCTTTCAACCCCAATAAGTCTTCCTTCTAAATGCATGCTCATTCTGGGTGCATGCCCATCCTGTCACTCTACATGCCCATAGTCTACAGTGGCCTGCTCCATCCCAGTATTCTTGATCTTGACAGTTTCCTCTAATAAATGGTTATGTGAATTAACTAACTACTGCTTTTTTCTTTATTATATGCCTATAATTACCCTGGATTGTAGTAGGAGGATTCCAGACATATGGGCATATTTCAAGCCAGTGTCTCTAATGGTTGAAACGACAGCTCTCCTTTGGGGAAAAAGTAGGATTCAGGCCAATTGCCTAGCCTCAAAAGTCTGGCCCCACCTACAATGTTACTCACTGCATTCATAAACAATGTATTGTTTGATTTGTAGATAGGCAAATAGTACAACCAGAAACTCCCACTGATGTTACTAACACACTCCATAATCATTCACATAATGTACATGTATTTATGCACAGGTTCACATTTGTGTGAATGTGGGCACATTTGTGCAATGGTGTACAAGCAAAGGTCAGAGGACAAACTCAAGTGTTTGTTCCCACCTTCCACCTAGTTTAAAACTGAATTTCTTTCTAGTTGTCCCCCAGTGTTATGTGAGTCTGGCTTATATACAAACTTCCAAAGATTCACTTATCTCTTGGAACACACGCATTGTTATTGGATTCATCTTTATATGAGTTCTGGGGATACAAACTCAAGTCCTCATATCCTTGTATGGCAAGTGCTATACACATTTGGCCATCTCTAATTATACAGGCTAATATTTTTGAATTCTGATACATTCCAATATGAGATCAACTTGGAGAGAAAATGTTTTATATACATATATATATATATATATATACATACACACACATATACATATACATAGGTATATTATATCTAAATATATATATATATATATGTTAATTAAAGCTTATTCAAAATGTTTTGTGTACGTTTATCCTCACTTATTTGTATTGGTAACATGTTATTACTAAGATATCATATCATGATTTGTGCTTTAGAGGGATAGGGTGTAAGGTTATTTACTAAAGCCTGGCAAAGTTATCAACAGCTATAGCACTGAATTAAACAGTACCCCTCCCCGATAAACATTAGTTGCCAGTAGTGTCTCAGAAAGGGCTCCTGCCCCATTTGTGATAAAAATTTGGGAAGTTCCAAATTCTCGTAAGTGTTATATAGATAAACACTGCCTCCTACCATGACATTGTGAAGGAAATAAACACTGCCTCCCACTATGACATTGTGAAGGAAACTCTATGTCTTAATTAAAAGATACCTTTTTGTTACACATCTCCCCATTCTCTGGCTCCTATATACTTTCTATCTGCTTTTCCATGATATTCCCTGGACTTTGGAGGGTATGATATAGATGTCCCATTTAGGATCAAGTAAACACTCCATCAGCACTTTCCTACCCAGCTAATTCAGTATCTGTATTAACCTCCACCACTGCAATAGTCGCTTTTCTGAAGAAGGCTGAGGACAGCACAAATCTATGGATATAAATATGAATATTTAAAAGGCAGTTTGACAATATGACCATTTAGTAATAGTAATAGCTCCCTTGTTAGGATCTGTCTCCTCACCAGTCACAAATTCTTAGATAGGATTATAATACAGGGCTTGAGTTCTCCTCTGAGGATCAGGCCTCAAATACAATTAGAAGTAATGGCTTGTACCCACAAATGATATACTACTATTAATTACATCAGTCAATACAGCCTGGCAAGTCATTGTAATTTGTAGGAGTAACAGCTGGGTGGGTATTTGGGTGGCTCCCCCACTCCCACACAGTGCTTTCTCACAATGTGAAAACCGAAAACCAGCCAGTTCAATGGACACTTTCAGTATGATTCCAAGTTGATTTCTCTACGTATGCTACGTGTGTAGTGAGCTTTTGGTGAGCAACTAAGTCCAATGGCAATACTTTGTATTGCTTGGGATGCCTTTGAGGTCTCCCTGACCAAAACTGCATAGTGAAATATTTCACAACTAGCACTAGGATTTTCATTTAATTTTTCATGGACCCTAATTTGTATTTTTCTAAGCTTATAGTTTGTTTCAATATGTCTCTCCAGCATCCTTAGTTTGGGTTACTCCTCTCACCTCCCACTTCCCATCTCTCTTTCCTTTCTATCTTCTTGTTTATACCTTTCCCTCTACATTCATGCCCAATGTCTGCTAAAGTTTCTCTTATATTAAGGCCTTTCCCTATCTTCCCTAAATAATTACTCTCCATCTTCCTGGTCTTTAGTGGCTCTCAAAGTTAAGCATACTACTCTAAAAACTCATAGCTAGTTTCTGATGCTGGGGGAGAACATGCAGTGTTTGTCTTTTGTCAGGGCAGGAGGGGGGCTGGTTACCTCATTCATCTTATTTTTAAGTTCCATTCCTTTTCCTGAAAAAGTCATTATTTTATTTTTTTTATAGATGAACTTATCCATTTGCATCATCCACTGATGGACATCTAAGCTACTGCTATTGCTTCTCTATTGTAAATAGAGCAACAATGAATACCGAGCACTTCTTAATGTATTTATTAGCAATTTTGTTTCTCCTTTTGAAAGCTCTCTGTTCAGTTGTATAGATTGATTTTTATTTGATTGTTTAGTCTTGGAATTTAGGGTTGTTTCCCCCCTCTTTGTGTACTCCATAAAGTAATCATTTACCAGATCTATAGCTGGCAAAGTTTCTCTTCTGTTTTGTAGGATGCTTCTTCATTTGATTAACAGTTTTCTCTGCTATATGAAGCCTTTCAATTTGGTGAAATCTTGCTTTGCTGTGTTTTTGCTTTATTTCCTGAACAAGAGGAGACCTATTCAGAAAATCCTTACCATATGTTAAAGTGTACTCCCTAGTTTAACCTCTAGAAATTTTAGAGTTTCATATATAGTGTTGAGATCCTAATTCATTTGGAATTTATTTTCTATGAAAGGCAATAAATAAGAATCAAGATTCTTTTCTCTACATGCAGATACAGTATTCCCAGTACCATTTGTTGCAGAGGCTGATGGTGTTATTGTTAACTACCATATGTAAAAACAGGAAACCATTCTGAAAAGAAATGAATACATTAGAAAAGACAAAATTAAAAGTTCTGAATATGTACTTTCAGTCCTTACCTGAGACTGTGTTAAAATCTGGAATGATTAGAATTCTAGACCTTATACTTCATAAAATGTACTCAACATCAGGCTATAGATATAACAAAAAAGATGAGCACATGTTTTATTTCTCCACATGAGTTTCTATTAAATATTTTGGTGGTTCACTGTATTTGTGGTATGAGAAATATAAAGGCAAATAACCTGTGATTTGTATTATCACAGACAAAGAAAAAATACATACATACATATATGGATACATATGTATATATGACTGTAGTCAAACATACCCACATGGGTGGGCAGAATCCATTGTCATGCAGTAAATAAATATTTTGACTATATGCAAGATCAGGTGGAATATAATATATATATATATATATATATATATATATATATATATATAGTTGTGACAATCACAACCAGTAGATTCAAAATATTTCTTCATCTAGTTGCCAGTCATAACCTTCTATATTATCTCCACAAATCAGTAAAATCTCAATCCAGTTGTTGTGTAGCACTTTAGCAATGATAGGGCACTAGAAGTCTAACTTCAATGCTCCATGACTACTGTTGATCAGGTCTTTAAAATGCATGTAAGTTGTTACAGATCTGGGAACCCTAAATACCACAAATACACTGGACCTAGAAAGAAAATGCCTTGCACTTTTAGGCACTTGATATTAAGTCTCCATAGTGTGTTCATTCTGGAGTAATGTTCAACCTTTGAGATAGATGCTCAGCATTTCTCTGGTATATGAAGATTTAACACTACAGGTAGGGCCTGCTCTTTCTTAGGATCTCTTGATATTTTTTCCACTCTAATGTAAGAGTATTAAGTGCCAGGTGGTGGTGGTGGCACATTCCTTTAATTCCAGCACTTGGGAAGCATAGTTAGGTGGATATCTGTGAATTCTAGGCCAGCCTGGTCTACGGAGTGAGTGCCAAGATAGGCTCCAAAGCTACACAGACAAATTCTATCTCAAAAAACAAAAACAAATTCAACAACAACAAGGAGAGTAGAAAGTAAGTCAAAAGGCATGAAAAAGAGGAGAAAATCTGTCTTTCCGATCAGGACTGTATTGTTGGTTAGCGCCGTTTTAAGAGTCCTTCATTACTTAAGTTTCACTTTTCAAGATGGACATGATTGACTCTCCCAACAAGCAGGCTGCTCTGGGTATAACTTATGCTGCCATGTACAGAGATGATACATGGAATAATGGCAAGTTTAAACTATAAAAGTTAACATTCTGTGAAGGAAACTTGGAAATGGCAGTAAGATATAACTGGAAAATTCACATGCAGAGAGGTTATCAAGTAAGTTTCACAGTGATAGTCCTATTTACTCCACTCAACATACAACTCCTCCTTAGGAATGAAAGAGATTAGTGGACACCCTAGGTGCCTCCAAGATGTGAAAATTGACCACTCTTGGTTGATTACTCTTCAGTCATTAAGAAAAATGCTTATTTTATATGTGTAGCTGCACATTTCTCTCTCACTTACAAGTTCTTGAATAATGACTCAGAGACTTAATATTAATTACAAACTGTTTGGACTATTAGCTTAGGCTTATTATTAACTACCTCTTACAACTTAAGTCAACCCATTTTAATTAATTTGTTTATTGCACATGGCTCTGGTGTTGCCTCATATCTTGCTTCTTTGGCAGTTGCTGATGTCTCCTCCCATCTCTGCTTGGATTTCCACCTGGCTCTATTCTGCCTGCCTATTTCTCAAATCAGCTTCTTTATTAACCAGTGGTAATAAAACACATTCGTAGCATACAGAGGGTCATCCCATATCATATGCATGTATTCCTCAGTAGATACAAGAGTCTGATGCTTTTTATGAAAATTAGATGACAAAGTAATCTTTCTGCTCCCTCCCTTTTTTCCTATCAACTCTACACTTTAAATTATTTTTCACCCAACTACTTTTAAGAAAACCCAAAATAGCTCTTCAAAATGGTTGAGAGATGGTTTAATTTGACATCTAAATCAGAAAGATTCCATGCATCCATTTGATGAGGCACAGGAAGAAGTAGTGACATATCTCTTTGGAAAACTCATCACAAATTAGTGCCCTTGTAGCCTAAACAACCCATCAAGGAAAGAAAATATCAAACAGTTCTCACTTCATTCTTAAGAGAGGGTGGCACTTCCCCTCTGTATGTAGAACATAGAATTTTGAAAACTTTCATTTTGATATCAGAAGGTGATGGTGTTCTAGCAGAAAACCTGAAGGCTTCCTAGAAGATGTGAGCATGCTTCCTTACATATGGTATATTTATAAACAAGATTGATTCATTAGGTAGCTGTGAGTAGAAACCATATGGAAAAAAAAACATTTCAGTCACCTGAAGCACATGTGTTTTCAAACACAGCGGGCTTATATATATGTCTAGATATGTATGTGTATATGTCTGGAGTCCATGTGCTGCACATATATACTGAGTTGTCTGTGGTTAAAAATGTTTTCTAAGAAAATGTTGTTGGTGATTTCTCTATGTGAACAAGGACAGAAAAAATAATGTTGCTATGTATACATGCGTATTTAAGCCTATAGTTAGGATTCCATATTTAACTCTGGAGTCCTGTTATTTTTACACTCTCCTCCCTCTTACTTTTTATTTACTGATAGAATATGTATATGCAGTAGGGGCATTGACAAAATAAAGACAGCTGGAAGTAATAGAGCTGTGCTTTGGCTGAAAAGCTGGCTTATGACAAGTATTTGTGGCTTTTGGTGTCGGATGTACAAAATCCATTCTTCAGAATAACTTTTGAAAAGTTGCTCATCTTAACTAAAGTCTTGATAGAAATTATTCATAACCTGACATGTATTTTTTAAAAATTGCACAAAGTTAAACCTCCTCCTAACAAAGTGGGAGGGGTGAATAAAATAGGAAATCACATCATCATTTCTTGGAACTATTATTTTTAACATCACAACTTTCTATTGTTATTTTATTTGTCAATGAAAACATGTGATGAAAATCTTTGAAAAACATCCTCTATGCTCTATTTGCCAGATGTGTAGCTAAGCTCTACAAAGCGTACCTCCTACCATGGTGTGGAATTTGTGCCCACAAGAGTTAAGCATCTTGAAAGAAGGAAATATAATTGCTTATATTGTCTTTGGTTTCTGCTTTGTTGTATCCCCTTTCCTTTAAAGATGATTGCCTCACGATTCTGAAGTTGATGTAAAACTCCTAATCATTATTTTATACATAGGAATCTATCTAATGTGGGATATAATCACATCTTCAGAAATGGTGTAGAATGTTTTGGTTTACAATAGTATTAACATATACCTAGCAGAGCACTGAGTTCCATTTCCTAGTCATAACCAAGTAGCCTGTTAGAAGCAGGGCTTTTCTTTTCATATCAGGACTAGCTAGTTTCTATGTACCATGTGACACAAGTAACCTATATAAATTTCAAAGTCTTGAATTCCTTTAGCTATGTTGTGCAGCCTTTAAACCTTGATGTACACACATGTAGAGGCTATAAGTTATGTGAAATCAAGAGTAAAAATGCCTGTCATTTTTTGCAACTCTGAAGTATTGCATAAAAAGAAGCTATATCTTATTAATAATCTTGCCCATTAAGCTGGTATTTGTCTATTGCTTTTCCAAGACCTAATGAGTGGGTTCTAACTTCAAATATCAGATAAGGAAACAGGAAATCATTTTACATAAGTCCAACACGAGATAAGTGGATTGTAAATGAAGATCTTCAAGCCAAATATACAATCTAATGTTAAAGGAAGTGGGATGGTAATTTTGTTTATTTGCTTTTGAAATACCTTTACGTTTTTGGGAATTTCATACAATGTACTTTTATCATATCCATGACCCCCATATCCTTCCATTTCCATATTTACCAAACTTTATGTCTTCTTTAAAAATCCATTCAATACAATTTATGCTGCACATATAATCCTGGGTGTGGGGCCTAGCATAAAATATGGGTAACATATCAATAATAATCACATCTTCACATCCTTAAAGTTTTCTCTCTCTCTCTCTCTCTCTCTCTCTCTCTCTCTCTCTCTCTCTCTCTCTCACACACACACACACACACACACACAGAGAGAGAGAGAGAGATAGAGAGAGATAGAGAGAGAGAGAGAGAGAGAGAGAGAGAGAGAGCTATTATTTTCCTAGACGTAGTTATTTTCCAGAACTTGATGTTAAGAACCTATCGCTGAAGATAGCACCAACTTAAGTCATGGAACAAAAAAGCTGGTACTTATCTTGGTGCTTCATCTCTACTAGCTAGCATTCATAGTGTTGATAGGTGTTACACATACTGCTGAAGAAGATAATTAATAACGTAAATATTACTGAGTGTGGAACCCTGAGAGATAAGACAATGACTATCCTGGCAAGGCATGCAGATAACTGGTATAATAGTGGCATGGATGTTGTGGGAGTAACCAAACACATTCAGATTAGATGGAAAGCCCTCTCCACAAAATGGAATTCAGACTTAGAACCATTTAATGAGAGTCATGATCCTATGGTTACATAGGTCATAGGCCCTAGGGAAATACCTACCTCTATTATTTTGATAAATGGACATAGTATTAAACTTACTTCTAATGACATTGCTATACCCACAGAGTGATGCACCTTTCAACCATCTTCAGAGAAGCTTTTTACAGTAGGTGGCAGTTAACACAGACACCTACAACTGGTCAACATTCAGAGTATAAGTGACAATAGAGTGCTAACCTAAATGAAATATCTGTTTCTCATCCCTTCTCTTGAGGCTCAGGACTCATAGTAGAAAATGAGTTGAAAATACTGTAGGAGTCTGAAGCCTTGGATAACTACAATGAAGCAATGTTTTCCAGACACCACAGGGCAATTGCACATATAAACCCATGGTGACTGTGATAAAAAGCAAAAAACCTTCACAAACTCAAGCAGACAAAATCCCACCATTGAGGGAGGATGTTAACATGAAATCTTTTAACAAATGTTAGAGATGGCTAACTATTACAAGTATCACAAAAGAAAAAGCTCTTTGGCCACACATTGCAGGGAAATAGATAAAACAGACAATACAATTGCATTTCTTTAACTGATTGATTTGTGGGCTGTTTATTGGGAGAAAAAGATCATTTTAATTCCTCCTTTAAAACAGACTTGAATCTAACCCTGAAACATATTCATGTGTCAAACTCTATGATGATAAAATAGTTAAAAAATAAAAAGAAACCATTTTTGTAGTTAGAACATGTTAGGCTGAGACTCAACCTCTGTTTAACCTAATCCTAATAATTAATTCTGTGATGTTATATGGATCCAGACAATCACTACAGTCTTTTTCTTAACCATTATTTCTTCATTTGTCAAAAGAAGATAATAACAGACCCTGTTCAGAAATAACAATTCATTAATTTCTAGAAACAAATTTATAATCGTATTTGATACTGCTCTTTAAAATTAAATGTAGACAAAACAAAAGTATACTTTATTTCAATATGCCTGGATTTTTCTGATTATGTAAAACTCAACAACTCCTGTAAAACCTGCCCAGGCCCTGGCTATCTAAGTTTGTCAATGAAGTACTCAGGACAACACTATTAGATCCATAAAATACAACAGGAAAACAGCTTTAACATTTTCTTGTAAGTCCTTACACATACTACTTTTTGGTAGGCACTCAGTTTTTGTCCATCCTTATTATTGGAACTATAAATGGCTGACTGCGGGCTGAATTAATACCCTGTGTGAGAAAGAAAACATCTGCCTGGTGGGCCATAGTGTTGTGACTCTCTCCATGTGGTCCCATCCAAAGTCATTTTTTGAAGTGATCGAGTGAAGGTAGGTGGGAGACTCAAACTGAGAGACTTTAATTGATGAGCAATAGATAGACTAGTAGTCATCAGTAACAGCATCTCCCAGCATCAACTTTCTCCTTCACCTACTCACCACGGTTACCCAGGCTTATTTACTTTATCTACTTTCCAAAGAGGTTGTGAAGGTGATCCAAGACTTTAGCAAGTTTAAATTGTTTGAAATATATAGTAAGGGATTTCCTTTCACTTTTCAAATTTTAAGGATAAAATATATATTTGAATTTTAATAATGCATATATAATAATTTATTTTAATAATGCATATCAAGTGTGACATTGGGGGAGCCAAAGTATAGTGAGAGATAATATCCATTAGCTATCACATCCAATATTTACTTTTTTACTATCCATAATCTTAGAAATAATGCTCAAAATCTGTTCAAAATCTGACTTAAATATGTAACACTGTGGTTGTTTCTGTTTAAGATCAGATCTTAACATCATGTAAGATACTGTCTTCCTATTGTCTAAATTCTAAAGAAATAGCTTTTCCCCAAAATATTGCAAGATAACAAATTTTTCTATTGATGGTTCCCCTTAGGACTAGATAGAAACTCTGCTGATGGTTTGGAGCAGAGGCTTCCCAGAGCTTTTCTCTTTCCACCTCATCACCCTTTATTTTCTCCTGACATGCCCACTCAGACTGACCATTTGGTTTTGCAAATATGTCTTGCCCTGAAGACACCACTGCTTCTGCCTTATCTTTGTCCCTTGGACGGATTCTTTGCTTCTTGTCTGCTTACTACACACTTGTCCCACATACATTGCCTCAGGAAGCCATCCCCAGTTCCTAGCAAGATCAAAGTCTTGTATTGCAGGCTATCACTGAAGCAGTTATCACATCTGTCATAGCTCTAGTCAGAATCCTTCCATTGTACTTTGGTTACTGTCTGTCTGCCACTTAAAATAGATTGAAAGTTTCACGAAAGCAAGATGGATATCGATCTTTCTTGGGTCACAGTTACAACCTATAGATCCCATAAAGTGCTGTCTAATGAGTGTTTGGTAATTATTTATCCTGTGAATGACAGCATGCATAAAGAAATATGAGCTAAATAAGAGGAGGGAGAGAAAATGAAGGAAGACAGATGGGGTAGGAGAAGAAAAGAAGGCATGTGTGAAGAAAGATGAAGAGACTTAGCTATGGTATACTTACTGATTGGGTAAATTCAAGCTAGCTTATGTCCATATGGTATAAGTCTGTTCATATATTTCTTAAGAAAATAGATGGAAATGGAAGCATGGAAAAAGTGATCACACAACTGCCTTACTTGATATGTATTGCTTGAGCAATTCATTCTTCTCCACTCGGTATTTACTAAAGAAAGTTTGTGAGCAACACCCATGCACCCAGATTTTCTCAGTGTAGCACATTGGCACTTGGGAAGGCAATGCAATCTTGCAGATTTATTTAGTAAATACAAAGCATCTTTAAAAGTCCCTCCAAAGCACAGCAGTAAAAATTCAGTGCCAGTAATCATATGCCATATTTCAGGCTTTTAATTTCCTTGAGATGATATTTCTTATGATCTGAAAGCTTTGCTCCCTCCCTTGCATCAGATCTTATTTTAACATACTGATTGAGTCTCTTTATTTTGTGCTTCCTGCTGAGAAAATGGATGCTAAAATGTGTGTAATGTCACATTTACTTTAAGGCATTGTAGGGTAAAATTGCAGGAACCAAAGGCGTGGACAGCAGTGTGTATGTATATGCACACCTACCTCCATTAGCTGCTTACACTGTACATTCAGACTCTTGGCATCTGAAGAAAATGAAATGCCTGAAATATGGCATGTTTAATCGAGTTCTGTTCTTCTATTTACTAAATGCCTTTAGGTTTTGTTCCCCTCTGTTTTGTACTGAGACTTACAAAATCAGGATCTCTTTTTGTAAAAGATCTGATTATGTTTATCTGTCATCTATGTTGTTTTTCTTGGCAGGTATTTAGAGTTTGGCCTGGATGGGTAAGAGAATGACATCATGTTTCACAAGGCCATTGCTTTTTAAGTGACTTTGCTATTTGCAAAGACCTAAACAAGTGGTTCCTAATCAGGAAAGACGTTGCTTTCCAGGAACATTTGATAATGTCTGGAGACTTTTCATTTGTTTCCATTAGAGTACTAATCTTATTCTGTTGACAGAGTTCAGGGATATTATTTAGCATAACACATGGATGCTGCCATGTCACAGAGTGACACGATGGAGGGACTTAGGTTTAGGCCTTAAACCTCAGGCTTTTGCGCTGTGACCATGACACAACCTCTTCATAAACCATTGGTAAATATCACATATATTTGTAAATGCCATGTACTTGCTGAAGCTAATAGTTGATGAGTGTTTTAGTAACTTCTAAGAACAATGGCATTATTGAAAACTTAATAATTTGACCCTGCTTACATCTCTATGTTCATCTTTTCTGATTCTCTATTATATCTTAGGACTCCCTTGCTTTTTGCACTAGATGCTCATTATTTATCTGCCTATTTTTATACTTCTTACCCACACTGAAGTTAGATGTTGTCTCTAGAATATCCCATACTTGCTTAAATTTCCTCTGGAAAGATCTAGAAACCAGGGTGTTGAGAATTTAGATGTGTGTATAGCCACAGTCACATGTAAGTCATCAGCATAGACTCTGAGGTTGGACGGGGTAGGATTAGGTTTTGTTTCCTTGTGATTCCTTGATGAATAGTATCTTTCATGACACATAGTAAGCAACCAATCAGTCATGGGGTATTTGAAAGAACAAATGAGCCATGAACAGAAACTTTTATTCTGCCCTTCCTCACATTTCCTTTCCTCTGGCTTACCTACTCATGCATCCACTGATCAGTAAACCCCTATACGTTTATATGTTCACAATTAGCTTATTCCTTTTGCTTGGCCTTTTATCATGTGCATGAGAAATACCAAAACCTGAAGGGATCATGCAGAAAATATCAAAGGAAGCCAAATATGCTAGGTATAAAACAGATGCTTCCCTTCACTTCTAAAGGGGAAGCAAGATTGTGAACTCGTGGTTTCTTGTGCAGGAGTAACTGCTTCTCTTATCAGCCAGTGGGTTATGGGATGGGTTGGAGACTTAGCAACTGAATATTTTCAATTCTTTATCAGAAGTCAGAATTTATGTGGTTATAGGAAAATTTTGACCATGGATGTAAGTCCAGCCTAGAATAGCCATCCCAGGCACAAATGTAAGAATGAAGAGCTGGGTCTTAATGCTTTGCTATTTAGAATGATGGCATGCAATGTTAGCTGATTGATACTCTATATTCAAAGCACTGGTTCCAAAAGTGGGCTCTAATCACCTACTAGAAGGCACATTATGTTATTTAAACCACATTTCAAAAGAGATACTACTAACTCTGAATGTTCAGGAGGAGTGCATGTTTTTGCTGTCTTTGATAAGCTCACCCACTTTTCACTACTCTCTAATATTTCTTCAGATGTTTAATACCTCTTTTGCTCTGACTTCCTCCTCCCTCATAGCCTGACTCCACAGAGACTGGTCTAAAGCTTCCCAGAACTCTTGGACATATTTGTTGAGAAGTTGCACAACTTAATCTAGATACAGACCCAAGCTGAGGATTAGTCTGTTTATTTGGCCCAGAATTTATCTACAATCTAAATTACCAAAACATCACACTCATGATTTAAGATTCAAAGAGACTGACCACCTGATTAAATGCCTGTTTATCACCCCACACTGTGAGTTACATCTTACAGGGACTGAACCATAATTTCCAAAGACAAGGACACTTGTGAAGCTATCATCACCCCTACCATTGTGATTAAACTTTAGCTCACATGGAAGCAAACACACATTGCTTTAGCCCTATTGCTTTGAGCCCTGTTGCTGACTTCCAAGTTAACAGGGTGATCAGTGGTAGCCTTATTAGTAAGAAAGAGATGGGCTCTTAATCGTGTGATAGCAGGAACACACAATAGTAATACAGTACAGGCACATAGTCAACAATTATTTGTATTACTTCTGGTATACTTGCAGTGAGCAAAGCAAATCTCAGGGCCAAACCCAAGATCATTGTGTGGGGAAGCATATTCAACCTCTAGCTGGAGGGACTGAAAAACCACAAGGCAAAGAGATTGATCATTAAAGAATGCTTAGAAGGAGGGGAGTTTTCTGAGTCTGTGTTCTAAATTGTCATGTTATATTTCCAGTTGTGATGTCATGCCCATGGGTGAATCAGTGGGTCCTGTGAACATGACATAATACAGCTGTGTTGTGTAATGAAAAGAAGTTATAGCTTCAAAGACTGTTCTTGAGAGAATTTTAAAGAGCTGAGAGAGAATGGAAAGGAAAAATAACTGCACGCTAGCCCAATGTTCGTTTTGTATCTGAGTGATTGCTGAACATTTCAACAATTGTTCCTTCTTCTAAAAGGATTCTCTGTCCACCCATTTTAATTTATTTTGAAAGTCTTGTTAACTTACTGCTGACTTGGTTGATGTGGGTACGTACCTGTCTTGAGCAAATAATTTGAAAGTAAGAGGACAAAACCATTTATACCTAAACTGTTCTCATCTTGTGTGGAATAGTTACCCATTCCTCTCTGATAAACTAGGGTACTTTCCAGAAAAAAAAAATGGCTTTGGGCTCTAGGGAACTTGGAATGGATCCTTGGAAAATAGGACATTGATTTGTAGGCTGTTCAGTGTTTTTCCTTCCTATATGTAACTATTTATCAGGATATTTCTATCAACAAAGACTCATTTTCTCCCTCTGGTAGAATTATAATGCTAGCAGGTTAAAAAAAAAGTCATTGATTTTTTTTTAAAGATTTATTTAATTTTACTCTATTATTGATCTCAGTCTTTTCTCAACAGTATATTTTTAATGTTAGCTTCCATCCTTATATATCAAAAAAACAAAACCAAAACAAACAGACAAAAAATTACTGCTTTGTTATTTTAAGGTCAGTCTGTGTGGATATATGATCAATTAAATCATTGAACATCTGCTACGTGTTAAAAGATGTGCAAAGTGCTGGGTTGAACGCTGTGGCTGGAACTCTAAACCATTCCCTGAAAAAGGGCACAAACTTAGTGCTGGACAAATATCTCTGTCATAGAGAGACAAGAACCATGATAGGAAAAGGCTCTTTGGATGGGTGAGGATCCTCACTCAACTATAATTCTGTCACTTTTTTTTTAATAGGGGAAGGTATATCTATTATAATTTCATACAACAATCTTCAAACATTAAGTTGAAGGAATAGCACAACAAGCATCTATAGCCTTTTTAAGTTTAACAACTGAAATATTTTCAATTACTGTCCATCAGTCCCTGCCTCCATTCATCTACCTATCCATTTTTCCATATATGAAACTGATTCAGAGTAAATATTACACTTCATCCTTCATCTGAAAAAGGATTAAGATGTTTTTCCATATAATCATAATCTTATATAATATCCAACTGCATTTGAATATCCTCATTTAAACCCGACACCTCTTAATGGCTTTTGGTGATGACAGAACAGTCATGGTTTAAACATTGGATTTGTTTTGTATATGTTCCTTTGGAACTTTTTTTTAAATAGACAAAACCCCATGATATAGATTTTTCTGTAAGGAGCTCTTTTTTACACTCTATTTCTTGCAAACTAGATGCTGTGTCTTGAGGCTTGATTAGATTCAGATTAAACATTCTGGTAAAAAGACATCCCAGGTGACGCTGTATACTTCCTGCACACCAGGAGGTTGCTAATATTATCCACAGTGTCCTGTTTGCTCTCTCAAGTAATGTGAGTGACGCCAGTCTGTCTCCATTGTAAGGTTGTTCTTTCTCTCACTTCCAAGCTAGCAAGTCATCAAGAGCTTGACTCTTTGACGTCACTGCATAGCTTGCTTACTCAAACTAAAAGCGTGAAGCATCCACCCATGTGCTTTATCTGTATCATTAGAGCAGAGTCATCAGAGTGGTGATTGGCTGATGCTACCATACTCTCTGCAGGATCCACTGGCATTGGGAAAGAACTTTAGTCTGATATGAGAAAGGAAGTACATTTCAATGGAATATGATTTAGAAATAGCAAGCAGCTAGCTGTGTGTAAACAAGAAAAGTCTAAAAAATGGGAAAGAAATTTAGAGAAAACAAGGCAATTTTGAGCTGTAAAGAACCAAATCCAGGACTCACTTCAATATTCTTCTAACACATAAGGAAAGTAATGTCTCACAATGTTGTTCACTCTACTCTCAGAAAGAACTAGGCTTGTATAAGCAAATTCTTGGAATAAAAGAAACCACATTACATTTGGGTAGAAATGAGGTCAAAATACCCATATAATTACCATTCCTTTGTTAGCAGTAGTTTTGTAAGATGAAAAGAGGCTATTTGTTCTGGCTTTGGAAAATATTATTGCCTATTTTAGATCCTTCTTTTCATCAAATGTTAGCAAATACCCCACAGGAGGACTAGCCCATTGTGGTGGGAAATACATGGTGTTAGAACTTCTCTAACCATGGCAGTGGAATGGAGCAAAGCTACTTGGTTATATTTTGGATAACCAGGAAAGATTGCTTAGACAGGAACCAAAGCCAGATATACCCTTCAAAGCCTGCCTCTAAAAACTCATTTTGACTAGTTATTCTCTATATCTAAAGGGATCTGACAACCACCCAAAACTTGAACCCCTTGGGAACATCCACATGCACATCATATATAAAGTTAAAAATGGTTTTATATGTATTTTATACATAGGTGATGGATACAGTGCAGCTTAATTTCTAATTCTAAAATATTTTTACTGATTTATGTATCCAGGGTCTTTTCTAATCTCAGCATGATCAGTGATGTCACCAAATCCTTGCTATAAACAAAATCAACATCATCCTTTACATAGTTACATAGTTAAAAACTACACATATTTGATATATAGCATGATAACAAAATGGTGAACACGGGACTAGAAAGACGGCTCAGCCATTAAAGCCTAGGCTCACAACCAAAAATGACAAATACTTAGAATGTGATAAATATCAGGTCCAAAGGAAAAGCCAACTCCCAAAATCCAAAAGGCAATGCATATATCCTGAAATGACAGTCTTATCCTACCTTAATCTGGACTATAGAAGTTAGAATTCTGGTAGTTAGACAAAAACCAGCAATCCTCAGGAACCTGTGACATGGGTTCTCTTGCTAAAACGAGTCATTTCTCTTGCCTCTGGCAAAAAGGACATGTGTCTTTGTTGTCATTTATCTATAGTTACATATCATAGCCCATGCTGGTCTCTAGGCTCCCACAGTCTCCATTCACAAGTATTCTAGTAATTATTTCAAAAGCCCCCATGCTGTTCTCCTGACCTTTCTCACCTCCTCTATTTCTTCTGCACTATGCTAGCCCTAAATATTTTCCCCGTTCCCATTATTGCTTGCTATCTCTACTAGTCACCCTTCTATTTCAGATAGTCCTGGCCATGCCCAATCAAGTGCTTCTTTGTCTCACTCTGTTCTTGGTTCTTTCAAATGACTCGGGATAATTATTTTCTCTGGCCCGTAGTAAAGACTTTTGTAACATGACTTTTCTCTAATGCCATGACTGCCTTTGGGATTTCTTCATTGCTTTAACTCATATAGTGTAATTAAGATGGTCAAGAAAGTGACTGGAAAGGGAGTTACGAGAAAGAGATGAGGAGGAGAGGAGAACATGTGGGACCAGTAAGATTGAGTCAGGGGACAAATAGAGGAGAGAAAAAAAGAGAGAGAGAGAGAGAGAGAGACAGAGGGACACCGTAATTGAGGAAGCCATATGAAAGGCTTCCTTAAATACCCTTCCCTGATAATGAGATTGATAACTAACTTATGTGCCATCATAGAGCTCTCATCTACTAGCAGATGAAAACAGAAGCAGACACCCACAGCTAATCACTGAGCCAAACTCCTGGAATCCAGTTTCAGAGAGGGAGGAGTGATAAGAAAAGGGGCCAAGACCAGGCCACAGAAACCCACAGAGACAGCTGACCTGAACAAGGGGGAGCTCATGGACCCTCAGACTGATAGCTGGGAAGCCAGCATTGTACTGACTCAGGCCCCCTGAACATGAATCTCAGTTAGAAGGCCTGGGTAATCTAAGGGACATCTGATGTGGAACCAGGCTGTATATCTGATGCATGAAAGGATTTTGGGAGCACGCTCCCAATGGAGGGATACTCCCTTAAACTAGAGGCAGGAGGAAGGGCCTAGACCCTGCTCCAAATCACTTGACAGATTTTGATGATCCCTCCTAGAAGGCATCACTCTCCCTGTATAGTGAGGGGGGATGGGATGGGAGAGGAGGAGGGGAGCATGGGAGGGAGGGAGAGAGGGAGAGGGAACTGGGATTGATATGTAAAATAAGAAAAATAATAAATATATTTTAAAAAAGAAGAAAGTAAGTGAAGAATGAAAACTCATGTGAGTCATGCATGATTTCCTTTCCTGGAGTGGCTCTTTGGATGGCCATCAAGGAATAAGAAGGTGAAAGCTCACTGGGGAGCTTGTCAAACAAGAAAAAGGGCACAGAATTTAAGAGAAATCCCACTTTAAATGGCAATGACAAGAGAATAATATCATTACTGAAATTTCCCCTATTCAGAAAGGCCAAGGAACACATACATACACACACACACACACACACACACACACACACACACACACACACACACACACACAAAAGCCACCAAACAAAGGAGTGATGTTTATAATCATACACTGTGAGGACCTGCCAAACAGTGAATTTGATGAGCATGAGAAACTGTGTTGCAAAGAACTCGCCTGATTTTATGTTCTCTTTTTACAGTGGACATAGAGTTGTTTTTCTCCATCAAGCACGATGCTCTGTGCTCTTAGTGTAGTTTCCAGCTGCACCCTCAGGCTAGTCTGAAGCCAGTACCATTGCTACCACATTTTAAAGGGATGAAACTGGTTTGACTACAACTCAGTTACTAACCACTGCCTCTTTTCTTTTAGAGTTTTTTTTTCTAAAGATTTATTTATTTTTACTTTATAAGTAAAGATGTTTTGTCCATATATTTGTCTGAGCACAAAGTACATTCTGTGTGCATTGGTAAACTCAAAGTTGAGCAGAAGTGGCTTGACCTCATGTTGAATGTGAAGCTCCCAACATTCCTACCCTCACCCTATTGCTCCTCTCTTAGGAGAAGGCAATAGTATATAACTTACTGGGATTTTAGCTACAGAAATCTGAATGAAAATCTTCATGCTATTAATCTGCCTTTTCTTCTGCAAGCCACCTGTTTTCCCCTTATTTGAATGTTCCCCTATGCTTTTGAAATAAATTTTCTTTTGTAAAAATAAAAAAAATGACCACAAAATAAGTAAAGAAAGAAAGAAATAGGTTATAATAGAGAATTCTGAAAATGTTAGGTTAATGAGGTAAAAAATAACTATGCTGTCATTTCAGTATTTTAAAACTTCAAGGGTCTGTGGGCATGCTCTAATTGCCTTGACACCCCCCCCTTTAATTAGTGAGACTGACATGAACTGTGCTGTAACTATGCTTTGGTGGTGGAGTCACATAGAATCAGAAACAAGGGCCTTCTCTACCCTCCATGTGTTCCTGTAAACCTCTAGCCAGACACACGTCAAATTCTACCCACAACCTCAGGTCTCTAGAGATCTCATAGTCGCCAGAGGAATTAGATTTATTTTTGTTTTAAATTCCTGTTTCTTATTTATCTCAGTCAAAGGAATGGTGTGCATGGTGAGCAATGCCTCAAGGTACTGCAAGAGGCTCCAGGAATAAAGGCAGAGGGTCTTTTAGCTCAGGTGCATTTTGTTCACTGGATTGTTCTTGGATGAGATCTCATGCCTCTCGGGTTAAGTATTTACACTCAATTTATAAGACATGTTCATTCTTGTTGGATGTTACAACATAACTAAAGAACCTAATCCAGTCACTGTGCCCTGAATGTGGATATAGCAGCCTTCTGCCTTGCTTTCATGCTTTCCCAGATATAATCTATAGTATGTGCCAGATGATTGTGTTTAAATTGGTCTGTTCTGTGAACGTTCTGGGTAAGGGCTGCTCTATTAATATTTAGTTGGCGCTTACTGATGTTTATCTGCATATTTTTCCAAACTCAAACAACCTTCCTTGGACCATTGCTTTCTTTGTTTCATTTATACATAAAAATACACTGAAACTGAAGGAAGGCTGTTGGCAACATTGGACTGTGGCATCCCCATTCTTTCATGTCCTTGGATATCAAGTCTAATAGACAAGGTCTGCACAGGTTGGCTGAGATGTTGACAACAGGCGCTTAACCAGGCAAAAGCTTCTCACCTTCTATTGCCAGTTTGCATTTCATCAATGTTCCCACAGAAATTGGAAACATTTCTTACAGTTTCTAAAGCTTCCAGCAATGATCACCTAATACTCTAGTTAGAAATCAGGTAGACATGAACAAAGTAGGCCTTGGGAAAAAAATTAAATCTGAGAGTAGAGAGCCCAGAGTCAACCCTCTGTGAATATCTTTTTCATGTTACAAGGCATGATGGAGAATTCAAAAAAAGTAGTGGCCAAACTTTTGTAGTTGTGGATATACAATAGTTTGACTTTGATGTGACAAGGGACCACTTGTAGGTATTTATTTTAACACCTTTGATCTGAAATGTGAAGACATGGGCTATTTTATGAGAGAACAAAACGACTAATATCTTATTGTATTAGCAAAGACAGTTAGTGTCTTCCAACAGGAGCCATTTTCTTGAGCTTGTGACCTGGCCCAGACTGAATCAACTGATTTTACCAGGCTCTGCTCTGCAGTGGTAGTCAGTCAGCTACTCAGCTGGCTGTTTGATGGCTGAAAATGAGCTCTGTATCGCTATGTTGGCCAAAAGACTTTGTTCCTCTTGCCCTTGCTCTCCCATTATGCCTCTCATCTTCAACACACTAGGTGAGGTGAAGTCACACAATGCTCAATTTTCAGGATCAACAAGACAAAGCCCAGTGAAAGGGTACCCTCCACAACTTTAGTTTCATCCTGTTTGTTCTGGAACCATGAACCTGCTTGTTAATAGAAAGATATGTGGTATCAACTTCAAGAATATGAGGGCAATTTTGACCATTTACATAATCTCCATTGACAGGAAAATGATCTTTGAATATTTTAAAGTGTATGAGAACAGTGGTATTAAGGGATACTTAGGAATGGACACAGCTTTTCCAGGATCCATCTTCTGTTCCTCCTGGTGTCATGATAGGAGTATAGATAAATCAAATAATATAAAAGCATTTGAATAAATATATGTACCCAATTCATATTGCTGGGCCACCAGGAGTGGACCAGAGGTAACTGCTGATGCTTTCTTGAGGGTGTTTCTTGAACTATCATTTGCAATTCTTTTTATTTCTTTCTACCACAAATTATGCATAGACCAAATACTTTCAATATGTATTTATTTGTCTTTTGTTCACTTTGGCAATCAATGTTACTTAAATTTTGTCCATCTTCATCCATCTTATTCTTTAATGGATTCTATAAGATGGCAGAACTTCTTTCTATATTAAAAATGGTAAAAGTTTTATTGTAAAACAATCTTAGATGAGACTCTAAAAGTAAAATATGTCGATCTCTGAATGCAGAAACCAATAGGAGGGTGATGGACATAATTACTAATTGAGGAGCTGTCTATCACCCGAGTTGGAGCCCTCTACTGTGTTGTGCCCATGGACACCCAGGAGTTAAAAGGTCGAAAACAATCAATTAGTTGACATCTAAATCCCCTCTAAGCTCTAACACCCTATGACTGTGATAAAAACATTTTCCTACCCCATGGCATCTCTGAAACTTTCACTGACAAGATAAAATGGAACCAGGGGGCATTTATTTTCACCAATCCCCCACAACAGATCTTTCCCCTGCTTTGTGATGGAATGAATGCCCAAGCATGAACTCTGTGAGCAGTAATAGTAAGCTAAGGTTGAACCTGTGAACTCCTTATCTCAAAATTTAATTCAGAACATTTGCACCCATCACTAGAGCCTTGGCTTATACTTTACATTGAATTATTGGATTGAATTATTTTATTTGGTTACAGTGTGCCTTGTCAACTGGAAATATTGTCCCAGAGAGTTAACACAACAGCATTTTGTAAAGAAATCATTCCCGCAGGGATAGGAAAGTCTGTTGGTAACCTGAGTCTCCAACTGAGTATATCAAGCAGACACAGAGGCTGAGAAAGATCCAGGGCCCACTACACTGTTTAAATCACCAGAAAAAATGGCAAAACTTACCCTGGCTCCCTGAAGCCAAGTCTCCTTTGAGTCTAGAGGAGGTTTAGAATTATGTGTTTATAAATTGTTCCTGCATGGATGACAGAATGGACAGCTTAATGACTATTAGTATTTATCACTGTAGTTGGTCTTAGCTTTAGATGAAAAATTTTTCATTTCCCTTGTCTAGGATTTAATATCCATAAATAGTGATTATCCATAACTAGTAAAGCTAGTTACACGTTCTAGTTCAGTTTCAAACTCAAATATGTTTCATATACAGAGGAACACAGTGTTAACTTCACTTGTTTATTTATCTGGAAGGAAGGTTAGAGACATATAACTGTTTGTTTTTGGGTTTTAATCCTTTTCTCCCAATAATATTGTGGTGGGTATGTGCAAACCTTTCTCAGTCTTACCCTGTTCTTCAGATGGAATGGTCTCAGAAATGGGCACATCACTCAAGTCCATACAATCAAAGTCATACATCCTCCTTCCTGACTCTTGGGATGCCCAGTCAAAGCAAGGGCAGGCATCATGACATTGACTGAGACTGCTGAAATAGAAGCCACATGCTCTTTTTAGCTGAATATGACATAGAAGAATGGGGCAGGGGTGGGAGGGAATGAGGATCTTGGCCTCCACTTTTCTATGACATATAACTGATACAGGCGATCAGCACTGAAAGATGGCTTCTAGAGTTGAGGCTTTGGGAATTTTCCCATGAAAGTTCTAAATGTTTGTTTAAAAGTAATTCCTAATTATTTTTCTTAGCAAGTCATTAGGGAGAAAAATCAAACTACCAAGGAAAAGGCTGGCATGTCAACTCTTTAGTCAGCATAAGAGAAGGTATTTAACTCAGAAGTATGAACACTAGCTATGCTTAGCTACAGTCCCTAAAACAGGAAACCCAAGACCTCCGTTGAGGAAAAAGAATAATAAGGAGGTACAGGTTTGCAAGTTTCTGGCCTATCCATCTTTCCAGCTTGTTATGACCCATATTACAGATGTATTTTGAAGATCACATTTAACAAGGAAGAGAAACTGCATTTACTTGATAGCTTTCGTGTGTCAGATTCTTTGGCAAATCTTATCTGTTATACCAAAGATAGACTTTGCATCCATTTCCTCAGTGTTTCAGGCATTGAAGATTGCCTAACAGCCTTGATGTTGAGTCATGTATGGTGCAGTATATCTAGTGGAATGTCTGCCTCTTAAAGAATGCTTTGTATGGTCAAGGTAACAACTGTCAGACACTACAAGGTGGCCACTTGCTTTCAGATGCTACTGAACATGTGAAATATGTCAAGAGAAGAACTGATTTTTTTAATGGTAATTAATGCTAATTTGAGCAGCTGTCTATGAATTATAGTTTTTTGTTGAAATGTAATTTTTAATTTACATGTGAATCACCCGTGAATCTTATTAACTTTGTAAACCCTGTTCAGTAAGGTGTATCGTGAGGGTAGAAGTTCTCTATTTCTAACCAACTCACAGGTGGTGCTTAACCACTGGTCTGTGCACTGCTCTGTGTAATGAAAAATGATCATTGGAAAAGAATGATAAATACAAACTGTGGTC
Source organism: Cricetiscus sungorus (assembly GCA_030556225.1). Classification (NCBI taxonomy): domain Eukaryota; kingdom Metazoa; phylum Chordata; class Mammalia; order Rodentia; family Cricetidae; genus Cricetiscus; species Cricetiscus sungorus. Next base: position 76,519,849 of record JANBXA010000372.1, read on the forward strand.
AGAATTTTAAGAAGAGCAGGGATACAATGGGAAAAGGAAGGAGGGGGGATTTAGAACTAAATTTAAACAGGGAGTCATAAAAAGAGTGGTGGTTTGAAGTAGAATGCCTCTGCCCTCCCACCCTCTCACCTCCATACCCCCTCGCCCACTCACCCCCTTACCCACTCACCCACTGAACCCCTCAACCACTCACCCCCTCACCCACTCACCCACACAACCCCTCACCCCCTCACCCACTCACCCACTCAACCCCTCACCCACTCAACCCCTCATCCCCTCACCCTCTCATACCCTCACCCACTCACTCACTCACCCCCTCATTTACTCACCCCTCACCCCATTACCACTCACCCCCTCATTTACTCACCCCTCACCCACTCACCCCCTCATTTACTCACCCCTCACTCCCTCACCCCCTCACTCCTTTACCCCTCACCCACTCACCCACTCAACCCCTTAGCCCCTCACTCCTTCACCCCCTCACCCCATAGGCTCATATATTTGCTTGCTTGGGTCCCAGTTGGAAGGATTGGGAGTTGTGGTCTTGATGTAGGAGGTATGTCAGCTCTGTATGTAAACGTCAGGATTTCAAAACACTACAGAGTACCAGTGGCCACTCTCTCTGCTGCCAGCAGATCAGAATGCAAAGTTCAGTTACTGCACCAGCACCATGCCTGCCTATGTGCCACTAAGCGCTCCACCATGGTGATGAAATGGTGTGAATGATTTATATACTTGGGATATTGAAACGCATACAGTATTTTTTCCCAAAAGGAGAAGACTTTTGGAGTAAGGCCAAAGCCATTCGTGGCCTCTCCATTACAATCATTATATAGCAGAGATTTGCTTCAGTGTTGTCAAGCACTAATTAATTCCTTTTCTAGGCACTGATAGAAAATGGAGGCTTATGCTGTTTGCACCAAGGTTATCGGTTACATTGGCTTTAGTGTTCTGTCGTCCTCTAGATATTAAAGCATGCAGCAAAATGCACACTCGCTTCCTCATTAGCGGTAAATAGTGTATTTCAGGATTGTCAAGCATGCATGCTATTTTTTCATCCAGGCATTTTTATTTATCTTCCTTGCAGGCCCAGAAAGCTTTTGCCTATAAATTAAGAATGTACTAACTAGTTCTGCAAACTACGGCACCCAGGAAATTTTATTGATCTCATAATTTACTACATCTTTTGGTTAATTACAGTACTATCTAGTTTGGTATGCTTTTCAGGCCAGATGCCTGCATAAATATGTAACCTCAGTTTTCATCTCCCTTATGTTTCTAACGGTCTCCTATGAGATCAAAGAGCTACAATACCCAGGGTATCTAACATATTTAATTAAACTATTAATCTACTTTTATCTTTGACTCTTGAAAGCCAGCTACATTGAATCCTAGGAGATATTAAATGGAGCTAACTTGACTTGGGCTTTTCCAAGCTGTCTCTTTAATGGTATACCACCAGTACCACTATTAAAAAGGACTTTTAAAAATCTTGAATGTGGCAAGAACAACTGTATCAGCCAACAAGAACCCACATCACTCACAATGATTCATGCATTTGCTTCCTGATGCAGTATGTGACTAAGACACTTTATTAAGATAAAACACATGGAAGCTCGCTAAAGGACTAGAAATTGTTACACCCTGGGAAGGCCCATTGTTTTAAAAGTGTGTAGACAGTCATTAGAATGGAAGTTATCTTTGTTATGAGAGCTTGCTAAGGACAAAGTTGTAACCTCTGGTGGCAGCAATGACATTTTAAGTGGTCAGGCCTCATTTTGTCTTCATTAGCACAAGGGAGCTTGGGAACTTGAGCCTCTGCAAATGTGAGTATCTACAGAACTATAATTAGGTTAGCAAAGCACTCACACATGTGTCCATCTCTTTCCTTTATTGTGTATACACTGGTAATAATCTTGTTTATATGGTATTCAGCTAAGGAAGCAATTTGCTGCCTTGATTTTATTTCCTGTGCTTGTTTTGGACCTGGTTGGTATTCAATTATATGTAAACTTTCAAGTTAGATTTCTTCCACTTTAAACTCTTCCTACCTGTGTGCACCATTTTTCCCCCAATGCCTCCTCTATTAGAGGAAGCTGAATCCTCTGTGCTTCCATAAAAGCTAAATAAACATGACACCAGAACCTTCTAACGAATTCCCTGGCTTTCATTTTAACGATGATTAAGAGTGATTTGAGCCATGCATTTGAACATTCCACTTAAAAATCAATTTAGACAGGCAATGCCCATGCACATATTGATTATAAGCCCACAGTGTTTCTGGAGAGTTAGATTGCTATCATGGGCTAAAATCCAGAAATCTGTTTTTCTTTCTTATTCTATAAAGAGTCAAACCAAAAACCAAATCTTTTTTTCAGATTGGTTGTATATTTTTCAAATACCCATGGGACAGAAATTTAATTTAGAAACTCAGCATATAGCCCTCCCACCCACCTCTAGTCAAAAGAATTAAAACCACAGCTCTTCTATGTGCAAGGAGCAGTCAGAGCTGCATAGTTCACCTCATTGTATTATAGCTTAACTTTTTGCGTTGCATTCGCTGTGAGTACTCTATGTGTCTCGTTAAATGCAAGCAGCTTCCCTGAAAACAAGTCATTTTAACTGACATTCTTTGGCTTACATTCAGCACTTTACAACCTGTGTATCACAGCCATAAGTTTACAATTCGAGATGCTGTAAACCTTACTTATTTGTCATGATTAGGTGTTTCAATCTGCCCTTCTAGTGGATGGTTAGCTCAAAATATTGCAACATTTATGTAGAGTCGGTTCCAGGTTTGACAGTAACTAAAGACAGCAAAGCAGCTGAGAGAGATGTGTTGCATTTCTCTGTTTGATGGGGATACCATCTGGGTTGGACTTTTAAGTGGCCACTAACTATTTGGACAATATAAAATTATAAAGGATTGCTTTGCAATATTTAGACAATGCTAGGTCTTCAGAATTGCAAGTTTTAAAGATAATTGTTCATCATACAAATTCATAAAGTGTGTTTCATACAAGTATTTCTTCATGATATGAGACTATCTTAATATTAAAAGCAAATACTTTCATTAAGAATTTTTTATTTTGGATTATATTAATAGTTTTTATAAGCATTTAACCTTTAACTTACACAAGCAAATCCTTGGGTGCATCGTCTCACACACTCTAGAAGGAAAACATCTAGGAAGCATTAAAGGGGCAACCCCAATGAGATGGGCCAACTTGAATAAATGAATCATTAATGACAGAACTGCAGGCTCAGGGTATTATGTTAGGGGAGACCTTGGCAAGTGCTATCATTTGTACAGTGTCCCCATGAAGGCAGGTCCAGCCAACACTGCAGCAAAGGCTGGGCACTATGCCTGTTTCTTCAAGTGACTGCCTTTAGCTACTGCTGCCACTCTAGAAAATAGCTGTGGGGGTAGAAGAGATTTTAACAGGATGTGTTTGGCCAAGATCCCAGCCGAAACCTCTGCCTCATTGTCTTTCATATTGCTTTAAACTCCACCATCAAAAGGAGAAACATTCTTGGAGAAAGGATCTGAACTAACAGTATTGAGCCTTATTCAACAAGTAACTCTGATAGTTAAAGCTGAATTTTGTTTTCCATAAAGGTAAAATATAACAGAAGTAAAATAGAAGATGGAGATGGTCAATCTATTTAGGTCAGTTGTGTCATCTGAATGAGGCACAGCTTGATTTGTTTTGTTTTGCAGGTGTATGAGTCAGTGCTCATTTTTCATATCAGATATGAGTGCCCCTTATAAAAGCCAGAGAAGAGCTAGGGGGGAAGGATTGCTAATATATTGCCAATATTAAGATATGAGCAGTGGGGTTAAGAACATTGTCTAACTTACAGCCATTTTATTTTTTCTTGCTCTCAATTAAAATAATCAAAGTGGCATCATGAATGTTCTCTGTAAAGCTGGATACAGGAGGTGTGTATTAGAAGAAGAATGGAGTTCTAAGGGCTTCTGTTCAATTTCTGGCATGTTCCTTCTCATCATTACAGAGAAACATTGAGCTTTAAGAAATTTCAGTGCTATTTCATATTACTTTGGTCATTTGCTTCGACCCTTCACTAGGTGACAGGCTGTGGTAGCATTTCATTTGAACAGCACTTCTACAAGTGTCAGCATTGTGTTTGTGGAATTTTATCATCATGACATTTAGCTGTAATGATAGGTTGTACTATGCCAGTTTGGTGAGGTATTTTCTAAAGTGTTTCCATACAATGGAAGAAGGATTTGACTTGTTGATGCCAGAGCAGGATGGGTGGTCTAATAATAAAAATAGATAAATAAATTTGTAAGAAAAGTTCTGAGGCATAATACAGCAAATAAAAAAACAACAGGAACCCATATTCTAGCCATTTTTTTGATTTGAATACTTTATAGATGTTTAGACATTGTTGAATGAAGAAGACAATGTGGTTACACTGTACTTCTGAACCTGATTTTGGGGTTACCAAACTCACACAAAATGCTAATTGATCAGAAGAGATCTACAGGGAGGTTGTGAGAATAACACAATTTGCTATAGGGCAATATATAGTGTTATAGTAAAGGTAATGAGGCCTATAAGAATAATAGCTATGATAATAATGCAAATATTTGTCTGCATCTTGACCATAGGAAACACAAGGGTTTGATTGCGTTTTGCTTGCTGAGTGTTTGAAACCAGTAAATAGTCTCTTCTAACCCTACCTGAGGCATGGTAGCTCATACAATGGAGTCAGAACAAAACCCAACTATCACATTTTATTTCTCGTCATATTTGACTATTAATAACATGACTATTTCTTGTCTTCTGGCCCTCAATTATGAATGGCTTTCTGTGTCTCCTATCATGATGGATTTTTAGAGACAATTCTCTGGATGGATTTAAAGAGACAATTCTCTGAAAACAATGCCATTTTTAGAAATAAAAATGAGTTGAACTTGATAATCTGTCTTTTCTTTTCCTTTCTTTCATTCTTCTGTTTGCTTGCCTACTTGCTTTCTCTTGTCATTTTGTGTTCTGGAAATAATACATATTGGTCATCTTATAGAAATTATAAGTCATATATTTTCTGCCTGATATTATATCCATTAAAAATTTCCTACTAAAAATGACCCCAGGAGGTAGTAATTAACCTGCTCTTGAATATAATAATAGGACCGAGACCGATGAATATATTTCTCAAATATTTTAAATAATAGCATACAACTAAAAGGCCATCATTGCTTGCCATGCTTGCTGAAAAACAATGGCTCTGGATGTGTTAGAATATCATGAATAAATGAACATTTTCATTTATGAGCTTTATATAGAAATCATTGAGTTTCCCTGCTCGAGGTGCTGCCTGCATAGTAGTTAATCTTTTCATGGCACTTACTGTATAATGCAATGCCTCTTTGGGCAATCTTTTGTATTAAAATACAGCAGTTAAGCGCCTTTTCTCCACAAAGCATTGCAAGAATGAATTGTTCAATCTCTTTTTCGATAACATGCTTTAAATTATTTTAGAAATATCCAAAATGATAATTCCCACTTAATATCATTTTTATAGCTCATTGGGAAATAAGAAATATTTTCAAAGCACTTTAAAAATTTTCACATATTAAAATAACTGTATAAGTAGACAGATAACACTTGTCTTCATATTGCCACCCATCTGAGTGGCACTATCAAGTCATTGACTTTAATTTGCCTTTATTATTAATATTTGACCATTAAATTGAAAATAGTAATTTGATGCTCCTCAAGTAACTTTCACCTTAAACTGTTCATCACCCTACTTATATTCTTTTCATTATTCTTATTTCCATTTCTCTTGTCTAATGACATTAGTATTTTAACCTCTCAAACAGAATGGTCCATCCCAGGTATTCTGCAGGAAAGAGTGGTCTCTCCTGCTCCCTGAAGTTACATCGCTCTGCTCAGTCAGTGAGAAAGGTTGAATTCAGGGATCAGCTTGTCTGGGGAAAAGCTTGCACCCTATGATAGTCAATGAAGAGATGAGACGGAGGCTAAATTAGATAGTGCAAAATGACATTTCTGAAGACAATTCCTTAGAGACCCCTTCAAGTGATAAAGGAAAATACCTCCGGATTAGAGTGAAATAGCACTGTCACTTAAAGTGGGCGTGCACTGATGACTCCCACCGTCATCTATGACATTGTGGATTGCTAGAATAACTCCTTTCTGGACCACACTGAAAAATTTAAATGGACCTTCGATTTGAGTTTTGATCCATATCAAGTTCAGTAAAAGGCCAATCCATGAGACTTTAATAGTTCAATTGAGGATTTTTCAAAATGAAGAGTTGTCAAGGTGAAATTTCTCTGTGAGCTGGATTAGAAGTCATGAAATGCAAATTTTCTCCTACATGGTGTATTTGGGAAATTATGCTCTGTGAGGGAACAATATGAATGCAGTTAAAAAGAAAAAGTATTTTATAATTAAGGTCTGGACATAATTTTATTCATTGGCTTAGAAGAAAAGAGGGAACACATATGTTTATGTGTTTTAGGTCATACATACCATTATTATTTGGGTGCAAATGGATGAAAATGATCCATTTATTTGTAAAGAAAGGAAACCACACACATCCCCTGAGGCAATGATTCATAAGCTCTATTAAATTTTAACAAAAGGAACACCAGAGTTTGTGCAGTTCCCTCAAGAAAAATAGCTGCTTTTTAAACTAAATCATAATGAGTAATATTATTATTATTACTCTCACTGGTGGTGTAAGGATCATTAATAAAATAGAGACTCCATGATATGTGAGTTCTAATAAAGAACTATAAATATATTACAAATGTTCTGCATAGAGTAAAGCACACAGATTTATGAATGGATTCCTTATGATTAGTAGGCATGTTGCACTATAGAATTTAAGACAGAAGTTAAATTTGTACTGACAGCATTTATAGTTTCTGACATTTAAGGAAAGGATGGGATACAGAGGACCAACAATGACCTGTTTTCTCTTTCTTATCTATGCGTCCTATAATTCTAAAGAAATGTGTGTGACTTTCAGTGTCAGGAAATAAACATACAGTTTGAATAAGAGATTGTCAGGAGATTAGGGTGGCAGGTATTGCGATGTATGGTTCTTCCTGGAACCTCTTTCCATTATCACCTAGTTCATCATTTTGCCATCACTCTTCTCTGTCAAGGGGAGACTTTTCAGGCTCTTGTGATCTTTCTCAGTCCTCTGGCAGTCTCTGATTCCTGGACTGTTTCATGCTGCTAAGAAATCTGCATTATTCTTCTAATCAAAGTGTCTGTCCATCAGTTATTGAGATTGTGCTTGGTTGTGGCCCTCCTCAGACTCCTTCACAGTCCAAAGTATGCTTTTCAGTTAATGCTTTTTCCATAACCCTTTGCCCATCTTCTGGCACATGATAAACTCATAGAAAGGTCCCAGACAGAGCAATGGTAGCATGTCCCAATAAGAAGACAATAAGATGACAAACAAGACAAAACATCTCTCTGATGTTATTTTCTTTGAAATGAATAATGCACTATGAGTCCCTTCATTGAATGAGGGAACATTTTCTCCATATAAACAAAAGCAGGGATATTGGACAAATCAATAAACTAGTCATTGCTAATTACTAAAGTGCCTGTGAATAAAGGAAATTGAGAGTTTCAGGGTTCAAATGGATTTTTAATACTCTAACACAAAGCAATATATAGAGTTGTATAATGTATAGAAAATCACTTTACAAAATGAATTACATTGAAGGGACAGAGTCATCACAAAAAATGATACTGTGACAGGTAAACTCATTTCAATAGTCTTAATACATGTAGATATGTATGAAAAATAAATGAGACCACTGAGAACATGACAGAAGAAAGAAGCCTCAAATGGAGATCTAAGTAATTAAAATGTTCAAAATGTGTTGTATATCTCAATGATTGATGGAGATCTTATGCAAATTATAGTTCTGTTTTATCCTAAAAATATTCAGCATATCATGTTTCCTAACCAAATTTAAGGTGGTTTCTTAGATAATATGAAGTATTATAGTTTTATCCCCTAAAGGTTCATGTGTTAAAGAGTATGGTTTGGGGAGGTGAGGCTTAGTAAAAGGAGGTTGGGTGACCAGGACATGTCTCTTCCAGGTTTTTGTTTGTTTGTTTGTTTGTTTGGTTTTTCTTCTCATGTATGAAGGAAACAATTTTACATTGCCACACAAACCTATAATGATATGTTACCTCACCATGAGCCCAGAGCAACAGGGCCAAACATAAGCAGTATCTTCTCAAACTGTGAGCCAATACAGCCTTTTCTCAACAGAAGTTGAAAAGCTCAGAAATTTCTGGGTGGTAGAAATGGAAAAGGATGGCATGTTTAGCGGCACATTTGTGCCACCTTTTAATATTTTAGGTTAATACTTAAATACATTCTTCTCTGTGATTTCATTTAAAACTATAGACTCTTTTCCTCTTTAAATTTACTTAATCTTTCACAACTGTATATACATGTATTAAACATACTTTGATTGTAATACCCCATTATTTGCTCTTAACATTCTCCTCCTGTACCCATATAACTTTCTGTAGCTTCTCTAGGAAGGATGGGGCCTTATAAACTCTTCCCCAGTCCATGATGGAATGGTGATAGGTCAAGCCTCATGAGGGTCTTGTGAAGATAGCCATGGCTGCTCTGAGTTCATGAATACAATAGACATGCACGTCAAGAAGAAAGTGTTTTACATGACTCTCCATCCTCCAACTTTTGTTTTCTTTTTGTCTTCTCTTATGATGTTCCTTGAGCCTTGAAGGGGATAGGTTAAATATCCAGTTTAGGGCTAAGCACTTACCAGATGCTCATTCTCTGCACTTTACCCAGTTATGAGTCTCAGAATTAATTGTCACCCATTGTAAACAGAAGCTTCTCTGATTAATACTGGGAACAGCACTAACCTGTGGATATAAACAGAAATATTTAGAAGGCAGCTTAACAAACAAGCTCATTTAGCAGAATAACAGTAGTAGGCTTCCATCTAGGACCTATGCACTCTATAGTCATGGGCTATTGGCTAAGTATGTAATAGTATAAGGTGTGAACTCCTCGTTTGGAATAAATCAGAGATACAATCAGAAATTAATTGGTTACCCTCATTACAGTCATGCCATGGCAGGTTGAGATTATAACATGCAGCACACAGGATTCAGAGTACATAAGCCCACTGATGACTTCCACAAAAGCCTGCATAGCATCTTCCATCACTGTGAAAGCTTGAAATTGTAGACATTTTGACATGAGAACATTCTCATTCACATTCTCTATCCCTCTTCATCTCTGCTTCCATCTTCCTCTACCTCTTCCTGCCCTTCTCCTTTTCATTTTCCCTCCATAGTTCTGCTATTGTTTGAAAGAAGAGCTTTGTAGACAGTAATCAAATACTAGCATTGGGCTATAACCATAGCCATTTCAATAAGAAAATAATATTTTATGTTTAATAAGTCATTTCAATGTAACACATTTACCAAGTCTATGAGAGATTTTGTGCTAGACAATGAGAAAAACATAATAGAAAGTTAAACCTTTTATTTTTATATTTCTACACTTGTTTTTATTTCATTATTCCATTCTGTGATGACAAAACAGACATACAAAACATAATTAAATCCACAATACATCTAGTCACTTCAGTTTAAATGCAAACTCTTTAATGTTTCTTCTCTTGGTAATAAAGTAGACAATGTCAGCAGCCTGCAAACTGTGGGGGACAAGAAGAGTGCCCAAGGAGCAGAAGTGAGAGGAAGTGGGGAAGGGATAAAACTTCATTTATATGGCTAATAACTGAGAGTAGTTGCTACTGCTCTAGAGTAGAAGTTTACACTACATTCTGTTCTTCTACATGGTTAAGACTCCTCAATGATGGTCTTCCTTGATGGTCATCTTCCTTGAATGTATCCTTGTCTAGACCATTTGTAACCAGTGATATACCTGATGTTTCCTCTAGACTTTTTCTTTCATGCTACCCTCCAACATTCTACTCATTTTTCTACTTACTTTGTTCTTAAGACTCCACACTAGAGAATGTTTCTACTACTTGACAATAGTACACCTTACCAGCTTTTTAAATATCTTTGTGACTCAGATCTCATCAATGAGATGGATATAAGTATGCTGTCTTTGTCAGAAATTGCTATGAGAACTACATGATTTTATATATATATATATATATATATGTATGTATGTATGTGTATATATATATATGCATCTATCTTTCTGTAGCATTTAATGTTTTCATTGTTAATGTAAAATACCTGACAAAACCAATTTAAAAAGAGAGGGTATTGTTTTGGCTAGAAGTTTGAAGATACAGACCTTCATAGTGGAAAAGGCATGGGTAGTTGAACTGTGAGGCAGCTGGTCATATTTCTGATATATCCACAGCCAGAAAGTAGAAAAAACTAGCTGGATTTCCCATTTTTATGCACAATATGATTCAACAGCTCATATTTAGGTGGTATTCATAGTTCAGTTAATCTGATCTAAACAATAACCTCCCAAATATACCCAGAAGTTTGTCTCTTCAGAGTTTCTACATTCTGGGAAGTTGAGCATTAATAGAAACCTATATAAAACATTTATTATTTGATACAATGAAGCCTATAATAAAGATTAGATCTTTGTCATCCTCTTGTCACTAACAACTTCATCACCAAGATCATTACTATATGGTCTCAAGAAAATGGGTTTTGCACAGAGCTCTGTAGCCTTGTTTATGGACATTGACTTTCCATGCTTGCTTTAAATGATGAGTGTCACATAGTCCTGTTTATATCTTCTGATGTTTCTATGATATCGCACTTAACATTTTTCTCATACAGAAAAAGGAAAAATTACAAATCAGTTATGACTTACTACAGTCTTACAAAGCCTTCTATTCCTGATATATATTTTCAAGGCTTATTGTATAAAGTGTATAAGGTTTATGCTCATCTCTAATTAACCCAAACAAAATAGTTTCTATATAATAGGTATATAAGAGTACCAAAGTCAACACTGGACTCATTAGCTTGCCTAATCACTGTGCCTTCTTTGTTTTGTGAAGCATGAGAGAGTTAGCTGTTCATCTGTTTTTTGTTACCTCAGACCCTCTTGTCTCAGAACTCTTTCCTCTGGACTGATTTTCCTTGTAGAATTTCAAATGCTAATTTAAAATTATCATTAAGAATTTTCTACTTTCTCCTTTATGTTCTGCTATAACTACCATTCCTAGTCCCTGAGACTAAGATCTACAAGCAAGCTTAGGTTTTGTTTGTTTGTTTGTTTTAATTTATTTAATTTAGAAACAATCTTATTTTACATGTCAATCCAAGTTCCCTCTCCCTCCCATCCTCCCATGTTCCCTACCAACCTGCCCATCCCAACCCCATCTATACCCAGGGAGAGTGTGGTCTTCCATGGGGTAACATTAAAGTCTATAACATCATTTGGAGCAGGGCCTACACTCTCCTCTATGTATCTGGGCTGAGAGAGTAGCCCTCCATGGGGAGTGGGTTCCCAAAGCCCATTTGTATACTAGAGATAAACACTGTTCCACTACCAGAGAGAGGTCCTATAGATTACCCAGACCTCACAATGCCCACCCAAAGTCAGTCCAGTTCTGGTTCCCCGGCTTTATGACTGGGGTCTGTGTGCTCTCACTTGGTCAGGTCAGCTATTTCTGTGGGTTTCTCCAGCATAGTCTTGACCCCTTTGTTCATCTTTCCTCCCTCTCTACAACTAGATTCCAGGAATTCAGCTCAGAGCTTAGCTGTGGGTGTCTGCTTCTGCTTCTATCAGCTACTGGATGGAGGCTCTAGATGGCATTTAAGGTAGTCATCAATCTCATTATAGGGGAAGGGCATTTAAGGTAGCCTCTCCACTATTACTTAGATTCTTAGTTGGGGTCATCCTTGTGGACCTCTGGACGTTTCCCTAGTGTCAAATTTTTCTAAACCTATAATTATTTCCTCTATTATGGTGTCTTTTTTTTCACCTCTATTCTTCCCCTGACTCAGTCTTCATGATCCCTCTTGTTCTCCTCCCCACTCTTCTTCTCCCCCTCTCTTTTTCCTATGTCTCTCTCTCCATGCTTCCAATTTGGTCAGGAGTTCTTGTCACTTACCTCTTCTCCATGGGAGGGGAACAATAAATATCCCTCTTAGGGTTCTCCTTGTTTCCTAGCTTCTCTGGAGGTATGACTGGTAGTTCTTTGTTCTATGTCTAATATCCATATATGAGTGAGTACATACCATGTTTCTCTTTTTGTGACTAGGTTACCTCAGTCAGGATGGTTTCTTCCAGTTCCATCCATTTGCCTGTGAATTTCAAGTTTTCATTATTTTCCCCTGAGTACTTTATTGTGTAAATGTACCACATTTTCTCTATCTATTCTTCAGTTGGGCATCTAGGTTGTTCCAGGTTCTGGCTATTAAAAACAGCGCTGCTATGAACATAGTTGAACAGATTATCTTGTTGTATGAATGTGCATCTTTTGGAGTTGCTGGATCTTGAGGTAGATTGATTCCCATTTTCCTGAGAAACCACAATACTGATTTCCAAAGTGGCTATGCAAGTCTTCGGGTTGGACTATAAGCCATAGTAATGAATTCGTCTTACTGAGTACAAGAGGAAAACATCAGAAAGTTGTAAGCTAAGTAACACATGAGCAGATTGTCATTGAAAATAATCCTCTGTGTGTATTGAGGACTAGGGAGGAGGTATAACATGATAGCCAATATGGAGGCCTTTGTAGCAGTGCAGGTGAGTGCAGACAGATGGTGGAGCTGGTATATGCATACTTGATGATAAATGGAAGTCACATTGGAGGTGTGATCCATGAGAACTCATGAATGCTTCACTGGCTAATTTTGAATAAAGAGGAACAAAAGGAAGGAAGAGTCAAAGAGTGTGAATATAGTAACAAACTGTGCTAGGTTGATAAGATTTACTGAGACAATAATGAAGGAAAAGCAGCTTGATTTTGTCCTTTTCAGATTTGTGATCCCTTAGGCTGACAAGGGCACATTCTAATAAATAAAGGGATGTAGGTTCTGTTGTAATGGTCTACATGCATGACAAGGGAGAAGATGATATTGGAAAAGTATGTTTGAAGAGTATGAGAAAACATAGGGAATTCTTTCTTCTTAATAATCACCCATGAGTTTGGAAATTCTAATACCACAAATGCAACTCAATGTAGGGTGCTAATAACTATCCACAAGGCTATTTATAGCTTAATTAATATAACCATTCACTTATCCAAGGCTCTACTCACAAATACATAGATTTATTCATCAAGCATATAAATTCCTTCTAATTTAACTTATAACAGCTTTGTTTTATGAAAGTTTGGTCCTTAGCTGGTGGTATCATATGGGGAGGTACTATAAAATTTAACTTATAAAAGTAGTAGTTTACTTAGGGTGTGTCTTTGGTAAACATTTTTATGTCCCGTCCATGCCTCTTCTCTGCCTCCCAGCCATCATGCCTTCCACCTAATTCCTGGCTCCATTCAACAGAAGAAGCTGACCAGGCTGAGACCTCTAAAACCATAAGCAAAATAAGACTTTCCTGCTTTTAAATTGTTTCACTGAAGAAAAAAGACCCCCCCACAAAAAAAAACTGACTAATGGCATCCCTAAGTGGAGCTGTTTAAGTGATTACTATTATCATAACATAATTTAGCTGTTCTAATAGTCCATTCTGTGACACCAGATAACTTCCTCTGCTTTGTTGCTAATTTTCCATGGTGACAGCCAATGAATGGACTTAACCAGAAATGGAGTCAACAATGGGCTTTAACAGGGGCTTCATCACCACAGCCTCTAGAACTCTTTTTTATCTCCCTATCCCAAGGAAAAACTCTTTATTTGTTGAATTCACCTACTGGATCTACTTTAGTTTAGAAACCTCACTGGTACATCCTCCTCTAGAGCATTTATTGTTTTCTTTTCTTCATCATACAAAGAAATTACATTATTGTTAATCACAAATTACCTCAAAACTAGGATTCAACAGCAGCATTTTTGTTTTGTTTTTGTTTTGTTGGGTTTTACCTTTTAAGTTTAAGGACAGCTTATTTATTTAGTTCTTACTTTGAGTCTTTCATGAAGTTGCAGTTAAAGTGCTCACATGAATTATGCTAATATGAAGACTCATCTCAGTCTAAGCTATGATCCCCTTCTGTGTATAGTTTACTACAGAACTGTTTGATTAGTGATTGTAGACTGTTCTTTCTCATTCCCCAATGGCTAGCTTCTCTCAAAGAAAATCAACAGAACAGAAGGCATGGACCATAGTGCCTTCAAGACATAGCTTTCAAGTACCACCATCATTTTGCAGTCTACTTTTAACACTGGTCAGTCCTAATCCAAGTGTAAGAGGAAGGCCTAAGAGCATGAATATTACAAGAATGTCTATGTACCCTTTTGGAGGTTAAAGTCCACCTCATTTATTTCCAGCAAGCAAGGCTCTCAGTTCTACCTAAGCAAAGAAATACTTTAATACTGCTCTAAAAACTTGCATTTGTCCTTGAAATAAAAGCTCTTGATTAGAGATGGAATTGTATTATAGAGCAAAAACTTTCAGGGGTAATATTAATGTGATGTAATTGATAGATTTAAGAGACCCATGTCTGGAAGATCATTTCTAGGCAGACTCAGACAGTCGAATGAGTCATGAAATCATCTAATTAAAGGAAGATTGAGATTCACTGGGACTAGGATAAAGTCTCACATTTCACCTTTCAAACAGATTCACAGGGTTCTCATGGTTCAGGTATAGAAAACACATTTCAATGTCAAGGAACCAGAAAGTAGACATGAAATATGAGAATGCAAAATAACTTCAAAGAGGGAAGTAATAAAAAAGACACAGTTATACTCTGTCCCTAGAATCAGTAAGACTATATATATTTAGAATTATCAATCACTGAATTATTGTTATCTTTACCTTTCCAACTATTGTTGGGAGAGAGTGACTTACTTTGCCTATCTATACTTGGCATAGATCTTAATCACATTGTCTATGGAATTGGTATGTACCACAAGTCCACTTTCAGAGGTGTTGTTGAGGAAGCATGCAGTACTTGATTGCTGTAAAGGGCTCAGCCAGTCCTTGAATTCCCAAGATCTCTCTTTCCCCAAATATTCTTCGCTTTCTTGTGGGCATCTAGAAGTTACTTTCTAATTAGAAAATAATTTGTCTCACTTTCATTCCTTTATTATATACAATACCAATCTTCAATTCTAAAACTTTAACTAGTATTTTAAAATGCAAGATAAATTGGCATGGTCAAATCAAGAGGAGCATTTTTGATACTCAAAGCAGACATGATAGTCATAAAATCAGGATCTTTGATTATGGGCCTAAAAGTATGCTTTGAGCTCCTTGGATGAATTCCAATAGGAAGTAATATTAAGAACAGCTATTCTAATTCACTTCCTACCAGATTTTAAAATTGAAGTTACACTTTCTAACTGGGCCATGAATCATGTTTAGAAATATGTTTTGCAAATATCAAACTAGATCAGGTCTGAAGAAACTGTTTTCATTTTATTTTTCTTTCATGTTATAATTGCATTGATGCATGAAGGAGTATAGGCAAGTTAGTGATTTTTGTATTTCTAGAGTAAACAAAATTTTCCTTTAAATAAGTACAGTTTATTAATCAGACAGAACTTGTAGATTATATAGCTTTAGCAAATAATAGGTTCTCATTTTGGCAAATTATTCTAGCCATTCAAAACAATGACATTTGCAAACATTTTCTTTATCTCCTAGTTACAAAGAGAAGATTATCAAATGCCTGCCTCGGAGATGTTCATACCACAAAATACATAGTTGTTGCATTCAATAAGTGTTTTAGCTAAGAAGAAATACTGTCACATATCTTGATTACTCTACTTAAGCAATAGGAAAAGGTCGAAGAAATTCTACCTAATCTAGTGGCTAGATTAGGTGTCTCTTTGATCACTTCCTCTTACCACTTACTTGGAAAATACCACTTCTTATAGGGTAAAATACATTTTCAAAATGAACAGACTGAACAAACGAGACTTAGAATTCTTATAGCTGGAAAGGACTAAGATGGGTAGCAAAAGTGATTTGAATACATGTAAGCCAGACAATATGTGAAGTGATTCAAGACGACTCTCAAAGGGTTCTCAGTGATTCATTGGATCTACATAAGAATGTTCAAGTGGACACAAGCAAGACAGAAGGTTTTTTTCATAAATTGCAGAAAGCAGAACATAATAGAAAAATGGATGCAACTGAAGATAATTGTACTAACTGGATTAGGCCAGCCTCAGAAAGACAAATAGTGTATGTTTTCTCTCACATCTGGCTTCTGTATTTTCCATGCATATATAAATTATAACATGTATATGTGTGTTTGTGGGTTTGTGTGTTTGTGTGTGTGTGTGTGTGTGTGTGTGTGTGTGTGTGTGTGTGTGTAATAGAAGTCAATCTGTTCAAGGGAAAGGGGGGAGGCCTGGCAGGAGGAGGCAAGGACCAGAAAGGAAAGGGTATTGGGATATGGGAGGAATATACTCAAGATTCAATATATACTTGTCTGAAAATGTCCTTACAACACATCATGTATAATATGTGTATATGCGTGATGAAAATTTTGAAGGTAGTATAGAAAGGAATTTTTATGTCATTGATTCTACTCCTTTTGTCTGATGAGGAAAGTGAGACCCCAAAATATACATATTTGCATTTAGTGACACATAAATTTCCACATGGATAGAGGATGTGAGTTTGTCTTGTTTCATAATCTAATCTTTTCTATCAACATAAAGCTTATTTATAATGGTTATAATATAACATTTTATTTTGTATTAAAGAGGAGATAGGTACAAGAGCTTTATATTCATGGTCATTCAAAATTTTAAAAGTTGACATATCAGGAAGATTTTCAGAAATGTTGCAGGATAGAATACCTGGTGCCTATTGTTACACGGTTTATCTGCTATTGGCAAACTAAGGTCTGCTTGATCTGTGTCAAGCTGTAGTGACTTTATGGGTAGATATTTTTTACAGCTGGATTCACAAGGTTATTGCCCTTCCAGCTGTTCTTTCTATTGACCTTGAAGTCATAGATAGCAGTATATACTCATACATACTTAAATGAACAGAAACATCACTGACATTTGAATGGAGAATTTGAGAGTAAGGACCTAAAATAGTTATTCTCAAGGACAAGCCCAATAATCATTTGATTCAATACTAATTTTTCTTGGACAGAGAAGCTATGTTCAGAAAGAAACAGGAGTGTTAAGAGAATCATGATTGTGGGAAAGGAAGGAAAGGGAGGAAAGAGGAAGATGAAATGGAAGAAATGGAAGAACAGGATGGGATCAGATGAGAAATGGTACAAGGAAGAGTATTCTGGGAAGTGGAAGGCTCAAGAATAAAATGTGGTTCAGATACATCAAGGAAGCTGGTGGTTGCAGCAGCAAGAAAGAGATTGTAACTGGGAAACAGTGAGAGGTGATGGATGCCAGATTTTGCTCATTAACATTGGAAATTCAGATTTTCCTCTAATAGATATGGGTGAGCATTGTCAGATACTTTGCCCTTGTTCTGTAGTTGACATAGACAAAGAAACCACAATCTTTCTCAGTGGTTAAAAAATCCTCAAGGGAGGACAGACTTCCTGTTCAAAGGAAAGACATGGCCTGGAGTCACACAGTAATTCTGTTGGTGATGTTGACTCTAAGAGCATGTTACCATTATCAGGTATCTGTTATTTATAAAGCAAAACTTGTTGTCCTTTGGGGGGGGGCACTTTATTATTTTGTAATTTAAGAGTCTTTGACTTCCTTTCTAAGTTCATTTTGCTAGAATTAAAAAAATAAATACACATGCAAAGACATATAAAAAAGAAAAGCACCTGAAGCATCTATAAAACTTTTACTTTCAGAAGTACTAATTTAATCAGGGAAACTTTATCTACAGCATTTCTGCTGTCTCCATTAACTGTGTTATATGGTTTCTGAGAACTCTGAATAGCTGCATCTAATGCGAAGTTGTACATGCCTTTTATCCTCAACAGATGTGGGCATCAAATGTTTATGGGTGTGAAAAAGTCTTCCCATTAGAGGAAACCCTGTCAAGTAGCAGGATTTTCTTTTATTATGTTGTTTTATGCAAAGAACATTTCTTCTAAAATCACAGAGGCCACATAAACATGAAAGAAGTAATGTTGAATTTCCCAAGCACATGTTCCTCTGCCCCTGCTATTCTGAGCAGAAGTGTTCCAAAGTGCTGCCTGAGTTGCTGGTTTGTAAATGGTTTCCAGTCTTGGTCTTCCTGGAGCCTCAAGGACAGTGATGCATTGGTCCCCAGGGACTACTTTTGTAACTCCAGCTTTTTGTTAAACATGGGCATAGTTTTCTTTTCCCAAAGCTATTTTATTCACCTCACCATTTCCTTATGCAGTCCTTTCTAGAAATAGAATTCAATTGTGTTGGGGATAATGTGGAAAAATAATCCATTCCTATTTTATGGTTTTGATAGCTCATGTCAGTGCCAACAGTAACTTGAGTCATCCAATACTTTGTCCCTATATTTTGTGCTTTCTACATATGTTAAGGACGTTGAAAAGGATGACATGTAAAAAGGCTTTCAAGGGAACAAAGATATATGGGATACGTGGTCTGAGAATAACAAAGGTTTTAATCTTCTTTCCCTCATCAGTAATTGACCCGGCTTTCCAAAGCAGATGACTCTGCCTCATATGCTTCATATAAATTACAGTACATACCAATTACAGTAAGGGAAGAGAATGGGGAGAGTTTGTTTTTTGATACAGCCATGACTAAAATGAAAGGGAATATAAGAAATGTGATTTGTGCAAATGGGAGGCTGAGCATCTGCCAATATGTACTTCTCAGCCTATCAAGACCCACCAGGGTTTGACTGACTGATGGCTCTTTTGATTTTTTTTCTGCTTGGCTTGGCTACTCTTCCTGAGGAGAAAGAGCCCTGTTTGCTTCTTCCTCTCCACTCTATATCGTGACTGCCTATGCATATTACAGAGAATGAAGCAGGTACCTTAAATCAAGGACTTGAGTGCATATTTCCTTACTATTCCATGTTAGTTTTGTGCTTTGACTTTGAAAGAGAAGGCAGAACATGTAGATTTGGGGATATTTATTTTTAGATCTGTATCTACTGACACATATTTTCATTCATTCCTATAAATTACTTGAGTTGGTCTCTGCTCTAGAGTAATATCATCTTTATTTGACATTTCTTAGATGAAAACCATGAAGGATCCCATTTTGCTACACTTGCATGTTACTGATCAAGACGGAGTAAGTGTGACAGTGTGGGCATCTAACAGTGTTTCCTAAATGTGGCTACAGATTTTTATTTCCCCTTTAGAAACTCTGTGTATTAGGCATTTGATTTGAATTTTGCCAACTGCCTTTCTTAAAATGGATGACTAAACTAAGAAACTCCCTTTCTTCAATGAGTATTCATTGTTCTCTATACTAAATGAAGAAAAATACTATTCCTATGAATGTCCCAGCCCTGTTCTTCAGTGATGCTACCTTCTAATTAAAATCATCTGGCCACCCAAATACTGCTGCTTAATGTTGGCTTAAGGATAAGAGCAGGCATCTTCAAATGTTTGGTTGAGACTTAAGAGTAAATATTTTAAGCTTTGGAGGTTGTACTGTTTCTGATACATCTGCTTGACTTCTGTATTGCAAAGGCAGCCTTAGGTGATGTGGAAATAAACACGGCAGTCTTCCAATAAAACTTTATTCATAAAAACAGATGGTGGGCTGGAAGTGGCCCAGAGGCTGTAGTTTATCAACCCTAGGTATGGAAGCTGATTCTTAGTACTTTTGGCATAGCTTATTCCCATCTGTTGTTAGTTGATAAAGGCAATATTGCCAAGGATCCCAAAACTCTGCCCTCCACCAGTGATTGCTATTGGTCTAATAATACATATTTGTTTTTCTTGACTTGTTCTAGACTTCTCACCAACAAAGTATGTACAAACCAGGGAAGTTACTTATCAACCCAAAATATGGAGAAGACTCCAAAGTAATTATCTATGTTAAGGTTTTATTTTGTCTTCCAATTTGGAAGGGCAGCTATGTGACTGGCTCCCAAACCTGATCTCCATTGCCAGCTCCTGTTTCAGCCATGGCAGATGGAGAGACTGCTATCTTCTAATGTCACTGTAGTAGCTCCATTATCTCTGGTCACAAGAACACCATTTATATACAAAACCAAATGACAATGATGTAGTAAGCTTGCCACACACCCTTCCTAGGTGATCCTGGTCTAATTGTTTGAAGAAGTTATTTGTTTATCTATCTATTTATTTACTTTATAACAAAAAATCTGAAAAGTGTGCATGGCTTCTCTGAAACTCCACATGACACATGCTGTAGTCCTAGGCTTTTCTTCTGCACTCCTTGACTCTTTTTGTCTCTTTCTTAGTCCTGGGTTCTTGAGTGTCTGACTTCAGTCAGTCATTTTTCATATCTAAGAAGCCACAAATTGCTGTGTGGATAGAAGATATATGTCCATATAAGACTTCTTAGACTCAAGATATTATAACATCTTTGATTACCAGTCCCATTAGTAATGGGCAAGGGACTTTACTCAAAACTTTTCAAGACAAACTCTATGCCTTACAGTTCCCAAGGACCAATAGGGTCCATGATTATCTGATCAGTTTAGGTTCCTAGTAGACTATATCTTAGAAAGCTGAATCTTCACCCTTTGGGAGTGACACCCTGGTTCTGATCCCTTCCAGGTCCAAGTTGTAGTAAACATGGAAGCATAATTATCTTACCTAAGCAGTGTGAACAGACAGACACAGAGGTAAATGGCAACTCTGAAAACACACAGTCCATGAAACCCAAAAAGCCATGAGTCTTGAAGGCTGAATGTTGTTAAGAGATTCAAAGCAGGTGATTAAATGGGGAATAGAACTGAGAGTCATGTGCAAATAAGTGAACACATGTGCATAACACTGGAAATGAGGAAAGTGATATGGTGTTAGTCTGAATAGATATTATTTATGATTTAATAAAGATTGCCTGAAGTATCATAAAGGAAAGGCAGCTATACCAGTTAGCTATAGAAGCTAGGCAGTGGTGGCACACACCTTCACCTTTAATCCCAGGACTCGGGAGACAGGCAGATGGATTTTCTCTGTGTTCAAGGCCACCATGGCCTACACAAGAATGAAGAGTAACAGAGCTCATGCCTTTGACCCCAACACTTGGTATCACACACCTTCAGTCCCTGCACTAGGGAGGTGGAGATGGGAAGACATGGCTTGGTGGAGAAAGGAATATAAGGAGAAGGAGACAGGAATTCAGAGCTTTTTTTTGTCTCTGAGGATTCATAGAAACAGGATTGCCATTTCAGCTTGGTAGAGGTAAGATCTACTGACTTGGCTGCTTTGCTTCTCTGATCTTCAGCTTGAAGCTTGAACACCAATATCTGTCTCTAGGTTTTTATTTTTTGTGTTACATATGGGGGGTTCATCTCTGGCCAAAACTGGTGCATTCAACCACATTCTTAAAAACTAAAGGAGGGCAGAGAGAGAAAGGAAAGAGATATAGGCAACCTAGGTCAGTTAACCTGTCTACTTTTCTGTTTAGCAGGAAACAAACAAATCCTCAAGACAGGGCTTAAGAAGATTCTCTTTTCTTCAGTCCCCTATTATGTTGAGAAGTCCTTTAGAGATGGAGTTCTTTGTTCCACTAAGACCATGGTGGATGTGGCACCCAATCGGTTACTTCACAAGTGTCTTAAACTCTCCACAAAGGGATTTTTAGCCAGCTTGTCCTAACAGCCTATTTGTAAAACACATTTGAGGTAGAGGAATATTTAAGAAAAAGAAATAAGTAGACTGAAACCCAAGATACTTAAGAATGTAAACACAGGCTGAGTGGTTTCTAAATGAGATGGAATTTTAAATCTTGATTACACTATCAGCACCCCTTCCCATAATGGAATCAAATGACAGGGTGTGTCTGTGACTCAGTAGAAAGTAGTGCCTGCACTTTTATTTTTTACAAACATATGATTTGGTTATAGATATGTGTGTATATAAATATAGACCACATGTGTATGTTTTTACACATGAGATACCCATAATATATATTATAAACAGTATTTGTAATATTCATGTATATCTATATATTTGTGTTACTTGCTTAAGTTTTTAATATTTTTTCTACTAAATATTAATGTATTTTAAGGAGATCAAAGGTTTTAGATAATTAGAATTGTACCTTGTTAAACAATATGTTGGCACTCCATACACTGTACAATTGTACTATGTTAAGAATTAGCAGGGAAGTTGTTGTTTATGGATCTATACTGAAGGATTAAAGGTTTATAATAGAAATCAATATGTTACTTTGTATTCTCTGTTGGAATTTACTTTTGGGCATAAAATGTCATTACCACCAAGAATTATACTATGATAGGAAAACCAAGTCCACTTTTGAATTATTTTTATTTTGAGTGCAGTTTTTAAAACTGCAGTTCAACAGTGATGCCCATGCATTATTTCAGAAAGTGATATAGCTCTGTCCTGGAAATGGGGACACCAAGCATTAGCTCTACCAGGATGGTTATTTCTCTTGCAATGCTGATCCTTTAAGGGATATATTTTTGTCATTAATTCTTGCTGAAATTTAAAATGCAAACATATTGATACAAAAGAAATTTCAACAAACCTCACAATATTACAATAGAGGTTAAATTACCTACCTTCCTGTACATGAATGTAATTATGTATAAATGTTTGACAAGTGTTTTTCATGATGAGGAACACTTAACCAGGGCACCACCACTACTAAAGTAATAGCTATTTATAACGGAACTAGGCAGTGTTTTGTGTCATTTCTGTCTATGAGATAAGGGTCGTTAGTAACTCAGACAATGTGAGCACAGACATGTCCCAGTTTTTTATATTAACACCACTTCATCAGCACTTCATAAGGCTATTCTGCTATTAGCATAAACCTCAATTGTTTTTTATCATTGAAACAAATTTCTTTATTTCTTTTGATTTAATGGCTGGCTCCAATCTAAGTACTCAATGTTTTTTGTGCTGGTCACTAGTTATTAAGTTTTCATAGTCTTAGGGCGTACATTATTTCATCATCCCATTTTAGGATAAGATGAAAGACTTTGGATAGATGGATAGTGGTTAAGAGTATGGCTTTCAGCACATGTGGTAACACTTACCACCTGTAATTCCAGTACTGGGTAATCCAGTACCCTCTCCTAGCCTCTACAGGCATTAAATTCATAATGTGCATAGACTTCTTTAAAGCCAAAACACCCACACCCATACATATCAAATAAAATACTTTCTAAAAATGAAAGGCTTCTTCTGCCTCATTCAACTTCCAAGTGCATAAAGTTGTAAACAGTTCAATATAATTTCCCTAACAGTACTATTCCTCACAAAGTGTTGATACATTTTCCTCCCAATTGTGCACGCTCTTACCTTCTAATATCACAAACTGTAAATAAAATAATAAGAATATATTAAATATATTATTTTATTAAGATAATGTATGAAGTCATGTACTAGTTCCTGATCAACTTGCATATATAAGTGGCTATTATTCTTAAAACCCATGTCTCTAAGTACTTGCTCCAAAGACATTCTTTCTGGTCACTTGATTTATGTAAAGAGCAGCTTTTTCCTGTGTTATTTTATAGTGGCCATCTCTTTCAGATATTTGAACTTTTAAGCTATGTTTAAGCTCTTTAAAGCCTGACTACATCTATATATTTTTGCGTTTAAATCACACACAACTGTTCTTGACCTATCCCTGTATTTCTCACTCACTTGGAAAGGCCCTAGCAAATGAGCCAAAACTCTGGGTGGCCATTCCAAAGGGTTAATTCTGAGGAGGTCAAGGAGGTTAACTGACAACTTTGCCTTTTGTATTCAAGATAGATTTCTAAAGGCCCATAGGCTTTCTGCTTCACCACCAAGCTATTTGTGGTATTTTTTTAAGCTTGGTTTTTGTTGTTGTCGTTATTGTCAAGTCACCTAATTTTTTCTCTCTTATCACAAATCTATACTACTTTAAACAAAAAACAACAAAAGGCACATAAAAGAATAATAAAGAACAGTGAAAGCCATCAACAGGTTTCCTTGGCTGAGCACCACTTTGGGGGACATTATCCTTTATCACAGGCCCTCTGTACAAAAGACGATGAGAAAGAAACTTTACATGAAGAAGAAAGAATAGGAACTGAAGACGCTGAAAGGGGAAATGAGAAAGGAAAACATAGTCACTCAAAAGAATGTAATTCTCTGTTGGCCACAAAGTCATTTTCTATGGCTTGCGCACAATGACTTCTTGTGGACATTCATTTCTCGACTTCTCAAATCCCATTCTGTTGGTACAAAAGGCATTAATATGATCAGCTATGAACTAGCACATCCTGAGGAGAACGTAGCCCTGTTAACTCTTTCTTGTCTTATTTCAGTATTAAATGTATCACCTGAAATGAAGTAATTTTTAATTTATTCTTTAGTTTTAAGGAGAGAAAGAAGGGGGAGCTCTCACATTTTATTCCTAAGGAGGATAAAGCTATTAACTAGAGTTATAATTTTCTTTTCATCATAAGCCCAATCGATTTGATTCCTTTTACTCCTACGTGGAAAAATAAAATAAGCTAAGGCCAGCAAAAAAGCCATAATTGGGTCACTAATTAAATGTCAGACATCTGCTGCCTGGTGCAGTTGAAGCTCTGATAGTTGAAAGAAATGAAACCATAAATCTGTGTTTGTGCAATTTACGTGAGAAAGCTCAATAGAATTATTTGTCTAACCAAGATTCATTGAGATATGTGATTGAGAAAATATAAAGCATTAAATGGACTGTGACAGACACACCCTGGTGGCTAGACCTTTCAAATATGAATTGTCACTATGCTGTGATTAAAGCTAAATCAGTCTGAACATGCTGGCACAGTCCAGAGATCAGAATGATGAGGACAAACTCTGAAGGATCAGAATGGAAGCTTGGAGTAGAAAGAAGGATGGCTCCTCAGAGAGACCTGGAGATCTGCCTCTCAGATAGGACTAGTGGTGGGCCAAAGTAGAATCATAGGGAGAAAAGCCTGCTTAGAGTGATCACAGAGCATACTGAGAGATAAAGGAGTGGACAAAGACACAGGAAAATATTTTATGCATTTGTACCAAGAGCTGGAGCCAACCCCTGCTTCCCAGTCTGCGTTTATCATGGGGCATTATTACTGCTTTCATCTGGGAATCATTGCTAGGGGTGAACTCTAAGACCTTGATTGTCAGAGCTGTCACTCACAGGTTCACCTTCAGCTGTCACTCAAGGAGTCCATGCATCTTTCAAACCCAGGAATCTCCATCTTAGATCCATGAAATTTACAGGGAAATTTATAGACCACAGCTATATGACAGGGTAATACTAAATCTAATGAGAAGAAATGAAATTTCTCCTTCCATTTTCCACACAACCTTGGATAAGCTTCTTAGTTATCATCTGTCAGCTCAGTGGGCTTTCTTTAGATGTGAAGAAGCTGGTGTTTCGTACCAGAGATGCTTTGAAAAGATGTTCTGCCCAGTAATACTTCTAATTATCCTTCTTCAAGCCAGCATCAGAGCCCATTACTAAATGGCTTTATTATCCTAACTGGGCTGTATTTTTTTTTCATGCAATCTTTCAAATTATCCTCTTACAATAATGAATCTTTCCTAGAGCATTTAATTCTGCACACACAAAGAAATGTATCAATGCTTATTAATGAATGCAACTGAAAAAAATACATATATTTTTTTCATGTTCAGGCTGTAAATATCAAAACTTTAGGGATAATGATTTTTTTGCGAATAGCACAATGGGTTCTGATGTGACTGGCACTTCTGTTGCAAATTCTTCTCAAGAAGCTGGAAGGAGGAAACTCCTGCAGAATGTACAGACTCTGTGAAGATGGTGCAGTGAAATATGAAAAAATTGCCCTGTTCTAAATATGACATGATGGTTATGGAGGGACATGTAGCTTGTTGTTTTCCGCCAGCCCACCGACGCTGGTCTGTCATGCCGGCCCCAAATAACACGCTGAGACTCTGTATTTGATACAATCCTGTTGGCCAGTTACCATTATTGTTTATGGGCTAGCTCTGTCTTGATGATTAACCCATTTCTACTTATCTAAATATTTCCACATGGTCATCTTATTGGGGAGCCGAGTCTGGCGTCTTCCTTCCTCCCCGGTCTACATCTTGACTCCTCCTAACTACTTCCTCTTTCCTCCTCCTAGTCTCCTAACCCTGCCTATCTAGTTTCCTATTGGCCCAACAGTGCTTTATTTATTAACCAGTATGAGAAACATATTTACAGAATAACATCTCCCATCAGGAACAACCTCCAGAGTTTTTCCTCTTCCTGTCTAAAAGGTGATTGGAATTATTCAATGAACTGCAGTGTGCTTCCCTAATTGAAGAAAACCTTTCCAATAATCTCATCTGCAGAGAACCCCAAAAGCTAATTTGAATATCAAAAATGACAAATTGCAACCAAATTCCAATTAAATGAACCCAATAGATTCCATTGTCACCAAAATTCAATTTTGTTTTCCTAGAATATGAATGAAATTGTTATTCCTTCACAGGTTGAAAACTCACTTGCCTTTGCATCTTGCCAAATTTAATTTTTAAGATTCTATGTATCACCTTGTTACCACACTTTCTTTTTCTTCCTTTACATTGTGCCAATAGCTACCCAGAGGGGTATTTGTTACTATTAGTCATCCAACACGGACCCATAACTTTCAGCTAGAATCTGTTCACTATAGTGGGATATCCACCCCACCCACACCTGATGCACTGACCAAGCCCACTGGGGTATGCGGACAGGTGCAGGCATGACCTGGGGGGACTAGGTCTGGGGTTCTGGACCTCAGCTCGCCCTCTTACATCCTGGTCAGATAAAGAGAGTATCCAGATGCATCCCTGGCGTGGGAACTCACAGAAATCATCTGTTTCTGGTGTAAGTGGTTTCTCTCTGAATAAACTTCCATCAGCCAATATTGTGTCCTGGAATCTTACTTCCTACACAATAGTACACAATTTTGTTTACCACAATAGTTCACTCCAGTTTACCTTCTCTAAAGTTTGAAGATGTCCAATGAGATGTAAGCTTCATTACAATGTTATGCAGAATATTTTTGTTTCTCCAAAATTTCTGTTGTCATTTTCCACTTTCTCCCTCTCACCACCTAGCAATCACTGATCTTTCTCCTTCCTCCATAGTTCTATCTTTTCCAGTATGACATATAACTGGAATAATACAATGGGTAGCTTCTTCACATTGCCTTCTTTAGTTAACATGCATACAATTTTCCTCCTTGTTTCTCAGAGCTTGATACTTTATGTGTTCAGCACTAAATAACATTTCATTGTCCGAGTTTATCACATTGTATTTTTCTGTTCTGCGGATGAAGGACCTCTTTGTTACTTTAAAGTATGAAAAAAATCTGAATAAAGCCAGTATTTACATCACTGTGCTGTTTTTCATGTAAATGTAGATTGTCAGATCCTTTGAGTAAACAGGGTGGCTGGATGAGATAATAGTATTTCAGTAAGAAACTATCACACTGTCTTCCAGTGTACCATACATAGACCATTGGCAGTAAATGAGAGTTTCTGTAGTTCTACGTCCTCATGGGCATTTGTTTGTGATGGATTTCTAGACTTCAGCCATTTTTTAATATGGAATGATGTCTCTTTTTAGTTTATATTCCCTTGACAATATTATCCATGGCACTTTCCGCATGCTTACTTTCCATCATCTTATCAACTTTTTCTGCTAAGGACAATTTTTCATCAGGGTATGTGTTTGCTTAACTTAAATTTCAAGGGCTCTGAGATAATAGCACCTTATCAAATACAACTTTGTAAATGCATTTCCTTGGTTGTGGCTTCACTTCTCATTCTCTTCTCATTGAGATTTTAGAGAGAAATATTTAACTTTCATGAAAAAGTTATACTTATGAGTTCTTTCACGGGTCACACCATTTGTGTTACATTGAAATAAATTTCTATATTTTCTCCTGTCTTCAAGGAGTTTTAGGATTTGTACATTTGATATTTATGATGATCATCCATTCTGAGTTCATTTGTAAAGTTTATAGCATCTGTGTTTAGATGTTTAGTTTTCATATGGCTGTCCAATTTCTTCCAGTGGCATCTACTAATGAGATTGCACACCCACCCACCCACCCACCCAAAGAATTGCCTTCTTTGTCAAATTGTCTGTGTCAAAGATCAATTGACCTTATTTGTCTAAATATATATGTGGGGTTCCCATTCCATTCCACAGATAGTTACCTATAGTCTACGGTCTTGCTTATCATATACTTAAAATCAGTCTTACAATCAGAGAATATTAGGCCTCCAACTTTGTTCCTCTCTGTTAATATTCTTTTTTAGTAGTCTGAGTCATTTACCTAAGACTCAGCATAGTCTGGGACATATGGCCAGAAACATTTCTGATTCTTTTAATTCTCCAAATAAATTTTCAATGAATATCTTTACTCTCCATGGAGTAACTTTCTGAAGTTTAAGGTAAGTTTACATGGAAATTGTAGATCATATGTGGGAGAACTATGACTCAACAGTTCTTATTCTTTTCCTTCATGGATATGGCATATCTCTCTATTTGTTGAATTCTATTATTTCATTCATTTGAAGTTTATTTTCCTCATATTAATGTTACAGATGTTCATTAAGATTTACCTGAGTATTTCATTTGTGGGAAGGGGGTACCACAATGTAAAGAACATTTTTTTTAATTAAATGCTGCCTGTTTATTGACAATTCATATGAAAACAATATACTTCTGCATGTTGATTCTCACCCTTAAAGTTTGCTAAATCATGCATTAGCTCCTGGAAGGATTTGGGGATTTTCCTTGTGTATTTACTGCAGAGATAATCAAGTTGTCTAAAAATATATTATTTCCTCCTTCTCAGTTCATAACCATTTTACTAACGTTTTTAATTTCAATTTTATGGCTTCATTTTATGTGTACATGAGTTTTGAATGAAAGTATACCTGTGAACTTGTATGCATGATTAGTATCTCTGGAGGCTAAAAAAATGCTAAAAGATCCCTTTGTGAGTTGAGTTACTGATTGTTGTGATCCATGCTGTGGGTTCTAGGAACCAAACTTGTTCCTCTGGAAGAGCAACCAGTGGTTTTAACTGCTGAAGCATCTATCCATTTCCTCCATCCTGTCCATTGCATTAGCTGTGACTTTGGTACAATGTTGGGAAAAGTAGGCATTTACTTGATTTGTTTTATATCTTAATAGAAAATTTGTGTTTTTTTTACCATTAATTGTGATATTATGTGTGGAGTATGTTCTTCATCAAGTTGTCCAATTCCTCTATATTCCTAATTTACTGGGAAATTTTTTGTGATAAACTGGGGGTACCAAATTCTTATTTCTATTTATTTTAATATAATCTATAAATTTTTACTTATGTTGAACTTTATTAATTTGTATTTTTAATATGGAGTGATGCTTGCCTAGAGTTAGTTCTATTATATCATGAGTTACAATTATTTTTGTATGTAAATTTAATGTGCTGTTTATACTTCTGAGAGGTATTATCTATAATTTTTGTTTTCTTGTAAACTCACAATCTGATTTGGGTATTATGGTAACACTTATATAACTCAGCTAAGAATACCTCACCTCTGAGTCAGTCTTCTGAAAATAAATTATTTCTCCCAGTAAATATCTATGGGACTACTGATTTCTGTTTTAAAAAGTTTTTAATTGTCAGTTCAATCTATCATGTGTTGTGTGTAATAAGGTTATGTATACATGTACGTGTATATATCTACATAAACATTCAGGTTATATATTACTTCCTTTGTAACTTTTGTAGATTGTGTCCTTTAACAAATCATTCCATTTTACATTGATTGCTAGCTATGTGGGTGTAGAGCCACTCCATAATTGTTAGTGAACTTTTAAAGATGAGAGTCTCTATAGTGATATTCCTCTTTACATTGATAATAACATCTGTGCTATCTCTCTTGGTCTTTTTAGATGCTTGTAGTTTTCATTTATATTTTCAGAGAGCAAACTTTTTGCTTCATTGATGTCCTCCATTTACTACTTATCCTTAACTACACGTTTTGAGCTGAGTTTTCACCATTTGTTTTTGTTTTGTTCTGTTTTTGTTTCCTTTGAATTTAACTACTTTTTGTTCTGATGTGCTAGGTTGAAAATGAGATGACTGACAGTTCCTTCTTCTTTCCTTATATTTAATGCTGTCAATTTCCTCAGAACACTACTTCTGATGTATTTAAAGTTACATTTCCTTTTTTCATTTAGTTCAAATTGTTACACTTGAAATTGTTTGACTTGTATATTATTTAAAATATGCTTTTTAACCTTATTATGAAATTTTTTCCTACCACCAATCGATCTGAAACCAGGTACTCTCTAGATTTTGTGCCTTGGCATGTGTTAAGTTATGCTTTATGATCCAAAATGAGATCTACATTTGAGACTCTTTTAATCTTGAGGAGAATGTGTGTTCTGCTGTTGTTTCACTGGCAATTTTCTTTTGGGTAATTTATATCCTGTGTTTCTTTGGGCACTGGCCTGCCCTTTCATGGAAGGTCATCCTAGTGCTGATCACTACACGTACTGAAAGCCTGTAGGACATAATCAGGGACACTGGCAAAAGGAAAACATTGAAAAATCCTATTAAACAATAATGACAATCTAATAGTCATAATAACTGCAGCTGCTAATGAAGCTATAGTGGGAACTATTTGCTAGGCTGCCTTTACATTCTTCACAAGTAACATCTCATTCAGTCCTCACAATTATCCAAAGAGACTGGATTTTCATTCTTTCCATGTTCCATGGGGAATAGTAGACAACACTGACTTATCCCCAGTTATTTAACGGTTACAACCAAGAGTTCATGGTAGCACTGTGGCCCGTGTTCTCCACTGACTCTGTGGTGTGTTTAACTAAACTAGACCTACAGCTTTTATAATCCTCTCTGTGCTACATACACAAAGACAGCATCAATTAGAAGAATTAGATTTGAACTGGGGAAGTATGTATTTCATTTTTGCATTTGGATTTCTGTCTTAGCTATGTACTTTAAGTAAAATTCTATCACCTTGAGACACTAGAGGCTGCCACAGGATAAAGCACACTTCAAATATATCAATTATTGAGGTCATTGGATGGTTAATGAGACATAGCTTTGGGGAGTAACATATGGTGAGGAAGAGAAAAAAATATATGCTAGGATATTTGTGTTAAAGTAGAGCTGCTTGAAGAACAGTGCTTACTGCTGATAATGGTTGCAGGGTGCAACCTATTAAGACATTAGACACATTTCTGGGGATATTGTAAAGATTTAACAGGATTTTGTGATGCAGACCACATGAAGCCCACTCCCAGATCTGCTCCAGTGTAATAAAGAGAAAGACTCAGAATAACGGGACATAGAAAAGATTCTTATCTGCGGTTTTCTAGACTTTTTTATCTTAAAGGAAAAATAAACAAGCACATGCTTTCTGCTGGTAACCTAAGAAAAAAGGAACAAGCACAGACTGTCCTGACAGTGACTTTCTCTTTTACTTCTATTTAAATGGTCTCTCTTTCTTGACAATCTGTCTTACATGCATACATCTCTCTCCTGCTCAGTTACATATTTTTATATTCAGTTATGTCTCTTTTCACATGACTACACATCTTTCTTTTACACATATTTCTCTTCTACATCTCTTTTCTATATAGCTTCATTTTCCTTGCCTCCACATAGTTATAAGTCTCCACACAGCCATAGCATAGCATACACATTATTTATGTATTCTCTCATCATACAGCACTTTACATAATTCCTAGGCACAGTTTTTCTATGTAGGAGCAGGTCTTGCACTCTATCTCACACTCATACAAATAAACACATTTCTATATCATTCATTCATTCATTCACTCACTCTCATTCATTCTCTCACACTTCTCTCATGGTTCTTCATCTCTCATATTTCTCTCTCACTCAACAGCTGTGTCTCAATACCACCTCTCCTTCTTGGCAGCCTCTTTCCCTCTGCCTCCCTACATGGCTGCCTCTCTCACAGCCAAACTGAACAATTATGTGTTACATTTTTCAAGGCACATATTAAGTCATGTAGCTTCTCTCAGACTAGAAATGTCACACTGACCCATGCACATAGATCTTTCCCAGACAGAAAATAACATTGGAAATCAAGACTTAACAATAAGAATTAGTTAGCTGGATCTTGAGTGGTAGGGAGTTCATACAGACTAATGTTGCTTCAAGCTCTGGCCTTGAATCAGTAAAACAATACTGTGGAAATCCTGCATATTTGTCTCTAGGGGCAACCTAATATTTATCTCCAGGGGCAAATAGACTGCTTTGAATTTGTTCTGAAACAGTTAACTTTCTGTGTAAAAGGCTGTCTTTGTGACTGAGAATCTTATGTCCATCATTCTGGTCATTCTATGGTCATCTTCCTGACCATCTGAAGCTATATGTGTGCCCAACAAGTATGAAACACACCATCAAAGGGCTGTGGAAAGAACCCCACATCTGTTTTTATTAGGGAGACATAGCAGTGGCACTTGAGAAAGCTACAAACAGAAAATAGTCAGTCATTCACAGTAATAACCTCACAGCTCTGCCAAATGGGGTTCCCTAAAATGTCTGTTGAGTCAGCTTTGCCAAGTAGGGCTGCCCAACAATGTCTAGTGAGTCAACTTATTAAATCCTTGTTGTCACTCCTATACAGTTCCATAGCCTTCTGCTCTTTTGTTATGTGCAAAAGTAGAATCTGAAGTGCCAGTTCTTTGTACAACATACCAAAACCTAGAAGGAGTTGGCAAACAAACATTTGAAGAATGATCTGAGATAAATGGGGATAAATGGCTCCAGATCTATATAAACCTAAAAATGGGAGTTTTTAAGGCACTGAGTCATCAAAGGAATGACAGTCTTCCACTATCCAAAGGAGCCACTGTAACCACTGAGAGTCAACAGATCAAGTGGCAGAGAGAATGCAAAGGAATTGATAAGTCTAGGCTTTGATGTGTAACATCTGGTTATTTGGTCTGGTTATTTGTATTTTGTTGTTGTTGTTGTTGTTGCCATAAAACTTACTCAGATCACTACCACACAAGTTTTGTGTGATTACAAGAAATTTCTTTGGAAAGGGGAGAGGAATTTGTGAAAAAAAAATCCCTTTGTGTGAACTGGAGTGAACAGGTTGTTTCTAGAGGTGATCATAATCCTAAAGAGGAGCCATATACACATTTAGTTTTCCTTTACATAATTCTAGGATTTGTTTATATGCAAAAAATTCTCTTTGTTAACTAATTACATTGACATGCATTTATTTGCAAATGTTTCCTTTAAAATACACCTACACTTTCCTGTGATTTAAATAAATAGATTTAAGTCTACTCATTTTACATAAGACTCTCAACCATGAAAACAAAATACTCAATTCTGAGGAAACAGACCTGTAACTATTTTGTACTGTGGCAACAATAAGAATGAAAGAATTTTCAGAACATACTTTGAGTTTTTTTTTTTTTAATTGCAATGTTTGTGCACAGGATATCACCACTAAAGATTAATTTGTTTGTCTGACTCATAACAAGAATGAGAGGATTATTTCGATAAAGATGAATTGCTTTTAATAAATACTGAAATCTCTTTGGTGTACTTCAAGAGAAGCCTCCATGTGGGAAGGTGCTTCCTGAACACTAGCAAGCTTTGTTCTGTAAGATTGCTCCATGCTCGATTTTAGTACCTGTCATGTTCCGCTTCATTTGGATAGGTTCTAACTTTTAGAAGGCATCTCAACAAATGAAATAGGATGCTTTTGGTCTATAAAGGACCATACCACATTGGGATAGGCCACTCACTAAGTTTTGACATTTTCTTGCATTTACTAGTGGTGATAAAGAATTTCAGTGTAAGTTTCTATTATCTATTTTTGACGTTTGTTTTGCCAATTGACTGAGTCATAGCATTTAAGGCACACAAGGATACTTGGGTGTTTCACTTTCCTTCTGTTTTAGATGAAATGAAGAAATAGCTGTCACCTTTGGCACCATAGTTAAGAGACTAAGTCTGTGTGAAATATAAACTTTGCAGGATCAGGAATGGAGTGTCCCAAATGCCCAGGTGTTGGTGTCTGTAACTGTAGCAAATAAAAGTGAAATAGAAAAAAGAATTAACTTGATTCAAACTTTAGAGGTTTCTATCCATGAAAACTGGCCTTATTGCTGTGGGGTTGTAGTAGGGGATCATGGAAGGTAGGTGAGTGTGTTTGTGTGTGTGTGGTGTCTGTCTGTCTGTCTGTCTGTCTGTGTCTTTGTCTGTGTCTGTGTCTGTGTTCCAACAAAGCTATTTAGATCACAGGAAAAAGAAAGAGAACCAAGACTTCATCACTTCCCTCAAGGGTGTAACTCACATGTTAAAGTATCTAGCACCTTCCAATAGCCTGGGTGCCAACCCATTAACATTTGGACTCTTGAGGAAGTTTCCAGATACAAATTACACCACCTCATACTTATTTATTGTGTACTTATTGAACTCTTATTATGTGAGGTGATATCTTGCTTGTACAAATAAAACATGTCTAAAGATCAGAGGCCCAGACAGACCTCTGTGGTTATCTAGTGGGAAGATCCATCCTCTGATCTCTAGACAGACTTTATTTGTACAAGCAAGATATCACCATACTATGTGCTGTGAACTACAAAAAAACTTTTGAAGGTAGGTGTGTGTGTGTGTGTGTGTGTGTGTGTGTGTGTGTGTGTGTTTGTACAGGTGTGTCTGTGTACAGGTGCTTAATAAATGAGGAACTGTGAGACAGAAAAGGAAACATGGTATCTAGAGCGCCTAGATAACTTACCTGAGTCTGTTTCCTCCTACGGGACTATCACATCTACATGCATAGCTATTGTGAACAAACAATCTGAAGAGTAGTGACACATTATAGGTACTGGATACCTGCTAGTTTTTTTGTTTAATTTAAATCACAAGTTTATAGTCACACTGTAGTGATCCATACCCATGCTCAGGCAAGACATCACAGTATGCTAATGTAATTATCCTAGCATGGTACTTATAATGGTAGCTGGGACTGGAAGATGTGACAT
The DNA here is from genome assembly GCA_030556225.1 of Cricetiscus sungorus. Classification (NCBI taxonomy): domain Eukaryota; kingdom Metazoa; phylum Chordata; class Mammalia; order Rodentia; family Cricetidae; genus Cricetiscus; species Cricetiscus sungorus. The sequence goes on from JANBXA010000372.1 coordinate 76,555,095, forward strand.
CATTGGTGGAGAGTCGTTTCTATTTCTTGTAAATTAAGTTATCAAGTAGCACTTGAAACAACTGGCAGAACTTGAATTGGGCTTCGGCTGCTATGGTCCAAATGTGTACAGAGGGAAGGGAGAATTGACTTAGTTATGTAAAGGTGTGAATGGTATTTCTGACATTAATGTGAATTGGTAATAATGGAATAACCCAATTTCAGTACTCCAGGTACTACTGAAATAGTCTAGAGGCATGCACAATTGAAAAAGGACACTTAAAATTTCCATGAAGGAAGTACTAAGTGGCTTTCATTACTGGTTATATGTAGAAGCAAATGAAACCGAAGAAACTTGGATGGATTCAAACAGTCAAGACTTACTAATTGGTAAAATGAGAGAAGATTAAAATAATCTTGGAAGATAATGTGTTTGCTTTTAGATATGTTCAATTTAAAGTGATTGCAGAAGATCTGAGTCAAAATCTCTACTTGATAGTTGGCATGTGGGGATGAAAACTGAAGAAAGATGTCAGGAAATCAAGCTGTGAGTCATGCATCCTCATGGAGTTATTAAACATTTGAAAACAGATGATTTTTCTAAGGCAGTGTTTCTCAACTCTATCTTGTGTTGTTAAACACCCAGTCAAACTTAATTTTTATTGAGGCATTGGTACATGTGTGGCATGCAAAGCACCCTGGTGTGTATCAAGTCATGATGGTGAAGTCTAATCATTCTTTGTTGACATGGAAGAGTAAGTACATGGTAGCTGGTATTTATGGATACAGTCACTTCTATTGATAGCTCTAACACAATGCCTCTTAAGAAAATGTTGGTACACAGAAGTGAAGAACAGTAGAATTGTATTAAAATAGTTAAAAACTTACAGTAATATATTGATAAAATACATCTTTTGCACACACTGGTGATGGGAGATGTTATTCTGTATATATGTTTCTCATACTGGTTAATAAAGCTCTGTGGCCAATAGAAAACTAGATAGGTGGGGCTAGGAGACTAGGAGGAGGAAAGAGGAAGTAGAAGGAGGTCGAGATGTAGCCCAGGGAGGAAGGAGGACGCCTGCCGCGCGGCTCCCCGATAAGACGACCACGTGGAAATACTTAGATAAGTAGAAATGGGTTAATAATTAAGACAGCGCTAGCCCATAAACAATAATGGTAACTGGCCAACAGGATTGTATCAAATACAGAGTCTCAGAGTGTTATTTGGGGCTGGCGCGGCTGTGGGCCCACGAGGCGGCAGAACCAGCGGCCGCCTGCAGGGAAACCTGCCGTAACATAATGGTGTCAGAAGTGGAACTGAGAACTTTCGCTTAAAACTTAACAAAAGCTTAAAAAATAGTTTTTTTAGAAACAAAGGAACAGAGACTAGCAAGACTTCTTAGTAGCAGCATTTTCTCAGTTGGATTTGTTTTGCTGTAGACAGAGATTTGCACAGCTCCTTTAAGGGAGGTTTCCAAAATTAGCATAAACTGCAAAAAAGCCGCCTTGCTTTTAAAGAGCTCTGCTAACAATTCATTGGTGTGTACGAGAGCTGCAATGAAGGTTTACACTGTGTTTTAAAAAATACGCTGGCTTGGGAGAGAAAAAGAAACAGGATACAATGTTTTAAAAAAGAAAAAAGGAATTAAATGGATGGCTATGGTGGCACAAGCCATTAATCCCAGCACTTGGCAGACAGAGGCAAGCAGATCTCTGTGATTTCAAAGTAAACCTGGTATGCAGTAAATTCCAGGACAGATAAAAGTTACACAGAGAAACCTTGTCTCAAAATATGTAAAAATAGAAGTAGAAGAAATAGAGTAATAAAAAAGCCACGTAAAGATGGAAACCACAGAGAAATTTTGGATACTATAAGCGCTTCTGTTGTCTTTAAATTATTTGATTGCTGAGAAAATAACTACTGATAAAAGAAATGCTGCTAGATTAATTCAATTTATATATTTTAAAAATGCTTTGACTCCAAAATTTAAGCCTAAGAACAAGCTACTGGGGAAAAGGATTTCTATTTTTGTTTCCACAGAAAATGAAAAGCTATGGATTCTTTCCAGACTTATGTGGTTTGATCAAGCCAGACCCCCTGAAACAGTGCCCCAGATGATACAACATTCAAAGCAATTGAGACAAAGCCTTGCAGACTACTGTCAAGATTTCTGCGTCTTCTTAGGTCCCCCATGACAGCGCCCTCTACCAGCAGGAAGTAGTTTGGAAAGAACAACGCCCAAATTCCCAAATATTGTTTATAAATGTTTGTTTTCATTTAAATGGGCTTGTTTATAACTGGTTAATGACACAAGCAATCTTTTTAAAGGTAAAAGGGGAATTATGGTATAGATATGAATACTTTGCTTTGGAATGGATTTTCATTTATTGACACAAATTTAAGGTCAATTTTGTGATATGTGTATTTCTCCTCTTGTTTAGGTATTATGTTTATATAGCTCATTGGAAAATGTAATGTATAATTTAGTACAGATTAGAGAATTACCTATGATTGTCAAAACTTAGAGTTAAGTGACTTAGGATTTCTAGATATACAGAGATGTATTTGAGATGGATAGGCATTCTTCAAACCTTTCAAAGACCTACAGAATATGGCATTTAAAATGGTTTAGGGGTTTTCTTGACAGTGAGGCACAACTGCTCCTGGTAACGCCACCTGCATCAAAAAGGAAGATGGACATTGAAGAAACTTGTTACAAAGTTTGCTTCTAATATGGCAAGACTAGCCATTTGGGCAAGGTACTGCTCTTCTGGACTGTTTGACTTTATGTTGTAGAAACTGGACATGCAGGACCCACAAAGAAGTGACTGCTGATGCAAGATGGACATTGCTACAGGATTCCTGCTTCATGGAAAAGGCAGCCAGACATTCTGCAGGACACAGAGAAAAATGACTGACACACTGTCAATACAGGTGGACAGTTTAAAGTTTCCTGCTTTGTTGAGGAGTCTGGAGACACATTATGGCCTGTGAGCTGAAGATGGAACATTACAGAAGAACTTTGGGTGACTGACCAGGCAATGAGTTGTCTCTGTCATTTCTAGAGTTTATATATTATCCTTCTGTGGTCTTTGATGGAGTTGAAGACAGGTAGTTATGATTATACTTAGTTAGGATTAAAGATAAGTTACATATAGGACTTTAGACTCACAAAGATAGGATAGATGATATTTTCTTTAAGTCTTACAAAATGTTAATGGACTAAATATTGTTAACTGTGATTCTTATTTGATAACTGTTGAATGGTATATTTTGCTATGTTAAGGTTAAACCCCTTCTTTTACTTTAGACAGAAAAGAGGAGATGATGGGAGATGTTATTCTGTATATATGTTTCTCATACTAGTTAATAAAGCTCTGTGGCCAATAGAAAACTAGATAGGTGGGGCTAGGAGACTAGGAGGAGGAAAGAGGAAGTAGAAGGAGGTCGAGATGTAGCCCAGGGAGGAAGGAGGACGCCTGCCGTGCGGCTCCCCGATAAGACGACCACGTGGAAATACTTAGGTAAGTAGAAATGGGTTAATAATTAAGACAGCGCTAGCCCATAAACAATAATGGTAACTGGCCAACAGGATTGTATCAAATACAGAGTCTCAGAGTGTTATTTGGGGCTGGCGCGGCTGTGGGCCCATGTGGTGGCAGAACCAGCGGCTGCCGGCAGGGAAACCTGCGGTAACACACTGGTAATATTTTGTAAATACATTTTTATGGAAACCATTTATTTATCATAAAATGTTAGAAAACAAGTTTGGGATGTGAAAAATGATAGTGATGAATAAACACATGGATGAGAAAGTACCTAATGGATCAAACCAGTGGTTAAATGTATAGTGGATTTATAGTTAGTGGCTGATGGATAAGTAGACAGACAACAGTTTTGTATAGATACATCATAGATATGTGTGTGTGTGTGTGTGTGTGTGTGTGTTGAGAGAGAGAGAGAGAGAGAGAGAGAGAGAGAGAGAGAGAGAGAGAGAGAGAGAGATTTAAAAGGGACAAGTAAAGATTAAGGGGTTTAGAGGAGTAAAAATAAAAATAAAGACAATGAGGATAATTCTATTATAGCTAACAAATAAAAATATAAGCAAGAGATTATAGTCTATAAAATGTATTGAAGTAAGTACGGATATTGAACACTGAGAGACTGAAATTTTGCCAATAAAGTTTTCAAAGATGAGTTCAGCAGAATAGAAAAAATTGGAGCTATATAGTAAAGCATGGAGATGGGATTACCACATTGAAAGAAAAAAGAAGGTGCTAAATCATTCAAAACTTTTATTGGCTCAATTAAAGAGTGTTGATTAAAGAAATTTTTTTACAAAAGAAAACAGTATGTTCAGAAGGGTGGGTAGGAGACAGGTGGACATGCATAGAAATTTGAGATGTCATAGAAAAGAGATGCATGGGTCAAACAAAGGAGGTCAGCTCTGAAGTTTGAAGTGCATACTCTGGTCTCGAGGAAACCCTTTAATACTCATATCATGTGGCAAAGGAGGTCAGCTCTGAAGTTTGAAGTGCATACTCTGGTCTCGAGGAAACCCTTTAATACTCATATCATGAGGCAAAGGCCTTCATTCAGTAGGTTTGAGAAAGCTGTCAAAGTTGTTTATAATAATACTTTACATAGTCCCACTAGTGACCTGATGAACGTAGGATGTACATAGGGGGCAACCAATGCCCAACCAATGGAAGGCTAATGCAAAAGTGTACAAAATGATAGGATTTTGAACAGGGTAGTAGCAGTGGGGGGGGGAGTGACACAATTCTTAGGATTAAAGAGACTTTACGGGAAAATGAAAAAGATGCATTTCAGATACTGGAAAAGAATACCTCTATCAGCAATTATTTAACTAATTCAACACAGCAACCAGTACCACAGGAGCAGAGCGAGGTTTGCCAGTGTTTATTGGAGGCGAGATTGGAGTTAAATGTTGATGGCATTGATGTTTCTCAAAACAAATACTACTTTAGAGACCATCTTTCACAATAGCATATATTAGCCAAAGCTCTCATAAGAGACCTGAATTCAAATCCAGATTTTGCAAACATCACTTTATATATTCAACTTCTAGCCCAAGATGGTATGTGCATTTGTCCAGTGAGAAGGGAACTGGTAATCAGGCAACAGTCAAGGAGACATAGAATAGGTATATGCATATGAGAAATAAAACAGCAAAAACAATAGCCACCCAAGGTCAAACAACAGGAAGTTTTAGAGCAAAGGTCCTGAAGTAGAAATTTTTGACCCACAGATTATTCACTAAGGTTAATATTAATAGAACATTTTTAGTGCAGTGTTGGAAAAGGAAGGTAGGCTGTGAAGAGATGAAGAGCAAGGGGAAAGTGAATATTAAATTTTTCCATATACTCTTATTAAAAAATAATAACATCACAGAACTTAATAACAAAAAATATAGGAAACAGGACAAAAAAAATTATATTATGGACATGACAGAGGAGCAGAGAAGGGCAAACAGAAGGTCAAAGCTGAAGGAAGTTGAATACAAGCTTGAAATGTCTAATCACTCCTCTGTCCTACCCACTGCTCCAATGACCAAAGATGAGTTGTTATAATGCCATTATATTTCAAGAGCTTCGAATAATGTGTGACACACTGTTAACAGCCAATGCCTCTGTTAGTCAAGATATGCAAACTGCTGTAAACAGCTTCATAATTTCAGCCGCTTATCATGACAAGACCCAGTACTCCTCCAAGACACAGTCCAATGAGGATGAATGTGAAAATTCGGCTCCAGGAATCTTTTAGGGTCTCCAGAGCTCTTACAGCTCATATCCAGCCATCCCCCATAGTCTTTGGAGCAGATTAATGGATTCCCTCTGGCCAGCTCAGGAAACATAAAGAAAGAGAGTGAAAGAACAATGTAGGAGAATACCTTTAATACTCAGAAACACTGTGTGCATATCTTTGACAGTTCCATTGGCCAGATGTAAGTCTCAGTATTCCTTGTAAAAGGAGGTAGAACTGCGAGATGCAGCCTAGCAGTGATCCTAAAGGAAAAGAAAGGTACTGGGTGTTGTGATTACTGAAAATGCTATCAAAAACAGAATCTCAGTCAAATTCATTTGCTAAAAAGTAGAGATAATACAAAGGTATATTAGTAGAAACTTAGGAAAATTAGCTTCATGAGCAGGCTTGAGGCAAGCCTTCAGACCTCTATCATCTTGAGAACTTGTATAAGCATCAGGAAGAGATTCTAGAACACAAAAATTATTCTCAATTGATGTTTCTTACACAGCCAAATACTATTATAAACTTTGCAAACTTTTCCTCAGAATGCCTGCAGAGATCTCAAGTGTAATGTATCCAGATCTGAACAAATCTCCACCCTACCAAAAGTGAAACCACCTGGAGCCTTTACTAAGTTCCACTTGGTCAATGCTTTTTTGTTTTTTGTTTTTGTCAGAGGATAGATCACACCTCTCTTACTACACAATAAACAACAAATTAGAAAAATTATTGGCTGCACCTTTGAGCATACTGTACCTTCCCACTACCACCAGGCTACCTAGCCTTGCACCATAACTGGCCTTTGTATTCCATCTTTCCCCACCATCTTTCCAACCCCATAGCTAGAACAATCCTTTCACATGGCAGCTAAGGTCTAGAAATTATTCTGCTATGCAACTTTACTCTCATATTCCACTAACTCTGATTGATGTTGGATGTCAGTCTCTGGCTTCTTTGTCAACCGTCACACATGCAGGATTCATTTATATTCTTGATCTAGAACCTAAATTCTAGATGATGCCATGAACAAAACTCTCCAATGCTAGTTACCTATATGGCAAACTCTTGTCTCCATGTACTTGTCTCCTAATATGTCGTATTTTAAGCAATGTTTGAAGTGTACCCTGTGCATCATATATGAGAAACATTCCTTCCTCCACTTGATCCCTCATCCTCTTAACTTGTGCTTTTCTTCACTTCTTAAAAACTGTTCACCCTTATATAATGTATGACTTACCTAACAAGTATTTCTATTGTGTGATCTACCTCTTTACTTTTCGCCAGAGTATTAAACTGCATGAGATCAATAATCTGCACCTGGCCCATAGTAGATGTTTAGCCAATGTGCCAATGTTGATTAAGTGAAGTAAGGAGTTCATAACAATATGCATTCATCAGTAAGTAGGATTTTACCTTGAGCCCATACACTACCCACATTACCTGATATGGAGCAGTTTTATGGTATACTTTGCAAGTGATTTGATAATAATGATCCTAGCTGCAAAACAGAGAGCAACTTCAACCTTGTTGTGGTGCTTTTGTAACAGAGAACTTGCTTTTATTCTCCTGAATACTGATGTATTCTTCTTTGCTTTGTCCTTATAAAAATCCTCTGTTCCAAATTGTGTCTGAAAACTTATAGGCCAGCAAATGGTTGGGAGTTGGGTGCATACATCACTTACAGCTACAGTCATTTTCTCTCTGACTCATCTGGAAGAGGCTTAATTGAGTATTTATTCTTATGCTGCAAGATCCAAAAAACTTAACTGCCATTAAGCTGTCTACAGAAGCAAAACGAAATGGGGAATTAAGGCAATTATCAGGATGATGTGAACCAGAGAAAACATGTTTGCCTCAATCTGGATGTTTCTGGAAAACTTATTTTTGACCTAAATTATCTGAGTAATCCCCTCTTCAATTTCCATTTCATTTTAAACAGATAGACAGTAATTTAGTGCAGAGAGGACAGCCCATTTACATGGAGTCAGATGAGGAGTTCACTGGCAGGGTGTGGAAGGCTATGTCTTCTATTTTTGTTGCTAAAGGAGATAAAAGAGAGAAAAAAGTCTTTCTAAGGATATTTAAAATTAACAGCTGATTTATTGAAGGTATGCTTTGACACCTGCCTGCCTTTTGATCTTAACTAAAACAACTCTTCAATTTGAATTTCTTTTAGCTCCTGTTTGGGCTATGACTTTAGATCCATCCTTCAAAAAGGTATTAATCATTACACATTCATTCTGAATGATTGTGGGTAGAATTGGCAGGAGCGTGGGCTATTTTTGATTTACATGAAAGCCAATTCCCTGGAGCATGTCAATTTAACTCTGATAATGTGGGATTTGCAGGGGGCCCACTGCTCTCCTGGTACTTACTAAGTGGCTTTTATGGTTAATGACTTTTGTATGGTATCTTCTATCTCTTTATCCAAACACAGTACCTAGTAATACTGCTTACTGGTTTAATGTGACATTTGAGCTACAGGCCCTGATCCTCACCCATCACTCCCAGTGTCACACAGATTCCACAGCATTCAAAGGATGGTCTGAGCAAAGATACCAAAGTGTTGTGTCTGTCAAGTAGCCAGTCATTCTGTGGCTAGATGGGAATGAAGATTCATGACACAGATCTGTTACTTCCTCTGGGAGGAAAAGGACTACCTACACAAAGGCCTCAGAAGATACCTGATTCACACAAATGCACCTCACCTATTCAGTTGTCTCAAACACTATGTTTCTTCGGAAGTTGACTGGAATTTCAGTATAGAAAGACAAAAATATTAAAGTCAAGCAAAAAAGATTCTAATATTTCCAGAAATTGACTCAAAGACATGCAGAAGTTATATCTAGGCTGTAGCAGCCTAAAGAAAAAGGATACAAAAATGCAAATGTATTCCCTCTAGAAGTCAAGGCTGGTTTCTGATTTTGCCTTTAGGATTCCACTTGTCTTCGTCCTTAGCCGGCCTTCCCCTCATCTCTCTCTCTTTTCCATTATGAATTTCATCCCAAACTGACTAATCTCATTTGTGTGATCCCTTAGCCTATGGCTTTGGACTTTCCTTCTTACAGGCCTCACACATATTCTTCACGTTGTCTGAAACACACCTGTCTGCATTTCTTAAGCAAGCAAACCTCATTCATGCTTGATAGTCAGACTCAGAACCTTCTCAAGTGAAGTTTAGCATGATATAATTGCTTCCATTTCTGAATTAATATAGTTTAACTCCATTATCCTTCCTTCTCCTTTCTTTCTATGCCTCTGTTTTCTTGTAGTATTAAGAAGCAGTATAGAGACATTGGAACAAGCTTATCTTCATACCATGATGTATGGTTCCAAAATAAAGCCCATGACCATTTGTGGAGAATAAGAGCCCAGAAAGCTGTTGGTTTTGGTTATTCGCCTGTCCTCTCCACCTGAGCTAACTACTCCTGCCCTTTATGGCTCCTCTGTAGGTGTGAGCAACACAGAACACATTATCAGCCTTATTCTTCAATATTTTTTATAAGACTTAACTCTCTTTTGGTTACAATACTATCCATTTACTCCTACTGCTACACAGTGTTTTCAGTTCCTAGTTTAAAATTTACCAAATTTGTTTTCATTATCTTTTTGTCCGTTGTTTATTTTTTAATTTGGTCTATGTATATATCATATTTTAGTCAAATCTAACTCCACTCCATCCTCTTTTTCCCTCCCAGGTTTATGTTGTCTTATGGTTTTTTTTTTTCAAACAACTGAGTCTTTGTAGTGTTGCCTATAAGTGCAAGGGTATGAGACCAACTACTGGAGTGTAGGTAGCCTATCAAGGGCTGAATCCCTGAATAAATCTGTATGTTCATCACCCAGTAACCATCAGTTCCCAATTGCCACTCATCTAGGGATACAACTTTGTGGGCCTCTCTCACAGTCATGCAGGGATATGGGCTGGCTTAACTTTGTATAGATCTTATGCTTGCATACACAGCCCCTATCAGTTCTGTGCACATTGGTGATGACATGTCTGGAAAAAACTGTTTGACTGAAGATATCTACTACCTTTGCCTTATAATCTTACAATCACTAGGCCTTGCAGGAAACATTGTGATTTGGAAGTCCCATGTAGAGTTAACCATTCCACAATTTCTTGTTATTTTCAGATTTTACCTATTGTAGGTTTCTCTGCTAATTGCTATCAGCTGTAACATACATTTTTCTAATGATAGTTGCAAGATATACTAATCTATGGCATAAAGAATTTAGGAGGCAGTTTATTTCTATGTCCCTTTAGTAGAACAATAGTATTAGGCTCTTCCGTGGGGTTAAGACCTGGAAAAAGATAGGTTTGGGACCCAGTTAATGCTACCATACATGAGTTCTTTGTTGTGGAATGAGTTTTAAATCCAATCAGAAAGTGTTTGTTACTGTTCTTGTCACTATTATTCCAATAGACTGCCTTTGCCCTGACACAATTATTTTTTAAGAAGAGAGAGAGAGAGAGAGAGAGAGAGAGAGAGAGAGAGAGAGAGAGAGAGAGATCTTCCTACTTAGGATAGTACAATATTTTTCTGTGTTCTGTTCTGAATTTTTTGAGAAGTTTAATTCACCCAGAATCTCTACCATAGTCAGCTAGTCAGCTGCCTATAGTGTAGATATTGTTTTGGGTGCAATATATACAGTCACAATTCCAGCAGTTTGGAGCTGTCTGATGTGAGTGCTGGGAGCTAACTTGAGTCCTATGAAAAAGCGATAGTTAGCTTAAACTTCTTTTTTTTAACATTTATTTATTTTATGCTGGACATAATTATACATGCCTTTTTTTAATAAAAACAAATATTTAATAACAATATTTGGGAATTTGGGCATCGTTCTTTCCAAGCTACTTCTTGCTGGTAGGGGCGCTGTCATGGGGGAATCCTAAGAAGACGCAGAAATCCTGGCTGTAGTGGTCTGCAAGGCGGCATTGTCCCATTGACGTTGCTTCAACTTCTTAATCATGACTTCAGCCTCTGACAAACTACAGAGATACTGACGGTTTTTGAAATACCTTGAAGACTTCTCCTTACCATCATCTGTATTCTATTTGTTCCATGTCAGAGACATTTATATATGTCTGTCTTATATATGTCTGTCTATAGCTACCAGTATGTTTGCTAATTCCTTTATTATTTTTATGGAATATTCACTATTACAGGTAAATATTCACCTTAGAACTTGATAGAGTAAGTCTACCTTTTGATCTATTTTTCAAAGGCATATTAACTATTCTTACTCTATTTCTAAGTAAATTTTGGAATCCACTCTCTGATTCACAGGAAAATTTGCAAGGCTTTAAAATAGGGTTGCATGACATCTGTGTGTCAACTCACTGAAGATTTTAGGAGAGATAAAACTTTGTTCCTTTGATATCCCATGCATTGTCTGATTGTAAAATTTCATTTGGACACATAATAGCATTGTTGATATTTTATTGAGAGATTTACCTGAATAATTTTTCCTACTATCACATTAATATGGACCCAAGAGAAACTTTTTCAGCTGATACTTTGGCCAACAGTTGTCATAGTAAGAACATACTTGAGTTATTTATTGCACTAGTTGCTTCCTGTGTGATTTTGGACAAGTCAGTTTACATGCTCAGAACTTGATTTTCTGAACTGTGACTTGAGGAATATAGGAAAATGTGGTGGTATCTACAAAGTACTTTCCTGGAAAATACATAGTTCTGAATATTGTTTTTTTTTTGTTTGTTTGTTTGTTTTGTTTTGTTTTTTGCTACTACAACATATTTTTGCACTACTGATTTAATTGACTTTTGACTTCCTGCCTGAAGACAGTGATGTGTCATTAGTCACTTTATTATAACCCTCTGTAATATATAACATAGAATAGGAGGTTAAATTTCTTAACTTTACTCAGGGCACAAGACAGTTTTTAGTTTACCAATGATCATATAGAGAGGTTCTCACTCACTCATAGTAGCTGTTTTTAATTATATTACAACACTTGTCAGTTCTTGAAATTACATCTTTCCATGATATGTGTGCTTATTGGTTTATACCATACAGAATACTTCTCTGACTCAAATTAAGGAGAGTATCTGTGACAAGATACATCATTATAGAATATCCTCGTTACTTTTCATCAGCTTGATATAAATGGGAGTAATCTGAAAAGGAGAACCTCAACTGAGAAAGCCTTCATTCCAATGGGCCTGTAGTCAAGACTGTAGGGCACTCTCTTGATGGACGATGGATGTGGGAGTCCACTGTGAGTATTCCAGGTGTGGACAGGAGGTCTGAGATGTTGCAAGAAAGAGGTGTGAGCATCCCTGAAGAGCAATCCAGTAATACAGTACTGCTCCATGCCTGCCTTCTGCATCAGTTTTTGCCTTTTGAGTACTGCCTTGAGTTCCTGCTCTGACGTCCCTCCATGATGGACTATAAACTGTAAGCTAAAACAAACCCTTTCCTCTCCAGTTTGCTTTTGGTCAGGGTGTTTAATCACTGCAGTAGAAGCAAATTTAAGACAGAGAATATTCACTGAATTAAAAAAAAGTGATTTTCTTTTTAAACAAATCAAGAAGTAGGCGCTTTTCATGAACTTGCTCCTGTGCTGGTGCTTGTCATCTTTAAAAACGTTCCATTCTCAGTGCTTTCCACACTGCAACCCAGACACCATCATTGTATCCTGATTCCAGATCTCCTTTCAATCCAGGGTCTTAGGATGTCATCTTTACATTATGATATTACTGTGAAGTTTAGGCCTGGCCATCTAATTGCTTATAAATACCAATGAATATAAATAAAATGTGTTTCATATTATTCTGGCGCCTTACAGTTTGAAACAATCTCTGTAAGGCATCTGATATTCAGAAAAGTTTCTCTCTTTGTTTCTCTTAAAAGGACAGATTTTTCTTGCCAGCCCTGAAAGCACTTAGCTGTTTGCCCCATTTGTCAAGCAGGTACAGTGTAGATACCAACACTTTTTATGCATCAAGATTCATTCCATTCTATAAAGAGGGGAGTGTACCTTATCTTTATTAAGTGCTTTCTTTTTACAAAACGACTTTCTGAAGAATGAATTCAAATCCCTTGAGATTTAGAAACTTTTAGTACTTTTAACCCCAAGGAAAAGATACCATTTTCCTTTAAAGAACCCTTAAATTACCTAAATGCAGCACTTTAAACATTTTTTCAGATATCTTTTGGAAATGGTTCAAAAGAAAAGTATATGATGTTCCCATAAACAATTGGAGAAAACAAAATTCTACTGATGTCAAGAAAGTATTATTTACCTATGATTTCTCTATGAAGATTGAAGACAAAAGATTTACCATACACACATGCTAATGCACACACACACACACACACACACACACACACACACACACACACGGGAGGGAGGAGAGAGAGAGAGAGAGAGAGAGAGAGAGAGAGAGAGGAGAGAGAAGAGAGAGAGAGAGAGCAACAGTACTCAAATATGAGCAATCCGTTTGCAGGTCTTTTCCAGTCTTATTAACATTTACTTGATCAAAGACATGACTTCAAAGATATTTGTTCCTCCCACTTCTGCAAGATACTCTTTTTCATTGCATGATTTCCCTTTCAATGAAAAGCACTTTTTTTTTGCTAGAATAGATATTGTTATCATGTTTGACATTAAACCTTGCAGCTGCCCTTCCAAAGAGAGACTTTTCACTTTGCCTGTCTCTCTTGGATATATATATATATATATATATATATATATATATATATATATATATATCCTTGCAAACAACTTTATATATGGAGATATGATAGGAGAGTAATAGAGTAATATTTTCAAAAAGAGAAACTGGGGCTGGATTAAAGTGAAAATGATGGGTGAGAAAAAGCATGAATATGTGTGTGGACAGTTTGTGTAATAAAAAGCAATTAATATTGTCACAGAAAGCACATAAAATTAATCATGTATGAAACTTCCTCAAGAATGACAATGGTTTATAAAGAATTTTTAGTGTATGTGTAACACAGAACAATGCTTTAAAGTACAACAATTGCCCATATAAGAATTTTAAATATATAATACAATATTGGGAAGAGCAGTCCAAGAAGACACAGAGAATGGCTAAGCAGCTATGGACATGGAAAGAGTTTACAGATGGTGTTAACCTTGATCCCTAACATGAAGCACTCAGCATCCTTGTGCCCTACAAGGCACTCACTTCTCTGATTGTTCCACAAAGGCTTTACACTATCTCCTAGCAAAGATACTTTTTTTTCTCATGTTTGGTAATTTGTTTCTCGTGTTTGCTTCATTCAAGCACAGTATCAATTTTCCTACTTGACTAGAATACCCTTGAGGGCAGAGACACCTTCATTTTCATTTCTGGTTATCATGTATACCACCATATACCTAAAAATATATGTATTGAGTATTGTTTGTTAAATAAAAACCTTCTAAATACAAAGATCTCACACCATTCATCTATCTGTAAGTCTTCCCAGCACTGGGTAGAGTGTCCCATACCTAATTAATATTTAGAAAAGAAAACAAAAAAAGAACAGGGATGGGAGGCAGAAATCCTTTGGCAGGCATCATCTTGTTCTCTCGGGCACTACTCTGAATGAACAGATAATATCATCTACTCTTGACCCAATATAGGCTGCATGGTGACTGGGGGTGCAAGTAGTTACCCTCACATTTCTACTACTATTGTCTTGCACCTTCTTCACACTTTATCTCTGTCTTTGGTCAGTGTTTTATCAGTACTGGCTAACCTTTGTTACTACCTTAGAACCCCTTGTTTGTACTATAGAAGCCACATTGCCAGGCCCTAGAAACCCTGTTTGTGAAGAGGCCCTTGATCAGTAGAGTGAAAACAGTAAGAAGATGCCATCTGCATATCCTACTACATAGCTCAATTAGTTGATTGATTTGTAACACTTTAAAAAACATTTTCTAGGCAAAGCAAATTAGGAGAGTGTTTTATAATGTATTCAGTTTAATTAAAACTGCTCTGAGTGGAGTACTTTCCTTCTTGGTTTCAGAAAAAAAAATCACAAGGAGGTCACATATCATATTGATTTTTTTAAACCCCTAACCAAGAGTAAAATATCATTGTTAAAGATTGCATCATGTGGAAGGACACAAGTGCCCCTCTTTAAAATGTTTTCAGTAATGAGAATGTAGAAGATTAGGTAGCAAGAGAGGCAGAAGGATGCTGGCTTGGAAGGGGAACTTTAGGGGGAAGTTGGTAACAGATTCTGAATTTGAATAAGCAACAACACCTGTTCCTTGTTGTACATGTGCGTGTGCATGCACACACACACACACACACACACACACACACACACACACACACAAGTTTTTACCATCTGAATGGGGAAAAGAAAGATCCACAAGCATTCCATATGAATTCTGCAGTTTAGTAATGAGACAGAAAGATTAAATGTATATGCAGCCCTCTGCTATTAAGGAAGAGTACAGAAGCAGACTCCTGGTGCCTACCTTTTCCAAGTCTGGGTAATTTTGGATGCTATCCCGGCTTCTCCCAATCACACGTGCCATTGTTGCTGCCAGCCTTCCACCTCCCTATTCCTGCTGCCTGTCAGTCCCCCAAGTGCAAGCAGGCTCCAAATTGGTAGTCATCTGATTAAAGCCTCATGTTATTGGAGATATTTGCATCAATAATTATGATTTATTTAAAAGCACTTTGTTTGCATTGCTCTTGTCTCAGTTTCTTCTAAGCCAATTACTGAGAAATCAATTGTATTGGTATGAGTTTTGAAGTCATTTAGAACTTCAGAACATAACTGAAACACAACCCCAGGCCTAATCATTTTAAAAATAAAAAAAAATAATACATAATGAAGAGAGCATCCTGGGTGAAGCTACGCATCCTGAATCCTTTGTGCTTCTCTAGTGTGCAACCCAGTGATCAAAGTCCTGGTGTGGAACCAGTGATAATGACCTTTCAGGAGATTAAGGGCAATTCAATTGGAACTTCTGATGCATCCCATCTAGCTAGGGCATTCACTCATTCACAGTTGGCTAAACCTGACTCTATTGGATTCTTGTTCCTACCTAGAAGAAACTCACAGAATTCTACCTACCATCCCATAGCACAGAAGATATTTTTTCCTATCATGACTATTTGGGTGGGTAATTACCTAAATTTTCGTGAAATATTCCAAAATTGATCTGAATAATAGTGAATTCTATCATCTACTCTAGAAAATACCTCTAGGCACATCTCAGTCGACTCCTGCTGCTGTAACAAATACCAGAGATCAGTTAAATACAAATCAACAGATAAACTTTTGCTCTTGCATTTTAGATGCTGGAAGTCCATGGTCAAGATGCCAGCAAATTCTCTTCCTGGCCAGCTACCAGTTTCTCACTTTCATCTCATTGTTTCCTCATGTGGAGGAGCAAGAGGGGAAGGAACCTGCCATTTCTCTGGCCCTTTTTGTGAGGATGTAAAACTCTCATCATAGCCCCAATATCAAGAGATTTTTCTAAGCCTAGCTACCTTTTACAAGCTCTACCTGCAACACTATCACATATAAGATCAGTATACTCTCATATAAACTGCCAAGAACACCCTGACCCAAAGTCAGTGAGGTCCTAATTTCTCATCTGTAGTCCCTCTCAAACCACAGAGGGATTCCTAATATTGTCATTTACTTTTCACAATCAATTTCATAAAATATACAAAAGAAATAATCCCTCCAGTTTCTTAAGGTAGGCAGTTATTTTTAAGGGAATAAATAATTATTGTCTGTTCATTTTCAAGGCAGTTAATATTTTGTGGAAGTTATTAACATTAATCTCCAAGAGTATGCAATAGGGAGTTCTTCTGGATTTCAGAATAACCCACTTATATAACTCTGTCTTTTAAAGGACCCCCAAAGACATAGATGGTAAAAGATTGCCCCTACAGACACTCACTGATTCCTTAGCGGGTGATTCCACTAAGAATATAATGAGTTCAAGCACCAAAGAGAAGAATACTTGTGATTTTAAAGATTGTTAATGGGATGGAAGTCAAAATAATTGCCATTTAATTATAGAAATGTATACTTTGATGCACAAATGAATGATAGAAGATAATGACATTGGACACAGAAAATATTCTTTGGCTGCTGAGGACATTAAACAATAATTTACATGTTTAATTGAGTTGCTGTGAAAGGCTCATTGTGCAATTACATGTTCACTTAGGTGCTCAAATAGACACTGAGTGACTGTGTTTCTCTGGTACCTATTTGCCCAAATTGCTGCTGCAAAAAGTAAAAAATAAAAAATGGGTCCGGTTATTCATGTGTGGGACACCACATGTGATTGCATTGTACCTTGTGCTACAAATGCCTCTTGCCCTTAGGTTGATGGCTTAGTCTTGCTCTAAGCACTATTGCAGTGCAGACTATTTATGGAACAATATTGCCCTCTGGCAGTGAGGCAGCCAATGGTTTTAATAACTGTTTTATGTCATTTTGACAGCTTTTAAACTAGTCACACCCAGCAGTTTAAGCCAGAAGGGAGACATCAAGGAATGCCTGCAGGAGTTTTATATTACAAACCCTGTATGCACGTTTGTATTAGGAAAGCACTACAACTCCTGATGTAAAGGAAAGCTACCTTCCCCAAGAGGGAGACTGAGTTTTTGCCATGGTAAAGCTTCAGAAATGTGCAGATAATAATGCCAATAGTATGCCCACTAAACAAGCAGATGACATACTCCTTTCCCTCTGAGAGATCAGTGTGATCCACAGAGATCTCTGTAAACTGATCACAAACCGTATTCCTGAGATGCCTGCTGGACACTCATGGGATCAGAAAGGACTGAAGGGTCATATCCGATCCTTTGGATTGAGTTATCTTCAGGAGTGTCAGGGTTTTAGGAAAATGACCTAGAACAGCTCATTGAAGCTAGAGAAACGGAGGACTTGGCAGCTGGTCCCTGTTCCAGTATAGCTTTTTCAGCTGCCACTCAGTCACTCACACAGAGGTTTCCAAAGAAGATCCAGGTGGGCTTTGCCAGCTGGAACTAGATTTGCAGGGGTTGGGGGAATCTGCTATATTTAGTAGAGCAGCTTCCAGGACAGCTGATACAAGCAAAGCTCAGTAAGCACCCACCTTTTCAGCCCAATGATTGCAGAAAACCACTCTAGCTAGCTTCTTGTAAACCACGATTAGAGTAAAAGTATGCTTTGCTTGGAGACTCCAAGCAACCTCTTTTCACCATCCAGTGGAACAGAACATCCTCATAACAGCGATCAGAGAGAGGGGTCAGGAAGGCTCCTGGGATGGAAGGGCAGATAAAAGTAGCAATTCATCAATTCATGTTTTCACGTCTGGAATGCACATACCACCTTCCTGCAAAATGTGCCGAATTTCTTTGCTGGTTTTCAACTAACATTCTCTGTGCTATGTGGATGGAAACATACACCATGGCGGGTTAAGTACTTGTCCAGAAGGTAAAAGGCTCTTGATTTAATCTGTGGTGTCACAAAAGCCGGTTAAGTCATATATGGAAAATGCCAAGAGGCGAGGCCGCTCAGTGAGCAAAGCATTTACCATACATATGTGAAGATTAGGGTGCAGATCCCTAGCCAAATAGGCATAAAAAGAGCCTGTTAGCTCAGAACCAAGGCGGGACGAGCAGGAGAGCTATTGGCCAGAACCGGGAAACTCCGGATCCAGTGAGAGATCATGCCTTAAAAAATAGAGGACAATTAAGGAAGAAACCCCGTGTCACTTTTGGCCCTCCATAAAGGCATGTGCAGTTGTATACACAGGTGTTCCCGCACACATGCACCACATGAACACATTAAAGAAATATCAAAATCATTGGTAAATATGGAGAGGAAACAGCTCTGCTAAATTTAGAACACTGAGTCTAAATGAATCCTAGAAATTATACTGAAATAATGAAGCATCTGTAATGATTGAATTTACTATGTATATCTATTAGATAAATATTGAATTTTTAGGACATGTTCTTTCTGAAATAAGTTAAAGTGTTACTCAAGAATGTTTCCTATGAAAAAGGAGAGAGTTTGCCTTGGTAGATAATTTAAGTTAATTATTTTCTTCGCCTAGGAAATACACAGAAATAGGTTCAATTAGGTGATCAGTTGATCAGTTAGGAGATGCTATTGAAGCCTATTTTAGCTGACCGAGGAATATGCACCACAGAAATGGATCCACAACTTCTTTACATCAAAGGTCAAGAGAATGAGAGTCTCAAACATGGCGCTGATGGGAAACAAAAGAAATATGGAGGCAGTCTTGTAAAACGACAGAGTGGTGATTCCTGTTTTAAAACAGATCCAACTCAGCAACCTGAAGCACTACCACAGAGCGCATGTCCCAGCCCCCAGCAATTAATCCACAACCATCTTTCCAAACAATCTATTTCCCAAAGGTTTTAAAAAGACACAGGGCTTGGAATTTCTCCTACCAATGGCTGTCGGGACTCTCTCCACATTTACTGTTCCAAACTGTTCGACAAATTCCCCTCCTTCCATAATTACCTTTCATTTTACATCCCCCTTTTCAAGAGCTATGGGGGCTGGGCTAGGAGCAACACAGAAGGACATGTGTTCTACAATTTGTGTTTTGTTTGGCTTAGCTCCTGTTTATGGGCACAAGAGGCCTACTTCATATCTAAAAGCAAAACTTGGAGGAGATATTGCATATGCTGACTTTGACTGGGAGAATAGAAGCTTAAGCTGTTTTGAGACCTGAACAATGATAACAAAAATGATGCTAATTTTAATAATGGGAATAATGGTAACTGACATTATTTCATAGGAGTGCAGATTAATTAGTGTTCATAAGGTATGCTTCTCAATAGCTGACATTCTTTGTAGCCAATGTTATTTCCATTGAGCTCTTGTAGAAAAAAGGGGTCAGCTTTCCCTCAAATCCATGTTTTCTCTGAGCATGTGCTACTGTTATTTCTCCTGATCAAGCCTTAGGTTAGCTGTTGCCATTGTATTTTGAACCTTGTATGATTTTGGAGTTCTTCTTGCTAGAGCAGAGGATTGTATTTCCCTCCTTACTCTGATCTTGAATTGAGTCATGTGACTTGGCTTGAAGGGTAGAAGAAACAGAGGTGACCGCTTGCTGGTAGCTCTCATGGGCAATGGTTACTTAGCCTGACCAAGGATAAACAAGATAGAGTTTTCATGGTATTTGCTAAGTAGACCTTAGAAAATCCAAAAGTCTTTGTGATTTCTCTGCCATCCGAGTTTTAACACAGCCCTGTGCTCTCTGGGGGCTCTTGCCTTTGGCCTTCACTACAAACTCCCATTTACCTTTTAGGTGATGTACTGGTTAGTTTTGTCAACTAGGCACATCTGGGAAGGGAGACCCCCCAGCTGAGAAATTTCCTCCATCTGACACATCTGTGGGACTTTTCTTGACTGCTGATTCATAAGGGAAGGCCCAATCCACTGTAGTGGGTGCCATCCGTGAGCAGGTAGACCTAAACTATATAGGAAAGTTGATTGAGAAAAACAGAGGGAGCAATCAAGCTAGTGGGCACCATTCCTCCATTCTTCTGTGGACTCCCATTGCTGCTTCACACAAGATAGGCCATAACCTGTAAGCTAAAATAAACCTTCTCCCTTCCCCAATGTGCTTATGTCTGTTGTGTTGATCACAGCAAAAGGACCAAAGTAGGACAGTTGGGTAGAAACCTCAGAAAGTGAATTCTATATGCAATAGCTAACATTTAATAATTATCTTTCAACATAGACAAGCAAACTTCTACTGTTAGTTCCAACACTGAACCAAGGACTGTATTCTTACCAGCTTAATTCTTTTTCTATTCACTTTGTCTATTAAAAAACGTATGCTGCAATGCATGGATCTACTGAAGACTCATTTACCAATGACATATGATCTGACATGTATTACAGCAATTGTCCTTATAACAGTGTCTCATAGAGACTTTCACATACAAACTGCAAGTTGATTTTGATGATGGATTTTTATCATTCAGTTTTTTTGTTCTGTGTTTGATATTCTCATATACCGTCTGAATCTAGTTTCTTATGCTAAAGAAAGAAAATAAAAAGTTTGTAAGACCCCCTTATCCCAAAATGAATTAAACTGGTTTTCGACAACTACATCACAAGGTAGACATGGCAGACATAAACACATGTTTACATAGGTAGATGATAGTGTGCATATTCAGCATTACTTCTCAATATTGTAGCAAAAAAATCAGCAGAGTACAAGTACTTGCATATTTCATGCTTTTAAAAGTAGATGAAGCACAAATATAGATATTTATGGAAGCAATTATCATATTATTCTATTCCATCAATTTTTGTTTTGTTTGTTCCATAGCAGACAAGAATGGGATTCAATATGGGTTTATGTTATGTTCCCTTTGGCAATTTTTAGTAAACATCTGAGCTAGAAATTTATTTCTGAGGAGCAGGCTCTGCCAATAACAAGCTATTTTCATAAGCACCACTTCTATCCATTTCAATGGCTTCCTGCTCACCATGGGACTCGGCATCCTTTAGAATAAGAAACATACTGTCTTTAATTAAGTAAGGGATAAATGTCCATGCTTTGGCTAGAGGACTTAGTAGTCCTTTTCATAAATTGAACAGCTTCTATCCTTTTTTCTATATCTTAGTTCAGTAACTGGTTATTTCAGAAACAATGCAATAGCACTGACAGCTGTCAAAAAGAAATCAAGTTATTATTAACAAGTCTGCCATTTTCCAATCACGTTAATGACATAAACCTCAGTTTCTTAATTGTCTCATATGGGAGTTCTCTTTAGAAGTTTAGGTAGTTGAGACCCACCTGTGGGCTCCATCGCCTGATGAAAGGTCAGGAAAAGAAACTCTTCAGAGTCAAGCTTTATGACCCTCTCCACACCAAGAAAGACTTGCCTGTTATTTTTCACCCTAGATACTTGGTACAAAGATCAATTGCAATAATCTTCATTTAGGACCCTGTGGTAGCTGAATCCTGCTACATAACGAGCCACAGGGCCATGCTACTACAATGGCTTAAAAACAAATATGCAATGCATCGTTTTCTCTTCAACTTGAGAGGACACTCCAGGTGGTGTTTCACTTTTCATTTAGGTAGTAGTCTCACCTACATGGTAGTAAAAGAGAGCCACACAATAAGAGGAGAAATACAAGTGTACATAACTCTTTGAATAACATTAAGTTATGTTTGCTGCTAACTGAACAAAGGCAGTCACATAACCAAGCCCCCCCAAAAGGAAGAACTTTGGGCTTCTCATGAGAGAATCTGCAAAGAATTTATGTACATTTTGGTGACATAGGAAAATGGGCAATATGAAAAGTTCACTTTTTTCTGTTTCATATTATAATGTTACCAAAGTAACAGAAATTCATAGTTTCTCCACACAGGGAGTCTGAGAATTTTACGTTTTATCTCACACATTTGATCAAACTTGTATTAAGTATCTTTTTGGAGGAATAACAGAACACCAGTGATGCACCACCTAAGAATTCAGTAGTGCAATACCTCTGCATGTCCTAGGTGATGCCACCTACAACACATTCTTACTGATTTTACAGATTTATCGCAATCACTTCTTGGCAAGAGGATAATGAAGTGTGTGAGTGAAGGCAGACTCCAAATGATGGGTTTGATTGCTTGGGCAAGAGGATTGACTATAAATTTCTCATTTTGTCTTTGCTTATTTTAATTTAAGAAAGGAAGAGAAAAAGGCTTTCATACACCAGATTCCAAGTGGGTGATCCTAACTATTCTGCACTTGATTAGATATGAAGAAGGAAGAAGAGACTGAGTTACGCCATCCCAGAGATTATCTCAGTCCTGGGCATCCCGGATTCTACCACTGATTCTCTATTTCCACTTTGTTCCCATCTCTCACCAGGAATAGAAATGAAGGGCAAACATGCAGGCAAAACTAGAGGAAAGCAATGGTGCAATGTACCAGTTAGCTACTGATACCAAGTGCTGTATAACACACTATCCCAACTTTGTTGGCTTGTAATAACATTGATTTATTTTAGTGAAGATTTGCTGAAGTAGCTCTGATTGACAGGATGGGTCACTTGAGTAAAGATTCAGCCCACTCCATTTGTGTTAATCCCCAGCTCTCTTGGGATCAAGCAGCAAGCACCCCATGAGACATGCCCTTCTCCTGTCAAATAACACAAGCACTGAATTCAGCCAAGCACCCAAGCACACGTTTGATAGCACATCTGCTGACATTACACTGGGCAGAGAAACTCATATGATCAAAGCACAAATTCATGAGCCTTTAAAAAAGAAAAGGAATTATTTGAGTGGAAAAACTTTGTGTGTATGGCAGGGGGTAAAGGTGGTGGATCAACCCATACAGGGAATGTTCCATCCAGAGAAGCAAGCAGAGGCTTGGCTTCAAATACTTATATTTGGTCTTTCAAAAGGGAAGAGAGGAATGTATGATCTTGTGTCAAAATGTTTTATTGTTTTAGGGTGGGAAGTAGCTTACCTTTTAAAACTTATGTGTGGGAAAACGAAAACATCTGCAAGAAGAGGTGCATTTTGGAGACTTCCATATGTAACCTCTGATCAAAGGCTTCCTATACATGACCTATAATCACACACTTAGCAATTATTTAACCCTTTTTTGTGCTTCATGAGGTCTTGATTTCATCCTAGCTCAAGCAGAGCTTGCCAGTTACTTTTCCATGTCTTTGTGTAAAGCCTCTGCGCAGAAATAAAATTCAAGTATTACATTACCTGAGAACCATGTTACCCAGTACTCACCAGTAGCTTGTCCTGAGAAGCACAATGTTACCCAGTAGTCACCAGTAGCTTGTCCTTTGGTATCCTCCAGAAACTAGTTTCTATATGTATCCTCATGCCAAAACCCAGCAATACTCAAGTCCCTTACATAAAACGACAAGTTTGCAGGTAATCTATTTAAATGACAATTTTGCATCTAACCTCTTATTTAAATCATCTTTAGTTTCATAAAATCTAGTACAATATAAATGTCATATAAATACTACTATTTAAGGAATGATAATAAGTAATACAAAATTGCATATGTTTGGAACAGAGAGAAATTTGTTGTTATCATTTTACTCTGTAACTCAGGCTGGCTAGGAACTCACTATATAGCCCAGGTTAGCTTTTAGCTCATAATCGTCCTGCCTCAGCATCCTCAGTCATGGAATTATAAGCATGAGTCACCAAATTCAGTTTCCAGCTCCTAGGGTTTCCAAACATTTTCTATCTGCTACTGGACAAGTACATAAAAAAGGAACCCTTAAATGTAGAGATCCTACTCTACCTAACATTGATGTACTCTTCAATGAAAATGATGTTATTACCATTTTACAAAAACTAGGCAGGCTCAGAAAGATTATATCATTTCTCAAAGGTCTTGGGACTAAGGTCCAAGCAGAAGAGGCTAGATGACATAACTCTTGCCAAACTATAAGGAGGTCAACTGATTGTAGACTTCTAAAACACCACTGTTACAACTTGACTCCAATGTTAAATATATGGTAGGGTGGTATTTTTAACATCTTCCTTTTTGTACATTTAAATCCCTCCCCATTTCAATGTAGAAGTAACGGGAGCCCTGCAAGGTAATCACAAGGTGGCTATTATCCTTTCAGCTTGAGCTGCTCTTATGGCTTTGAATCTCATCCCCATGAGATGATTAAATGCTGATTATCTTGTGTAGAAATAATTGGTTTTGTTTGTAGATCTACTTGACCCCAAGTGATGAAGCAATTGTAGCATGCCACAGATGTTAAGTTGCAAAGCAGGGAATGTTACTGTTTTAACCAGAGAAGTATGATAATTCAGTATTTACAACATATTCCTAAAAACGAGGAGATGGGAATCCTAAGCGTGGTTCTGCTTCAGATCAACTATGTGTTTGGGGCTATGACATTTTATTTTGCACTAAATTGTTCTAAGAAATCTACAATGAAGATGGTAGCAATACCGAGAACTCCCTGGTAGAAACAGAATTGATCTGGGTTCGTATTACTAATATGCCAAATCCATTCCCTGTTAACTCATTCTAATAATCCAAGAACCATTGACCAAGTATATTACAGTGATTTATTTAGAATTTAATGGAACTATATGGCATTTCCATCACAAGTTTAATAAACTAAGCATTATAAACTTTGAAGTGTTTACATTTATTGTTTTGGGTTGTTTTGAAGATTGCTGTTGAGAGACATCCTTTTAAGAGGTGCTGACTCCATCCCCCAAATGATAAATAACACAGAATAGTAAATAGATGCCATGAGCAGCATTCCTCTTTATGAACAATCACTATGACTCCCCAAGCAAAGTCTGCAAGCGAAGAAGGAAGAAGATGAAGAAAAGACAAAGTTTCCATTTAATTTCCTTCCCCAGTATTCTCCTGCTGTGCTGTTTTTAATATCCCCCTTGGAGCAATGAGTCAAATGCCTTCCACCAAAGGAAAGCAATAGTGATAGACATTTGGCACATAGTAAAAATCCGTATGATTTCATGGCTGCTGAAAAGGAAAATATTTTCTCTCTTTCCCTTTTCCTGTGTTCCCTTAATGCAATAAAAGTAGCTTCCTGTGGAGGTCAAAGGATTCTGCAATTCCTCTTTCCTGTGCCCCCAAGATAGTTAGAATTGCCGGTTTCAAAATTTGCTCTTTGTTTGGAAGAGTTTTAATGGCTAGTTATCAATTGGGTTGCCTAAAGGAGGCAAGTTATCTATATGTAAAAGGGGGAAGCTATAGGAATGTGGCTATAAATGCCTCAGCCTCTCCAGAGATTTCTATAATTGCTGTTTTGAAATGCTCCCCTGGAGTTGCAGCCCCAGGTTTCATTTTTCTCTCAGACATTCCTGCTTTGGGTTCTTTTCTTCATTGGACTGTGTCACTTAGATTTCCAGTTACTCCATTATCCTTTGGGATCTCAGAGGCTACCCCCAAAAGACCCATGTCTTCCTCTGAACATTGACAGAGACTGAGGTCCCAGAGTCACAGTGTTTCCTTCCTGCAACTTCCGGCAGTGAAGGAAGAGAAAACTCATCTGAACCTGAGAGTCAGGCTGAAGACCTGGGAGGAACAGGGGCCTGTGAGGCAGGGGTAACAGCCTACTTGGCCTCCCCTGGTCCCATCACCGCCTCCATAAGAAGACCTAAGAGAATCAAGAGCTAAAGAAAAGGAAGAAAACATCTCATATGAGAATGCTCTATATTTCCTTCTATTACCTTTTATACTGGGGCAAACAAACATATTAGCATCCTAAGAACAATGACTCTAAATATAACAAATTTAAGTTGATTTTGAATTTGGCTCTATTCACATTTCCATTGGCATGAACTCTGTGGAGTTTGCTATGAAGAGTCAAGGGTTATATGAAACTAATGGGTTATGAAACATTGGAAGGTGAAATCCATGAAGATTATGGGGAGGGTCAGATAATTCCAGATTCAGAGCTCATAAAGAGAACAAGATAACCTCTGAACAAAATTCTTATTTCAAAGCACAAACTACCTTTCTTGAGCTTTAGAACGTTTTCTTTAGAGTCCCCATATAAGAATATAGTTAACATTTCATACATACTAGAGCAATCCTATGGTTGGACTTATTTTCACAATAAATCCAGGCCAAACTTTCAAGCACACACCTGTGACTATAGCAAGCCTCATGTCAAAGACTTGAAGTTCTAGGAAAGATTCCTTTCATTTGTCTGGGTAATAAGATTGCCTTCATTTCCACAGTATTTTCAAGCACAGATGAAGGTATCAATGGTTCTTGACAGATGAAAACTCATAAAATTCAGATTTTTATATGTAGTAACAGTAATTATAGAGGAAGAGGTCATAAATTTCAGCATGGATGGGAGACACAGAAGGGGTTGGGAGAAGAGTGGAAGTGATACCAATACAGCACTTGTGACTGAAATGCTCAGAAAAAAAAAAAACCTAATTTTTAAAAGCCTGTCTTGTAGCTTCTCTTAGGAGACCAAGACACAAAAGCCCAGTCATTATCTCCACAGCAGCTTCGTGTTTTGGAAGCAGCTCGTATTCACTAGGACTGTGTAGTACATGATAACTCTTGTCACTCTTACCTGTTTCTTTGACCAGCTTGGCTACTATAGTAGTTGTGTTCATAAGGCAAGCTTTGTCGAACCAATAAAGCTCTGTGAACTGATAGACTCAGAAATGTTTTAATCTATGTCTCAAATTCCCTTCCATGGTACCTCTTCTAGGTCACCCTGGTTTCTCCCCACATCTCACTGCCTCCCTAAATGCTTTTCCAGTTGGAACATCCCAAGCTGTCATCATGGTCTTGGCTCAGACTAATTCCATATTAACTTGGCAATCATTTAAATCAAATCACATAATAAAACAATTGAATCACTATGATATCCACTGATATTCTGCTGCACACCCCTACCAGAACATATTCTTTTAATCTGAGTGTGGAAGTTTTATTTTGAAAGCTAATGTTTTGTATATTCAGGGCAACTGTATATGCACTCCTAAAACAAGATTTTGTTTTGTTTTGTTTTGTTTTTTCCAGTATGGTGGAAAGAAAAGAAAAAAACAAAGATAAGCTAAACTTTATACTTTGATTACTCAAGAAAAGGTGTTGATAACACAAATGCTTTGAGGTAGGCATTGATTATGTTTAAGAGCCCTAAGAGGATTTCTTGGAAGAGATTACAATCACTATAAGCAGTAAGCACTGCTCACTTACATGGAAGGAAAGTAACTGTTGAGAGGGATAGAAACCCCCTAGTAAATATTAGCTTGTTCATTGTCCAATAACTGAATGGACGTTGAAATGCCAGTCATTGTAATCCAATGACAGACTCTGATTTAAAGAAATGCTTGTAATAGGAAACACTTTAGAAATCTAGAGTTGTGTTCTTTTATAATTTTTGTTAATATTTTTATTTAAATTTGAAACAAGCTTATTTTACATGTCAATTTCTGTTCCCTCACCCACCCTACCTCCCCTGCCCTCCCCCCCAACTCCCATCCTATCCCCTTTCTGCTCCCCAGGGAGGGTGAGGCATTTCATGGGGGATGTTCAAAGTCTTTCATACCATTTGGAGTATGCTCTAGGCCCTCCCCCATGTGTCTAGGCTGAGGGAGTCTCTGTCTATGTGAAATGGGCTCCCAAAGTCCATTCATATGCTAGTGATTAATAATGTTCCACTACCAAAGACCTCATAGATTGCCCAGTCCTCCTAACTAACACCCATGTTGAGGGTGTCAGGGTCAGTCCTATGCTGGTTTTCCAGCTATCAGACTGGGGTCCATGAGCTCCCTCTTATTCAGGTCAGCTGATTCTGTGGGTTTCTACAGCCTTGTCTTGACCCCTTTGCTCATCACACCTCCCTCTCTGCAACTGGACTCCGTGAGTTCAGCTCAGTGTTTAGCTGTGGGTGTCTGCTTCTGCTTCCATCAGCTACTGGATGAAGGCTCAAGGATGGCATATACAGTAGTAATCTATCTCTTTATCTCTTTATCGGGCAAGGGCATTTAATGTAGCCTCTCCACTATTGCTTAGGTTAATTGGAATCATCCTTGTAGATCCCTGGACATTTCCCTATGATGGCTCCTTCTATTATGGTATCTCTTTTCTTGCTCTTCTCTATTCTTCACTGAATCAATTTTCCTACTCCCTCATATCCTCATCTACCCTCCTCTTCTCCCATTCTCTTTCTCCTAACTCCCTATCCTCTCCCCGCATGCTCCCAATTTGCTTGGGAAATATTGTTCTTTTCCCCTTCTCAAGGGGAACATGTATTTCTCTTTTAAAGTCTTCCTAGCTTTTCAGATGGTATTGATTATAGGCTGTTGATCTATGTCTAAAATCCATATATAAGTAAGTACATACCATGTTTGTCTTTTTGTGACTGGATTGCCTCACTCAGAATGGTTTCTCTAGTTGCATCCATTTGCCTGTGAATTTCACAGTACCATTACTTGTTTGTTTGTTTGTTTTTTAAATGTGTGTTTTGTTTTGGTTTGATTTGGTTGAGTAGTACTCCATTGTGTAAATACACCATATTTTCTCCATCAATTCTTCAGTTGAGGGTCATTTAGGTTACTTCAAGGTTCTGGTTATTACAAATAATATTTCTCTGAATATAGTTGAACAGATAGATACCCTTGTTGTATAAATGTACATCTTTTGGGTATATGCCTAAGAGTGGAATTACTGACTCTTGTGGTAGATTAATTCCCATTTTCCTGAGGAACTGCCATACTGATTTACAAAGTGGCTGTATAAGTTTGTACTCCCACCAGCAGTGGAGGACAGTTTTCATTTCTCCACTTCCTCTCCAGCATAAACTCTTTGGTGTTTTTTTTTTTTATTTTAGCCATTGAGACAGGAGTAAGATGCTATCTGAGAGTTCTAATGATTTGCACATCTCTGGTGGCTAAGGATGTTAAGCACTTTCTTAAGTGTCTTTCAGCTATTTTAGATTCCTCTATTGAGAAGTCTCTATTTAGTTTCATAACCCAGTTTTTAATTGGATTATTAGTTGGAAACTAGCTTTTTCACTTCTTTGTATATTTTGGAAATCAGCCCTCTGTCAAATGTGGGGTTGGTATCTTTTCCCATTCTGTTGGCTGCCATTTTGTCTTGTTGACTGTGTCCTTTACCTTGCAGAAACTTTTCAGTTTCAGAAGGTCCCATTTATTAATTTTGATCTGAGTATCCATGCTACTGGTGTAATTTTCAGGGAGCGGTCTCCTGTACCAATTAATTCAAGGGTACCTCCTACTTTCTCTTCTAAGAGGTTCAGTGTAGCTAGATTTATGTTGAGGTCTTTGATACATTTGGACATAAGTTTTGTGCATGGTGATAAATATGAATCTATCTGCAGTCTTCTACTCACCATCCTCCAGTTATGCCTGCATCATTTGTTGAAGATGATTTTTTTTTCTATTATGTAATGTTAGCTTCTTTGTCAAATATTAGGTGTACATAGGTGTGTGGGCTAATATCAAGGTTTTCAGTTCTATTCCATTTGTCTTCCTGTCTATTTTTGCACCAATACCAAGATTTTTTTAGGGATATAGCTCTAGGGATAGAGCTTGAAGTCAAAGATGGTAACGCCTATGGAAGTTTCTTTATTGTACAGTGTTGTTTTGGCCATCCTGGGTCTTTTGTGTTTCCACATAAAGTTGAATATTGTTTCTTCAAGGTCTGCGAAGAATTGTGCTAGGATTTTGGTGGGGATTGCATTGAATCTGTAGATTGCTTTTGGCAAGATTGCCATTTTTACCATGTTGATCCTACCTATCCAAGAGCATGGGAGATTTTTCCATTTTCTGTTATCTCCTTTAATATGTCTTTAAAGACTCACATTTCTTATTACATAGGTCTTTCACTTTTTTGGTTAGCATTACTCCAAAATACTTTATATTGTTTGTGGCTATTATAAAGGTTGATGTTTCTCTGATTTCTTACTCAGGCCCTTTATCTTATGTATATAGTAGGGTTACTGATGGTTTTTTTTTTTTTTTTTTTTTTGAGTGGATCTTATATCCTGCCACTTTCCTGAAGGTGTTTACCAGCTGTAGGAGTTCTGTGGTAGAGTTTTTCAGGTCACTTATGTAAACTATCATATCATCTGCAAATAGTGAAAGTTTGACTTCTTCCTTTCCAATTTGTATCACCTTGATCTAATGAGATGATCATGTGGTTTTTCTTTTTCAGTTTGTTGATATTGTGGATTACATTGATGGATTTTTATATATTGAACCATCCCTGCATTCCTGAGATAAAGCCTACTTGGTCATGGTGAATGATTTCTCTGATGTGTTCTTGACAGTATTTTATTGAGTATTTTTGTATCAATGTTTTTGAGGGATATTTGTCTGTAGTTGTCTCTTTTAGTTGTGTCTTTGTATGGCTTGGATACCAAGGTAATCACAGCCTCATAAAAAGAGTTTGGCAATGACTCTTCTGCTTCTATTGTGTGGAGCATTTTGAGGAGTATTAGTATTAGCTCTTCTTTGAATTTCTGATAGAATTTTGCACTGAAACCATCTGGTCCTGTTTTGATTTTTGATTTTTTTTTGTTATTGTTGTTGTTTTGTTTTGATTTGTTGTTTTGTTTGTTTTGTGTTGGGGTGCTGGGAAACTTTTGATTACTGCTTCTATTTCATTAGGGTTTATAGGTCTATATAATTGCTTATCTGCTCTAGATTTAAGTTTGGTAAGTGATATCTATCCAGAACATTGTCAATTTCCATTAATTTTTTTTTAATTTTGTAAAGTACAGGTTTTCAAAGTATGACGTGAAGATTTTCTGGATTTCCTCAGTGTCCATTATCATGTTCCCCTTTTAATTTCTGATTTTGTTAATTTGCATATTCTCTCTCTCTGCCTTTTGGTTAGTTTGAATAAAGATTCATCTATCTTGTTGATTCGAAGAACCAACTCGTTGTTACATTGATTCTTTGTATTGTTTTCTTAGTTTCTACTTTATTGATTTCAGCCCTCAATTTGATTATTTCCTGGTGTTCACTCTTCCAGGGTGAGTTTGCTTCCATTTGTTCTAGAGCTTTCAGTTGTGCTGTTAATACTCCATTTTCTTCATGTGGGCACTTAATGCTATGAACTTTCCTCTTAGCACTACTTTCAGAGTGTTCTATGAGTTTAGGTATGTTATGTCTTCATTCTCATTTAATTCTAGGAAGTCTTTAATTTCTTTATTCCTTCCTTGACCCAGGGATGGTGCAATTGCACATTGTTCAATTTTCATGATTTTTTTTAGGGTTTCTGCAATTTGTGTTGTTGTTGAATTCTAACTTTAAAGCATGGTAGACTGATAAAATACAGAGAGTTATTCCAATTTTTTGTACCTATTAAGATTTGCTATTACTGATGAGTATGTAGTCAATTTTAGAAGAAGCTATATTCTTTTGTGTTTTGATGGAATGTTCTATGAATATCTGTTAAATCTAACAGGGTCCTAACATCTGTTAGTTTGTTTGTTTCTTTGTTAAGTTTCTATCTGGTGGTCCTATCTAGTGTTGAGAGTGGAGTGTTGAAATTTCCCACTATCATTATGTAAGGTTTTATGTGCGATTTGAGTTTTAGTAATCTTTCTTTTATGACTATGGGTGCCTTTGTATTTGGGGAATAGATGTTCAGAATTAAGACTTCATCTTGATGGGTTTCTCCTATGATGAATAAAAAATGACCTTCTTCACCCCTTTTGATTGATTTATTTTAAAGTCTAATTTGTTTCTTGGGTTCATTTGATCGGAAAATGTTTTTCCAACCCTTAACTCTGAGGTAACGCCTCTTTTTGAAGTTGAGGTGTTTCTTCTGTGCAGCAGAAGGATGGGTTCTGTCTTCATATCTATTCTGTTTACCTGTGTCTTTTTATAGGTGAGTTAAGACCATTAATGTTGAGGAATATTAATGACCATTGATTGTTAATTCATGTTTGTTTTGGATTTGGTGGTGGTTGTGGAATTGTGAGTGGATTTCTCTCCATTTTTCTTTTGGCTGTTGCTAAAGTGGGATTATCTATTGCCTATGTATGTTTTTGTGGGTGTAGTTAACTTCCTTGTGTTGGAGTTTTCCTTCCAGAACTTTCTGTAGGGCTGGATTAGTTGGTGTGTATTTTTTTAATTCTGGTTTTCTCATAGAAGATCTTTGTTTCTCCGTTTACAGTGATTGAAAGTCTATGCTGGAATCTATGTTCTCTTGGTGTTGGTAGAATATCTATCTAGTATCTTCTCGCCTTCAAAGTTTCTAGGTAGAATTCAGGTGTAATTCTGATAGGTTTGACTTTATATATTACTTGGCCTATTTCTTTGCTGCTCTTAATATTTTTTCTTTATTCTGTATGTTTGGTGTTTTGATTATTATGTGGCGGGGGACTTCTTTTATGGTCCATTCTATTTGGTATTCTGCAACCTTCTTGTACTTCCATTGGCTTGTCTTTCTTTAGGTTGGGAAAACTTTCCTCTATGATTTTGTTGAATATATTTTCTCAACCTTTCAGTTGAGTTTCTTTAACTTCTTCTATACCTATTATCCTTAGTTTTGGCCTTTTCATGGTATTCCATATTTCCAGGATATTTTGTGTTAGGGATTTGTTGGACTTAAATTTTCTTCGATTGATGAATCTATTTCTCCTAGGGTACCTTCAATGCCTGAAATTCTCTCTTCCATCTCTTGTATTCTGTGTGTTATGCTTGTATCTGCAGTTCCTGATCATTTACCCAGATTTTTTATTTCCAGCATTTCCTCAGTCTGTGTTTTTGTTTTGTTATTGTTTTTGTTTTTGTTTGTTTGTTTGTTGTCTTGATTTCTCTATTTCAGCTTTCAAACCTTGCATTATTTGATTATTTCTTGCAATTTTTGGTTTGTCTTTTCTTCCATTTCTTTAAAGGATTTTCTCACTTCCTCTTTTAGGGTTTTTATCATCTTCATAAAGTTGTTTTTAGGGTTATTCTCTTCTGCTTCATCTGTGTTGAGAAGTTCAGTTCTTGCTGATGTGGCATCCCTAGATTCTGATGGCATCTTATTGATCTTTCTGTTGTTGACTGTGTTCTTATACTGTTGTCTGCCCATCCCTTCTTCCAGTGTGTACCAGTGGGGTCTCTCCCTCTACTGTTGGGTACAGGACCAAGGTTCTTTTTCAGTGGGTGTAAGCAGGTCCGATACTCCGACGACTCTTCTCTTCTAGTGGGTGGGTGGTGAGACTAGGGCACTGGTATACTCTGAATGACCTGGTCTGCTGGAACCGGCTCCCCTATCATGTGCGGACCCCAGGCCTCAGGAGGCTTCAAGCAGGGCACCAGAAGGCAAGCTCCACTGGTGAATGGAGGCAGGACGGTAGACTCTCGAGGGCTGGTCCACCAGGACAGACTCTCCAGCATGCAGTTCCCAGTCCTCAGGAGGCTCTGAGCAGGGCCTAGACCTGTGTTCTTTATATGGTTGCTTTGGAGGCTACAGAAAATTAAAAATGGATGGATTTTTCCTGCTTCTATAACATAAATGTTGTGATACAATGTATGTATAGTTGTGCACGCATGTAGACATATGTGGAGTCTTATGAAACCAAAAGAGTCACTTCTATTATTTAGTGTGATATTAAGAGGTTCTGTTTATTTACACTGCTCTTGAAGATAAAGTTCTCACAGTGTGAACACAGAATTCAGAAAACTGCTATGCATTTCAGCTCTGTGTGGAATTTTCTACATGGTAAATCTTTTTTCATCCATCCTATTGCCTAGTGGCATAACCAGGCTAGAATGCAAGATAGAAACCTGTAGTAAAATGGTTTTTTTGCAGTTTATTTGGCTAATAGTTCTTGCAATTTTACATGCAGACACTGTCCCAAGCTGTCATTTTCACCACATACCTTCTAATGAGTATTGTGAAATCTGTATCCCTTATGCTAGAAGTTAGGATAAAAATACTTACAGAAGATAAAAAAAATTGGCCAGTCATAAGGCTAAGAAGTACAACATCAGAACTCGAACCCAGTCAAGTCAGATTCCAGTTTTGCTAATTGGTCTCTTAACCATGTGGTTCTCAACCTGTGGGTCATGACCCATTTGGGATCATATATCATGTATTCACATTAAAATTCATAAAACTAGCAAAATTACAGTTATGAAATCATGACAAATAATTTTATGGTGAGGGGTCACTAAAACATGAGGAACTGTATTAAAGAGTTACAGCATTAGGAAAGTTGAGAACCACTTTATAACCTCGTGGCCATTTGTTTTCCAGGACAGTGAAATATATCACAAAATCAAATTTGTTTTACATATACCCAAAACATACTTTATGCTAAAAGGCTTATTAAATGCTCAAAAGTACTCAGAACTCCATTGTAAATGTGGATGTTTGTGTATCTGTTGCTTCCCCAACTTTGTGTATATGATTGAATAATTATATCCAAACCAACATAAAAGTAATTCTTGCTTTAAAATTTTTAAGGGCTAATGACAAGATTTGGTGAGATCATTTTAATGCCTGGTTTTGAGTTTTACATGTCATATAGGATGAAACTTTAAAGGAAAAAAAAACTTACCCATAAATATTTTATGTGAGGCATGGACGTTAGAACATACAGAAAACCAAAAATAGACTAATAGCATACGGATTCACTGGGGAAAGGGATTTTGTCCACTCCTGCTGTACGCCCTGACAGTTACACAGAGAGATGTGTGTAGCATTATTGTATAGATTTTGCTGAAACTCCCCACAGCCAACACCTGCTTCTTCCTGTATACCTTTTTCTCTATTTTCCTAAGGTTTAGTGATTCTCAGGCTGGCTTCCTTCCTTGCTCTTCTTCTCATTCTACCTCTTCTGCCATTTCATCTCATCCTTGCAGCCATCTACCCTTTACACTTTTGCACCTCATCTGTATTTGTGTAACTTCCAGATTCCCATCACCATCTAATGAGGCTCCAGGGAAGTTAAGGTCTCCAACCACTTGCTTGGTGATCCTATTTTAATTCCCCCAAAGCATGTTCAAGGCAACAAGTTTGCAACTTAACTCACCTACCACTACCAAAGTATATACTTCTCAAACCACTCCCTGTGACTAGGCAACACTGCCCGGTCTTCTTGATAAAGTCTGCGAACTTAGGCCTTAATCTCCTGCCTTCTCTCATCAGGAGCATTTAATCAGTAAGCCACATTTGTCAAAGCCACCAGATTTTTCAAAGCTGCTTGAATTGCTTTCACTTTTATATTCATTCATTATTTGACCTTCCTATATTATCTTCGGAAGAAATGGGAAAAGGCCAACTTGGCACATTTCTCTTTTTATTGTCTTATTGGGCCTGAGACAACTTTACATCTATCTTGACTCCAAACTTCCTGGCCTTCCTTGTGCAAGTGAGCTTCCACCAGACTGACTGAGGAATCTAATACACAAATCTGACTGTGTCTGTCCCACAACTCTCTGCATAATGTACAGGGAATAGTCTAAAATTATTATCATGGTTTAAAAGTTATTATGAATTCCATGCCTCTGGGCTCTTCTTTTCCTCTCTCCATATTTATTGTGGATGTGTTCTATTTCTTAGTTTTCTCAATGCACCATTACACTCACAGCTTCTTCACCTCCTCATTTGTCATGGACATTGGCCTTGATTCCAATAACCACAGCAGTAGACACATGGAGTATTCACATCCTTCCTTTGAACTACATTCCTGATTACTACTGTTGGAGAAGTTATTCAGCTGTCCCTATTCTTATTT
This sequence comes from Cricetiscus sungorus, assembly GCA_030556225.1. NCBI lineage: Eukaryota > Metazoa > Chordata > Mammalia > Rodentia > Cricetidae > Cricetiscus > Cricetiscus sungorus. Next base: position 76,591,055 of record JANBXA010000372.1, read on the forward strand.
CTGTGTATAATGGGCTTCAATTGTTGCATGTGTAATAGTCTGTTGTACTTCTGTTTAATTAATGTTGTATTATAGTTATTTGCCTAATAGTTTAAAAAGGTTCTAGGGATTGCTTTCCATCCATTTGTTTATTTCTAAGAGCTAGGGTGATTCCCTTCACATGATATATACATATATGCTATTGAATAAATGTATGAAAGGACAGTGAATAGCATTTCAGCACACATAACATTATCTTGTTTTCATTTTATGTGCAACAGAATTTCCAAACTCGGAGGGTGATTTTAGGAATCTTTAGACAGTGAAAATTTTAATGACCAAATGTATTTACGTATTATATTAACTGGGTATCTGCCACTCAATATATCTTTCCCTATGCAGTTACAAAGGTATTCACATGACTGGACATATAGAAGGAAAAGAAGTTATTTGACATAGTTGGCTTTATTTTCCTCACCTATAAAATGAGACAGCAATACTTTCAATATCTTACTATTATGATGACCACTGAATTCTTATACCTAGAATGTGGAACAACTGTAACACATCTCAGTATCCCCTGAGGTAAGTACCACTGAAATGATCAGTATCATCATGAATGGAGAAGATGGGGAAGGACAGAACCCTGTGTGAATTCTCTCATTGGCATTTTCTGGTGTATTCAGAATGTTAGATGCATTTGTTTTCAAATTTCTTTCCTTGTGTGACCACTAAAAAAATGATTCACAGGTTTTAATGTCTAAAGAGGTCAAGAGAGAGATACACATTTTTTTCATGGAATGTCCTGCTGCTGCTAGTTTGATCTATTAGTACCGAGCCAAGAAGGACAAGAATGAGGAAATTTCCAAACAAGAGAAGTCAAGCTACTTGGGTCTTAAACTTCCACCTGTGCCTTAAGCATTATTGACTCCAGAATTCAGAGTACAATGAAAGAAAGACCTAATGTATCTTTCCTAATGCATGAGAACATGGTTGAATATTTTCAGTGAATACCATCACACTTGAAGGAACCAAACATCAAACCAAAATAGAAAGAATGAGCACTTAGATCACACACACACACACACACACACACACACACACACACACACACACATGCACACACGTATACACATTCATATGTGTGCATATATACATTTGTGCATGTATTTTGTTAATGTTGTCTGACTATTTTCCATGAACGCATGTATGTGTACCGCTATCCATGTTTGTGTGTATGTACACACACAACAAAACACACACACACACACACACACACACACACACACACACATCTATTTTCTTAAATTTGTGTGGGATTTTCTCTGAATTTATGTATACGCATGCATTTATGCCTTGTCCCAGCATAGGCTAGAAGAAGGCATCAGGTCTCCCAGAATGGGAGTTACAAATGGATATGAGCTGCCATGTAAGTACTAGGAATTGAACCCAGGTCTTCTGGAAGAACAGCCAGTGCTCTTAAAAAACTGAGCTATCTCTCCAATCCCTGTCATTTATATTGTGCAATAACTGTGATTTTCTGACATAATATAAAAGTTCTAGACACTAAGAATTCTCTTCAATCAAATCGACCAAATCTTAAGGATATGAGTAAAAGAAGAGGGGAAGGGAGAAGGAGTGTTTGCAGAGAACTGGGAAAAACAAACAGAAATAGCAAAAGAGCTCTAAGTGATGATTCCATTTTAGTTGCTCTTTTAATAGTCAGATCCCAGAGGGATCCAGAGAATTACTGAGAGACTTGACATTATTATTCAGAGAACATTTGGAATTAGCACCATGTTCATTGTTGAAATTCTCCCTGGAGTTGTTTGCACACACCTTGATGTTGATGCGCTAAGGGGCTATTATTTCTTGTGTGTGTTGCTGAATAGCTAAATTAGAGCTGTGCCTGAATTTGGACTCAATCAAACAAGCATTTTACGTTTGGTGCTGCAGTTCTGAGTGGTTCTAGTATTTCACCCATGAGTTTCTCATATTTGGGTAAAAACATACAATGTGAGTTATGTGTCAACTTATCATCAACTTGGCTTATTAGGTGCAGTTATTTGTTTCCTTTATTTTCTTTTTTCCTTAGTTTTTTTTGGGGGGGGTGTTGGGGAGTTTCTTTGTGTAATGGCTTCGACTTTCCTGGAACTCACTTTGTAAACCAGTTTGGACTCGCATTCACAGAGATTCACTTGACTCTGCCTCCTAGTTGCTGGGATTAAAGGTGGTGTTGTGGTTTCTAATCCTAATCATTAATAGTTTCAACGTGTGTCAATGTGTCTGAGAACCTGGAGTAGCAGAAAAATAACTCTCCTCTGTAGGCAACCACAGCCAGAGGTAGACAATATGGAAAAAAAGTGGCTAACAGTAAAAGATGAAAGCTACACTGCACATCATGGAGCTCTCTTTGCCTACATAGATGGCAGATACAATTCAGAAAAGTAAAACATAAAGGGAGAGAAGTTATACTGTGGCTTCCTATCAGAATCTATCTGTCTATCAGATCTGTATGACTTTATTTTAGAGAAAGTTCATCAGAAACTTGTTCCAGAGGCATTGCAGCAGTATCTTTCTGGGCAAGAAGGTATGCTCTTCAGTCTGTGTTGGAACCTTAGTTGATACCTGGTGCTGTTATGTATTGCTGTATCATTCTTGTAATCAATGAGGCAAAGATGAACTATAACTCACTTCAACTGGGAAGTTCAACTTCTACATCTAACTCTGAGGACTTGTGCCACTACAAATTTACCTCTTTTCAAAGTACATGTTTTATAGGATGCATATCTCTTCCTAGGAATTACTCTCTGAGTCCTAAGTTTTGAAGAAGTAATATTGAAATTCCACTAAGTACTAATGTAATTAATAGGAATTCAGTAGTCCAGCTCATTTCTGTCTTCTAATATATAGTCAAAGGAGAAGATACATATTAAATAAGAGTATGGAAAAAATAAATATTTATGCAGGATTCTGATAATTATTCTATCTGGACAAGAAACAGTCCTTCCATAAGAGAGGATAATTAGTGGCTTACGTTATATTTATTGTTTTGAGAACTTCTCCTGGAGCAGATGGCCTAGCTAATTCTAGAAAAACGAGAAAGCAAAATCCTGGGAGAGCAGGGATATAGGCTACCTTATGCAGAGATCTTAATCTTGAAAAAGCCTTGGGGGGGGGTGGGGAGGCTGTGCCTGGAAAGAATTTTTAAAAAGAGAGGAGGTGTTGGCATCCTGTGGATCATCAAGCTTCAGTCATGTAGGACTTTAAGAACTTGTCCTTTTAATGAGGATTTTATCCAAGGATTTAAAATACTCAATTACCATTCTGAGAGATAATTCTAACTTAGATGAACAGATTGCTATAGGACAAGGGATAAGAGTGAGCTCATTGGGAGGCTACTGTGGTTATTTGCAAGGAAAACAATTATGGCTTAGATTAGGTTAGTATCCACTAAAATGAAAACCGAACAGACTCAGTGTAACTTTTTTTAGGAAGTTAAGAGATAGATGTTAATTTATTGAATGAGAGCGACAAAAGGTTGTACAATTGTTATGTTATTATTTCCCGAGAGATGCCAACAAATGCCTCCTCATTCGAGATAAAGCACCAATAACAAATGAAAGAAATGATTCCACCCATCTAGCTGGGTGAACTTGTGAGTTTATGGGCTCACACAGAAGAGCATTTGTAACTGAAACAGCCACATCAATGAAAAATTGCACCCTAAGATGGGTGATGGCTTCCCCAAAGCTGTGTAGATGGAGTTCTACCTTCAGATAAGCTACCCTTTCTAGTCCCTGATGCCTCCCAAAACTAACTCTGCAGCTAAGGCAAAAAAAAAAAAAAAAAAAAACCAAGGGGGGGGGGGATTATAACAAGTATTGAGTGTCTGGACTCTCAAGTGAAAGCCTAAGGCTTGTCTTATCTCCTGTTTTTGTGAGGGAAACTGCCTGGTTAAGATGCCAACAACTGTTATGCTCTGTGGACAGTGTTCTACACCATGGATATCTCACAAATGGGTTCCCAAAAAGCTCTTGGTTTGAAGACCTGAGCTCCCTGTTACACAGTGATATATGTCATTGAGTAGTTATTAAATTTATAATGAGTTTTGAAAACCTTGTTTCAACACTCAAACTCAACAAAACAAAGTGCCAACTTTACATTAAATAATATTATCAAATATCTCCTTGTGATTTTCTTTTCTTGTTTTTGTTGTTGTTGGCAATTCTAGGAATTGAAACCCAGATTTTGTGAATACTGGACACTGAATTTATACCACCAGTCTGATTTTCTTTGCTTCTATGTGACTCAAGTAGAGGGTACCTAGTGTACTCCTTGATAATTGTCTTAACCTCTTTGTGTTACTGTAAGAAAATACTGCACAATAGGTAATTTATAATTTATGAATACCACAAAGTACTGTTCATAGTTCTGGAGTCCAAAGTAGTCCAAGATAAAGGTGGAAAAGATTTTGTTGTCTAGTGAGGGTATTTTTGCTCTAACATGGTACCTTGCTGCTGAAATCTCCATAGGAAAGAGATACTATATCCATATATTGTGAGAAGTGGAGGGCAAATGAATACGATGATGCATGAAACTTCTTTAAAGACTCTTAACCCTTGTTATGGATAGTGTTGTCAATCTGACAGGATCTTGAACTACTTGGGAAGGGGGGGGGGGAGAGGCTGGCCTTGGGTAGACTTTTGCAATATTAAAGGCCATCTTCTTCAACAAGGCCACACCACCTAGTCTTGCCCAAACAGTTCAAGAACTAGGGACTAAGCATGCAAATATATGACCCTATGCAGGCCTTTGTTATTCAGACACCATCTCTTAATATTATCATTGAACATTAAGTTTAAATGAATATGGGAGGAGATTTATTCAATCAAGACACCAAAACTAACCAAGAATAGATAACACATGGAAAATTGTAAGGTAGAAAAAGAATTTATGTAGGTAGAGTTAACTGGGCATTTTCAATATATATATATATATATATATATATATATATATATATATATATATGAGAGATGCCATATTTGGCATGAGAGAAAGGCTAGATATAGAGGGGTAATTGATGAGAATTATGGAGGGAGATAGATTATAGAGATGAAATGGGAAATGTATATTTAGGCATATGTTTTAATTTTTATTTCAAGTAGTGTTCTCTCTTGGCATGAGAAGAGATAAATTGGGGAAAGGTCAAGTCAGATCTCTAGAAATTCAATTTTAAAGCTTTTATATTTCCATTTATCAGTGAAAACAGGGCTAGACATGGAGCAATGGCATTAGAGAAGATAAAATAAGATGATTTGAAGATTAAATGAGAAAGGACATATGATGTTCTCAGCAAAGTTTGTCATGTATACCTACATAAGAGATGAAAATTATTGTTTCAGTGTTTACTGCTGTTCAGTAATCCTTGGGAAACCTGTGCACATAAAATGGTAAAGGTTTGTGTCAATTTTGGGAGTTTAGTGTGTCCCAAAGAGTGCTTTCTCTATTTTAAAATGATAAATAATTCTTATTTAACTGATCATATTAATAACTCAATCTCTCATTTAAACAAATTCAATTGTAGCTGAATAGTACAATATTGATAATAGATTCTCTTTCTCCAAGACCTCTTTTCACAACCCTAGGCATTCAGTGACCTAACAAGAAAACACATCCATTCAGGTGCCAGGGGAATAAAATGTGAGCTAAAATTTCCCTTACCACCTACAATTAGAAGACCTATAATCATATCTCCTTTCTCTTACAGTAAGTCAAAGCCAGTTACAAGACAAGCCTGAATTCAGAAAGAAAGGGATTTGAATGTGAGGAGTCTATTTTAGCATAGGTACAGAAAGAACTGTTGATACCCATAAACATTATTCAGGGTTCTCTAGAGGAACAGAACTGATAGAATGAATGAATATGTATAATTAAAGTGGTTTACACAATGTGGCCCAACTAGTTCAACATTGGTTGTCTACCAATAGTAAGCCTAAGAAACCCAGTAGTTGTTCAGTTCATGAGCCTGAATATCTCCACTGATCTTCAGTATGTGCTGGAATCCTGAAGAAGTAGGGTCTAATTCCTATGGAAGAAAGAACTTGTCAGTGGGATCAAGGTCAAGCAGGCATAAAGGAAATCTTGTTCCTTCTATGCCCTTTATATAGGCTGCAAGCCAAAGGTTTGACTCAAATTAAATATATCTCCTCCTACTTCATAAGATCTGTAAAATAGATGGATCTTCCCACCTTTGGATGATTTAATTAAGTAAAAAAATTTCCTCATAAGTATACACAGCCCTTGGGTCTAGTTAATCCCAGATGTAGTCAAATTGACAAGCAAGAAGGGCCATCACACCTACCTAGAGACCATGTTTGTACCACAGTAATTAAACTGGTCTGATGCCATGTAGATGCAACATTGTGTGTTTTTTATTTCTGTTGCCTTTTTCATCTGATCTGCAAGCATGTATTGGTCACATGATGCCTCAAATGTATCTATCACTGAGCTTTGAATGTTTTAGAGATTGTTTTTCCTCCTTAATTTCAGAAAGAACACAAAACTATAGTTACTAGAAGTGGGAGCCATTTTTCTAAGGCAAATAATATTCAAGATTATGCAGTCCATTTGTTTTCTGAATTCTAAGTTTCCCTTTTAACAGCTGGATATTTTTCAAGCAAACAGTTTTCTTCATGCCTATCTGTGTATGCTTCTTTTTCTTGACTGACCTGTGAACATGGCAGGTATAAATATTCTGTCTGTTTACACAAAAGGAATTTAAGTAGTGTGTCTTTGAAACCTGGGCAGGATGAGTTTCCCTTTCTACTTGGTTCCCTTTAAGATTGAGAATCAGCCTAGCAAGATGTCACAGTGGGGAAATACTTGTCATCCATTCATGCCCAGTAGCCTGAGTTCAGTCCCTGGGACCCACAGTAGAAGTGAAGAACTTGAATTGACTTCAAAATTTGTCTGCTGACATTTACATGCCTGCATACACACACACACACACACACACACAACACACACACACACACACACACACACACACACACACACTCATGCACACTCATGCACATATACACACATAATAAGCATAACAAAATAAAGTTATTTTGTTAAAGTTTGAGTATGATGAAACTGGGGCTTTACAGTTAGCAAACTGGAGAGGAATCCACAATTTTGTAATAGACACATGATCTCTGCATGGATCTCACCAGAGGGGCACTTGCCCTATTAATTCAATTCAAAGCTTCCTTCTAATTTGGTCTTTTATGTTGCTTAAAATCATGTCACAAAAAAAATTTATTATTTTTTTTCTTCAGTGATATTTGCCTTAGGTGAAAATACAGTCTATTATGCAAACTAGGACACATTTTATCACAAAAGAAATTTTTATTAAAATAGTGTGTCAGCACAAATATGACAGGTGTACTGGTACATTCTCTGAAAATAGGCGACAAGGTCACTCAAGTGGTGTTTTGCGTAGAACAATGGCAGACAGTACATCTTCAGTTCCCTGGTTCTTCGGTTCTGCCATAGCCACACCACCACATGTAGATGATTGGTCTCACTTTCTGGGGAGTAAGCCCATGCTAGTCTCTTAGGAGAAACCACTCTGGAATGATTCATTACTCGTGTTTTTCCTTGATACTTCTTACTAGTGTGGATCCTTGTGGAGGAAAAACTTCCATGCTAACTTCCAGTTCTGTGCTCTTAAAATTTCTTACGCTCCTCCCCAACATTCCTTTCTCTATTCAGCGGAAGGAATAATGGTGGTTATTAGACCTCTGAACAATGTTCTCAGATATCAACAGTGGCAGATATATCAACATAGAAAAAGTTACTTTGAGATAGTAAAATAGCTAGAAAAATAGACCATTTAGCATGCAGTATCTCCCATTTCCAACAGGTACATACTGAGAGCCACTACCATCTTTGTTGTAGTAAGGGATGCTATAACTGGTCCCTGGTAGCTTATGCTAGGACTGAACAAAAGTACTTTAAAGAGATTTTCTTTTCTGGTTTTTATGGTATGAATGACATCTGAGTAACTCTCCCTTCTACTTGAAGCCAGATGGTCCAATGAGCCAAGTCACATAGCAAAGAAATTTATGAATCTAGTCATTAATGCACATTTGGTCCCTATAATAGCTACATATAAATGACTTTACTTTGAAACATTACTCATTTTTATCAAAGAGCTGCACAAGCGCCTCATCATGCTTGTTTTAAAATCTACTGTTGTTACAAATGAAGTTTTACAGCTTCCTAATCATCTTCTGCTGGCAAATTGCAACTCAATTTTCTTTGGCTAAATAAAGAAACAGTAAAAAATGATTAATCCATTGATAAATGGATACAGGGATAGGTGAGGGAACAGATAAATGATTAAACAAGAACAACAAAATCTTAGTGGTAGATTTTAAATATTGAGTGTAGGGGGCACATTGTAAAATTCCTGCAACTTTTCAGAATGCTTGAAAATTTAATTTATATAGCAAAATATAGAAATATAATTACTTAATGTTTTGATTAAAAATAAAGGAATAAAGGAAACATTTTCATGTTACCCTTCCTCTGACCCCTTAAGGAGGACTAAAATTGATTAGGACAAAAGAGTCAGGCACAGAAATGTAACACTGACTCAGAAACTCATCCATCATATGTCAGTGAGTGCAGGAATACCAAAGGAAGCTAACAGTCACATGGGTGTAACTGACTTCACTATCCAGGTTACCTTGGAGAACACATTGTCTCTCCCTGAACAAATGCTATGGTCCTGAAAAACATATCTAAGGATTCTATGTCAATGTTGCTAACATGACCTGGTAAGGAAAGAAAAATAGCAATTGCTGTAGAGTGAAAAAAACAAAAATGTGAGTTTAGAGATAAATTATGCAATATTTTCTATCTTTTAGCTGATTGGTTATAGAGGAGGGGGAAGGGATCAGTTTAAAGGCATCTAGCTATGAATTTTATAGACGCAGGCCCTTAGCTATGAGTTTCAATTAACACAGCAAAGTAGCACCTGCAGATTGTCCATCATTGCCCACTGCCATACTACCTCTCTATTCCCACACTATTATGTGCAACGTGTCCATCTTCACTAATAAAAATGCATAATACAAGGTGGATTAGTAAAAATGAGAATAAGAAACGCTGTTTTAACCATTACAGGAACAATTCCCCACAATTCATGGGGACATTTTATAAAATACTTATTATTATTTGTTTTAGTTAGATTTCCATTGCTTTAACAAAAATAATGGGGAGAAAAACTTAAATAGTAGAATGATTTATTTTATCTTATGGTTATATGTTCTTCAGCTTCAGCCATCTATCTCCAATATTTGGGACTTGATGGTGCGTAAACTGGGACTAGAAAGTCGTCTCAGAAGTAAGAGCATTTGTTGCACTTCTTGCACATGGCTGATAATGACCCTCTGTAACTGCTATCCCTGGGGATACAATGCATTCTTCTACCCTCTTGGGCAACAGGCTTGCATGTGTTGCACTTACAGTCATATGCATAAAATAAATCTAAAGAACTATGAAATTCAGCTAACCAAAGAAAGAAAGGAAGGAAGGAAGGAAGGAAGAAAGGAAGAAAGGAAGAAAGAAAGAAAGAAAGAAAGAAAGAAAGAAAGAAAGAAAGAAAGGAAGAAAGAAAGAAAGAAAGCTAATCCTGGATAAGAGAAATGAAGGAAACCAGGACTAATGGCACATACCTGAAGTCTCAGGACTCAAGAGGAAAGACGTGAGGTTGGATTGAGCTTGAGGCCACTTTAAAACTCAAAACTGTGGCTATTGCCCTGTGGTGGGGCACCTGCCTAACAAACATAAGGCCCTGAGTTTGACCTCTAGCATGGGGAGATACGGGCAAAGTGTGACACCCAAAATATTGTGTAAAAATGGAAAATAGATATTTACCAGGTTGGATGTAAGTAATTTAAACTTAGCAATAAAAAATGCTCACAAAGACTAAAGGTGCAAGCACAGGGTCTACAGGGCTCTGAACCAGGTCCTCTGCATATATATATATATTATAGCCAGTAGCTTAGTATTTTTATGGAACCTCTGACTGTGAGAGTTAGTGTGTCTCTGACTCTTGGGCCTGCTCTCAGGACACTTTTCCTCCTGATGAACTGCTGTGTTGAATTTGATATGATAGGTTTTCCTTCATCTTATATTTCAGTCTGTCAAGTTGTGTTGTTATCTCTTATAACCCTTTTCTTTTCTAATGACAGACAAAAGGGGTAGATCCAAAGAGGAGGGGAGAATGGAGGGACTGGGAGGATAAGAGGGAGGGGAAACTATTATCAGATAAATGAATGAGAAAATAATCTATTTTCAATGAGAGAAAAAATAACACAACTAACAGTGGTTAATAAGAGAGACAGATTGTAAAGGAAAGTATGCTAGGGCTAAAGACCTAGTTCCCTGTTAAAGCACTTTCCATTGTAGCAAAGGACCTGAGTCAAGGGCCTAACTGATGTAATCCCAGCTCTACATGATCCGATGCCATTTTCTAGCCTCTATGATTACCAGCATTACTGGCATATACCCCCACACACACACACATGCACATACACATAACTAAATAAGATAAATTCTATATAAAAAACTGTACCTCTTTCTGTATCCTGCACAGTAAGAATAAAGATGCATTCTCTGGTGTTGGACTATGTGGCTTTTATAAGTACATATTAACTCCTTTTTTTTTAAATGTCTTGCGGGTTATTTTTATTTTTATGTGTATGGGCACTTTGCCAGCATTTGTGTCTATGCACCACATGTGTAGAGTGCTTGTAGAGGCCAAAAGAAGGCATTTGGGTCCTTGGTATTTATAGTTATCTATGTCTATGCTTGTTAACTGCCACATCGGTGCTGGGAAACAAACCCAGGTCCTCTGAAAGAGTAGCCTGTACATTTAGACACTGAGCCATCTCTCCAACGTCTGACTCCAAATTTTTAAAAGAGTTTCAATGTTCTCCTTCTTTATTTCTTTTTGATTTTGAAAGATATATTCAGAATTAAGACCCCACTCCTTGGAAACCCTGCACACAGTTTACTAAATCCTTTCCAATGATGTTGGTACCACTTGAGTTTCTGCTGTCTTCTCCCTGTGGATACACCCGAATCTGGGCAAAACACTATCACTAAGAGGTAGTGATGCTTAAGTTTGGCTTTATTCTGAATTACAGACAATTTTTATATTTTGATTTTATAAATTGATTATTGAAAGCATTTTTCATTTTTTCAGAAACTGTAGTAATACTTTTTATGTGTTGTGCTGCAACCAAAGGGCCCTAAATGACTTTGAATTTAATATCCTGACCTCATCTCTGTAGGCAGCTTATGACCATTTACTTTGGCTAGACATCCATGCGTGAGCTAGATGGTCAAATCATTGGAATAGGCAATTTCTTTTCGTTTTTATTATCTTAGTCACAAACTGACATATAGAAAATTTATTAAAAAGTGGCACATTTTATTTTCATGGCTGAAATAATTGGGGATGTCTGTTGTTTTGTAAATTTATGTCAAAATTCAATTTCCTAGAGTCACTATAATATAATGCTTCCTGGAGATAGAGGTGCAGTCCAGACATCTGCTCAAGAGGCTTACCGTAACCCTCCTGTGAAGGACCAGTGCTTAAAGTATGATCAGAATATTTGTAAACTGCACTATGTTTTCACACAACGACCTTCTCAACAATGTATTTGTGTAATTTTGATGTTAGTGGATTAGGTTCGTGTTGTTAAGGTAGAAAAATGTGTTACTAGGAGGTAATTACTGTAAAGCTATTTAATTATTGATTTCTTCAACATAGCAAGCTTGACATTTTGCAGATATAATGAAGGAAAAGATATGCATTAACAGATGAGAATGGAATGAATACACATTTTAAAGGAAGGCATAATTCATTTTAATAGATATGCAGTAATTACCCAGGAAGTGTGACTGCTTTCTTCATAAATGGCATTGACTATTCAAATTAAAATGATAGAAGTATAATATGTATGAATATTATGAGGGTGTTTAGAACCCTAGCATTGGCATAAGGATACATAAAAACTTCATGTTTACTGATATCTTTTCTGTAGTCTCTCTCTCTTCATTACCCTTTATCAAAAGCATGCTTTATTTTGAAGTGTTTATAGTAGCTTGTGCTTCATTCCTCACCTAGGAAAACATTTTTGTTTTGCATGCATGTCTAATCGCTTTAAATAAATGCTGCTGCTTCTCCACTTGAAGTCAATGGCTGTATTTCAGGATGAATGAAAGACCAACTCAAGGCTTCCTTGCTGAGCTGATGCATGCTGAGCCCCTGCTTTTCTCTCTGGTTTATCTGCCTTTCTGGTTTCTACCTCTCTACTGTGGTGAATACACACCTCACTACATAAGAATGAGCCCTTAAAGTGACAGAAAGAAGTGTTTACAGGTCCAAAAGCATTCCACTCTGAAGGACAGCTCATGGTGAAAACACATTTTGAACTATCTTTTGGATTGTCTTCTGCGTCAGTGCATGAGAGTCTTTCAAGGAACAATGGCTTCTTTAATCCCAGCAGCGCATGGTGTCTGACGCAGAATGTATGGCCACGCTAGTCAAAGGCCACGTCAGGCAAGCTTTGTTTGAAATAATACGCGGGCACTTTTCTTATAAACAGGAGAAGGCTTTGTCAACTTTTATATAATACAAAAGTATACCACAGAGTCTCAGGAGTTCCCAAAATGAACTTGCAAAAATATCCCAAATCAGAGAAGGGAAAAAAAAATCAATTTAGCAGAATAATCGTACTAAATATCTCTTTGAGGCTTATGACCCAGACAGCCATGGTGTTTGGGCCCAGGTAATGAGCATCTAAGCAAAAATGGTAGAAAAAAAATGAAAAACACAAATACACAAAATTTAAGATGGCATAGTGGAATGGTGTTCTAGAAATGAGAAAACAATAAAGGAGAGTTTGATAAATCTCTACTGAGAGGCAGTTAACATTTTACAAATATTCAGGAACCAGACACTGAACAAAAATTACTTCAGGAAAAAATGTGAAATTACAGTTGATGAATAACTGAAAATTAATTGGAAAATTATTTAACAAGTCATAGCAAAAAGAAGTCTCCAAGCTTAGTTTCCAAAGGGGAATACTAAAAAAAGCTAATTGATAATTACTTAACATACAAAGAAAAACTTAAGAATTTAAATTTTCAAATTATTTTTAGAAAGACAATAATATTTAAGTAGAAATTGGCTAAAATGGAGAAGATACAAATTTGTATCATAATCTTATTTATAGTTGTTGTACTCTTTAACACTGACAAAAAACTTAAATGTTTACAAACAGAATAGCAATGTGTTAAGACTTTGCATCATTAATTATGCATATATTTATATTCTCAAACAAATATCCAGCACTTAATTTAGTAGTAATTCCTAAGAAGTTACATTTTTATAGGAAATATTATGTATGGATGTCTAATATTTCACTGTAAGTATCTTTACATGTAATTTAATTTGAAAATGAAAATGATAGGTCTACACAATAGTTAGAAGAAAACAAACTATGGCTAAATGCTGCGTATAAATACCAAGAAATCCAACAGAACCTACAGGAAAGTTCATGAAACAATCAGTTAATATGCAAAAGAATTTAGAAATAAAGTCATTGACATTTTGTGTCTTCCATTTGGTCAGTAGAATTCTACAGAGGAGCGATATTTCCATATGTTTATGTAAAGTGTATCCATTTATCATTTCTTTCCTTTATGCTCATCTTCATGTTATCTGTATTCTGCTGTTTGAATTTTCATTATACCCAACATTTTTAAGACTTAGGCTTATCAATTATTGTGTTGTTAACTTTATTTCTATTTTTAAAAAATATTAGCCAGGTGGCCCATGTCTATAATCACAGTAATTGGGAGGTTGAAGCACAAGGACCATTGGGAGTTGGTAGCCAGGCTAGAATACACAGTCATCTCCAGGCTAACAGGACTACAGAATGAAGTTCTGTCTCCAAAAACAAACAAAAATCAAACAACACGTAATACCAAAAAAGTTTCTTTCTTATCAATTTCCCTTTGGTTTTTCCATATAACAGTTTGTTCTTCCAAATTTTTCTCTTGACAGTTTATTAGGCTCTACTAGCAAGGCCATTTCAGAAATGTCATATCTGGATTACCTAGGATTTGCATTCTAAAAAATGGGAATATTCTATACAATGAATCTTAATTTACGTTGGGTAATATAAGGGAGTGACTGTATTTGTGTACACAAAATTCAGGACATACACGTAATAATACAGGCTAGCTATGTTATGTTAGTCTCTCTCAGAATCATGGATCAGGCTATTTAGGTAATTCCGTGGTAGAGCGCTTGCCTAAAATGGGTTCAATATAGCATTGAAAATATATAAATATCATCATGAAGAAAGTATTGATTTAGGGAAAAAATATTTTCTCAACACCTTGTTTTTAATTGTTCATTAAAATTATACACATTTCTGAGTGAAGATGTGTTTATTTGATGCATGAAAATAGTGCATAGTGATAAAATGAAAGTATTTCCACATTCTTAAACATTTACATAATTTTGAACCATATTTTCTGTGTACACTTAGGGTGATTAAGTGTAATATAATTGGCTGAATCAGGTGATGAGCATTTCCATCACCTTATTGCATTTATTTGAACTTATCTCTCTTAGTTTTTCATGACATATATAGCAGATTGTTGTGAATTATATGTCCTCACTGAGAAAATATAGAGCTTACTACTACACTATGTCAAATCAAATTGTTAGCATAGTTGACTAATGTTTATTTTTAGCAGTTAACATTCATTTGTGTGTAGAAGTATTTTCCTTTTTGCATGTATAACTGCAAGTATAGAGAAGCAGATAAAATTTGCAGAATATCAAAATTAATAGTTTAATATGCAGGCAGAGACAATTAGAAAATGCAATATTAAATAATCACTTATTATACCAGTCAAAATACTGCATACTTAGTATCAACATTAATCAGAAATGTGGGTAATTATATGAGAAATCTGAAAACCTAATGTTGACCTAAAAGAAAATTGAGATAAAGTAGAATTGTAGACATTATCTCATATAACACCTCAATACTATACATTGACAGAAGTTCAGCTTATTAAATTATGAACACAATGACTTAACATTTCATCCAAACACCTCTGCTACTTGAAAAAGTAATACAAAGTTTATCATGAGTAACAGATGTACAAACTGCCTTGTACATTTTCAAAAGGAAGAAGAAAGGGATGGATGTAGCAAGGTATAGAATGCAGAAAAGGGCTGGGGAAGCTGGGGAAGGTGTTCAGGCAGAAGCACTAGCTCCAGTGGGTAATGAGCAGTACCTCCTGATTCAATGTCTGTGGAGTAACAGTGGCATTTCACTAACAGAAAGGAAGCCTATTCACTGAGTGCTGTTGATAGAGAGCTACTCTGAGAAAAAAAAAAAGAAACAAACAAAAAAAAAACAAAAAAAAAAAAACCCCCAAAAAAAACCTGGGTTCCATTTCATTCATTTACCAATGCAAATTATGAGTAGAATGAATTTAATCATAGCAGCTTGAGGAGAAATACACGTGAATTTATTTAAATTTTTTGAATTAGTGAAAATTCTTCCCACTTAGAAAATCATCTGTAGAATCTATCTATCCATAAAGAAAAACATTAATCAATCTATGAAGTTATGATCCAACTGTGTATTTTATATGGTATGTTTGTATATAAACATTTGGCAAGTTAAGAGCAATGTTCTTTCTTTTCTTTTTATTTTTCTTCCTTCTTTTTTCTCTTTCTTTAATTTTTCTTTTTTCTTTTCTTTTGGTTTTTGAGACAGGGTTTCTCTGTGTAACAGCTCTAGATGTCCTAGAGCTAGCTCTGTAGACCAGGCTAGCATTGAACTCACAGAAATCTGCCTGCCTCTGTCTCCAAAGTCCTGGGATTAAAGGTGTGCACCACCACCATCCAGCAAGATCAATGTTCTTATGAAAATTCAAACAAACCAGGAAATACAAAATACACTTACTCTAAATATGTAATAGACAAGTTGCCAAAAAAGATAAACTGACAATGAAAATACTTTAAATGATCTGCTCTGACCTCATAATTTAAAAAGTCCAATCAAATATTAAAGTGACTTGTTTTAGCCCATCTTAGTGATGACATTTAAAGTGAGTTTTAGATTACTTATTGCCAAGAGGAATCTAGATATATAGCCACTGTTATTGTTTGAATCCACACAGGGGTAACAATAGTCAAATATTAAGATCATATACATCAAAACACAGAGCACATTTTACTTTGAGTGCCTTCTGATGAAAACTTTTCCAGTGAAACACATATTTCCAAGACACATATGCAATATAAGATGGACAAACTTTAAATATTCAAAATGACTACATAGAGTGCTTGTTGAGCAACTATGGCACATGACCTGTTTGATGGAAGGCTCTGTAGTGTTTAAGTGTATCTTCAAGTATAAGTACAGAAAGACCTACAGAATAAGTGATAATGTTTATCAAATTAATCATGTGTGAACATGTATATACTATAGGCCCTTTGGTAACAAGAATATACTGTATTGTGTGCATGTGTGTTATGATTAAAATGTATCTTTTTAAAAAATCAAAGGCAATTTAACTGATTGTAACTTTGGAAGACAGCAGTTAAAAATATTCAGTGTGCCTTGAAATCATCACGGGGGGTTGCTCAGCCCCAGATCATTAGTCCTGACTGCAGACATTCCCACTCAGTCATTCTGGTGTGAAAGCCTAATCATTTCAATTACCCAGGTGAGCCCTGTGCTGATTGATGGTCAGGGATCCATACTGGGGACTACTGATGTGGGGAAATCAGGCTTCTTGTTATATATTTTCCTTTTAAGATCAAAAGTGGCAATGTAAGTTATCAGATTCTGTGGCATTTGAATTATCAAATGTTAGCTTTTAGATTCCATGGATTAAAATGACTTTAGTTATAAACTTTCTGCTCATTTCTGTAAAACAGACTTAGTGTATAAATACCACAATTTCTGTATCCATCTTTACATTGATGGGGACAACTACATGGATTTGATTACTTGGCTGTTGAGATTGCACTTCAGTGAATATGAAAATGAAAATATATCTTCAACATTATTGTGTTTCCTTGCAAGATACATGCATTCATGCAGTACTGTATATGTGCACACACACACACACACACACACACACACACAGGAACACAGGACTATGATTCAGCCATAACAATGAATTTCTGTCATTTGCTGAAACATGGACTGAGGGACTTTATATGAAGTGAAATAAGTCAATCACCAAATATGAGCACTGAGTATTCTAACTTACATGTGCAAGCTAAATTCATTGCTCTTACAGAAGTAGAAAAATAGAGACAAGGGCTTGCTAAACCCTGGGAAAAACAGATAGCACATACACAGAGAGAGGTTAGTTAACAGATAGAAAAGTGGCCAGTTGGAGGAATAATTTCTAATATTTGATAGCACACTGGGGTAACTAAAACCGACAACAAATAACTTTGTATTTTAAATAAGGATATAGAAAAGGTTTTCAATTTCTACAACAAGGAACCAACAAAGATTTGAAGTAATGAGTATGCTAATTATTCTGATCTAATTATTCTATATGTAGTGAGGTATTGCATTGTATATCATAAATATGTACAGTTATATGTCGACTTGAATTTAAGAGCTAGACATTAGAATACTGAATCTTTCCCATATTTATTCCAGGTGCATCCTAGTGTTCCAGTCTGAACTCCCATTTCAGGCTGACTAAGGTGATACACCAACAAGCTAAAATACTAAGAATACGAGGTATCAAATCTTTTGATAATACTCAATTTAGGACCAGATTACTATATAAGATAAAAAATCAGTAAAAGAACCATTTCTGTGTCCTGTTTAAAAAACAAAACAAAAAAATACCAATGATGGCATAAGCAAACTGTCCATATGGAAAGATACCATTTGTGATGTCAGAGAAATGGGAATCCCTCGGGGAAGTTTTGTGGTGATGTGACATAGCACTCTACTCATATTTGTATTAATTAGCCTTCGTGGTTATTCTACCTCATGTGTATGTAAATTTAATCTTTAGAGCAATAACCACAACAAAAGGATTGTTCTATCCAACTTTCTTTTCTGAGACCACTTTCCCATCACTTCTCTTGATATCTCTTTTGTTTAGACATTTTCCTAACCACATTGTTCATTTTTCAGTCTTGCTTAGGAGTATCCAGGAACATATGGGAACAAATATGAATAGCTGAGATGTTGAATTGCTGTCTTGCCAATCCTCCTATCTTCAGTAAGGGCAGAAAACCTGAGCAAACAGGCATTGCACCAGACCATGTCGGCAGCAGAGCAAGCCACGGTCGGGTTACCCAGGGAAGGAATTCTTGTGTTTTGTTTCCCATACCAGGGCTGTTTTTCTCTTTCCCCTAAAGATCAAATCTGGTGGTTCATTAGCTATTCTGGCTGATCTCAGCTTCCGCTGTGCATGCTCTTGTCTTCCCAGCCCCACACTCCAGGGGTTTGATAGAACAAGGTTAATAGTTGGAAGCATGGTCAGGAGCAAATTGATTGCAAGGCTGGGAGGTAAAGCTTGCCTGTCACCATCTCCTTATGGCCTCGAGTTAAGCAGGCAGTTGCATCAACTGAAGCTTTAAAATTCTTTCCTGACATCTGTTACAGAGAATAGTATTTTCCTCAAACTACCTGCAAAGAGCCCTATTAGCTATGGTCAGATGACCTGACAGATACACCCTTTAAAGCGACTGAAAAACATCCATAATGGCTTCTCTGAATGCTATGGAAATTATCTTCCCATTTCTTACTCTAGGCCCAACCAGCCTGTCTTTATTTAATTTAGAAGGTATGTGGTACACATCTTTTCTATGTAAGACTGGTACTAAGAAAGAACCCCCTTGCTCACAACTCTAGAAACTGCTATCATATAGCTTTTGATAAGAATCACATCCTCAAAGAATTGTGAGGCTACAACATAGTCAACCAGCACAGCACTAAACTAGCCCACAGGAAGGAAATGCCCATCATGATGAAATATAAGGCACCATATTTTCCCTTTTAGAGGTCACATGTAGATGTTGAGTTGGGGCACAGAATGGGGGAAAACGCAATTACATCTCACTGTAATTCACAACTCAGGTCAAATTCTTGTCACTGGGGTCCAGGAGCACCAGGCAGGTTGTAGTGACCTTGTATTGCAGTAAGAATACAAATAAATAAGTAAAATTAAATACTTAAAGAAAGAGTGACTTTTGATTTGAGATTTTCAACGTGAGAAATGCTTTGACACATGGGAGTAAAGGGAAGGGCTATGGTGGTAGCAGTTGGAAAAAAACAGTCATGTCCTTTGTCTATAATTGTCTTAGGAAAATGCTAGTGGAAAATAATTTAAACCCTTTCTCTGGTAATCTGAAGGACACAAACCATAGCTTCACTCTCAGTGAAAGGCTATTTTCTAAATTGTTT
The DNA here is from genome assembly GCA_030556225.1 of Cricetiscus sungorus. Lineage (NCBI taxonomy): Eukaryota > Metazoa > Chordata > Mammalia > Rodentia > Cricetidae > Cricetiscus > Cricetiscus sungorus. The sequence goes on from JANBXA010000372.1 coordinate 76,610,584, forward strand.
AATCTTGCAGTTGCAGTTTATTAAGACATGTGTGGCTTGTCTTGTGAGTCTGAGTAATCACCAGCATTGTATAAGAGAATGCATTTGCATGACAGTATAAGAATGTCAAGTTGTCTTTCAAAACTACACATAGATAAAAGGCTCGCCAAGGCCTGGGCTATCTCTGAGTGCTGACTGTGGGAACATCCACTGATGGCATTCCCTTTACTGTATGCACACATTTCAATCAGCACCAAAGGCTTCTTGACCACAAAAGCCTGGACAGTCCTTACCTCTTGCTCATAATGCCACATTAGCATTTCCATTCTCATGCTCTGTGGTTACAAGAGGCTGGGAGATCTTTAAAGAAACAATTCTCAACCTGTAGTCACAAAAAGGGGGTGCTTTGAGCCCACTGAAGAGCACAATCAAAATGGGGAGACCCTTTTAAAACACTGCATATCATGCCCTAAAACCTTCAGAGACTGAGAAGGTAGGGATTTGAGAAAGAAGGAAAGAACATAAATATAGAGGGGGGTCATAATGAGGAAGATAAAGGACATGGTACATGTAAACCCCTTTGAGCAAATTTATAAAGTGGCACAGACCATAAGCTCACATGAATATTACTCAGGGTATCTTTCTTCTTTCATACCTGCAGCTGTGATGACTGATAAAGTTTGAGACAGATAGATAAATATTTTGAGGAGGTACAAACTGATATTCCCTGAAATGTCCAGCTTCAAAACATTTTTAAATTTCTCTGCCAAACAATAGCAAATAGTTCAAGGATACTGTTACCTTGATTTATTTACACAATTGCTCCAGTGGTTTGCCTGTCAAAAATTTCATGTGTGGCATCATAAAGGATTATGATCATGAAATTAATGAAATTGCTATTAGCAATGGTTAGAGGATTGTTCTCCAAAGACAGACTCCATTATTTGGTCAGTGTATTAGTTAGAGTGTCTATTGCTGTGAAGAGAGACCATGACCACGACAACTCTTATAAATGAAAAACATTTAATTGCAGTTTCAGAGGTGCAGTTCATTATCATTGTGGTGGGAAGAATGTTGGCATGCAGGCAGATATGGTGCTGGAGAAGTTGCTGAAAATTCTACATCTGGATCTTCAGGCAGCAGGAAGTGAACTAGCTTGAGCTTTTGAGTCCTCAAAGCCTGTCCCCAGTGACACACCTCCTCCAACAAAGCCAGACCTACGCCAACAAGACCACACCTCCTAGTAATGCCACTCCCTTGGGTCTATTAGGTCGATTTTATTCAACCATCACAGTATGCATAGTATATCAACAGTGAAGTTATCTGTCTTAGCTTACCTTTCATTGTCTCTTCATCCAAGAAGTAGGGTTGATGGTCAAAAACATATACTATCATGTCAACAGTATGTATTTGGCACATGTTCAATAATATTTAGGCAAATTTGTTTCTTCTAGATTCCTTTGGTCTTAGATTCAGTCTAGCATAATTTAAGAATAACATAATGATTATTGTTTAGAAAGAGATCAGATCTGATTCTGGTCAAAAAGTAAACACACCTAATGTTTCTGTGGCATAGAGCTGTGGTTCTCATCTGAGAGTTAAAATTGCTGGGGCATCTCTCTCTCTCTCTCTCTCTCTCTCTCTCTCTCTCTCTCTCTCTCTCTCTGTGTGTGTGTGTGTGTGTGTGTGTGTGTGTGTGTGTGTGTGTGTGTGAATTTCTGTGTAGCAGACACAACTTTGGAATTCCTATGAAGTCTCCTCTTGGTGCTGATATGCTGATGCCGCTGGGTAGGTAGCACATTCTGAGAATCTCTGTATAATATTGAAAATTTTTCTATAAAGGGCAGATAGAATGTATTTTATTTATAAGTTATAGAATCCTTGTCACTAATTGTAGTTCAAAAGAAGTCATAGGTAGTACATTAATGAATTGATGTAGAAACATCTCAAAACTTTTTTAAAAATAAAAACTGGTGAGGATCATCCTTGGTACCACCAATAATAGGAAAAAACGTTGGAAGTGTTCTAGTTACTGTGGTACACAGCAAGTCTTTCTACTGGCATATATTTATGGAAGCAGTGACTTGTAAGGAGGGCATGATAATGAGTGTCCCTTAATGGACAGTGCTGTGGCTTCATTTGGGGAGACTCAGATCACTATAAGTTGACTTGAATTGTTAGAGGCTAATATAATCTAGAAAATCCTTTGGTCACATGTTTGTCATCTGGCCAGGATGGCTAACAGATCTATCTGTTCTGCTTGGAACATAGTCCAGAACACCACATGTTGCCTCTGCTTGTTGCCAGGATTCTCACAATGTGAGATCAGTTATGAAAGTGGAATTTCTAAGAACCCTGGGTGGGTGGGGTATTTGCTTTTTATTGAGTAAGCCTTAAACATATAAGCATCATTAGTATCTCATTCTGTTGAGCCTCAGACCCACTCAAAATGAAAGAGACAATTACCCTTCCCTGTAGTAAAGAAATGGCAGCAACATAATTATAGAAGGGCATGTTGATGGTGGATGTTTGTGGTCATCATGCATTTCTCCCTAAGCAAATTGAAACCAGTGTCAACTGCACCCCTTTGAAAGATTCTTAAAACTACTGAAGTCCTTCTTAAAGACCTGCCTATGTCCTAACATCAGAACACAGAATGTGGGTAAAACCAAATATCATATAGGATCATTTCTAAGAAGTTTTGACATGGCCAATGCTGTCACTTTTCTGTATCCCTATTGCCTCTCAAGTCAATGAGGTCTTATTGATTTCCTGTTTGCAAGACATTGGACAGCTCTGAAGGATAGAATGAAAACAAATTAACAGGGAAAGAAATCCCAAATGAGTATTATCCATCATTTAACATCATCATTGAATGAAGGTCCTGAATGTCTTTTGTGTGTAAGTGTTGCAAAATCCAGAGAACTACATACATCTTCAAACAGCAGTAGAATTTGTGAAAATTTAAAGTGAATATACTTTTTGAAAATTGGTGAGTGTCCATAGAGAGGTACATAAAGTGTACCAGAAGAAACATTTTTATGACTTTGAAATGAGGTTATGATCCTTGAAATATAAAATGAAGAAACATGGGTGAAAAGAAAGAAAAAGTTTATTATATTCGACAATTACTTGGTACCTGGTAATGCAAGAGTGGGGGTCTATAGGATTTGAGGAGTTGAGAAATAGATCAATATGTAAGAGGCAAAAATGTACCTGTAGATAATGTGAGATATCATGAAAAGAGAGCAATAATCACCAAGTTGAGGAGACTTCCATAGAACATCTAGTCATTTGGTAATATCCACAGTGTAACACCTGGAACCATATGGGTCCTCCTGTCCTGTCTTCCACTCTACCACCTGTCTGCTGTAGGGACCATCTGACCTGGTGAGTTCTGGTTCCACTTTTATTTCTGATAACATCATTCAACCAAGTTTAGAATATTGAATCATACATTTTTTGTCCACATCTATAACATTAAACTTTGACATAGGAATCCAAACAGCGAGGACAGTAAACAAGTTTCATGTAAAAAGCCTATGATAAATATGCTCCAAATCATTGCCATTGTTTTTAAGTGCCTCCCTCACCAATTAAATCATAACTTCTTAGAGTTAAACCAAAAGCAATTCTTGCTTCTAATATTTCATAGCTCTCAAAATAAACCTCATACAGATTGTTTGTGTTTAAGTCACTGTACTGCCACACAGCAGTTGACCTGCTCTTTTTCCCCCTCTGGGTTTTGATGGTGTGGTCTCTATTTGCACACTTGAAAACATCAATCTATCAATATGTGCCCTAATCAAAGATTTCATAAATTAGCTCCTGATACATGAAATAGAGAAGAGCTAGCAACATCTCTGGATGGTGTTTAGTTCTCAAATAAAGGTCACAGTAACTTATTGTCACTGACTCAATACAAATCATTCCTCTGTGTGTGAAAAATCACAATACTTGCCTCGCCTTGCTTGAAAAGTACCCCAATAGTATTCCACTTCATACTAAAATATCCCATTTTTATCCTATCAACCAATGCCCTGTCTAGTTGCAAATATTGGTTTCTCCATTAAATGATTATAAACTTCATCGAGTAAGGCTTGATCATTTCTCTATGAAGTGTGAACTGCTTCCAAAACATTGTTTTATTGCATGGTGGTTCAAATATATTCTGGAGCATATGTGTTGTCAAAACACAGCCTGGGTGCATTAAGAAAGTTTTCTATCAAGTTAAATGAAAATTCCAAGTCTCTTTCCAAACTATCCTCAGAGCAGAGGGGGCAGGAATTGATACTTGAATCAGAACTAATCATACTATCAAGAATTAACTGAGCAGTTTTTTTTTTTAATGTTATTGTCTTTTTTACTACTACTACTACTATTACTATTACTATTGGTGTTGTTGTTATTATTGTGTGTGAAAAGGTGAGTGTGTGTGTGTGTATGTGTGTGTGTGAGTGTGTGTGTGTGTGTGTGTGATGTGTGTGTGTGTGATGTGTGTGTGTGTGATGTGTATTGAGGTTTGTCATGTGTTGATACAGAGCACTTTTGGAAATCACATCATAACAATCAGGAGATGGGGTTCCTGCAGGGATTGAACACAGATCGTTAGGCTTGAACTGCAAGCGCTTTTACCTAATTATCTATCTTTCGGCCCACCAGAACAGTTTTATACATGTCTACTGATTTAGACAGTACTCATTTATTTTTTAGGCAAGAAAAGTTTACCAAGTGCTTATTGAGCTTAAGCTATCTAAAAACCAGATACAGACACTGTAGCAAGGAACCAGAATATTGTCTTTCATTCGAGCCACACTTACTTTGCTGTCAGCAGCATGACAGTACTAATCCTAATATCACTATCAATGATTAATGATGCTAATAATACTGGCTTATGCACTGCCATTGGTGTTACATTATTTAGTACTTGCAGAAATTTTATTGTATTGGTTACCTTTTCTCATTTCTGTGACCATTAAAAAAAAAAGGTACAGCTTAATGGTGGGATAGTTTTTTGGGGTTTAGAGTTTGAGATAATAAAGTCTGTGATGGTGCTAAAAGCAGAGAAGCAGGTAGTGTTGCTTCCATAGACAGGAAGCAAGAGGGCAAAGGGGAAATTGGTGCAGAGTATAGAACCACAAGACCTGCTGGGAGCAACTGGTTTCCATTGGCAAGGCTCTACCTCCTAAAGGTCTCACAACCTTCTCAAACACCACCAACCAGGCCCCAAATGATCAAACACATGAGCCTAAGTGGGAGATATTTCTCATCCAAACCACAGTACTTATAATTATATCATTATCTGTACTTTATGGAACAAAAAGCTAAGGCTACAAAGATTAAGTTCTCAATATTTGGATACATTATCAAAGTGAGGGGTGGCCCCCACCCCACTGCCTTTAAAGTTCTTCCTAAATTGCAGCTCTTATATAATGATGTGTCAGAATCACATCACTACATGGTAGGCAGATAATTAAATGAATTCTGCACCTGGCTGAAGTAGTATCTGTTAAGTGGTTGAATTAATACTAAAAAAAAAGTAAGTTTGCTCAGAGCCCTAGACACGGGACTTCAGGATGAAAAATGAGAAATGAAACATTCATATGGATATTTTCTTTATGGACAAAGAATATGCCAGCTTAACCTGGAAATGAAGCATATTCCATTAACTGGGGAGTGTGGTAAGATGCAGTCAAGGTGACCATCCAATGGAGGTGCTCCCTCCCTTCGGTCAGAGCACATCACTGTTCAGGTGGTTCACTCTACAGAGGCATACAGCTGAGAGGATGTGATGCTATTGAAACATACTTCTGGGTTTGAGCCTGTCTGTTTAGAAAATGACATCAAAATTTAACTGATTTTTGCACTCATGAACCTTGACTTATAACAACAAAATTCTGTGACTGTCATTTCATGAGACTTTGTTTCTATGATAAGCACTTTACCCATATATGGGATGAACAGGCAGAACAGGAAATTTGATACCATAAGCCACCTGTTTATTAATCAATGGTTAATGGCATCTCCACTCTCCAGGTGACCAGAGATGTCTCTGGGTATAGCCTTCACTCTCCAGACCTAACCAACCAGATAGCTACTCACCCAAAGGCATTGCATACTGCCTCCCTCCTCTGCTTTCCACCTAACCTCTGCTTGTGTTTCCCATATTCCATTGCCATGTAAAGTACCTGTGCTTAATAAAATATGTGATGGGAGTCTCTTGGGGGTACTTAGCTCAAGACAAATTTCAATCAATTCCTACAGAGGGTTGGTGTGAGTTAGATGTAGCCATGAGGATCTGAGAAGCTCAGTAATTGCATACAATAAGCAATGACTGCATCCCTGAACAAGGAATGGGATATTGAATGAAAATGGTCTCAGCTCCTTCCTGCATACCACATATCAAGGGCTGAAGACAGCCTGGAGTTGGTGGGATTGGGTTTCACTGCTATCATTTTAGCTATCCAAGGACATGTTAAAGGAGTTTTGATTACTCAGGAGAAGGTTAAGATGCCAATAGAGAGTTAAAACTAAAATGAGTGATGGAGAATTAGTGGGGGGTCAAATGTTGGATGAGCTGGGAATAGGGGAAGGAAAGAAAAAGAAGAAAGAATTCCCTTGGAGAACAGTGAGGGCAGCCAGCGCTGCGCACTTTTGATTGATGACTAATTAGCAGCCTCTGCTACTTACAGGATGGTATTTATTGGTCTGTGGATTTCCTAAAGCAAGCATATAGTTTGTCGGAATGATACTCATTTCTCCAAAAGAACAAACCCTTCACAACCTTCAGAGGTAGAGTCAGTATTTCATGTGAGTTTATGGGTTTTTCTCCAGGCTTCCAATACACATAAAGAAATTTTATCTTTTTTTTTCCTGCCGACATGAAATCCTCAAATATGTCTTTGAGTTTTGTAAATAAAAGTACTGACTTTTCATAACAATGTATCCTGTAATAAGGGATTCAAGTTCCATTTTAGTGTCAGAGCAAGGGTGGGTTTGTTCACAAAGGAGCAGCTCTCACAACATCACAGCCAGAGACAGCCTCATCTGCCCTTGTTCAATGAAGGTGCTGGAATGTGGCAGTGAGCTCACACTTCACCAGCTTGCACTTTGCATGGCTGTTAAAGCCACTTAACACATTTCAACTGTCTGCAAGATAAAAGAATGTTCTTTATGAACATTCCTGCCACTGGCACAGCTGCCCCGAATGTTTGTTTATTGCAAGCCTGTGATTATTTAGTGTTTATTTATTGCCAGTAAAATATATATATATCGGTGTAAATGCTGGTAACTCAGGAGGCATTTCCCAGTCAGATCTTGTTTAGTAAAGACTTTATTTCAAAAATTAAAAATAGAACTTTTTGGACCCAAGATGAAAATTTAAACAAGTTATTAGCATCTATAGCTATTTTCATTTTGTTTTTTAGTTTATTGATAAAATATGCACTGTGTTTAAACAGGTATTCAACCTTAAAATGATGTAATTTTGTGCCATTTAAGAACTGCTAAGAACAATATACCATTATTTGAATGAGCCAAGTGAAGGAGAAATTCCATGATCTTAATTCCTTCATTGGGAATATGGGATTCTGAAACGGAAGAGACATTTATGAAAATTTGCCAAAGACCAAATGAATGGTAATTTTATATGGTGGCAGTTCTGAACCAAAGTCTTGTTTATTTCTTGGCCCCAGTAAATGACTGATTTCAAATAGAGTGGACCATGGCATATGTCTGGCCTTATGAACAGAATTGTCAGTGTCCTCTCCCTGTAGACCTGTATGTATTTCTAGAACATTTGGGTAGAGAAGGAAACTGTTTTCACCTTTGAATGGTTTCTAAATATTTCTCCTTCCACTTAATGGCACAGCATTCAATAATGGTTTGCTCCAGCAGTGTTTCAGAACCAGATCCTGGGAATCATGGGTGGATCAGGCACATAAAATAGAGACAACACCTGCAAGGTCACTTGTATTTTAAGCGAGCCAAGGTATTATAATTTTATTTCAGTAATGAACCACATGTGTTATTAAAGCAGAGAGAAGAGAGAGGTTATAGTAGTTTGAGAATTATAATAACCCGGCCACGCCTGCCATTAGCCAAGATTTGGATTACTATATGAGTACTCATGTGGCTACCCATTAGTCATGTAAGTTTAGGAATAAAATACAACCTCTAAATTCTGGTTCATATTTATTACATCCTTTCTACTTGGCAATATTCACAAAAATCTCCAAGGTCAATATGAAATATGAAAATATCAGGTGGTGCTGTTTCAAATAGCCCTGTTACCAGAGTTCTTCTTCAGTAATGACATATGGTGAGTATATATATATATATATATATATATATATATATATATATATATATATATGGCAGACAACGAATTATGAATATATAATGTCAAACAAATAATGCAAAGATATATATTACTGATTTCATATTGACTTCAAGTTGAATGATAGTAGTTCAATATGTTGAATTTTTAAAATATTAAATTAATTTCACACATTTATTTTGCTTTTTAAAAGTTTGTATTTATTTGTTTACTTAAAAATCATTTATAATGTGTGCCTGGGGAGGTCAGCAGAGAGCTTGCTATTCTCTCCTTACAATATATGAGTTCCGGCCATCAAGTTCAGGTTGTCAGATTTGAGAGAAAATACTTTTAAACACTGAACTACATTACTGGCCCTTCATCTTGCTTTATGAATATGGCTAGCAGAAAAGTTAAATCACATGTGTTACTAACATAATATTTCTAACATACAGTTCTAGAAATAAGAAAGTTAACTACCTGGACAGATTTCCTCTCCTTCATTGCTTCAGAACACACAAGAGAAACCTTGAGTTTCTTACATATAATTCATATGCTCATTGCTATAATTCTTCCAAGAGCACCACACCTGTGACTCTGACTTAAAATGATGCCAATAAACTCATCTAGTTAATGAGGTCAACTATTTATTGCATAAAAATTTTACAAATCTTATTTTGTGAATATAGAAATATTAATTTATTCTCTCACAAAGAATAAACATTCATTATATCATCACTTTATTTTTTACTTATAAAATTATTAATGGCACCCATTTTGTCAATAAATCTTGTTCTACTAATAAAACTTGCTTTAGGAAAAAGCAGTAGTTATTTGATAGGCTTTTCAAATGTCTGGTTTAAATAATGCACACTGAGCAAAACAGAATCCGCTGTCAAAGTAAATAATATTAGTTTGTGTAAGCACATTTGCAATATCTCACTAGTGTATAGTGTAAATATTCTGTTATCATCCTAAGAGGTTCATATCTCATTATTTCTTCCCTGAAACATTCAGCAGTAAGAAGATTTATTGATAAGAACAGATTCATTGAACACCTAGTGACTTGGCACTGGAAGGAAGACAGGAAGGAAAAAGTCTTGTTGGGATGACATCATTGTCAACTCCAACTGGAAGTAGCCATTTTCCATCAGGGAACTCTTAAAAATATATAAGCAATTATCCTAAACTCTGAAGTTGTAAAGATATATGAAAAAGTTGCTTTCCTTTACTTGAAAAAAAAGTAATAAAAACAGAAATATACAGATCTTTAAAACCAATAAATATTATTCTCATCAAGATGAATCCCCACTCCTCCTACATCACAGACATTTTTAATGTTGTTTTATGTGTATACAAATTTTGTCTGCAGAGATGCCTCCACACCAAGTGCATACCAAGTGCCCACAGATGCCAATATAATAGGGTGTCTAACTGGGACTAGAGTTACAGATGGTTGTAAACCACCATGTGGGTGCTGGCACTTGAAGCCAGGTACTCTTGAAGAGTAGCCAGTATTTTTAACTACTGAACTCCCCTTTCCCCAAGCCCTATTTTCACAGACATTTTGAATGAAATTACCATAGTGAAACTTTAATAATGATTTTTAACTCATACTACTTGAACCTCTTAAAATATCACTGTCAATTTCCAGTGCAGCTGGCATGTACATTTTGTCTCAGTCCATAAAACTCTTATGTGGCAGAAGTGGGTGTGGTCCCCTGTCTCTCCCATGTCACTCTTCCCTTCATGAAACACATCTTTCCCCAACCATCTTTGCCTGAAAATCAGTCTCAACATTTAAGAACAATGGGAAACAGGGAAGTCCCGTGGACACATCTAGTGACCTTCTCTGACAACTTATCTTGGAGTAAACCGATAAGTCAATTCATCTCTTCAACCTAACTTTATTTACTGTGCTACCAACTATCCAAACTTGGATTCTTCCATCAAATTTGTGTAGTTTTTATTCCCTGCCTCTTCTCACTAATACTGAAAAGACAAACCTTAGCTCATTCAATGTTTTTCAGTGTGTGTGTGTGTGTGTGTATGTGTGTCTGTGTGTGTGTGTGTGTGTGTGTGTGTGTGTGTGTGTGTGTGTGTGTGTGATGTCAGCATGCCACAGTGTGTGTATGGAGGTCAGAGGGCAATCAATTTGTGGGATTTAGTTTTCTTCATTATGCATGTGGTTTCTGAAGATCAAATTCAGGTTGTCTGTTTTGATGGCAAGAGTCCTTGTTTTTGCAACCATCTCACCATGTTTACTTTCTCAGGCACCCAAAAAAAATAACATTGATATTTGTATGCCAGTGACTGGATAGAAGGATGAATGAAATGTAATAAAATATCAAATAGAGGGGGTTCAGAGTGTTGGAGCATGAGGTAGCAGTGGCATCTAATCAATATTGTGGAGTAATGGAGGTGTCTAAAAGAGTAACTAACTACTGTTGACAAAATAGTGACTAGTAAATGGCTTTTCTGATACACAGACCACAAAACGTTCAGTTAAGTTACAGTCAGAAGTGAGAGAGATGCTGAGACATGTGGACAGGGATACAGGGGCTTAGATGTGCATGATCCCACTATCTCCTGAGAAGTGACTGGGAGAGAAGTCTCCTTTGAATTGTATTTAAAACATCAAATGCCCGAGCATCCTGCAAGCAAAAGCATGCCTTGTATATTCCCTTGCTTACTCCATCTCCACATTTAGGTACCTCATGAGATTGTAAATGAACAAAACTTCAGTGGCTGTTGCTAGTCTCTTGAATTGTTTCTTTACTTGTAATAGAATGCCTTATGAAAACTAGGCACCCAGCAAATGCCTGGGGAGCTGAATTGAGTCTTCTCCCATATTATTTCACAGGCCATTATCTGAACTCTTATTTGGGATTGAATAGATTATTCTGAAACATCACAGAAATATAAGAATAATTTATACACCATTGATCCTCCATAATACTTACTTTTGAATTAACATAGAGGATGGACATGCACAATAAATTCACATGCTCCAAAGCCTTTCACTGTGAGAAAATACCATTTCTGCAATAAAGAAGGCCAGGGATAAAGGGCTAAGTAAATCCTTGGCATACACACTTTCTCTCTGTCTGTCTCTTTATGTCTGTCTGTCTCTTTTTTCTCCTTTTTTCAATCAAGGAATTCACCTAAAGTCTGCATCCTGTGGAAATCATCACTCCTGATATGGTTGTTCATTTTCCAGACATTAGTTCTCATTAGATAGGATATTAGCAAGATTTTCAAAGGCATGTTTGCATGACTAAGTAGAAAGCAAATTAGAGCTGATCATACTGATACAAGCCACGTGTTTACTTTGCTTTTGACTCTTCAGTTTTGCAAAGACAATAGTGCCTCGACTGTTCAACAGGCCATAGATTACCTCCTACAGTCATGTTATTAATAACAGGCCAAGCTAAACAACCTCAGAATTTTGGTTTTGATTGCTATGATAGAAATGTGAGTAAAACAGAAAAACAATTCAGTAATAATAATAATGATATTTGATGTGCTCAGTTGGAAGGTAAACTAACAGATTTCTTTTTCTGAAAAAATGTCTCAAAACATTCCTTTGTGTAGTTTATTTCCCCTTAGGGTAGAAAGTTGTTTGTTTGTTTGTTTTAATGTTTTATTGATTTTTCAATGTCTTTTTTTCATTTAGAACACATTATATTAATCATTAGCAAAAAAATTAAAAATATCAAGTTGAACCCTCATTCAACCCAACTTGACACAAAGCCATCAGACCACTGTAAAACTTTGGTGTGACCATTAGCTTCTCTGTCTTGCTGCTTCTTAATCTCTCTTCTCGGATAAAATGAAAACTCCTGTGATGAACTACTATGCCTGAAAGGCTTGGTTTTGAAACCTGGTTGGGGTAGCAAGGGAATGAAAAAGGAACAGACATATTGGTACATGTACAGAAACACTGGGGTCATTTGGTCTGTGTATACTCTAGTGGAGTGGCAACAACTAGCACCAGCAAATCAAAACCTCAACACCGTTATTAGGTACCACAGTTATTAGGAGGGAGGGATCTAGTAATCTAGTAGGAGGTCTCTGTAGGGAAGCAGCTTCAGGCTACAAATATCTGGGAGCTGGAAACTGTCATTTCTAGTTTTTATACACACTGGTCAATCCTTTGTAAACACGCATTCTTGTGCAGACTGTCAACGTTTGTACTGAGACCAGAGGAAGGCTTTGCCAGTTCCAATCCTAACCCATGTGAGGAAGGCTTTGATAGATTTATATGAATTTGAAGCCTTGGTCCTTGATATGGCCAACTCATACCAAACAATGCATATTCACTCAGAACTTCACTTGCTTCCTATAGTGAAGAAAATCTCTATGGAGTCATTTCAAGTGCACAAGTCAACTGGCTTCCTATAAGGAACCTAGTGGAAGCAGGAACTGAAGGAATTTTATTCAATGTCATATGACAACTTCATTGAATTAAATATATTGTTAAATTTTGAAAATTAGAGGACTTCAATCTTCAAATCACTTACTAATGACGTGATATGTATGCATGAAGGGTGGAAACTAGCTCACATATTTCAGAATCATATCAAACATTCTCATTTATATCCCACTGTTTTTATCACAAGGTTTTGCCTTTCATAGCCATGTTGCTTATAGCAGTATATTTTAGATATAATATAATAGTGCCAAGTGGTGTGAAAGAATTTCCCTAACTAAAAAGTAACATTTAGAAAAGAGACAGGATATCTTCCCATCCTGATTCCTTTTACCAAGCTAATTAACAGCAGTGTGGCAAAGGCAAACCTAGAAGGAAGGGCAAAGAAAAAGGTATGCAGTGGGGTAAATCAGCACTGCAACACACCTTGTCCACACCTTGTCCATATTCCTTTATCATTAATGTTGAACAAAAATCTGGCAATTCCTTTTTTCTTTCTTTAGGAATATCTGCAGCTCTGTATGCTTACCAGGAAAGCTTTCCTGACCATGCTGGCAGGCCAGCAGTGCCAAACAAGTAACTCCCACTGAGACCTTGTCCACCATTGTTACCGGCAGGTTTTTCCCACCAGCTGCTGCCGGTCCCGCTGCCACGTGAGCCCCAAATAACACTCAGAGACTCTGTATTTGATACAATCCTGTTGGCCAGTTACCATTGTTGTTTATGTGCTAGCTCTGTCTTAATGATTAACCCATTTCTACTTATCTAAGTATTTCCACGTGGCTCATCTTATCCGGGAGCCGTGGCTGGCGTCTTGCTTCCTCCATGCTCTACATCTTGACTCCTCCTTCTACTTCCTCTTTCCTTCTCCTGGTCTCCTAGCCCTACCTATCTCGTTTCCTATTGGCCACAGGCTTTATTAATTAACCAGTATGAGAAACATATTTACAGAATAACATCTCCCATCATGCCATCAGTGATCCCCCACTGTTGAAATATCATCTCCTCCTGAAAAGGTATCTCCAAGGCATCTTTTCTCTACCAATTCTCACAGTTCCCAGTAGCATTGAGCTCTGGTTGCCCAATACAGCATGCAATCCTAAAACACCATTTTGTTGACTACCTCCTCTCCACGTGTTGCTCCTCCCTTGCTCCTTCATTATTTCCTAGAATGACCTCCTAAAGTCCTCTGGACTTTATTGTTTATATTGCAGCCTCGATGTCTGCTTCTGGTAGAACCACTACTGTTCACAGAAATTGTGATTTTGTTCATTAAAACTAACAGCACCTACATTTAAGACTTTTGCTAATTTTTTCAACAGGTCATCTGGTGTCCTCCTCCTATGCTCAGTACCCACCATAGGTATCTCATAATGACTATCTGAGAGTAATCTAACTCCCTAAATGGAGCACTTGGGACTGACCCCATCTCTTCCACACAGTTCAGACCTATTATATGTTGTATCAGATGAAGTGTGGCAATTATACAAATGCTTGGCAGGGGAGCAGACTTCATCCCTCTTTTAATTATGTCTAGAACAATGGTAATATCTGTCCTTCCTGAAGGCATCTGGTTAAAACCCACCTGCTTAGACAGGAGATGAGGGTACCTTCATCAATCTTAGCACAGCAGACAACCATTCCTTATCTCTAGGCCATCTTAGAAAGATGGTCACTCTGGAAGCCTCACTCCCCTCCAAATGAGGAGGTCTTGGTTTCAGATGATATATGTAGGAACTATAGACACAGAGACTCATTTCTTCAGAAATGAGCCCACAAAGGAGGGAAGACTCTCACATCGAGTACAGCATGCGGAGAACTTGCCTGAGTTGTGTAAATACATATGACTTTTTTATGGATACCTTTCTAAACTCTTATCAAGCCTGGTAGGTTTCTACTTAGTTATTTGCCTCAAGGATAAAACTTTATGGCATATTTCTAGTTATTTAAAATGGTAAAACAATGGTTCTCTCTCCCTGTTTGTCTCTCTGTATATGTGTGTGTTTTTATCTCTGTCTGTCTCTCTGTCTCTGTCTTTCTTTGTGTGTGTGTGTGTGTGTGTGTGTGTGTGTGTGTGTGTGTACTCTAAAATAAAATAGAGCTCCAGATCTCTGGCAAGAGCTGCTCTCTGTATGATGTCATCAGGCACCTACACAGTTTCCATCCCACTATCCCCTGAGTGATAAAAAGAAATGAAACAGACCAGACAGAGAAGTAGGAGACACTTGCAATTGAGTGGTATCTTCATTACTATTGTGGTGGCTGTCCAGTCACTAAAGAGTTTACTAATGTACCTATAGAGCTGAGGCTGACATTTCCTGAGGAGCTATCACCTAGGTTTCACATAGAGAGTATATGAGACTGAATTTTACACTTTCAGTCATGGATGCTGATTTTTCCTTCAGTCACCTGTCATCAGAAGCAATATGCGATTCAAGGGACTCACTGATTTTGTTTTCCTCGCTTTATTGATTATTAGATTTCAAAGCTTTTAAAATGGAAGAAATTTCACATAATTACTTAATTGGTATCTGAATCTTTAAAGATTTATTAATATGCCAAACTAACACTATTTAATCACATAAAAGGTTATTTCTTCCCTCTATTTCTCCCTCTCTCCTTTCTTTCCTCAATCATTTTATCTTTCTCTCTCCCCACCTCCCGGCTGCTTCTGTGACTTTTTACATATATACCAGTCTCCATAAACTAACATACAAAGGAGTTTAATATGAGTCTACAAATAACCCATACACACTGATGGTAAGACTGCCTGCTGTTTTAAAGGAGCTACTACTGAGTATTCAATGCTTTCTTGGAGAAAAAGAAGTGCTCATTGACTTATAATAGTCATTAGACTGAGCCTTTGTTAAGTTCTCCAACTTACCTGATGACCACAGTGAGAGACTGTTAACATACACACACACAAACACACACACACACACACACAGAGAGAGAGAGAGAGAGAGAGCACAGATGCACACTGACATGTGAGACAGAGACAGAAAGACAGTAATGACCCTATTTGGCTCATAATATTCTGTTCATAGGCTAAATTAAAGTGTGAAAGGGAGGTATGGGATGCTTAGGATAGAAAGACCTATTAACTGATCTATAGTAAATCATTTGGGAGGAAACTTAGACCCTTGTTCCACTTCTCAGATAATGCTTCTTGTGAGTGTTTGGTGATCCAGGCCACTCACAAGTGATGTTTATATGCAGTACACGTATATTTTAGTGTACTAAAATCAGAGGTTTTCCATTAATCCATAAAAACAAGCTGATCACAGCTAATTTCTTCTGGCAAACACAAAACATTCACTTATCTTTGGATAGCATAAGCTTGATTTCTAATAGCTGCAAAAATGAATTTTCATCACCAATATGCCATAGAGGTATACAAATTGTGGACACTAAGTTAAGTGTATTCAATGCAAATATATAATACAGTTTATCAAAAAGATAACCATAGACTTTGTAGTTTATTAAGATCTTGATAGCTGATACTTACAGTTGCTTTTGATTTTGTCAGGCAAATATATGTCTGATATAATGAGTGTCTACCTCTTGCTCTGTTTGTCCCTAAAAGGTAGGCCTGCCATTAGCTCTTATCTGTTCAAGGAGCTACTCAGAATGGTGAGTTACATATCTGCCTTCAGTGTAACTACAGCCTTGCTGGGGAAAGGTCTTTAACCTGTAAAATATAGAGAATTTTGTGAAAATAGATAGAAACACTTAAAACTCTGATGGTGATGAATTGATAAGTCTGATGGCAAAGACTTCGTCTAATGGCTTAAATGAGGTGCCATGTTTCCTGCCAGCGACTATTCAATACCTACTTATCCACTCACAGAAAAAAAACGAGGCTCATTACCTTATCTCAGGGAGTTCACTGAGAGCAGAGGGCAAGCTTTCTCAAGCCCTCCACATTCTTCTCACACGCTGTGGGCTCAATTAACATTTCTTGTTATAGATCGTTTATTGGCTGCTGTTTGATCTGGTTGTTTTTACTGCACACAAAAGCCACAGAGTCTGCTGAAGAAGGACTACTTCGTGGATTCAATTCTCTTTTAATCAAAGCAGAGATAGAATTCTAATAAAAAAATCTTCAAAACAATTTATAAAGCTCATTATTCAGCTCGAAAGATGAGAAAGAAAAGTGATAGTTGCTTGGCTATCACTCTCTGTGATAGAACATTCTTGTTAGATTCATTATAAAAATATTAGACTCTCATAATTGATCAGCCTCTCAATTGTGCCTACCAAGAAGCTGTTTGTGCAGATCAGCTTGCTAAGGCAGGTTTGGCTGTGAAAGCATACTCTCCTTGAAGCCACTATTACTAAGGTTGGAGTGGTACCCATGAACCCACTTTACATGATCCTCAAGCAAAGTCTACAGCCCTTGTTTTGAATACCTCATTCTACACCAAGGACAATTCCCATTGGATTCTGTTCATTCCTTCTCACTAGCATGTCTTTTGCCTTTGTTCTCTCCATTCACAGTGCCTGCATCTTAACCTTGGCTCCTGTCATAACCTGCTTCGATCACAGTCATAAGCCACCCCTCCTGGTCAATCTACTGTGCAGTTCCTGCCTGTCTGCTTTATACTTTGTAAAGCCTTAGGAGGGCTTAAGGGTCTTGGTTCTGACTTGGGTACTTTGAGTAACCCATTGGTCTCAGAATGAAACATGGACCTTCAAAAATGTGATTTGGTCTGATGTCACCTTCTCTACCTTACATCTCTATGTATGTCTTTCTTTCTCTGTCTCTCCATCTTCCTCTTTTTGTCTCTTTTGCTCTCTCAATATATAATGAACTGAGACATCACTGCACTTATTTTTTCTCAAGGATTTTCATCTTGGCTTTTTCCTTTTTCTTCTTCCTTTACTCGTTAGTAATGCTCTGCTCATTTTTCAGGGCACAGAGTATGTGTCTTATCCTCTTGTATCTTTCTCTGTTTCCCAAGACTGGTTTTCATATCCCATAAGTATAAAATAAAGGCCTATTGCTTCCACAGTGCCCACCTTTCATGAAAATAACTTCTAACCTCTTCAATTTCCTGCATGGTCTAGTTATAGATCTCCAGGAGCTGATACTTTGTACTTACTCTACAAGTGTTTGCTGAATAAATGGAGTAAAGCTGGTAGAACTATGTATTGGAGAAAAAGATAGTTAGAATCCAACTCTTCCAAAAAACTGCAGCTTCTCCTGAATGTACACCTAAAGCGGACAGAATCACCATCTACCAAAGATATCTTTACTGCCTTGTTCATGCCTCATCATTCCCAATGTCATGACATAAAAATGACCTGTTTGATAGTAGAAGAATAACTAGACTTAGTGTTTCACATGTGCAATGCTAGCACTCAGACAGTAGTTACAGAAGGATCACATGTTTCAAGTTAGCCTGAGCTGCATGGTTAGACTATGTCTCTATGAACAAAGAGTATGGAAAGGAAAGAAGGAAGGGAGGGAGGAAGGAAGGAAGAGAGGAAGGAAGGAAGGAAGATAAGGAGAAAGGAACAAAGAAATGAAGGAAAAAGGCAGGCAGAGAGGAAAGGAGAAAGTGAGAGGTAAGAGAGATGGATGAAGAAAGGAAAAAGGAAGGAAGGAAAGGAGGAAGAAAGCAAATAAAGCAATAAAATATTATTTTGCTATGAAACATAAGACTGTGTTCTTTGCCTAGAGCATATGATTCTAGAGAAGATTCTGCTAAGTTAAATGAGCCAAATACAGACAGGAGAACAATGTTCAATGTCACATATTTGTAGCTTCTTACTAAAAGTGGAGGGGGTGGGAGGTATAGAAAAAGAGAAGGGAACTGCAGTTAATAAAGGAGAGATTGGGAAACGGACAGGTGAAGGTCAAGGTAATTTTTGTTTGTTTTGCTTAGTTTTATAAAGCATCATGCATGTGAGATGAACAAATCTAGAAATCTAATGTGCAAAATAAGAACTGTAGTTTTAAAAGTTGTGTTGTAGTTGTGTTTTGTTGCTTTTGTCGTTAAAGGTCTTACCGTGCCACAAAAAGTAACTATGTGAGACGACAGACATGTCTATTTCATTGCAATCACCATTATCTTGCTTTGTGTATCCCATGACATAAAATTATAAACCTTATAAACAATGCAATTGAATTTTTTATGCCACGTAGCTCTTTGGAGCCTGAGCATTGGGCTATGGGGCCTGGTCCAGGCACAGAGGCTACCCTGCTTCCTTCTTCCAGTTGAAGCCAAAAAAACTCAATATTTTAAAAGGGGCTATGCCTTTAACTTAAACCCTGTTTTAATGGTTTCTATTAAGCCCTACCTCTTTCCAGTAGGCTGTCAAGAAAGAGAAGAAAATTCTGGGAAAAAATTAACATATTTCTTCTTAAAGTACCTCTTTGCTCTGCTTTCTTCTCACCAAGAAACTCAACTGCAAAACTTTCCATCTTCTATGCTAGATTTTAGCTTGATTAAATTTTTAAGACTTGCTTTATTTCTAATTATATGTCTGGATACAGTACCTGTGGAGGCCCAAAGAGAGTGTCAGATCTCTTGGTGATGGAATCAGTGGATGCTGTGAGCAGCCTAGCTATGGGTGCTGGGAACCGAACTTCCATCATCTGCAAGTATAGCAAGTGCTCTCATTGCTGAGCCAACTCTCTACCCCCATTTTTATCTCACATTCATAGTCATCTAAGTCTTCCTGATGTGTGTTTGGTAACTAGCATTCATGCTATACCAACATTGGGAGAAAATTGTTCCTCCAACTTTAGACTTCAGAGTCCCAGTGTGTGGCCAACAGGCAGAGCTCCCTGGCTCACCTGCCCCAGTGGAACACCTTCCTGAGAAGGTAGTATCCAGACATCTAGACATACTGGCCATCCAATAGACAAGCCAGCACAATGCCTTCCAGTACCTTTCTTATGGTATGCATTTTTATTCTTTTAGTGGTAGCCTTTAGTGAGCATAGTTCCTAATTCAATCAAATTCAACTTTTCTCCTTCATGGTGGTGTTATCTACAAGTCCCATTAAAAAATTATTTGTTGCCTTCCTATGCTGGAGTTTGAATTTGTAACATGTAACAAAAAAAATGAAAGAAACTTCATAATTTTTGTGTCTTTTAGTGTATTTGCTTAATGACGATGAAAGAACTGGTTTGAAAAAAAATAAAAGCTGGGCTGGAAAGATGGCTCAGCCATTAAAGTAAAAACTAGGCTCACAACCAAAAATATAAAAAAAATTAAAAACTAAACTTTTCCTTTTTGTTATAAGAAAATTACTCTTTGAAACAACAATCATATCAATAGTTTAGTTGCTATTATTTTCTTATAAATTCTTCACTAATTACTTTATAATACAATCATATGTACTAGCCATATGCTCTTCATGCATATACTTTAATTAATCAATATCCCATTGAAATTCCATGTTGTCATTTATGGGCAGAGGAAAGAATTTCAGATACTGGTAAAGGGTTGTGAAGTAAGAGAACATACAGAAGCTAGAGAGAGAGGAAAGGCTGCACTGTTTGCATTAGTGGCGACTTCCATGCTAAATTACAGTCATTCTCTGCTCTGAGCACCTCGTTAAATAGGATTCAGTTAATGCTCACACAGGCCACGAACTAGTCAGTACATTGGTCTCCACTCTGACACCTTTAAATAAAGTGCTTACTGAAATCCATTGTACCAGAGAATGGCTTGTGTCCCCCTAACAATAGCTTCTCCCCACCAAATCTATTCACAGATACCTCATAAATGTTTACTTGGGTGTTTTATTTAGAAACAGCATGGGTAAATATTTGAAAGTGCATTGCTAATGACAAAGCAAAAGTGAACTGTAAAATATCTCTAATGAATGCTTTAAAATCTGTACTCTTCAAATAGACCTGGCTAGAGATAGAGAGAGGGGTAATTTGTGAGAACAGCAGATGAGCTGATAGGACCTGAATGCCTATGCAGTGTGTGTGTGTGTGTGTGTGTGTGTGTGTGTGTGTGTGTGTGTGTGTGTGTGTGTGTGCATGTGCACTCATGCATGTGCACACACAGGCAATTTGTGAAGCAAATGGTATTTGCTGAACAGAAAGGAATTGAATTCAACAGCTACATCTGCCAGAAAAAATCTAGAGTTTTGATTTAGATTTTATAGTCTAAGAATGACTATATTACCTTTAAAAGCACTACTTTTCCAATGTTTTTATTTCATCCTTTGATCAAATATGTCAGGCAAGGAAGAAAATGGTCATTTATTTCTTTTGAAAGCAGAAAGAAAAGGATTTAAAATAAATAACAGTCATCATGACATCCATGAAAGTTTCCACGTATTTACCAACATGCCTCGCTTACAACTGCCATTTACTTAATCATATTTGCATCTTCAGTAACTTTGAAGCTTTCATCCTGAAGGTGGTAGAGTTAATCCAAGCTTGGGGCCAGCTGATCAAATGGGCATATGGCTATGTAATTATCCGGAAATGTTCTTGTGGGCTTAGACTGAAAATGCTGTTAGTACTTCCACAGCATATGAAGAGACAGCTCCACTTTATTAGTGAGATTACACTGGCCATGGATGGTTGGCTGTCTTGATCATTTGCAGACCTATTTTGAAGCCATTGATAGGGTCACTGGGCTGCCCAATCCAATTCAGTCATTAAGACAACTGGGGGAACCAGACTGTAAAATGATTGGTCTGGTTATTTCTTAATGATGTAATTGCATCGACCTCAGAGATATCCAATTAATTGCTGAGCAATTGGTAATTGTGGTGGTCTTACCAATAAACTCAGCTGCCAGTAAGGGACTTCAATTGTCTGTCTACTTCCTTGATTAATTGCTTAATTTTTTTTACCAATCTAGAAATGAGTGTTGGCTTAATTTTGTTGATTTTTGTTGGCTCCCTTAAATGACATTTCTTAAATGTACACTCATTTATTTATTTATTTATTTATTTATTTATTTAAAATACACTTGTGACATAGCAGTGATATTGAATGTTATTTTAAGATATGAGCTGTTTTATGTGCCTGCATAAGTTTCTTTATTCAATTCTGTAGGTTTTTGTGGAGATCTGGAGGGTAATTTATTATGTTCCAGACTACTAGGATTTAGTACAAATATTAATATTAAGGCGAGATGAAAATTGAAAGTCCACAAGGTGGGAAAGAGAAGCATTCTTCCTTTTCCTTGCATGTCTGATCTGAGGATCTCACTGTAAGGTATTTGCAGTCTTTCAAAGCATAGCCATTCCAAAGAGTATTCTCCTTTGCTGAGTATCCTGTGGAAAGCATGGTACCTGAGGAGAAAGCCATGAGCAAAGAAATTATTGCTGTAATGCCTTGTAGAGATCATTATGGAGACCATAAGCATTTGGGTTTCCCCAATCCATCAGGAAAAACTATCCATAGCAATTTCTTCTTTTTTAAAAAAGGTACTCGCACATGTACTTGGATAGGGTTGCTGTATGAATTTAATTAACTATATCTATCACTCAATTGTTCCTGGAATAGACAATAAGTGTTTGTTCAATAAGTGGCAGAACATTTTCTTGTATGAATGTCACTCTCTGAGTGGTTGATACAAAAAAGACATAAAAGCAGAGGCAAATGCTGCTATTTTACTTATGTTAAGAAAATAATACATTTATAAATGACTTTAAAATTAGGTTACAGGGCCAGGTGTCAGTGGCCCAGCATTCAGGAAGCAGAAGCAAGTGGATCTCTGTGACTTGAGGCCGGCCTGGTCTACAAAACTAGTTCCAGGACAGGCTCCAAAGTAATACAGAGAACCCTGTCTCGAAAAACAAAAAAAAAAAAAAAAAAAAAAAAAAAAAAAAACCTTTAGGTTACAGCCATTAAGTTTCCATATGCATTAAGTTTCCATATGAAGTTTTAACGCATAGTTTCTGGTGGTTGATTTTTCTACCTCCTAATACCTCAATCTCCTTCTTTGCCATCTCTGTGACTCTTACCCTTTACCCTAGTATTTTCCCTTTCTTCCTTATTCTGTTGTTCCCTGTCTCCCCTTCCTTAACTATTCTTTTTCAAGCCACATGTGGCCATTTCTAGATTCATGTATTTACCCATATTTCTTCCCACCTTGACAGATGTGTTTAGCAATTAAAGGCTATAACCCACACTTGATAGAAATTTGTTTTTCTGAACCTGGCTTGCATTACTTAAAATAATGTTTATTAATTCCATCTATATTTCTATAGATTTTATAATTTCATTTTTGTGACTGAATAAAATATTCCTACATATGAAAAAGATATTTTCATTATCTCATTCATTCATTTCATTGTTTCCATTCATCTGATGATGGACACCTAGGGCAATTTCATTTCCTGACTATTATGACAATACAAACAATAAACATGGATGTACAGTTATCCATGTAGTAGGATGGTGCAGTTGGATGTAGTCATAGCTGGATCATTTTGTAGGTATATACAAGAAAGTTACTGAAATGGTTGAGAGAACCATTACACTGGAAAAGAATATCTGACATATGCAAGGGAATTTAGTAAGTAAATAGAGATAATGAAAAGCATGCAAGTAAAAATTCTGGAAACCAACCAATCGAAAAAATAACATATCAGGAAGTATCTTTTGAGATAAATTCAACCACCTGAAACCTCATAACAATGGAACATAAACAGATGCCCAATTGGGCATTCTTACCAGGACAAAGGAACTATAATGAGAGAGATTAATGATTTCATCATTTCTTTCTTGAACACCATCTATAGTGAAAGGTGGTCTCACCATTTCTTTCCTATCAAATGGGACCCTATGATTGCCTCCTGACCAGTGTCAACATAGACCTTAGGATGACACTGACCGCCTATCCTCTGCACTGCAATTTTCCAACTCAGACCATAGTTACCAATGACATGACAAGCTCAAGCCACAGGGAGATGCTACACCCAGACAGTTGGTTAAAGGCCAAAGTGAAAACTCAAATGGCACCAGTGTCATCCAAAATGATCTTCGTGAACCTGCATAAAAGTTGAGATGACAAAAATGGTAGATTTAAACTTTGGAGCTTTTAGTAGGGGTGCTTCTAGTGATAGAAGTGTGCACCAATAGCATGCACTCTCCTGAGTGACTCTCACCAGCTCCTTCTTGTAAAATTAAGTCTGCATGTCCTACATTTGGGGAATTAAAATGTTTTCCTTTGATGTGTGCTGGCCAGAGTAGCTAAGCAGTGTATGTAAATATGTCTTTAATTTGAACCATAAAAATATTATAGATTATTAAAAATAACTTCATGTACAACATATGGTTTTGTACTATACTCACTTACTTTTAAGGTCTATTTTATGCTCAGATCCAACTTCACCGTCTTGGTAGGAATTCTACCTCTGCCAGAGCCATAATATCAGTCAATTATTCGCAGAGTTAATGGTGAAACAAACAGTTCTACATGAGAAAGCAGCACCTATCTTTAAATCTCTGTGATAGATATAAAATGATGTATAAAAAAACATAAGCACTAATAAGAAATTCTACACATGATTCTGGTAATTTTTAATCTAAAGAAATAGTATATATTGATTAACAACTCATGTCAACACATGCATTCAGAAAAACATGTCTTGGCACATTATGCGATTCATATGCGATATTCACTCACTTCCATTTTTGTTTCTAACTGCTAAGACTGCCACACACATAATGCAGTAAACCTGGGAATAGAAGAGTAGCATGGGAGGCACAGGAAGTGAAAATGAATATATATATATATGTATATGGAAAATGCCAAAAACTGTCTTTGCAGGGCTTCAGTCAGAGCCAGCTGAGAAGCTCAAGGTTTGTACTTGAAAGGGGGAGTGTGGACTAAAGAAAGACTAGCTAAAGATGTTAAAGGAAAAGAGGGAGAGACAGAGTAGATGTCAGGAGGGCAGATACATTTAATACCGAGTTTATTTTTCGCCACTCTTATATACCTTAACCAAATCAAGTATCAAGTATACTAAACAAACAGACTTTTCTTCCTCATTTCTCCAAGGATTCAGTAACCACACCTTAGATTCAACCCTTGAGGTTCAGGTTCAGGAGTAACCACAACTCAGACCAGGTCTGTTGTTGTTTAGATAAGACACCCAAGGCCAAGACAGAACATTCTACTGTAGCCACGCCTTTGACCGTTAAGTCTCATGACTTGCTGAGGACAATTTTGAACTCTCTGCCCTTGAGCCAAGATGGTGTAGAGCCATCTTATGGGCACCAACAGAAAACCTACTGTATGCAAAGTTCCATCTTTACATGCATTTGATCATGAACTTAGGGGTTTTAGAGGTTGTTTTGCTATGTTCATACAAACCTGAGGTTGGTGGCATGGTTCCGTCCTGAGTTCCATTTCCAGAAATCATATGGTGCAAAGGGAGAAATAACTACTACCAGTTGTCTTAGACCTCCACACATGAATGTTTGTGATCATAATAAATACATAAATAAAGCATTAAAATATCTATTTCCCTAAGAATTGCATATTTTATGAATAAATATATTTTATAAATAAAATCAAATCCCAAATATCTGTACTTTGAGTGGAGAAATCTCAATAACTCTTTTTCTTATGAAATTATTTTATTTCAAAGCCACTGAATTTGTTTTCTATCAGTTGCATGGTATTCAAAGTTGTATTTGAACACAAATTATATCATTTAACCACTTTTGTTTGAGATGCTGAGAGTAATTCCTTGCATGTTTTATATATATTTGCATGTATATATGTATATACACATGTATTTGTTTATGTGTATGTGTATACATACACACATATACATATGTGTACACATATGTATATATATGTATATGTGTATGTATACATATACATACATACACACACAAAATGTGTAGAGGAAGCTTTTACAGTGGGTACTGGAAGAAAATGAGTAGCAGAATAATGTGTTAGGAAACATTAGTTTTAACATACAGTGTATAGCTCTACTGTCTCTGTTAGGGTCCTTTTAAGGTTCTCAGAATTTTTAATAACAAAAACTATGACTGACATATGAACTTTAACTCTTAGAACATTAACATGTTCTGTGACTAATGAGCAGTGAATGGCATAATAATAAGTGAAGTGAGTTGTGTTGTCATTACTAATGAGAGTATGGAGCTTTGACTTAAGGAAAATGGTGAACTAATTTTCTTTATAATAGTAGAACTTTTCTTTTGACTGCCTAGTTCTTGAAAGCAGCGTTCTTTAGAAACTGTCCTTCCAGACAGAACCTGCATTATAACTGTCAATGGAATTACACAAACATCTTCAAATAAAACCACAGTGTCAGTGTTTCAGAGGATTTCAGTTGGTCAGAAACTAATGTTTGAGAATAATAACATTCACAATTTATATCCAATTAAAAGGATTTCTCCAAGGTTGAGATTATTGTACTGAGACAGCTATATAAGGTCAGTAAACACCTGAGGTTCCTTTGCTTATGATACACCTACTAAAGAAAATATATTTTGCACAGTACTGCCTTCATAAGAAAGTTTCAGGAAGGTGCCTCAAAACTGCCCTTAAATGGTTAGATCTTCCTACTAGTGTTACCAGCTACAATGGGAGAGAAAATCTAAGTCATATGCATACCTTTAAAAAAAAAAAAAAGTAAGCTCTTTTCTCATTGCTTTTCCCTCTTCTGCTTTTGAAAGCATAGGGGCAATGGGACAAGTTAGAAGAGGTCTACATAATTAAAAAATAGAATAGAGCCATCTATGAAAGTGGCCAGCAATAATCTCTCACAAACAGATTTGCAGTCACACTGGCTACTATTTGCAATATTGCAGTTGAATTGAATTCATACATGATGTCTGGGAGAGTGACTAATGTGCATTTTTCAAAAAAAGCCATGCAATATCCCATGATTTGAAATTGGCATCCTCATTGTGGGGGAGAAAGACCATCTCCCTGCTTGATACATTGCTGAACCAGTGATAGATCAGCTTCCAGGTATGGGATGCTGTTGACAGAGAGGTATTTTAGATGGTTGGTCCACCTACACTTGCCCTTTCACGTATTAATGACAGTCTTGAGATCATGAAGGACTGCAAATAAAGCTTCATTTGGAAAGGAGGAGACATTCTGGAGTAGAGTATGGTGACAATGTTAATCCAATATATGTATTTTAAAATTTTCCCAAGGAGTAAATTTTAAATGTTTTCATCACCAAAAAAGTGTTGCAAGGTGATGTTACTTAGTTTCCTTATTCTGTATTACATATCTCTATCAAAATTGAATGCTACAAGCCAAAAGGACAGCAAGTTTTCTTTTATTCATTAAAATAAATACAAATCTGAGCAATTCTTAGCTGAGAATTGCTCAGATTTGTATTTATTTTAATTTGTATTGTTCTGTTTTCTGTTTGGTTACAAATTTCTGAAAGCTACATTAAACTAGAAGAAACTCAGAGGCTGTAAGTTTTAACTTAGGCTTCTTTGTTCCCAAAGTACCATTTTCTGCCCTCAAAATCATTAAATCCCTCTCTAGTTCATAGGTGCAAGGTAACAAATGGTTGACATTTGTCTTTAGGGGAAGGAAATTAGATTTCTGCTAAATTAAAGCCATGAGCAAATGTCAGAATTAGGATCTGTTAGTTAAGTGAATTTGTAATTCCACATAAAAGCTAGAATGTTTTCCTGGTGGTTTTTAATGTCTTCTGCTGTAGTGAGTCTGTTGGTGTACTGGATGCATTTGAGGGAATTCCAACTTGACATATAAATTGTTGGTTTTCTAATACACTTTCAACCATTGAGGATTTACAGTCATGTATTATCTGTGTTCAGTAATGGACTATGTTTTACTTTAAAAAAATGAAAAGAAAAAAAAAGTGGTTAGTATATGGTAGGCACTTTATATCTGTTGCATGAACAGGGAGGATAAAGGATTAGATAGAATGCTATCAAACTAGGACAGACTTTTTCCCCCTTTCATTGATTAGTTTCCTTTCCCTCTACTCTTCTCAATTCCTTCCTTCCTCCCCTTCCATCTGGATCTACCCCCTTTCTGTTTTTAATAGAAAATAAACAGGTTTCTGAGGTGTAATATAATAAAATAAAACAAAAACTAGCACATCACAATAGAACAAAACAAACAGAAGAAAAAAGAGTTCAAGAAAAGGCATGAAGCCTAACTCTGAGTTCATGTGTATGTTGATCCTGTTGATTTGGAGACCTTATTTCCTCAGTGTTCCCCATCCCCTCTGATGCTTACACTCTTTCTGCTTCCTCTTACTTGGGGGAGCCCTGATAGAAGGAATTTAACGGAGACATCTCATTTATGGCTGGATATTCCAAAGGGTCTCACAAAGTCTGGCTTTTTTCCCATGTTGCCTGCATTTGTTCACATCTGCTGCAGGAGAAAACTCTATCCTACTGAGCAAAGCACTGATCTATGAGTACAACAGAACATCATTAGGGGTCATCTGTTTGCTGCTATCTTTTAGTAGAATAGTAGTATTTGTTTTTACCTAGCATCCCAGGCTGTCTAGTCTCAAGTTCTTGGTCACCCAAACAGCATAGGGTATGGGTTCCACCCTGTTCAGTGGGCCTTAAGTCAAATCAGATGTTGGTTGATTTTTCACACAAGCTTTGTACCACCATTGTACTAGTATGCTTTGCAGGCAGGATACTATTGTAGATCTAAGGGTTTGTATCAGGGTTAACATTTAGATTTCTCCTTTGGTGGTGTGCAGAGTACCCTCCTTACCAAAGACAATAGCATATAGGGAGAAAAGAAAGACTCTAGGCACCAGCGTGACTTCATGTTCAGTGTGTAGGGCTTGTCTTCAGTACTAGGGTCTTGTCAGTTCATGGACAACAACCTGTAGTCATGGCAAAAGCCTGGGTTGTTTGGGTCCCGTTGGCCAAGATATCATTAGATGTGACCTATTCCCAGAACTGGAAGTTTCTTTGGTGAAAATAAATGTCAACTTAGGGCTGTCTTCCCCATTATTTGACTAGTTCATTTAGATCACCTTCATATATGTATATATTTTAGGAAGCTCCCATTGTATTAGCTTTCCATACTGCCATTCCAATGACCCCTCATTTTAGCTGTCTCTACCTCATCCCCCTCTTCTCTCCTCCTTCCACTGAACCCTCCTATTCAATCCTCCTCCCCCATCTATCCATATTATCTATTCTATCTCTTCTTCATAGGAAGATATATCTGTTTCCTTAGTTCCTTTCTCTAGACCTAACCTCTGTGGTTTTATTAATTATAGCTTGGTTATCATTGACTTAACCATTAATATCTAATAATAAAAGACTATACATATTTGTCTTTCTGGGTCTGGGTTACTCGTTCAGGTCAGGATGATATTTTGTAGTTCCATCCATTTACCTGTGAATTTCATGATTTCATTTTTTTAATGGCTGAGTGATATTCTATTGTATAAACACACCACATTTTCTTTATTCATTTTTTCCTATAAGGGATATCTAGGTTGTTTCCATCCTGGATGTTATGAATAGAGAAGCAATGAACATGGCTGGGCAAGTGTTTCTGTGGTAAGGTAAAGTGCTCTTTGGATATAAGCCCAAAAATGGTATAGCAGGGTCTCAATGTTGCTCTATTTGCATGGTTTCTGTACACCTTTGCACTCCCCCCAACAATGAATTAGTAGTCCCCTTGCTCTACATTCTTGCCACCCATGAGCTGTCATTTGTTTCATTGGTCTTCACTATTCTGATGGATCTAAAATGAAATCTCAAAGAAGTTTTGATTACAATTTCCCTGATGACTAAGGATATTGAACATTCCTTTACGTGTTCATTAATCATTTGAGTTTCTGCTTTTAA
This sequence comes from Cricetiscus sungorus, assembly GCA_030556225.1. Lineage (NCBI taxonomy): Eukaryota > Metazoa > Chordata > Mammalia > Rodentia > Cricetidae > Cricetiscus > Cricetiscus sungorus. The sequence goes on from JANBXA010000372.1 coordinate 76,640,104, forward strand.
GAATTCTGTGTTTAGAAGTGTACCACATTTTTAATTAGCTATTTGTTTTCTTGATATCTACCTTTTTTTTTAGTTCTTTTTATATTTTGGATATTAACCTGCTATTGGATGTGAAGTTGGTAACCCATTCTTTAGGTTGCCCCTTCACCCAAATGACAGTGCCCTTTGCCATTTAGAAGCTTTTAAGTTTCATGAGGTCCCATTTATTGAGTGCCTGTGCTAGCAGTGTTGTGTTTATAATTTTCTTACTGTGACTATGAGTTTAACAGGACACTTCTCTCCTACCCATCAGTTCCCAAATAAACACACAGAGGCCTATATTAATTTTCAATATTTGGCCAATGGCCCAGTCTTTTGCTAACTAGCTCTTACAACTTAAATTAACTCATTTCTATTAATCTGTGTATGGCCATGAAGCCTGTGGCTTATTATTTCACATCTTGTTTCTCCAGCCTCTGCTGGCATCTCCCACACTCCGCCTTTCTTCTCCCTGAATCTCTACTTGAATTTTCTGCCTGGCTCTATTCTGTTTGGCTATTGGCCAAATCAGCTTTTTTTTATTAACCAATAGTAATAAAACAGCATAGAGAAGGATATCCCACATCAGATGAGATTAAGGTTATTCCTCATGTTCTCTTCTATTAAGTTAAGTGTATCCAGTTTTATGTTGAAGTCTTTGTTCCATTTGAGTGGGGTACTAAGTAGGGGTTTATTTGGACTATTCTATGTACAGCCATCCAGTCTGACCAGTACCATTTGTTGAAAATGCTGTCTTTTTTCCCATGTTCATTTCTGACTTCTTTATCAAAAAAACAGATGTCCATAGGTATGTGGGTCTACATCTGAGTCTTCAGGTCCTTTGACCCTTGTGTCTGTCAAACCAGAACAGAGCTTAAGATAAGAAATATGTGGTTTACAAATACTTTACCATATCTTAAGAAACAATAGCACTATTTTTTAAAGTTGATACTTCACTTGCCTGTTATTTTAAAGCATTTCTCCTCAATTATGTTTAATATTATTCAGTAAAGTTACCTGTGCATACAGTGGCATGTAAATAGAATTGATTGATCTGATAGTCACAGACTATTATAAAGGAAAAGAATTGGGAACTGAGAGGAAATAAATTTAAAAACAAAAGATTTTATTTTTCCTTGAAACATATTCCTAGAATTTATTCCACACACTATGTTTCTAGGTCTCTCAGATGTAGTGATATATTATTTATAATTTAATAAAGATTTCCTGAAGTATCAGAATAAAAGCCAGCCACACTAGTTAGCTACAGAAGCTAGGCAGTGGTGGCACACACCTTTAATCCCAGGACTAAGCACGAATGTCTGTGAGTTCAAAGCCACCCAGGGCTACACAAGAGTGAATCCATTTAAAAGATTAACAAAGCACATGCCTTTAATCCCAGTCCTGGAGAAGTATATAGAAGACAGGAGGCCAGTGTCTCAGACTGCATTCTGAGACTTAGTCTCCACTCACATTGAGGAGAAGCAGCAGTCAGGGGCTTGAAGGAGAGCTCATGGAGACAGGATCAACCTTTTCAGTCTGAGGTAGAGGTAATAGCTAGTGGCCAGCTGTTTTGCCTCTCTGATCTTCAGTTTGAAGCTTGAACTCTAATATCTCTCTCTAGGTCTTTTATTTTTGGTGTTTCACTTAGATGCAAAGCTGTCTCACTTTTTTCTGTTTTATTTCTAACTCCTTGTCAATAAATCTAAACATTCCATGTTGTCCTACTAGCTCATGTTTTAATTAGTCCCCTGCTACCAGCTAAATATTCTCATTTAAGGAAAACATGAGTGGAGTAAGAAAAGCACAAAAAGAATAAAATGGGCTATAGTATTGTCTCCACAGGCTATAGAAATCATCAGTCGTTTAAACAAGGACTATAATCTCCTCACCCATGCCCATGACCATCATAAGGATACTTTTTTAGAGTAAGATTTAGATAAGAACACCTTTTATATTTTTTATACTATACTGTGAAGTCAACAAACATTCATTCATACTTTTCTTTTTGTAAAAATAAAAAATATTCCCAAGCACCAGACATGCAGAGAAAGAGTGTCCCATACTCCCCTTTCAAGTTCCACTTGGTGAGGGTGGTATGTAAGAGATCAAAGATAAGAGACCAGAAAATAAAGAATAAGAGCCACAACTGAGCTATTCAAGGAGCATGTGACAATGTAGAATGCAGGTCCATTGAACCTGCAGACCAGTGTGTAGCATGGACTTGAATGGGGTGGTGAGAAATACCAGACTTTCAAGGGACTTGCAATCTCATGAGGATGTGTATAGTATTCAGCCATGGGAGAATTGCAGACCAATTAGCACAGGAGAAAATGTTTCTCTTCTCTGTATCCATATTCAAAACTAACCTCAAATCAGTGAGACCCTGCTTAAATAGACAGAACAGAAAAACATACACAGCACACTGCCAAGAAACACAGCCCTGTTAGGAAAGCTGTGCAAAAATTAAGGATGATGTGGGTATATAAAATATTGCAAGCAGGGCTTTGTCCTTGTCCCAGTATTGTCCATTCATATATTATTGATCCCCTTGGAGTGATAGTGCATTAAACACTGTGAAACAAACCAGAGTAAGGACACACTAACTATCATAGCAGAGGCGAGCAAGTACTCCAAAAAGGGAGTTTTTGATGATTGACCTTGGAGGGCCTTTCTACTGTGTGTGGGCTGTGAAGTAAGAAAGAGCAGGCAATCTTGGGTCAAAAGGCATAAGGGATGTGATTCTCCTAGGAACTTCATGAAGAATTCTAAATGCTTAAAAAAAATTATGATGGTACAACATCTGGAGGGAGTATCTGCGCTGGCTAGTTTTATGGCAGCTTAACAGAAGCCAGAGTCATCTGAAAAGGAGGAACCTCAGTTGGGAATATGTTCCCATAAGATCTGGCTGTAGTTTTTAATTAGCAATTAATGGAGGAGAGCCAAGGCCACACTGGGCAGGTGGTCCTGAGTTCTATAAGAAAGCAGACTGAGCAAGCCATGATGAGAAAGCCAATAAAGATTATTCCTCATTACCTCCTTATCAGTTCCTGACTCCAGGTTTCTACTTTGTTTGAGTTCCTGTCATGACTTATTTTTGTGATAGACTACCATTTAGAATTGTAAGACAAATAAACTATTACCTCCCCAACTTGTCTTTGGTCATGTTGTTTCATCATAGCAGTAACTAGAACAAGTATCCTAGAGTTCACATAGCCCATCGATAGCTGGAACCTCTCATACGTGGGGAATATGCTGTGTCTGTCTTAACCCCAGGCTGACTCCCACCAGCCCTGTATCCTTCTGTGCTTACACCCACACATCCCATACTCCACCCTCCTGCCTGCTATAGACCTTGCTTATCTTGGAGGTGTGGCTAGCATATTCTTCTCTAAGCTTCCCATCATAGTCTCTTCTCTGGTGTGTTGGCATTGCTTAGACAGTGTCCAAGTTGTTTTCCCTTCTTTGCTCAGAATCTAGTGAAGTACTATGGCTTTGTGACCAGTCCATTTTAGTCTCTGCTCCTGGAGGCAAAGTACATGATTTAAAAAAATGAAGAAGAAGAAGAAGAAGAAGAAGAAGAAGAAGAAGAAGAAGAAGGAGAAGGAGAAGGAGAAGGAGAAGGAGAAGGAGAAGGAGAAGGAGAAGGAGAAGGAGAAGGAGAAGGAGAAGGAGAAGGAGAAGGAGAAGGAGAAGGAGAAGGAGAAGAAGAAGAAGAGGAGGAGGAGGAGGAGGAGGAGGAGAAAGAAAGAGAGAAAGAAAGAAAGAAAGAAAGAAAGAAAGAAAGAAAGAAAGAAAGAAAGAAAGAAAGACAGGGTGGGTGGGTAGGAGGAAGAAAAGCCTATAAAGCCTATCCTGGGCATTTGTCCTGAAAGAAATCTGGCTAATGAAAAATAAAATCCTTCTGTAGTTGACCTATCCTCTACTACTCATTTCATGTGTTGATATGTTTGGATTATTTAACAAACTCTCACAGAAAATGTTATCTAAATGTCATGCTTCTTTATCACGTTTTGTTGGACTTAATATCTAAGTATTAAACTGAGACTAGAGATGAGAATGTTGATTATTTCAAACTCCTTACATCATTTGTTGGAGCTGCACTATTTCATTTTATATAGTTTTGATTTCAACATGAAAACACTGTCAAAAATAAGAATTCTGATGACAAAGACAAGTATATATGTAGAGTTTTCAATTTCTTTATTGCCTTCAGTCAATTTCTGTGTTTGTAAATGCATTTCTGTGTTCTTGTATGTGTGTAAATATGTGCATGTGGATGTGTGTGCATGCACACACGTGTGTGTGTGTGTGTGTGTGTGTGTGTGTGTGTGTGTGTGTGCAGCTTCTGAGAGAGCACAAAGCAATAGTTATTGGGAAGCCTTCTCTTCCTTGCAGCGGTCACATTCCAGGGTCTAATTCTTCCTGCAAATGCTGTGATAGGCTGAGGAAGTCAGCCAAAAGCTAGAGGGATGGCTGTGAAAGCCTAGGCTCACAACCCAAAATATAAGAAGCCAAATGGGTACATTGAGACATCCCAAGTCTTTCCAAAAGCAGAAAGCTGTCACTAGCACTGGAAGGTGAGGAACACAAGGGAACACAGGTGATAGTGTGTGCTATGTATTCAGGATGGGCCTCACCAGACAGAAGCCAGGAGGAAGGAGGAAGGAGCTATCCTAATGGGAAGAAACTTCAGAAGCATGGCCATTGACAAAGATGTTTCAGAATCAGCAAAACATAAAAAAAGACCTTGAGTTTCTCTAATTCTTAACTGCTAGCCTTTTTAGGTGCTGACAAGAACCTACAGAACCAAATGTCACAGGAAGCTACAGAACTAGATGGCAAGGGACAAACATGTGAGGTCTCCTGATATGGAGCAATACAAGGAAAATAGCTGAAGGAAAAAAATCAGTTCACAAATTACCAACAAATACAAGTAAGTAAAAGAGAATCCAGAGGTAGAGAATATATGGGGCAGTTTCAGGAATTTGTCAGGACATTTGCTTTGTTCAGTGACTCTGGAAGACATTTCTGTGCCATAGATAATGCTGGGACTGCCAGGACCAAATGTACACTTCTGGTGTACAACATTCACAACCTGAAGTCTGGATCTAGGAAAACTTGCAGTTTTATTAGCCTTCCTCCTTCTCTGACATACGGTATATAAGATACACAGAATATACAACGCTGACATTTAATAAGGTTTTCTCCTTTGCCTAGTCCTTTAGAAATCGATAAAGTATCATATTATCATAATTCAGAATATTCAGAAAAAGAAAGTAACATACACTTACTTAAATTTAGCTTCAGAGCCAGTGTACTCTATACTGTGTGTCTCCAGAATTCATATTTAGCCATGTCTGCAATTGATGACTAGGGTAGGAGCACTTGGCTAGCATGTGCAGTTTTGAGTTCCATTCCCAGAGCTTCACACAAAGAAGTCAAACTTTTAAACAAGTTATGTTTAAAATCACATGCATAGTAATTGTTCATTGTTCAGCCCATTAGTGTGCTCACCAGATGTGCCTCACAATTGGACTTTTTCCTCCTATTCAGCTCTAAACTGTACTTCATTAACTCTTGAGGTTTGAAATGGCCTCCCCTGTTTAGCACACATAGAAACTGCTGTGTATGGAAATATTCTATGATGTGTAAGGCTGTGGGAAACAGATACAAACGCAGCAATTTCATTCAGTGAAATTCCACAGCAAATTAGTTCAATGTGCCTTTGGGAAGGACTCTGTATGAGCTTTAGATGTTTTTAATAAAAAGGATTGAGATCTGGGTCTTTGGGTGTTTGGGGGTTTATATACACACTAAGAAGGGAAAACAAGAGTATGGAAAGAGCGTTCCAGGAAAAGGATGTTCTGCAAGCATGGCCACTGCCGTTTCCCTAGTAAAGCTCAGAGGAGTCAAGGGCTTGCTTTATCAAGTAAATTTACCTCCTCTTCAGCAATGGATAGTACCTATGGTGAGTTTGCATTTCACCATAAGAAATGAGCATTATAACCATACTCCATAATGTTCCCACATTTGTTTCATTTGAAACATGGCTACTGCTTGATGTTTGCTGATCATCCTTGATCCAGCAGTTATCATTATTTCCTTTATTGATCTCTAATAACAAACCAAGAGGAAGTCAAAAGTATTATATTTCTAGTGCTTCCCTTCTCTAGATGACCTTGAGTATTAAGTATTAGGACTCTTGGATGAAATGATGACCCTAAGTTTTGGATATTATGGCTATCCAGTGAAAGGTCAATATTGGAATTAGATGGTCTATCCAAGTCCCGTGGCACACATACTTCAGTAAGTGCAGCAGGGAAACTTACCTATATTCTTCAAAGTTGAATCAGATCTTGGCAGACTTATTGTTTCTCAGTCAAACTCTTTTATTCAAACCCTAAATCCTAAACTCTTTTCTAAATATCTGTCCATTTCTTAAGGTCAAGACCAAATCCCAGTTCTTTGAATCTTTGTTTACTATCTTGGTTAGATTCACTTCTCCCTCTCCCTTGTGCATCTAGAGCTCTTAAAATTATTTTCTTTGTTCATTGCTAAGATTTCCTGCATGGTTATCATATTCTCTAACAATTTGTTTGTTTGTTTCCTTGAAGTTGGGAACTTGCTGGACATCCAATGAATTTACTAGTTTTAGAGATTACTGAACTGAGGTGAGCATTGAATTTGGTGATATCCAGTCCCAAGGATAGCCCCAGTGATCTTTACCTCTAAGTATCCATGGTCTTGTATTGTCCCTCTCCAGTACCAGACCAAAAGAACATGGTAGTGGTGAGTGTACATGACTGCTGAGCCTAGGTCCTTTGCATTTTCAGCTTCTCTTGTCTATAGAGGAAAACATCCATCTTATCACTACAATACTCATTCAACCATGAAAGAAGTTGCACATTGAGAGAAACTGGAACTCCTTTCTGCCCATAGCCAGTACCTACATGTAACTTATGTGAAGGTCACATTACAAGCACTGCCTAATCTATGTCAAACTTATAGGTTCCTGTGGCCTCCAGAACAGATGAAATCCCACAAAAGAACCCATAGCCAAGCCTGTTTTATCTAAGCTCCAAATTCCTATAGAAACAGAGAGTTAAGGAACAATTATTACCCTTTCAAGCAACTAAATTTGGTAATACATAGCAATAAATAACTAGTAGAAATTCATTCTGCCACCTCCATTCTTGGGAAATAATATTGTAGAATAAATAAAAAATACTTTGAGTCAAAAATTATCAGTAAAATCTATTATAACTGCTATTAACATACTGCTACTACATTAATATCATTAATTACCTTGGCATTAATTCTAATTAACATATCCAAATAGTGTGCTAATAATATAATAAAATTGGTAGTAACAATTATTAATTATAAGACTAATTTATTGCTGACTACTAATAAATACTAATTTTTATCTCTGCTTATAAATGATGTAGTATTATTCTTATTTGAATGATGAGGAAATCAAGGCTCTATACCAGTTAATTTGTTCAAGGGCAAACAATTAATATAATTATGAGTCATGATTCAAGGTAAGATCTGTCTTAAGCAGGATAAAGTTTCAGTTTTCTATCTACATAAAAGATGCAGCATACTTTCCCTATTCTGTGTTGTGAATACTTTAATCAGACAAAATCTGTAAATCTTCTTGCAGGATACTTAACAGATACAGAAGTGGCAAATGCACTGTCTTCTTCCCACACCTCCCACTGTGTTCTGTTTCTCTTCCATAGAAGAGAGAACACCCCAAGAGATGAGACAAAGTTGCCAATGGCAGCCAAACTAGGTGGGAAAACAGACTGAGGACATTCCTATGAAGGATTCATGACCTGGAATTATATGATTTGGGTGTGTCTCTTTCATTTCCTGTGGAAAAAATAGAGGGATTTTTAGCTCAGTTTTTTTTTTCTATTTTCAAACCTAGATTGAGAATCTAATAATAGCCATCTTACCTTTTGATCAGAAAATGGAAATTACCAAGCTGTTTCCTTCCTCGTGTTTGAGATGGCAAATGGATTTGATGCAGATGTAAATCTCATTGACCATGGAAAGAGTCAGAAAGTATTTACAATGAAAACAACCTCCTTATAATTTCCATACATGCCTCTTCGTAAAAGCTTCCATCTTCTGCAGAAGCACTCACATTAGAACCACTTGGCAGTCAGTTACATAAAATAGAGGCAGAATCTTCAACTATGAGTATACTTTTTCACCTTTATTCACAATCAGGGCATGATCTTTGCAGAGACAAATTATGTTCAGCCCATAAATCCACTCAGATTAACTTAGTTTCATATGCTAGAAGGGTGGGGGAGGGTGGAGCCACATACCTAAATGTGTATTTTAGTTTTAAATTTGTTTCTGCAATTTTATAACTTGTAGTGTTCCTTTAATTCACTTTACAAAATATTTTCAGGGAATAAATGATGCATTGAGGGGGGGGGGTTGACTGTCCATCAGTGCTTTGGCATATGAATGGCTGGTAAACTTACCACTTTAATGTGATCTGGCATTGGCCCCTTGAGCTAAGGAGAAAGAACAGCAATGCCAAATTATAGGAAACCACAAGAGCTTTCAAGGAAGCAATATGGTTCTAATTGGGCAGAAGCTTAGCAAGTAGACCACAGCTATTTCTTTGTAGAAGGTCCAGTTGTATATTATAGAGATGGTGCCTGTAAGAACTGCCTTACTAAATGGAAGCCACAAGGACCAGGCCCCTCAATGTCTATTCTTGAAACAGAGCAATAAGGAGGATTGGCCTGTATTCAATAAGTATATCTGTTTTCCTCTCTTTTGTAAAAATCTGGGCTGCATGCATCAACATGCACATGTACTTGGTCTAATGGGTCTTCTTACATAATAAAGGCAATAAGATTTGATGAACTAGGGTCTACCAGAGGGAGAGTGGGCACTAAGGAAAACTTTTGTGACAAACTAAAATAGAACTTAGTGACCTGGTCTGCTTTTCAGAAGTATTAAAACAGGTTTAGATAAAACAGAAAATTTGTTATACAAGGGAATAGAATACTCTAGAATCATAAACTATTAAGACTATAGAGTCTAATCATATTAGACATAACTTATTGTAACAAATAAACAAGAAGCACAATTTAAAATTTCTTTTTAATACTTCAGCACAGTTAAATGTCCAGTGTTTCCTAACTAATTAGCTATAGAAAGCTTCTTGTTAGCATGCATTAATTACACAAAATAACATTTTATTCTCTGACATCTTCCTACATGCATGAGTGTACTTTAGTCTTATTCATTGCACATTACTTTCTTATTTCTCTCTCTTTCCTCCTGTCAAAAGTAATTGACAGGGTTGATGTATACTCTTAAATTGTCTCCCTTCTAATTTTTATACAATAAAACAAAATATTTTATGTGAAAGAAAACATGCAATATTTACCTCTCTTTTCAAAGAGATTTATTCTAAATTTTATTATTATTATGGAATGTGGCTTGCACTTGTAAGTACAGGTTTCCAAGGAGTTGCAGGCAGTTGTGACCCACCAAATGTAGGTGCTGGAAACCAAATTCAGATCTGCTATAAGAGCAACAGATGCTCTAAACAACTGAGCCTCTCTCCAGCCCAGTGTTTGTCTGTTTGACTCTGTCTTACTCTGCTGTTTTTGTTAATTAAGGCTTTACTAGAATTTGAAACCAAGAACTGCCACACTTGAATAATAATTACTACTTTGCTCAATATTGCTGTATCTGTGAGACATCTTTGGTGATTCTCTGTGATTCTTTTAACATTTTTTCTCAATTTCTATGAACAATATCATTGAAATTTTGTTAGAGTATCCATCAAACCTGTCAATTATGTTTGACAGTTTGGCCATTTTGACAAATTTTCCGCTGCCAATCCATAAACATGGAAAAATCTTTCCATCTTTTAGTGTGTTCTTTAGATTCTTATTTTTGGTGTTTTATAGTTTTTATTTTAGAATTTTTTCACCTCTCCGGTAAATTTGACCCTATGCATCTTATTTTCATAAAAGTATTATTGATTATAATATTTATTATGATTTGCCATGTGGAACATTTTTAGGAAACCTTATCTTTTAAAATAGAAATTTGGGGAATAGCAACCCATGAAGAAAACAATTCTTGTGGAATGTGAGGCTTTTTATCTGTGTAAGAGTCAGTTTGTTCTTCAAATTTATCCCTTCATCTAACTCAGTACAAAATTGTAGCTTCCTTCCTCTTGCTAACACAAGCCACTCTTGTACACAGCAACTACTAGATATCTTGCTTTGGTATTTACTTGACTGTGGCCATTACCTCTGTGAAGCCGGCTGTTTGACTTGTTTTTCTGAATTATTTCGTCCTATACCCACTCTATCTGAGACCACCAGAACTTCCTGTTAGCTGATGACCATTACATTTTTGTAGCATTAAATAGCAGGTATCACCTCAACACAACTCCAAGAAAGTTGTATAATCATGATTTTAAAATCTATACTGTAATGATTGGCCCAGTGATTGACAATTGATGAACTAGAAAATGAAGCGCACTTTTATTTATTTACCTATTTCTAGAATTCAAGATGTATTATATCCCTCATTTCAAATTTAGTAATCTATTTCCATTAAGAAACAACATGGGTACAAAAGCTACCAATGGCCTTTGGGTTAAAAGAAGTGTTTTTACATTGCCAAGGAAGAGAAGGAAGACACTTTATCTTAATATTCATCTTCTGGTTTCTTATCTTCATATGAAAAAAAATGTTTAATGTTTCCATCATGTGGGCCCGTAATTACATCCTTACCAGATGTGATGCAAAAATTAAGCATCAATTAGCTTTTTCTGGATTGCACACATCCTCAAATTCTGTTTTCAGATCACTGCAACTTAACTTTGTGATTTATGTTGAAAAGATGGTTTTGTGGGTTCATTTCATTTCATCATCCTTTAGCAATTGTGTTTCATCCCCTTAGATATTTCCATGGAAATTGTGGCTTGATGAGAAGAGATTGCCCAGTGTAACCACATTGCAATACCTATGGGCTAAAAATCCAGCAGAGCCCAAGAGCTTTTCAATGAATTCTTGCATATCATACACACAAATGAAAATAAAACTAATGAACATCATTTTGCCTTCAGAATTGTTCTGATTCAAGGTAGATGGAATCTTTAAGATAAATACATCAGTAAAATAAAATAGCAGCCTGGTTTTGTTTGATGAAGCATTTGTAAAAGTAAGAATGTTTTCTAGGGGTAAATGATTAGTTTAAGAATTGTAAGCAAAATTGTAAAGCCTATGGAAAATTGCTTTGGATACTCCCTGTATACACATATATGAATACAATCCTTGTGTATGTTTGTACATGCCCATGCATATGAATGGTATGGTGAAACTTCCCTAGTTGCCACAGGATGGGTATCAGGTTCCTATCTATTCCTGATGAACATTTGCAGCAAACAAGATGAACTTATTTCCTGATCTGTGATGTATATTTATTTTTCTGCTTCTGTGTGTAGAATTTCTGTTTCAGTTTTAATTTCAAATAGTAGAGAAGTGAGTGATTTTACTCATCATATTTCAAAAGAAGCCTCTTACTACACACCTCTCCCTGAAGAGCAGAAACAGAAGAGTCACTCAGAGCAAGTATAGCACTGCTTCTTTCAGCAAGATCCAAGGCACTAGACCAAAGTTCAAATCTGTTCCTCACTGTGGGGGACTGAGTCATTGCACCCAATTCTTGGTTACTCTCTACATCTTCATCCCTGTCATGATCTCATGTTGAGAAATGAAAATGCTGCAAGCCTTACCTTTTGCCTTGGCTATACAACTTTTGACCCATGGATGACAATGGAGACGATTGTGCTGGTTCAAAAAATAGCTCTGGCAGGATCATGTAAAATATTGCTTTATGACCATGATTATACAATGACAATATTCTCCAGGTGACTCATTAGTCCAGAGCAGAGAACCTTAATTTAAGGACAGAATAAAACTGCCTCAAACGTGCTGCTTCATCTTCAAATTGTGGACTGTGAAATATCTCCTAGACTGGGCAGATTCTCATCATTACATAATCTTCAGAACCAACATCAGATTAAATACAAACACATTAACTCAAATAATTCCCCTGAAAAAAAGATACCATAACAAAATTAAATAATATTTCCAGGGAGAACTACAGTGGACTCTAGACCTATCAAATATTATAGTTTGCTAAATTATAATCTATCTTCAGGCCTAAGTCTTAAAAATAAAAGCCATTGCTCTTGTAAAGGAAATAGTTTTTCAAACAAAATCCTCTGAAGCCTGTTGAGATTTATACATAGAAAGTGTTTATCAACACAAAAGCTTATATTTATATTTCATTTTTAGTTTCTAAGAGTATCTTTGTCTCACATCACTCTAATGAGAGATGGAATTGTGACTTCATCTAATTTTACAAGTTGGTCTTGATTTTGAGGAGGCTCACAATCAAATATAAGAAAGAAGATAAGCTGATCCAAGAGTAGTCCTCCTCTGAAAACAGGAGCAATATGAAGATAGAGGAAGATGAAAGTCCAAGGCCAAAAATATATTGGCACACTTCATCACCTGTACAAGTATCAGTGTCTGATCATAATGTTCAAGTGGTCCAGGATGAGAGACTAACCTGAGAGGGATTATGGGAAACCTTTACAATGCTGATTGACTAGGTTCTGGTGACACTTTGTTGCTAAGAAGTACAACTTACCCAGCCCTCAATGACAACATTTAAATAAGAGTTCAGTTCAAACTGCATTTCATACTGTGTAACTATAGATAGAACTGGATTCAAGAAGAAGAAAATAAGAACCCAAAACCAGAAGCAGACAAGCTTATATGATAGATATGTATGCTGGGCTGGTTGGAGAGGGTTGTTAGAAGTGTCAGTGAGGTGAGAAATCTGAAGTAGGTCTCTACTTCTGGTCATGGCTGCACACTACCCATTTGAATACTAGCACGCTATAAGCAGAAAATTGCTTTTTTTCTTCTTGACTCTACCTGTACCTATTAGTATGAGCATATGCTTTATAACTTCCTGATTGCATAAGGTACAGGGATTGGTAAGTACCTCTTAAGCATTTGGGGTGCCTAGGATGGGCAATGATGGACACTTTAGTGTATCCTGCCTCTCTAATGTATAGAGAGCAGACCCTAGGAAACCTATTTCAAACCATTCATTTCAAGAATGAGAAAAGGCTCCCAGTTGACTTTATGTATATCTAATAATCAGAATACAGAACCAATGAACAAAAAGTCCAAGACATTCTTTAAGAGAAAGAGTTTCTGGAAAACAACAAAGAAACCAGCCTCTATTAGCTCACTCCTTCTCAGTTTCCCTTATCACATCAATAAAAACAGAAACACACAGAAAGTGTCATAATAGCATGCATGGATTGGAAGAGAAAGACAGAGAATGTTATAATTCTGATATGCAAATGGCTAGGAAAGACTATACACCCATGGTCTATAATACATGTCATGTCCCACTTCCTTTTCCCTGAGAGTTTACTTTATTCTCAAGAAATCAACATCTGGCCTTATCTGATAATTGACTCCTTCCCACATATGAAGAAGATCCATAGCCCAGAATTATTTGTCTAGAGGTCTACCGTAGTTTGAGGGAGAATCATGTGAAAGAGGAAGCTCTGAGAAAAGAAACAAGGGCTAGAAAGATGGCTCAGACATTAAAGGCAAGGCTCACAACCAAAAATATAAAAGAAACTGGAAGCAGAAAAAGGTTTATATCTCAACTCTTTTCATCACCAACTGGGGCACCAGGCTCTCCATTTAACCTTGTGCTGCACTCACCTTGTTTGTGATACAGAACCCGTCACCATCCATCCAGCTGAACACTGCCATTTAATACTTATTTAAATGAGGTGATTGACATGATTGAACATGAAATGGCTTAGTGTTGATGCCAGCCAGCATTATTATTATACATTCATCATCATCATTTTGAGGTTCTTACCGATTGACTGGGTTAGAACAAGTTCAAAGTGGCATTTATTTCTGGAAGTTGGCTGTACTTTATTATTTTGGTAAAATGTATTTTGTGCTCTTTCTAAACATACTGGTACGGGCAGGTTTTTCCCACCAGCTGCAGCCAGTCCTGCTGCCATGGTCCCGCCACCATGTGAGCCCCAAATAACACTCAGAGACTCTGTATTTGATACAATCCTGTTGGCCAATTACCATTATCGTTAATAAGTGGGCTAGCTCTGTCTTAATTATTAACCCATTTCTACTTATCTAAGTATTTCCACATGGTCATCTTATGGGGAGCCTCAGCTGGCGTCTTCCTTCCTCCCCATCTACATCTTGACTCCTCCCAACTACTTCTTCCTTCCTCCTCCTAGTCTCCTAGCCCTGCCTATCTAGTTTTCTATTGGCCAACAGGGCTTTATTAATTAACAAGTATGAGAAACATATTTACAGAATAACATCTCCCATCAACATACACCAGTTTTTGTGTGGACTGTTTACACACTAGCTCATGTGTTAGTGCACTTATATTAATTCTGTATGATTTTTTCCCTTCAAATGCCTTTGCTTTGAAATAGCATAATAAAGTGACTTCATCTAAATAAATAGACCTGTTCACAATAACTGCTTCTTAAGTCAATTTTTGCAGGAGTAATTTTGGTGTTGTGGACCAAATAAACTAGCAAAAAAAAAAAAAATAACTTTCAGTCTCCAGAAGGATATTTAGGGTAATTTCAGATGTGCAAATGTAAAAGTCATGGTAGGATTTTCTTTGGCATGTGAGAATTTTTACCTTGGGTCCATTTGAAAAATCAATATCATAATAATTACATCCAAGCAAAAATAACAGCATTATGTGCATGATCAGAGAAAGCTGTAACAGAGAAAAGTCCAGTCACCCACATAAAATGAGACACATGTAATTAGCATCTGCAATTTGCAATGTTCTAGGAGCTGCTGGGTGCTTGCAGCAAATCATGCTGTAACCTATACAAACTGAGCATCAGGAATGGCTGTGGTTTCACAGGAGTACACAGTGTCCTTTCCCAGAACTCATGCATCTTTGCTCTTTTGCCTTGTATACTTAATCTTGATGGTTCCTTTCAGACCATTTTCATTTGAGTTCTCTAGCTTGGCAGCAATCAATCATTACTGCCCCTCACCATCTGCCCACATAATATTCAAGTAACATAAAGTATGCACTGCTTAAAAAAGAGAAATAGAAATTGGAACTGAAACAGAACACAAAGAAGTTTTGCTGCTGTGGCAAATAATAATAATAATAATAATAATAATAATAATAATAATAGAGAGGATAACCCATCAATAGATCATGGCACTCTTTGGTAGTATTAGATGAATCCTTAGTAAGAATCATCTCTTCCAAGAGTTAAAAATCACATTGACAATTTATGAGACATATTGATGTAGTTGACAGTATCTGTTGAGCACTTCATGCATGCTCAACATTTGTTTACTCCTCAAGGTGGGCTAGCAAGGTGGGTGAAATTATAATTCCCATTTTAATAACATGTGAATTAAGTAAACTGGAAGATTCCACAGTTAGCAATTGGTGACAGAAATATTTGTAGGGCACTCCAAACATACTCTGATCACTTTCCTCATCTCTGTGTAAAGCTTATCTTCATTGTCCAGACAAACTCCCTGAAAGCAGGAAACTTTCTACCTTACACACTGTGTCCTCAAACTACCATTGTGTGCACAAGAAATATTCAGATACTACTCATTGTTTACTGGATGTGAGCTCCATATACAATACCATGTAAAAAGGATAAAACAAAACAAAAAAAAATACCTTCAAGGACATGCAAAGTTGTCTTGTTGAAGAATAAGGATTTGTGCCAGAAGCAGATTGGGCATCTGAAATATCTTGAAGAAATTAGATTTTTATATAAAGCATGAAAATGTGTTGCAAGAAGATTACTTTCTAAAAATAGCTTTAAATAGTTTTCTGATAATTATACAGAATACTTGATATTGTAGTTAGAATTCTATTGCTATGATAAAACACCATGAACAAATGCAACTTGGGAAGAAAGAGGCTTATTTGGCTCTCAATTCCATATCACAGCCCATCACTGAGGGACACTAGGACATGAACTGAAGAAAGGAACCTGGGATAGAATTTGATGCAGCGGCCATGCTGTTTTACTCTCCATAGCATACTCAGTCTGATTTCTTATACAGCCCAAAAACAATATAATGGGTGTGGCACCACCTATAATGGGCTGAACCCTTGTACATAAATCATTAGTCAAGAAAATGGCCCACAGGTTTGACTACAGTCTATTCAATTAGAGCGTTTTTCTCAGTTGAGGTTCCACTTCCTAGATAATGCTAGCTTATATCAAGTTGACAAAAAAGAAACCTAGCATGACATTCATTATCTGTTAACTTCAATAAGCTACTAAACAGTTGCTTCTCAAAGGCTAGGTTTAGGGATGCATATGATAAACAGTGAGTCCATCTTTCAAATCCAAACCTACCTGAACTCTCAGAATCTGGCCTCCTAAAGTCTTTATAGATCTAATGAGTTAAGATGAAGTCCCACTGGATTAGGGTGCTCCCAAAGACAGACATATTTACAGGACTGCACAACTTACTACCTGAATTAAATGTTCAGATAGGGAATACCCAATGCTCATTCTTGGGCATTGCTATATACCTAAACCCACATGGCCTGATAGCTATGAAGAAAACAAGAACTATTATTGTCTATCACCTTGGAAGTTTTGTGCTAACTCAAATTTGAAATCTATGTGTCCCATAATATTTCTTTACACTCTGTGAAGATGCGTTACTATGATTGGTTTAATAGAAAGCTGAATAGCCAGTAGCTGGGAAGGAAGAAGTTCGGGCAGGACTTCTGGGGACAGAGAAGAAGAAAGGAAAGGTTGTCAGCAGGACACAGAAGAAGCAGGACATATATAAGGAGAGGTAAAAACTATGAGCCATGCAAGAGCACACAGATGAATAGAAACAGCTTAAGTTACAAGAACTAGTTAGAAAAAAGTCTAAGCTAAGGCCAAGCTTTCATGATTAGTAGTAAGTTGTTGTGTCATAATTTGGGTGCTGGTGGTCCAAAAAAACCTGTTACATCTGTTTTGGAGATGTGAAGATAGATTCTACCAAGTACTTCCCTCTGTGAATTTACTTTTTCATCAAGGAGTTAATTTGTGGAAAGTTAGCCAATAAGTGATAACCATACTATTGGCAATAGCTCTTAAAGCCTAGAGCAGATAGACCATTATAACTTGGAATATGAAGCATTTATCTAATTATTCTTTATAAATAAAAACTCAGGAGTCAGGGATCAGGGTAAGAACCTGAATGTTCAGAGAAGGGACAGAGAATCTTTCTAAGCCCCACCTACTATTTCCTATGTCTCTCTATATGTCCTTGGTCCACCAAAACATCTATAGTTAGTTTTGGTCAACTAGTAGCTAAGTCTACCCTCAGATTCAAAGCAAACTTTGTTGGCAGTGTCAAGGTGCAATCAAAATATCCCACAACAGGAATACAATAGATTAGTAAAATCAGAATTCATAAGCTATGTTTTGACTTCTGACTTGAGTATACAATGAGTAGTCTGAAGATGACCAAGACTAGCCTTGCATGTAGATCAACTCAAACCTTGGGAAGAGTGATAGCTGCCATACTTCATAGCTGCTAGATAGTATGTATGTCACAGACACCATCTCCTTGAATAACTGAGATATGGAATTGGTCTGTCATTAGTTTCATTCTATTTACTAAAACATTAAATTTTCCAGTTCACTAGAAATAACCAAGAGAGTGGTGAATAAAATTCAAAAGCTAGTATATTTAAGTTTATCATTGTACTCTTTTTTTGACCACTCTACCATAGGCTCAAGAAAAGAGTTCTACTTCTCTTTAAAACCAATAATTATCTCATGTGGGTACACTATATCCCAAAGGTAGAGAAGTAGCCCCACTTTCATATAAGTATGGAAAGAAACATTTGTACTCAAAGTAAACATAAATAAAATTTTAAAAGCTTGAGTGTAGTTTTAAGCTAAAAGATTTAATTCTAAGGAATTTTGCATATGATCATAATTTCTCAAGACATCATTTATGAGCTCTACATAGGAGATTTAGGACCCCCATTCAATTGCTTAGGCACACTGCTAAAATAGCCAAATTATTACCAAAATCCATCACAAACTTTCTACTGTAAGAATGGATTTCTTCCATGGACTTAAATGATTTATTCATTAAAAACAAGCCAATTTTCTATGCTAAACTTTTGGAAAGGTTGGCAGGGTGAAGCTAATCCTTAATTCTCTAAAGAGATGTATGAAGTATTTGGAAAGATTCACCAAAGAACTTTAACCAGGGTTCTATTCTATTTCCAAGTTCTGAAATGTATATAGACAGTTTGGGAAACAACTCATTTAAAGGTTAAGTCTTTGGAAAAGGACACAGTGACAGGGTAGAAGTATTAATTTCTCAACTATGCCAAAGCCCTTTATGAAAAAGGCTTTGGTATCACAGTGAATTGCTCTGATACTTTTTGATGGTCAGCATGTTGGATCATGAGTGTTCTAGATGTGCAGTCCATGACCTTTAGACAGATCCTGTTATGTAGCCAGTGGGTGTGACATAGTTCCTGGAACTATGTGTATACAGTATAAACTTATGTGAAGTACAGGAGGGTGGTGTGCTCTGGGTACCACTCTCTTGTTGAAAGGCCATTCTTCCTCTTTGATGCCCAACTAGAAAATTACTTTGTTCTTTAAAAATGTTCTGGAGACTAAAACTACATTCTCTTTGTTACTCAGAGGAAAATGCAGTATGAAGAGAGTCCAGGGTGTTCAGATGAAAGAAAATTGCTGCTGTATCCAGCAGATAAATTTGTATGAATACTTCCATTTCACAGAAAATAATGGAGGGGCAAACTAATAAAAATCAATTGAAAAGCCCTGATGAGAATAAACAGAAGTGGGACAAAACTGATGGGGGAATCTTGGAGATTTTCTTTCATACTGCTTACTATAAAGTTTAAGTTATAGATTGTGCCAATAGACCGTTTCTACTTAGATGTTTTTGTGGTTTGGGCATGACTGTTATAGGATGGTTGGGTGGAACATCTTTGATATAGCTCACTTGTAAATGAAGTTCATCATTTTCTGCTGAAATTATGAACCACGTCTTTATTTTGATTGCCCTTAGCTTTTGACCCGTAAGCAGCGTTAGACACATAAGTGAAACCAGGAATCAGCCATGCAGCTTCCAGCATCCCAGATGTTGCAGTAGAATTGGGTTTAAGTAGGTTTTAAAGGGGTTACAGCTAAAGACATTATAGAATAAAGCCTGGGTAAAGGAAAGACCATATTTTGCCTATTTTCAGAAAGTCACTATTTCATTACTCTCGTGTGTCTCCAGTGCAAATGAGATTGACCTGGAGTGGTATTTACATAATATAAATGTATCTTTCTTTTCCTTAAGTCCTTTGTTCATTCATTTATTCCTTGGTTGTTGGTTTAGTTAAAAAGATGATTTTCTCACTGGGAAATTGGTATAATAGATGTTTCACTATATTCACCAGTATTCTGGGTGAATCTGAGCTTACACATTTGAAACCATAACTTGTCTTCCCTTGAGAAGATTTTTGGGTCTCACTGTCAGGTCCCACTCCCCAACACACTGTCCACCCCATCAGCAACATGATGGTCCAGGTTCAGTTCAGACTGGACTCTGATCAGGTCAACTCTCAGCATTCCTCAGAAACCTAATAAAATAGGTTTCTGTTTGTCAGGAAAAGCTATCCATTCCTTATCATCCTAGAGCCCCAGCTTCTGGAAAGGGCATCTAGTTCTCTGTCAACTCAAACAAGCCTCCAACAGCTCAGAGCCCAATGCTAGTTCCCAGGCTGTTCCCGCTAACCTGCACTCCCGCTAACCTGCACTCCTTCCTCTTAGCTCCTAATAAATGTTAGAACTCTCCATCTTCTCCTTTCCCATAACCCTGGCTGCTTCTCTCCCTGCCTGTTCTGTTTTTCTCTGTGTCCCCAAGTCTGTCACCAAGACAGACTCCCCCCTAGATTCCTCAGGCTTTTCTTTCTTTCTACATGGAGAGGCATCTCAATAGTTTCTTTCTTGCATCTTTAGCTTAAACTTACAATATATTTAGCTTGAAAATATAAAGTTTAAAAGTCTGAATTATATTTTAGAATTGTAGAATTCTAAGTAAAGGATTTCTTTATTTTGAAACATTTTAATTAAGTCCTGACAATATCTCTATCCAGGCATTTTGGTGTTTCAGACCTGTACTCCAGGCTCTCAAGAGACTGAGGCTGGAGGATAGTGAGTTTGAAGCTGTACTAGGCTTTGTAGTAAAAGTTTATTCAAAAACAAGAGGGAAGAGGAAGGAAGGGAGGAGGGAGAAAGAAGAGGGAATCCTCCTGTTGACCTAATTATCCATCACCTGTTTGTCTCTGTCATGAAACATTATGATAAACATACTGGCGTTCTGTCAGTATACTAATTTTCTGACTGGATGGGCTTCTTCCATTCCCCCATGAAAAACAGCAAGGACTTGAAGGCATTGTACAAGCAGGGCAGGTCTTCCTCAAGGGTCAGTGACGATTTGAGGAAAAACATTGTTTTCATCTTTACAAAGACATTCCATGCAGGCGTTAAATAAAAGAAGATGTGACAAAACCCAAGTTAAGCAGAATGTTACAGGGGTACTCTAACTCCATGCCTTTCCCCTGAGGGAGACTTAGATGTCAAAAATATTTGATAATAAACACTGAAAAGCCTTAACAGAATCACTGGAAGTTGTGGGTTCAAAATATAAGGACGGCAGGCTTACTGAAGCCTCAGAATTTAATGACAGAGTGTATCAGAAACTGGGCCAAAATAAAGGGACCTACATGCAGAAGAAAGGGAGGAAAGTGAAGGCAACTCCTGACATAAAGGGAGCCAGGACCAACACTTTTCTCCAAATGGCTGACTCTGTGAATTGGCAGGTCCAAGGATGACCAATTAAAAGGCAATGTCTCTTCATGGGAATTACAGTCTATGTCGGGGGCATGTCCTCATAGCTGGCATCCAAAGACACAGAGACCACATGCCACGCAATACCCATGGGAGATGAAAATGCAAAATAACAATGGAGCTGGGAACAAATTCTGCATGTTGAAGGAGATAGAGAACAGTGGGCCAGTGAGGGAAAAATTGCTGACAGTAATTTCTTCCTTTCTGTCTTTTATGTACAGCACACACCCAGATCATAACAGCCCCCACCACACACCACTGCTGCTCAGGGGGAATTAATGATAGAAGCATTTCAGTTTACTGCTTCATGTTGTCTGAGACATGAGCCTATGGAAAATTACTGGAGAGGGATTGTACTCTTGAAGTTTGCCTTTCGAACAAAGAGATTCTTTCTTGCAAAAGTGGGAGGACCACCAGCCTGAGGAAGAAAAAAAAACCGGCTTTTGTCCTCACAGAATGCTCTTTTGGAAGATATGTTAATGAGTTTCTCTTTGAACTGTAAATGGCATCTGCAGAGCATGTCAGATGCTAATGGCAACGGGAAGACATGATAAGACACAGGGGGCCTTACAGAGTTGTGTGGTAACCCTCCCCACCCTTTGAGCCTCTTAACCAGCCTGCAGAGCCACCCTGTGACTCCGCAGCATAGAGTTCTCCTTTCTCCCTTTGAGGAGAGAATTTTATTTCTCCTAATAACGGCATTTTTTTTTAAGGTCATGATGCCTCGGCTTTATAGAGCACTGTTCTCATTGGCAAACTCATAGGCAGCAATGAATGACAATTGTTCCTTGAGATTTTTAATTACCGTGACAAAGAAGGAGTAATTATTAACTTTTGTATCTGAACCACCTCTGCAGATGTTCTTAATCAAATAAAAGAAAGAGGAAAGCGTGTTCTGAGAGGCAGGAGTATGAAATATACAATAGGGAGTTGCAGCTGGGTCGGGGGTTGACATGAGCTGCGTGAACAATAGTTCTAACATTGGGAGGGTAATTTCATGTCACAGACTGGATGGGGAAGAAGAGATTTGAGTCAAAAGACCTATTCCTGGTAGCGTCTTCTTAGTTTGAGGGTACTTAATGTACCCTGCAAGAGACAGCAAAATGCAATGAGGAGTCGGATACTTTAGTGGAGTTAGACACCCCAGGGCTGAATTAACTTCTGACAGGCTGGATGCTAAGAGATGGCATGGAATCTATCCAGTGTTGTCAGGGGTCAAGCTTATCCAAGTAGTACACTGAGCGTGAGTTGTGCAGTCAGGAGCTTTGTGGGAAGGCAGTGTTGATCAATACCTACAGTGGGAGGCAACATGCGGGAAGCCAAGTTGTGAGAAGTTGCACTATGATAATGGCAGTGAAGAAGTCAGGTGGTCCCTCAGAATATGCCTGGGCTGCTGGAGTGTACTAATGTACCAGGAGTGTCTTGCAAACACCACAGACCATGCATTTTAAACTACAGAAAATGCATTTCCTCATCGCTCAAGGCTGAAAGAAAAACAGTTTGTTATCAACAGTCCTGGCTTGTTTCCTTCCTCTCCCTGGGTCTTTACATCTTCCCTCTGTGTGCATCCCATT
The DNA here is from genome assembly GCA_030556225.1 of Cricetiscus sungorus. Lineage (NCBI taxonomy): Eukaryota > Metazoa > Chordata > Mammalia > Rodentia > Cricetidae > Cricetiscus > Cricetiscus sungorus. Next base: position 76,662,736 of record JANBXA010000372.1, read on the forward strand.
ACATCCATTAGTCACCTCTTCTTTCAAACACAGTTATCACCCTGGGTTGGAGTTAAACACTTCCTTTTCTCATCTCTTTAAGTCCTCTTTCTAACTACATCAATGCTCTAAGGTATTGAGAGTCATGATATAGGGTATGGATGTGGGTGGGGCATACCATTCAGCCTTTCCCACAAGCTTCTTCAGACTGGCTGCTGTTACAGTGAGGAGGCTGGGCCCTCTGGGGTTTGTCATGGAAGGAAGGTTGTCAACTTCAGGAAGAAATTGTCAACATGGGCGAAGTGTCTGGCATTCCACCTAGCAGTACCTGTAGTCGAAGTGAAAGCAGAAGGACCTGCCTTGGTCCTCAAGGGAAACATAGATGTAGCCATCATATAGTCACTCTTCTCTTGTCAAAATATAAGCTGCTCTTTTATATTTTTGTTGTTGATATATAATGTGTATATAATGTACATTGCATATGTATATGTACATTTATAGATGCCACCTGCTGAGTCCCTTTAGTGTTGCACATATGTGCATGTGTTTAAGACTGCCCACATAGGATTGGGTAAGCTATGAAATCAGAGGACTTATTTGCCAAAGACAATTGATTCCCATTCTCTCAGCAGCTGTTAATTGCCTGTAACTTTCAGATAGAGACCATTATGAAATGTACAACTGGTAAAAATATGTGTAGCACTCAGCCCCAGTTAATACAACCTATATGACTAAGGCTCATGGGACATCATAGAAACTTCTCTTTATCTTAACTGACACCATCCCCCACTCTGTGCCAGCCCCCCACCCTGTGCCATGTCTCCTGGGACCACTTTGGTTACAAGGGTAGGGAATATGAGCTTGCTTTGTCAGAATTTAAGATTGCAGGACCAAAGCCCACATATAAGCAGACTTGTATTCTACAGGGAGCATTTGGAATAGCTTTAAGGACCATGACAGATGTGACATTTACAAGGGTGTCCATTTTGATCAATATGAGGCAGACCTGGAAATTAACTTTTGTACAAATAACCCTCCAGCTCAAACCAAAATAACCTAAAGCTCTTCAGCCATTTTTTTTTTTTTTGAGAGTTGAAGAAAAGTCAAAAGGAGCAATTTATCAAAACAAAACAGAAAGAAGAGTCTGAACAGTGTTACCACAGGAATGACAGATGTAATAGGTTTGTAACCCCTCCCCCCAGTAAAGGATCCTTCTCATGCATGCAGAGGCAATTTCAAAATGCAAAAAGTGCCCTTTAAATGTTTATGGGTTATAAATGCTCCCCAGTTCATCCTAACTTCTCTGAGAACATGGCGAGACAATTTCCTTTTTCTGAAATTTGGAGCTTGAGATGCAGGTTTCTGCTGTGGCTGGTGTGAGTGTGAATGTACTTTAAACCTTTATGCAAGACACAGAAGAAAGATAATTATTGAAACTTAAAGGGACATTAAAAAAACCAGAACAAGGACATCCTCAGGGTCCCAAGAAATCTTTCCATTACAGCTGCCTCAACAGCCCCTGACCATTTCTCTCTCTCTGGCTGACAGAGCCATGGCTAGAAAGTAGAGTATGTATTATATACAGGAGCCTTTTTTTTTTTTAAGCTCAAGGACAGTTTTTATTAGAATTTGAGAGAAAAACAACAGCACAGACAATCCGAGAATCCTGGCAGCTGCTAGGAACAGGAAAATAGAGAAAAGTCATGCCTTTTAGATTATCCACAGAAGCAAGAGAAACCATGAGAAAACCCCAATTGTCAGGAAGAACATACTTAGAAGTCTCAGCCAGAGACCTAAGTTCAGACTCCACCAGAGACCCGTAACTAAAAATCAGAAATAGATACAGCTTATTGAGAAAGAAAACACAGGCAGCTTGAAAGATGGCTCAGTGGTTAAGAGCAGTCGTTTTTGCAAAGGCCTGGAGTTTGATTCCTAGCACACATCTGATGGCTCACAGCAATTGGAAACTAATCTAGAAACCTTTTCTGGCCTCTGTGGGCATACACATGCACCTGGGCATACATCCACACTTATACAAATAAATAAAAAGAAAGAAATCTTTTTTAAAAAATGCAAAGCTCTGAAAAGAATGGTAAGTGGGCTGGTGGACTGGGGAAGGAGCCCTCAAAGCATGCAGCCATGCAGTGATGGTGCATAACCCCTTAGTCATGAAATACAAAACTCCCATTTGTATTTCATAAGTACTCTCCATGCATTTTATTAGCCATTTTTATAAATGTTTCTTTTAAGATTGAATGAATTCCTTAAAAACCAGGGTAGGGTCCCTTTTACTAGAAAAGCACAAGTAGTAGGCTCACCTGGCTAGGACCATATTATGATCTGGTTTAGAAAAGCTATCTAAGGACCTCTGGTATGTAACAAAGGCTCTGGATCATTTCACCCTCAAACTGGGTGCTTACCCAAATTGTCATCACCCCACCATGTGTATCCTTTTCATCTGGGTTTAGGAGTCAGCCAAGGAGAAACAAAATTCTATTAACAGCTGGGAAAGGTGGGTTTGGAGGCAAATTCCCAGCCTCAGGTGATGACTGCAATTCAGTTTTTGAGACTGGCCAAAAGACTCAAGCAGATTGAGCCTGGTTTCCCTGTGTGCTTAGAACAGGTGACATAGTAAAAGCTGTTGTTGAAGCCTTTGATTGTTGTGATGATGATGATTTTATGGTGATTCACAGGAAGGGGAAAAGACTGTTCATTGCTTCATTTGGTGTGAGAGGAGGGTCTAAGCTTGGAGCATTCCAACTTCCTGGTTTTCTTTTTCAGTTAACCTGTATTGGTCTTGCCCTCTCTGTTTATCTTTGGCTTATTTAAAGCATCAAGGAAACTCCAACTGAAGGAGACCCCATACAGGATTAGGGACACAGGATTAGGCACAAACCACAGCCAAACACCGGTTTTCACAGAGAGGTTCTTTATTAAGAGGGGAAGAAAAGTTAAAGTGGCTGCTTTCTGATTCAGGCCAAAACAGCAGTAAATGACCTTGCAGGGGTAAATTTTAAAAGGATGAAAAGAGGAGGTCTGTGTTAAAATTGGCTAGGATGTGGTGGTAAAGGAGACAAGAGGCTAGGGAGAAGGCGAAAGAGACAAGGGGAAGGGGTATTTGTTCTTAATCGACAAAGGACTGCCTCTAGACAGAGGGGAGACAGCATACATAAATGGAGGTTTGTAGAGGTCAAAGGGCAAGTTTTGTGTTAGGATGAGATGTTTAATTTTAATTGGGTGTGTTAATTAAGTAAACCAAAGGGGGCTTCTGATTGCTGAACTTCAATGTTTCAATAGCTGGACCTTGATGGTCAGCCTCAGGAGGAGGAAGTGGACAGGTAAGAGAATAGACTTTGGTGGATGGTGGCTAGACTTAGGAATGTAACCTAATGGTTTCCAGCAAGGCAGAGAGAATGTGGGAGAAGGGTAAGGCTTGCCAGAGCCACACACTCCAGTGCGTTAGTGTCCCTTCACCCACCAACCATTCCAATCTCACACCCTCTCAAAATCTGTCTTTGATCAAATTTGGTAAATTCTAAAGTTTAAATCAATAATGAGTAAAAACCACTATTTCGTGACCTACCCATCAGCAGCCTGTGTGGATGAGACTGTCAGTGCTTCAGGAAAGAAGCAACTTCACCCCAGCTGTCCAAGGTAACCCTCAGTCAGTTATGCCAGGATTTACAAGCACACTGATTCTGAATGTCGAGACAGGCAGGCCACTTCCATAGATCTGAATCCTTTCATCCTCCTATTCTTGCTGAATACAGGCTAATCTTGGCCATGTCAGCTGTCCTATGAATGCTGCCTGTGAAAAATGGAGGGCAGCTCCAGATACTCCCAACATGCCTCCCTTGTAACCTCCTCAGCACAGTGGATGTGATACTGAAAAAAATGACTAGGACTTACACCATCATGTTTATGGCGCATGAAACCCCTCACTGTGGATTAATGGGTATCTCGGTGAAGGAAATATATGATTACTCCTGTGCCTTGATAGGAGAGCAGCAGTTGGCATCAGTAGAAATATATGGAGAGATCGCCTTTCAAAGGTCAGACTTTAGAGGATGTTTTTGACCCCTAAGTCAGTGAAAATAGATTTTTGATTGTTGACCAAGACAACTGCAGCATAGACTTCCAACCTTAAAAAATAAATTCTTATTGAAGTATGGCTTACACACAGTTCCTGAGTGAACAACTTGATAAATTTTTACAAACTGAACAGTATGTCCTGGGAACCAGCATCCAAATTAAAAAGAAGAAGAAGAAGAAAAGAAAGGAAGGAAGGAAGGAAGGAAGGAAGGAAGGAAGGAAGGAAGGAAGGAAGGAAGAACATTATGCTAGACTTTCTCTAGCATTCCTTCTGGCTGCATATACCCTGAAATAATTGCTATGATAACTTCTAACAGCACAACTGATTTAATCTACTTCTAAACAGACAGGGAGTTATCCAGTGTATTCCACTCCTGGTGGGTTTTTATGCCGCATTGTGCCATTTACCTGTGTTTTGTATGTGCCTATAAACTTTTTCATTTTTCACTAGTTTCTAATATTCCACACATACTAGTGTGTTTACACTTTTCTGGCCATTTAATCAGCTCCCTAATTGGAGATATTAAAAAGATGATGATGAACATTCTGGAATACTGTTTCTGGTGAACTAATCAGCTGGGTGTGCACCTAGGATGGCAATTACAAGGTCGTGGTGTGTGAATAATTTAGTATTGTTAAAAAACTGTTCAGAGTGGTTGTACTCATTTTTATTCCTCAAAGCTGCTTGTGAAAGTTCTTGATAACATACATACTCACCAATATTTGATATTATATGTTTATTTTAAAGAGCTATTAGGCTTTAATCCCCATTAGTGTATAGGATATTGCTGTTGCTGTTGTGAACCCAATGAGAACCCAATGGGGAAACACCATGACTGAAATGGAGATCGAGGGACTCAGCATCACAAGAAAAGATGACAACCCTACCTCTACTACTTAAAGTCAACCTAAAGGCCTTCTGGCAAATGTACCAGGGAGTCTACCTGTTTACTATCTTATTTTTTAATAGTTTGAAAATTATCTGGTACATACTCATATCTTGGCCAGGTGTGTTTGCTGAACCATTAAATTTGCAAATATGTCTAAAGCTACCTATTACATGTGGGGACCTGTGAGACAAATGACCTACAAGTGTCACTTGATTCTTTAAAAGACACTCATTTGCAGTATCATGAGAGTAGGTCAGGTGATAAATTCCAGAACATATTAATGTTGCCTTTTGTGCTCTAGATTGTGAATAAAATGCAATTTACCTATCAATTGTTACTGCAAAGTGAGTCATTCTAAATACGTAAACTTAGTTACAGAAGAGGAGATACACACTTTAGGAAGTTCACTGAGGGAATATACTAGGCTAGGACTCACAGTCATCCGTTTGAAGGAAATAATTAGTAAATAAAACTCTTTGACAGGTTACATATCTCTGAATTGTGTGTGTGTTATGTGGTGTGTGTGTGTGTGTGTGTGTGTGTGTGTTTCACTAAGTTTCCCTGGGGGATATAATACTCATTGAACTGATAAAAGGACTCTATCAGTTAGAGTTTAATCACAGAAGCATAATACTGTGAGTTATATAGGGAATAAAGATCCCCCTCTCTCTTCAACTAACAACACCTTATGAAATGATGGCAAAGTGGGAAATACATGCCTAGAGTGGGGGTACTTCCAGGTCAGAGGAGAAGTCCTAACTGAGGCTAATAGGCAAGACTTCTAAAGAGTACTTGGTTCAGAAACAGTTCGTGGGAGAGTATAAGGGCACTGTGGAAGCCCTGATGTGAACCAGAACCCACTGGGGCAAAGTGGCATGTGGACCTGCCTCATTGCTTTGGGACCTGTGGACAGACATTTCTGTCCCAACACAGCCATTTAATCCCAAATAAACACATAGAGGCTTATATTAATTATAAAGTGTTTGGCTGATTGCTCAGACTTCTTATTGTCTAGCTTTGTCTGACTTATTAACCCATTTCTATTAATCTGTGAATCTTCACATGGTCTTGGTTTACCAGAGAGTGCCTGGACATCTTATCTTCCCAGTAGCTACATGGCATCTCCTGGTGACTCACTTTCTGTAGGGAGCAAGCCACAGTCACACTTTACCTACTTAGCATCTCAGGAGACATGAGAATGAATTCCTGTTTCTTCTTGCTTATATCCTGTTTCCACCCAGCTATCTCACTTCCTGTCTGTATAGACCTCCAGATCTTTTTGTTTAGCAAATAGAAAGTTCCATTTTCTGACCTTCAGACAGGCTTTATTTGTACAAGCAAGCTATCATCACAGGTATTCAAATTGCAATATCTATCAGAAGGATGCATGTGTGCAAAGCTCAGTATTCAGAGTACCTGAGGCAGAGACCAGCAAAAGCTGTTGAAGCCCCCAGTTGCTGCTTCCCAAAGTGATCCTCAAGAACACACACAGCCTGCCTAGAACTCTAACAACACCTTCATAGTGAAAGTTGTGGTTATACTTCTGCCCTGCAAAATCCAAGGAACTGTCCATGTGGTGAGCCCTAATCCAGAACCACTCACAGAAGTGTAGGTCTAGTTTACTGAATTTAAACAGTACAAAACAGCTACAAGGAGGGACTATACAGCTATGGATGAAACACTGGAGATGGCATCCTTTTGTATTATACAGCTTGAAAACAGGTCCATAGAGATGATGTCTTCACTGTCCTATATCTAAGGGAAGGCCTAGAAATTCAATAGCATAGGTAATATCAAAGAGAAAAATTCAAGATTTCAAGGGAGGAGCCCTGTGATTCTATTATTAATTAATTTTCTGATGCTACAAAAAGGCCACTCAATTTCTGAACTCTTGTTAACGTAGACACGGGATGGTGTGTGGGCTGTGCAACTTACTTGATGATGGATGAATAAATGAATGGTCTCTCAAGAGCCTTCATTTTATAAAGTTTTCCAGTGGTTTTAAGAAAAACAAGTGGTACCATGCTGAGTTGCTAAAGGTTCTTTTAGAATTCATCCAGGGTTAGAATGAAATAGGCAGGACTTTCCTCCTTTGTACAAATCAGATTTCCAGTCTCTCGGCCATGTAGCAGTTAAACTTTCCGGTGGTGTCCTTGTTCTCATGCAAAGAGATTTTTGTGTAATCCGTTCAATCTGAGATTTTTGACAGATGTAAAGTACCAAAGAGCTGTAAATGTGAGACTCAAAAAAGTTGTGCCAGGACAAGCTGGGAAGATGTCAAGTCTGCCGTTATATATTTCTATGTCTTGCTTATGAATTGCAATGAGTGTCTAGCAGGAGTGGCTCCTCTCTGCTCTGTATGTATCAGCTGGGGTGGCTCAAATGCCTGGAGCTGAAATCATGGAAAGACTACCCACTTCCAGCTGGAGCTGTTGCTGAAATAGTTACATGTGGGTTCTCTGCATGCTCTTGCTACTTGTATAAGACATGAAGGTTGTATATAAGAAGTATCCTCCCAAAAGTACTAGACAGAATCCATATTACCTCCTCTCACTCACAAACTACTTAACATCGTTCCTTCACGATCACAAGCATCCCAGACTTAAGAGACAGGAGTTTAGCTCCCACCCCTTAGTGACAGTAGTACCATCATCTTATACTATAAAGAAAACCATGGCATGAAGAATTATCAGTACTGGAATGACTTTCAAAATAGGGTTTAATCAATTAAGTGGACCCTCAGGCAATAGCATCTTAGAGAATATGCACAAGGGAATGCAAGTATGTAGTAAATGGAGGTAATGCATGGATTCAACTTGTTGGCAGGCTGTTTTTAGCGGTGTTAGGCTTATAAGTAAGTACAGTTAGTTAGAGTACACAATTATTTTAAAATTAAAGTGCTCCAACTTCAGCATGTACTTTTTTAGTGGAAAATTAACTGGACTGACAAATTTTGGACCTACACCATTTCTATGATCATCAGAGGTATTGAGCCAGAAGTAGATTATGATTCCTCACAATGTTTGGGCAATCTTGATCTGAACTGGATAGTGTTTGAAGTTAAAAGTAGAAAATGGTATTGCTACTAAAAGAGCCCCCAACATGTTTACACACACACACACACACACACACACACACACACACACACACACGCACGCACGCACGCACGCACGCATACACACACACACACACACACGACATGAATGATTAAAGAAAAAGGAAAACATCAGCTGATTGTTGCTCTTAAGTATAAATTTGAGCAGACTGTTCAATGCAATCACCTTAGGTTTTCAGTAAATCAAAATTCTTGGTTTTGAGCTGTGACCACAGCTCGGTGATTTAGAAGCAATATGACCATGTAAATCATAAAGGAAAAACAATTACAGAAGAATAATTATGGGCTCTGGAAGCTCCAAGTGGTTCAGCACAGTTAAAAAACTGAATCTGACTAAGGGAACACAAGAGAATCTTATCAGCTTTAGAGTCTTTCATTATGAAATGTTCCAAACATGGAAAAAGTAGAGAAAATAATTCATCCACATACTCGCCCCACAGTTAATAGTTACCAGCTATGCACCATATTGTCTCAAATCTCTTGACTTTCTAACAAATAAAGCACTAATGATTCAAACGCCTTCCCTTTGCAGAAATCGTGTACATCTTAAAACCATTTTAGTACACATAAAAGAGAAACACAGCACACTGGGAGTTGAGACATTCTGAACAGCATTATTTTACAGGTCAGAAAGACTGTCTGCACTGCTGACCACCATTCAGAGAACATAAGGAGGCTTTTATAGGGTGGACATGGATGCAAGGCAAAAAGATGTTTGCTCCATAGTGGAGCAGCTGCCTTATCAAATCATCCCACTGATGAACCGAACTAGGTGGCAGGTGGCAGCCTCTGGTTAGTTGAGTTCAAGTTTCTTTTTTATGCTTGTCTTTGTGTTGCTTATAAAGAAGCTCAGAGCCACTTAACCCAATGTCCTTGCACTTGGTTATTTTAATAGTATTCATGGATGGATCTGTATATTATTGTATCTTTATGTTTTTTAAAAATAATGCAGAAATGGTTTTATAAAATCTGCCCTTCCAACACACATTTGTCATTCAACATGGTTTTTGTCTTTGCCAGTGGATATGAACAAGCCATAAGGAATATGGGCATGCACAGACTTAGTCGCTCTCTCTCTTTTAACTAAAATTATAGTTCACCTGGAAAATTATTTGATGGGGAATTTGTACTTTTTGTATATATAGGCAGTATTAATGACACAGAGCTAGGACTGGACATCCTATTCGAATGTGAAAATAGGAAAAAAGAAATCTCATTTGAACACTGTCTTTCTATTTTTAAGGCCACATGCTTTTGTTTATTTTGTACTGGAGTCAATGAGGCAACTGGAGGGTAGCTTACTGTTTATGGAATGGAATTCCAGTGACTGACCAGTAGGCTGTCCAGCCTTGTTGAGGTAGAAAGGGAAGCCTCTGGACTTGCTTGCCTCACATGATGTCACAGTTCCTATGACCCACTGCCATCTCTCACACTAGAGCTTCATTGCCACTGATTGAAGGCTCTCCTGGTGAGTGGCAGGATCTGCATTCAACATGGCTGAAGAGTAGAAAAGTTAGGTGGGTAACATCCATTTAGGTTCTTTTTTGTCCCGCTGCATCCCCACCCCACATCTATCCCCTGTAGCATGTATGTTTCCGCCAGCCCGCCAGTCTGGGCCCACAGCCACACCAGCCCCAAGTAACACTCAGAGACTCTGTATTTGATACAATCCTGTTGGCCAATTACCATTATTGTTTATGGGCTAGCTCTGTCTTAATTATTAACCCATTTCTACTTATCTAAGTATTTCCACGTGGTCGTCTTATCAGGGAGCCGCGGCTGGCGTCCTCCTTCCTCCCGGGCTACATCTCGACTCCACCTCCTACTTCCTCTTTCCTCCTCCTAGTCTCCTAGCCCCGCCTATCTTGCTATCTCATTGGCCACAGTGCTTTATTAACCAGTATGAGAAACATATATACAGAATAACATCTCCCATCAATACCCTACTCCAACAAGAAATGCTTTGATGTTTTATTCAATTGTCACTTGTACCTCAACAGAATGTTTTCAAACTTTATTTCCCATTGTTAAAAAAAAGGAAATAAGGGAGTATTTATGTTCCAGATACAAAATTGAATTTCTGAGTTAATGTAAGTTGTAAGTGAGCTACTATGTGTGGTCCATTTCTTCTCTCGTTGATGCATTATTCTTGAATATTTCAAAGAAATCTCATATATGCTAACACTCTCTCAAAGTAGAAAAAAGGAACCTGTGCATACATTTTTACTTCGAGGTGACACTTACCTAACAATATCTACCAAATTAAGTGTTCATTGACCTTGTGTTACTGTCAACTAGCATTTTATTTCTGCTGCCTTTTTGAGTATGTTAGGCGAAAAGCAAGTGGCTTCATGTAAATTAAATACAAGGAAGCGTTGTAGGCCACATTAAAGGATTACAGGTTTGATTACTGTATTTGTGTAACAAGATTAGGACAAAGAACTCTTTGTTTACTGGCATACTTTATTGTCACTCATCCATCTGCCTCTCCTGTGGCCATTTTAAAAAACATAAACTCTAGGTACCTTGTCAGAATCTCAGCATTATTTATAGCTTGCTGCAATAACATGACTGATTGTCATTTATTATTTCTTATTTATGTAGCATTTTTACACTGAAGCTGCCATGGCTTCTTTATAAACTGAGTATGTACACTCAAGTGCACACTCAGGCCTAACTCATAAACTCAAGTGCACACTTACACATCATCTGATGCTGTGATACAGTTAGTACTCCAGCACCAACAATCTGTAGGAAGCTTTCACACTCATGTTTACTTGTTCTAAATAGTGCTTTGAGTAAATAGTTACCACACTTCCTTCCAATTCAACTGTTTATTGTTTGCCTCCAGGTGGACCGAATCATCTTCTGTGTCTTCCTAGAAGTTGACTTCAAAATCTACAAAAAGAAAATGAGCGAGTTCTTCCCTGTTGGTGAGTAAAGCCATTTGTTCACTTTGGGACCAAGGGTGAAGGAGTGACGCTTCCCTTTCCTGTTGTTTCACTTACCCTCCTCAGACATATTTTAACTGTAATTCCTGCAAGCTTATGTCAGAATTTGCAAGAATTACAGGAGGTGACAAGGCCCTAAACTTCCCCACCCCATGAGGTCAATGTATTGGCTGAGACAAGCATTTTTCTTGGGGCTCAAGTCCTCGCATCAACTGCGGGCTGGAGCAAATGATCCCTAAAGGGCATTCTTCCAGTCCCAAATTGCACAATCGAGTCTTCCCTCAACTTGTGAGACTTCCAGGCTGCATGCGTACAGCAACCATATTAAACTCCTTTGTTGAAAATTGTAGAAAGCCCATTTATATTTGTAGTCAGGATTCAGACTTTCCTGTATTTCATCCTCATTTTACCCAATTTTCTCTCCTTGAACTGCAATGACTGTATGGTACTTTCTAGGGCAATCTGAGAATGGCCGTCACTCACCTTACTTCACACTTCCTTTCAGAATGTAGAAGAGGCCTAGGGGTTACTAAGGAACCTTAAGTAATGGATTTCAGATTGAATTTGCCATTAGTTGGACTGGGGTAATTTGAATATTTTCTGTCCTCCCTCTTACACACTATTAAGGCTGAGGCTTGTTTAATGCCTTGTTATTTTTATGGTCATGGTGCCCAGAGTGCTTTCTTTAGCCATGCTAAGAATTGCTTGTAGGAAATTTCAGGCTTCTCTGAGCATTGTTAGTAGCTGTCTTTTGGTAGCTTGCTTCTTTTTATTCCTTCCTTCCTCCCTTCCTTCCTTCCTTTCTTCCTTCCTCCCTTCCTTCCTCCCTTCCTGCCTTCCTTCCTTCCTTTCTTCCTCCCTTCCTTCATTCCTTTCTTCTTCTCTCCCCTCCTCTCCCTTCCTTCATCTCATTCCCTCTCTCTCCTCCTCTCCCTCCCTTTTCCCTTCTTTCCTTCCTTCCTTTCTTTCCTTGTTTTGTTTTCAGCTCCATTTGCAGTGGTTTTTCAAGCAGTGACTAGTGAATCAGGTGGGTGGGAAGGAAAAAATGAGGTATGTTGTGTTGGTGCCCATTCTTTTCAGGCAATCTTTCACAGCCAAGAAGAACAGGCCTCATCCACAGTTCCAAGAGAACTTGGGTAGCAGGATCAAGCAGTAATTAATCAATCAATCAATCAATCAAAAGATGGTATCAACTCTTCTGATGCTCTAGATGAACCAGGGTCTTCAATCCTTACCCTAATGCTATAATCAACTGACACATATGAGAAAAAAGTCCACTTAGGCTTGGAAAAAGACTTCCTTTACTGAAATAGAATGCAAATTCTTCAGACTTCCCTCAATAGAAGCTTGTCGTGGCACTAATATCACCCTTTTCCTTTTCCTTTCTGATTTTGAATCCCCTATTTTTGGATATCTGCTGCTGCTGATGTAATAAACCAATCAAATCCAATTAATACATCTAGCTTTAGTATGAGCTAAGCAAGCATTCCTGGGTGGCCCCAGGGGAAGAGGAGAAAACCACAAGGAGGGGAAATCACAAGGAGGAGCTTTCAAATGCCCTCCTGGGGCAGAGGCTCTGATGATGGTGGGCTTTCTCAGGGGGAAGTCTGGAATGAGACAACTCTGGGGGAGGAGCTGCTGCTTGGCACCCTGTGGGATACATTTGAGAAGGCCCAGGCTGGAGACCTCAAACATCCCAACCTTTTTGGGTTTATATGGATGCTGGTAGGGCTAAACTTCCACCCTCTTCTCTTTATGTGTTTCAATATCTCAGCACTTTATACTGTAGCACTAGTTGCTATTTAGTAAGCAGTTGCCGGGATGAGATCAGTTTAATAAATGCTTCTCTATAGCCTGGTAGCCTCCCTTCTGTTTCAATCTATTCTTTCAATAGGTTCTCCTGATTTCCTTTACAACCTGGGTGAGCTGAGTGGTGCTTGCATTTCTGATTAATCTTAAAAGGAATTATAACTTGTATGGTCTGTGTGGTGTAAATATTCTCATACCTGGTCAATATTAGTTTATGAGAAACTTTTAGGCTATTCAAGACGTTTAGAAATAATATCATTGTCATTTTAATGCCTTATCAGCCAGAAGATATTTACAAAAGTATATGGCACAGATATTTTACTGCAAATTTTAAAAAGTAAGACAGACTATAGTATTAGCGATCTAAAGTTTATTAGTAACTGTGCAAATAAATTATCATTTCAAACATTACTGCTTTAAGTGAATTCAAAAACTCATCTCGGTATTTCTACAAGTAAAATAGTAATGAAATATCCTCAGTTTCACATTCATGTTTCATAGCACACTATACTCATGAAATTATTCCCACTGCATAATTATAATAGTAAGTATATTTTAAACCAAATGTCAAAATCAACAATGCCAGCATATTTCTACAATGTTGAGGCATCAGACATTTGTAAATCCTAAGTTTGAAATGTGAAATAAAGACTATGTCTAAATGAATATGCTGCTGCTAATATAAATGGTATATATTATCTGTCCTTAATTTGACTTTATGCTTAATTCATAACCATATCATCTTTGATTCAAATATAATTTTTCCTGACTTGCCATGTATATTTCCCCAGATTATCTCTAACAAGGGATTTTTTTTTCTCAACACAAAGATAATAATAATTCACAAATGACTTTTTTATATGAAAACAAACTACTTTGTTTGGGACCATTTTGAGGTCAAGTTTATAAAGTCCACAACCAGAAATCTGAGACCAGGCAGAAGTATCAGTGCAAGTTAAAGTAGAAAGTACCATACTGAAGAGAAGCTATGTCTGTGGCCTCCACTGTTACCAGACACTTAGGGCCCAAATCCTACTATCAATGTCCCTGCACTCCAATTAAATTTAGAAAACAGAAATTGGCAAGAAAGATGAATTTGTCCAGAGTTTGGCCAATATGGCCTGAGGTAGGGTTAAAAAATGCAATTTCCTTTTTTCTGTGCCTGAGACTACCTTACACTTAATAGAAAACCATGACACAGAGGCTAAAACCATGTCAGTTTAATTTTGAAGCAGACTGTTCAGTTGTTTTCTGTAGGAAGGGGTCCTGGGCATTAGTCTGTCTCTGCTCCCTCTATTCTACCCTGGGGAAAATGGGGTCTTAAATATCCCTCATTTCTGTAAGAAAATTAATCAGAACAACAGTACGAGAACTTTGTGGGATGTGAGAACTACCCCACCTGCTCTGGGCCTGCTGGAGTTCTTTGTTCCTTGGTCCATTTCTTAGCTTTACAGTGGGCATCCTTTGTATCTTTTCTTTGAAAGTCTCCTTTGAGTTCCAACTCCTGTATGTCTGTTAAGCAATTTGAAAATAAAAAGTAAATAAATAAAAGTGACAGTCTGATTGACAATGGGAAAAGATGCAAGTGTCTTTCCGTAGACCACTGGTTCTCTTAGACCTGTGGGTAGTGATCCCTTTCAGGCTGAATGACATTTTCACAGGGGTTGCAAATCAGATATCCTACAGATAAGATCTTTACATTATGATTCATAATATTAGCAAAGTTATGAAGTAGCAATGAAATAATTTTATGGTTGGAGTCACTACAACATGAAGGGCTGTATTGAAGGGTTATAGCATTAGGAAGGTTGAGAACCACTGCCTTAGACTATTTCTCACCAGCCAAGGCCAGGACAAGGGCTTTTGCAGAGGATCAAAGTCATAGTGTAGGGATAACTTAGGGATTGTTTTGTATCAACAGACACCATTGTTTTTCTTTGAATTCTTATTTATTCTTCTTTCATAAAATACATCCAGACTACAGTTTCTACTTGCCCCTATCCTCCAACCTCCTCTCTTTCCTCAGATTTACTGCTCCTCAGTTTCCTTTCAGAAAAACACAGGCCTCCAAAGGGTATCAACTGAAAACAGTATAAAAAGATGCAATAAGATTAGGCACAAACTCTCATGTCAAGGCCGGATGAGGCAACTCAGTAGAAGGAAAAGGCTTCCAAGAGCAGGCAAAAGAGGTAGACACTATCACTTCCACTGTTAGGATTTCCACAAAAACCCAAGCTAAACAACCACAACAGATATGCAGAGGATGCAGTACAGACACACACAGGCTTCATGCCTGCTCCTTCAGTCTCCATGAGCCCTGTTTCTTTGATCTGTGAGCCATGTTCTCAACCCCTCTACCATACCTCATCCTCTCTGGCTCCTACAATGCTTCCTCTCCCTATTCCAAGAGGTTCTCTCAATTCCACCTAATGTTTGGTTGTGGATCTCTGTACCTACTCCTATCACCTGCCTGAGGAAGCCTCTTTGATGACAATTTTGCAAGGCACCAACCTATGGGAACAGCAAAGTATCATCTAGCTATCATTCTCATGATATTTCTGAAAACATAGATACCGTATTAATCCTATATTGTGAATTGTATTGCTATGGGTTCACTGTAAGGTGTTGTAGAGATTTGAATTATATGTAGTTTTTGCTGTGTGTATACATACATGCATGCATACACACACATGCACAGAGGTCAGAAAATAACATGCAGGAGTCAGTTCTCTCTTTCTACTGTGCACATCCAAGCAGGGATTGAACTCAGGTCATGAGACTTGGCAGCAAGTGCCTTTATCCACTAAGAGAGCTCACCTTCCCAGTTTATATATTGCCTGTCTTGGGAGTTTCCTGAAGCCAAGACAATGTTGAGTGTATGTGCGCACGTGTGCATGTGTGCGTGTGTGGTCAGTTACAGCAAGGAAATTAAACGAAAATATAAGAAACCGTAGGAATGCATTATTCTCAGGTCCAGAGGGGTTTTGAGTGCAGTGCAGTGAAAGCTGCTTGAGCAGCAGGGAGATCAGGGAGCATATGGGTGGTATCTGAGTTAGAGTTAACTATTGCTGTGATAAAACACCATGACCAAAAGCAGATGCGAGAGGAAAGTACTTATTTGACTTACATACCTCAAATCATTGTCCACTAAGTGAACCCAAGGCATGAACTCAAACTGAGCAGGAACCTGGAGGCAAGAGCTGAAGCAGACCATGGAGGGGTGCTACTTACTGGTTTGCTCATCATGGCTTGCTAGCCTGTTTTCTTATAGAACTCAGGAACACTAGCCAAGGGGTGGCCTATCCACAATTGGCTGAGCCCTCCTGAGCTGATCATTAATAAGAAAATACCCTACAGGCTTCCTTGTTTACACTGTGTTCTTCTGGGGGGCATTTCCTCAATTAAAGTCCCCTACTCTCAAGTTGGGAGAAAACTAGCCAGCACAGATGGGGTGGGAGAGGAAAAGAGATGGTAGAACTATGTCTTCCTGGGTGTCCCTTAGGCTTTCTCAAAGGGGTGGTAGATTTGCTCATTTGAAGAAAACATTCATGAAGGGGGAAGATATTTATAAGACTTGGGTGTAGATTGCTAGGTTTTAATAAGGCTAGCAGCTGTGTGGTGTGTTTGATTTTGGGTCATGGAGATAAGGGACAGAGAGACAAATAGCAAACACCCTCTTTGGGAGTATGGATTTTAAGTAAGCCAAAGGTGATGGCACACAATGGGGTTTCAGGCAGCTCATGGCAGGCCTGAAAATGGATGACAAGTGGTCACTGTATTTTATAATCAGACAAGCTACTTCTTAGTTATAGGAGATGAGCCATACTTGAATAAACTGTGGCACAAGCTGGAAGGCAGCAATATATTTTAAACTGAGACCAGCATCTGTCACTGCCCAAGTGGCAATAAACTAGTCTTCCCCATAGCATCATTAGAGGTAGTCTTTTAGCAGGATGTGTTCAGAGCACCAAGAAAGCCCCATCCTTAAATTGCTTGTTGCCCCCTTTTCCTCAAGGCCACCATACTTCTCTTTCTTCCAATATATATAAATGCACTCATGAAAACATCCCCAATGAGTCAAACTGGTGCTTCATTGGAGATGTCAAAGTTTCTTTTCTCTAGACCATTCAAAGAAGCAATGGGGAAGCGAAAGATCTCACAGAGCAACCAAGGTTAGGATAGAAGTCACCAGTGTTGGCTCTCTTACAGCTGCAGAAATGAGATATCATACAGTGGGTGGTTTAACCAATGGGGTACATTTTATCACATTTCTAAAGTCTGGAATTTGAAGATCAAGATGTTGGCAGAAGTGGCATGTTCTCAGACCTCTCTTTTTGGCACGTTCATGGTCATATACCCCTGTCTTCATATGGTCTCCCATCTGAGTAGCTTGTCATCTATCTTTCTCTTTGTATAAGTATACTTGTCACATTAGGTAAAGACCCCACTCTAATATTACTTCACTTAATTACACTCTAAACTTTATATCCTAAAACAAACTAAAATTTGGTAGCACCTCACTCAGAGGTACAGGGTATGAGGAGTTAATCAAACATTAGAGGGAATATAACTGAGCCCATGGGTGTGAACAACAGGAAAATGTGAAGAAACTGCAGAGGAGAGAACTCAGGAAAGATTTCCCTAACAATTGTATTTCTTGCTGTGGGGTGAAGCACATTTGACTTTTTCCTTCCAGATGTATTATTTGGAAGCAGGGTATGGAAGCTTTATGGAATTATCATACACTTTGGTTACAAATAATTTATAGTTATAGTGCACTGTTACATGGCCTAAAGCAAATAATCTTTCTGCAATTCAGCTGGAAATCTCTTTGTTCTTTTTATAAATAGTTCATATTTTACAGCATGTAGAAGTTATCGTATATGTTTTCCATTGACTATAAGATTGAAAGGGGAGAATTTCTGTTGGGGAAATGGAAGTCAAATTTTGCCAACTGTAGTCTTACTTAAGAACCCAAGGATGCTAATTTTTCTCATATAAGAATACATAATTGAAATTTTTATAACTTTGTTCAAGGATCATGATGTTTGGAGCTTGATACCCCTTGCCTCTCAATTGTGGAAAGCCTACATTTGTTAATTGCAGTGATTTTTCAACCATGGATGAATTGTTCTCTAGAGGCATCTCAAGATATTTTTGGTTTTCATGAATGTGGGAGAAGAAAGACTACTGTTGCCTAGAGGTCACAAATAATCCTAAACATAGTGGTCTGCTCAATGGAACAGCATTCTGAGAATTAGCAGCTCCGCCTGCTTTAGTTGTCTTTCTTGTCATCCAGGACACTGGATGTCTTTATCTTTGCATTGGTTTTATTTCAGAGTGTCCTGTTTGTTGATGTCTTGCTCAGACTCCTTTGTCTAGCAGGAATGAACTCTTTGCATTTATTGTGTGCAAGGATGATGAGGACACTTGGATGGTGGTAGCAGTATCAGAGCAGCAATTATCATACCTTCATGTTCACAATAGTTAGGAATTCAAAGCAAACACCTACAAGTGTTGGGTTTATTGAGGCAAAGTTCATGAAGAATGTGGCTCTTGTGAACTGGAGCAGAGAAGAAAACCCAGGGTTGTATAAGCAACAGACGGGGTAAAGAAGCCTTGGGATTGGAGAAATGGTGAAGCCAAGTAGGATATGTTTTTCCAGCTTGTGAATCTCTGAATGATGTGTTCTCTTCAAAATCAGAAATTAGGACTAGACATCTTTGAGTTAAAAAAAAGAAAAAAAACATAGTAGGTTACATGTAGACTGTTCTCATCTATTATGGTTCAGCTCAAGATATTTTTATTTTATGAAGGAAATTAAGTCATACATATAATAGAAGGTTTACTTCAGAATTTTAATTTCTTATCATCAGATGATAAACAATGACTGAAAACCTCAGCATCTGCTACGCTCTGCTAAGTTGAGGGGACATGACCGATGTTTCTCATTGAGCTGTGTGGCCAAACTAGGATGTCTAGTAGGTTAGATTTGTTAACTGAATTTTGACTAGAAATCATTTCAATTTGTAATACAGTCATCATAATGTAGCCCATCCTAAACAGAGAAACACCCATATACAATAGGAATTAAACTGGATGTGAGAGTACAACCCTATAATCCCAGAATTCAGGATGATGAGGTAGGGGTATCATGAGACTGCAGCAAGCTTGGGCTACATAAGATCCACTCCCATTAACAACAACAACAAAAGGTTTAATTCTGTCCATAACTTGAAAACTGGCCTTCCGACATCAATCCAATGTTATAGGTACAGTACCTGTCATTATAGCAAAGACAACATATGGAGGCTGTACAACCTGAGGTCAGAGGCCAAAGTCACTTGAGTAGGTGACTCTCATCTCCAGCCTTCCTACTGTGCAATGCTTCTTCCATAGCAACCCTGAAGTTGCTTGTCTGCTCCAAAGTGGGTCTTTTTATGATACTATGTTCCAAGCAGAGTATTATTTCTCCAGTCACACTGGAGGAGTGTCCTCCTTCTTCCTGATTAGCTTTCTAAGAACAACAATGAGACACAGCTGCCATGAGCCAGTAATGTTTCTTTCTCTTGTTTTGCCAATCTAATGTTGGGAAGATAGTGATTTGATAAAAGTACTGATGCCAGGGTGGTGAGTTTCTAAAAAAGTTAATAAGGCTAGTGAACATAATGTCTAGTGAACATTAAAAGCATCTGTGGCATAAGGAAAAAGACTGTTGGGCTTGTCATCACAAGAAATAGCTTCCAATGCTGGTACAGTCTCAGAGCCATGACTTTGTGCACAGGGCTTAATTTTCCTGGCTTTCAGACTTGCCAGAGGAAAGCACAAATAAAGGCATAATCTATAGAAGAAAAGCAATATAAGCAGTTACTCAGATGGGTGTTTAGAGTGAACATCACAAATATTAAAATGCATACATGTATATATTTGTTTGCATCTTAATTCTTGACAAAAATGTGAAATACATAGTTTTGCTTTTGTGATCACTGTTATAAGAAAATAAAAGTTATTCATATAAAAATCACACATATTTTTACTAAAAAAGCACACAAACAAAAAGAAGAAAACATATACTATTTTCTAACCTATTATCCAGACATCAATCACACTTTGGTATATCCAGAATTCTGGTCTTTAGAAATGGAAAAATGTATACAACCAGAAATTCTGACTTACACCTCCTTCCTGTCACTCAATACAAACAGTAAGCATATATATGTTCTTCAGTTACTTTTATTTTAAAGGACCCAAAGTCTACTGGAAGCCTTGCTACTGAACTTATGACTGTTTTTGTGAATTGTTCTGTATTTGAAACTTAAGGAAACTATCCTTATGGGTAAATATTCACATTCTTTAATTTTCAATACTTCTTAAAAGTGGAATTGCTTTTTCAAAAATGTATTCAAAACCAAGATACATTTGCTGGGAGTTCTCAAAATTGCTCACTGTTATCGCAGCACTATAGATAAGTGCCCTGAATTACTCAACTGCAGGGATTTCCATTTCTAGAGACAAAACTATAAACAGCCATGCTTACTGTTACACAACCTCCTTTACATTCCCATGAGCATCAGCTGATGAGAACTCTCTTCTCTACTACTATTTTCAGTAAAGCATGTTCTTGTGTTTTGATATTATTGTTTTTCACATTAAACAAGGAAATTAATGGAAAACTTCATTTCTTACTTCCCATGTGATTTATTCATTCTATTTAGCCACTTATTTCCAATTTACTTTTTTATAATTTTTAAAAATACGTGTGTGTGTGTGTGTGTGTGTGTGTGTGTGTGTGTGTGTGTGTGCGTGTGCATGCCATGGAAGATGTATGAAGGTCAGAAAGCAGCTTTGTGGAGTCTGTTCTCTCCTTCTTCATATGGGTTGCAGGGATCAAACAGGTTTGTCTAACAAGTTACCCACTGAGCCATATCTCTGGCACCAGATCTCCAATACTCTTGTATGAAAGTACTAAATATATCCTTTGTACAAATTTCATTGACATTACATCTTTTGCTCATTGATCTTTGTATATGAAGGATCCCTTTTCAGGACTTTTCTTTGTTTATATTACTTTTATTACCAAAATAGTGGGAAAACATTTTATGAACATAAAGAATGTAGAAAAGAAGAGAGATTGAAGATTTTTAAAATGAAGCTTCAGTAATGACTGTGATGTTAAGCTTATAGACTTTACGGCATAGGATACTGGTTAAATTTTAATAGAATTCGTCTTAGTAATACCTTGAGATATTCTTTAATGACACCACCTATTACTCACTTTCCAAATATATTAGCTAAGAGAAGGAACCCAATCCCCTCCCCAAAAAAGAATGGTTTCTAGGCCTTAAACTGCAGAGCCTGAGACATGTTAGGTTACACTGAAAAGAGAAAATAAAACCAGTTCAATTTCAATCAGCTGACTTAGATTAAAGGAATTTCTCTGGGATTTTTAGATGGAGCCATTAGAATTAGTTCCAAGGGTCTTTAAGATTGGAAGGAGACAGAAGGAGAGAACCAATGGGAGATATGAGTACAAGCAAATGTTCAGAAAGATGCAAATGGCTGAGTTTAAAGATGGAGAGAGAAGGCTGTGTTTCTATAAGCTACAAAACCAAGAAAATGTCCCCCACCACCATTTTCTGAAAGGGAATGAAGTCCTGCTTTACAGTTTAATTTTAACATATTTGAATCCTTGTTGAACTTCTACCCTATAAACTGTAAGTTAATATGTGGTGATAGTTTGTTTATGACCTAACAAATAAAGCTTGCCTGAGGATCAGAGCACAGAGCTAGTCATGTTAGTTAGCTGTAGAGGCCAGGAAGTGGTGGCACACACTTTTAATCCTAGCACCCAGGAGACAGAGGCAGACAGATCTCTGTGAGTTCGAGGCCGTCCTGGGCTATACAAGACTGAATCTGTCTAAAAGGGAAAGAGCTCACACAAAGGTGATCCTAGCACTTGGGATGGCATGCTTTCAATCTCAGCACTAGGGAAATGGAGACAGGAGTGATGAGGGATGTAAGGCAGGAGGATACGAGAAAGAGATGCAGTCTGAGGATTTGTGGAGACTAATGCAGTTTAGGCAGTCAGTAAGTAAGGCAGCAGTCTGAGGAGGCAGACTGACAAACAGGATCACCCCTTTGGTTTGAGCAATGGTAGTGGCTAGAACTCTTTGCTTCTCTGATCAGCCTTCACCCTGATAGCTGACTTTGAGATTTTATTATTAATACCAATTAGAGCTCATGCTAAAGTAATAAATCTATCTAAAAAAATAAATAAAAGCAGCCCCACTATGTAGTTTTAGCTGGCAGAAAATTCACTCAGTAGCCTAAGCTGGGATTAAATTTACAGAGACCTACCTGACTCTGCCTCTTCAGTGCTGGGATAAAAGCGTGAGCTTACCACACCCAGCAAATCTGCTTATTTTTAAGGGACTAAATTAGAAATATATTATGGTGGTCTTAAAAGCTTATATACCAGTATTCTTTGAAAAAGTAAATGAAACAAAGACAAAATCAAAATCCTGCTTATATAGTATAAATTGCTTTTGGCTCCCTCCCTAAATGGCATATCCTATGTATAAAAAAACTAGAGTGAATGAATTCAAAAGTTTCTTTAATGATGATCGCTTCCAGGGAATGTGGCCCATTTGTGCACATTTCTTGTGCAGTTCACATTGACGTTTAGAATTCTACAAGGCAGGTACTGGATAATGTGACATAAATGAGTTTACTGCCTTCCTAGGAATGAGTACTAACTATTTCCACTTGATGGGCTTCAAAAGCTGCAAACATATTGTGCCTTCAGTGGAAATCCAGTGAAGTGTTGCTGTAACCAAGCAACCTGAATGCTGGGACAAGCACCAGGCATAGGCAGAAAGCAATCTGTTCCTTCAGGAGGGGTGAGTGTGCAGTGAGTGGGGAGAACACTGATAAACACCAGAACAAACAAGGACCTGGGAACATGAGCCTTGACTAAGTAGAGTTTGATCTTATTAGAAAGTCCTGGAAAAACAGATACTTCCTAAATACCACTTAGAATGGGGAATGAAACGTAGTTGTAAGGAGATAGCAGCAGGGTGCTTTGGCAAGAGGCTTCAACAGTTTAGTTTCTTTCCTTTTTTCTTTGTTTGAAAACACAGAGGCAAAGGTAAGGGAAATAAATTTCCTCTGAGGAGGAATCATATATGGATGAGAAAATTCCAATAAGCCTCCAGATGGGGGGAAAAAACAGTGAAAACAAGCAAACAAAGTAACTCAAAATTCCCCAACCTATATTCTGTCTGTTGACTAGACTTACTAGAATTGACTTTCCTTAGCCCCGTGTCACTATCTTTTGACCCCTTCATTTGTTTTTCAATCTAGGGACTACAATAATCACATGAATATCCCAACTTTTCCTCTATAATTGTCTTTGATGAGGTTTTATAATCAATTTCCTCTCCTCTTCCTCCTTCTTTGCTCTTTCTTCTCCCTCTCTCCATCCCCCTTCTCCTTTCTCTCAGAAGATCTCCCTATGTAGTAGTCCTGGCTGAATTTGCTATGTATTCTAAGTTATTTTGAACTTGTACTACTTCTTCTGCCTCTGCCTCTCAAGTGCCAGGATCACGAGAACATACCACCACAGCTACATCAAAAACCTCTTTAATGAGTTGAGCATGACTGCTAATATCCAGTGTGTATTTGATAACATGAGTTCTGATGACAATTTGGAGTCATTAGTGTCCTTAACTAGGCAGTAGTTATCCAGCAAATGTTCCATCTTCTACTTTCCTGCTGTCTGTGTATTTGGCACAGAACTCTTTGCTATCGACACCAGTCCATGTCTAGTTGGGTGTCTCTTAACCATCTTCAGCTCAACACATCCAGAACAACTTTCAACATCTGTTCACTTACTCCTC
Organism: Cricetiscus sungorus; assembly: GCA_030556225.1. Lineage (NCBI taxonomy): Eukaryota > Metazoa > Chordata > Mammalia > Rodentia > Cricetidae > Cricetiscus > Cricetiscus sungorus. The sequence continues at coordinate 76,686,470 of JANBXA010000372.1, forward strand.
ATTCCTCCTCTTCCCAAATCCCAGACTCTGTAATTTGGTACCATTGTGTGCTTAGCTGGCTGAGCCAGATGTAGAATGATGAAAAGGAACATTATTTTTCATAAATTGAGATTGATACATTAATGATAACTGAGTATTCATATTGACCCACAACAAAGTCAAAACATAAAATCTCTTTGCCTTTATCCACCTTAAAATAAACGTTTAAAGAAATTAGCCTTCTCAACTTCTTTACAAAAAGTGTATTTAAGCATTAGATAGATTCAATGGTTCCTAGTGTTCAATTTAATATTAGAAGAGAAGTCTCTGTAAGGATAGTCCCTCATCTGTCAATGTTAGCCTAGAGTTTCTATTTATCAAGTCTTATTAAGAAGTCACAAGGATTCCAGGATTTCCCATACTTCAAGGAAATCTTAGAGAGTATTATTTATTCTAATAATATTTTCCTTCTTTGTAAATGCAAATAGTTCCCAGAAACTGCTGATAATGAAATACAAAGGAGGCAGAGGGCACAGGAAGCCTGTGGACTGTAAGCACATGCAATGTAAGCCACCAAAGGGTTGTAGAAGTGGTGATCTTGAAAGACTCACCCTTACACATGGATGACCCTAAAATGGTGACAAGGGTTTTTGGTTACATGCCTCAAGTTGTTTTCTTTGGTTGAAGAGGATGGCTCAAGAGCTCTCTAAAGTAACTTTTACCTTCACTACATCTCTTTTTCCCATGAAGCTATAGTCATCTTTGACTTTCCTTCCACACATACAACTCTAAGCCAATCTAAGGATTGTAGTCATGGCCCATGACAAGATCCATCCAGCAGCATACTAACTGGGTGATTCCAGCACAGGCAGGCTTATGCTTAGCTCTGGTTTGGGCACATACTGCACTACACCAGCATTAGGGAGTCATCATGTTCCCAAAGATGGGCATCCTCTTTCTTTAAGCAAGTGGATCTAGAGCTGCAGTGTGTCTAAACATCTCATGCAAGGATGGCCAAAATCATGGTTTCTGGATTTTTCCCCCAACAAATTTGAACTTTGTATGTCTTGAATAAGTACTGGAAGTTTGCATTCTTAACACGTTTTCAGGTGACGATGAGTAAGTTTGAAAACTTACTTCAGAATAAAGTTCTCTCTCTCCCTCTCCCTCCCTCTCTCTCCCCCACCCTCTCTCTCTCTCTCTCTCTCTCTCTCTCTCTCTCTCTCTCTCTCTCTCTCTGTGTGTGTGTGTGTGTGTGTGTGTGTGTGTGTGTGCGCGCGCACACGTGCCTGCTATACTTTCCCAAACATTGTATTAATAATGTAGACCTAAGGAAAAGGATAAAGATAAATCTCATGTTATTTGACCTTAGGGCATACTTATTATTTTAAGTGTGTATTGTTTATTGTTGGGGAATAAAGTTCAGAAAGCAGGTATAATCAGTGGACAAAAAACACTCATATTAACTCTGTTGCCCGTAGAGAAGGTGAAATAGATACCCTCCATATAGCTAAAGCAGCTTAGCCTCTTCATTACAAAGGGGCTCCTGAAGCACATAAGGGTAGCAGTTACCCCAAATTGGTTCAAGAGAAACTAGTTTTTCACATATATTTTTATTAAAATAAGAACTTTTGTCATAACTGGATATACTGTGCAGAAGTCAACAGGGTAATCTGACAGAGAGTTAAGGGCTAAACAAAACTCTCTTACTCTATAAAATTAACATCAAAGAGGCCCTTTGGAAGGAGGTGTAGTTTTAGCCTTCATGTGAGCTACACCTAGGAAAAGAAGGGGATTTTTCTAGGGTTGTACACGTAGAAAAATACCATCTGATAGACTACTCTCTGTTTTGCAACAGAATTTGTATCTCTTAGGCTAGAGACCTTTTATTACATGTTTGTCCTCTAACAAAGACATATGAAGCTTGAAAAACTGCATAAAAGGACAGGAGCTCTGTGCCAATGCTCTGTCAGTCCTCTAACTATGTCCAAATTTTCAGTGCCATGATTCCCTATCTTCAGAGGAAATCATCTGTTTTTATATAATGTCATTCTGGTTCCCGGTATTGTTAGGAAGAAAAGCCCTGTTAGAAATAGCTCACACATATGACTCAAGCAAGCACATTATATGGAATGTTGAAGCAAGGAGAATTTACTTAATATGCAACTACATCATGTACTTTTCCTATCCAAAGCATATAGCAAAATATCAAGGCTCATACCTTATGATAACATGGTAAGTTCCTCTGATGAAGAAAAAAGTTGTCCTTCAAAACTTGGGGCATCATTCTTCTGCCTAAATTTGATTAGCTATTCTAATTCTCATCATAAACTTCAAATGCTGGCATATTGGTCAGAACTTGCTTTCTTTTAGAAATCTTTTCTTAGGGTTTCTCCAGAAAAACAGATGAATTCCCCTGTGTATGCAAAATAGTTACTATAAGGAATGGCTCATAAAATTACAAAAACTGAAAAGTCTCTAGTTGGCAACCTCAAAAAAGAAGTAGTACAGGTCTTCTCTAGGGCCAATTATCTTAGAACCCAAAGGCCAGTGGTGAGGTTCTAGTCTAGCAATTCCCATCTTATGGATTGAAACCCCTTTGGGAGCCACATATCAGATATTCTGCATATAAGATATTTACACTGTGATTCATAACAGCAGCTAAATTGCAGTTATAAAGTAGCAATGAAATAATTTTATGGTTGGGGGTCACCATAACATGAGAAACAATGTAAGGAGTAGGTTTATCCCTGCTAGTCTGGTCTCACCGCTTTGCCAGCCCCCAATAATACACAAAAACTCTGTATTTGATGTTGGCCAGCTGCTTATCGGCTAGCTCTGTCTTAATTATTAACCCATTTCTATTAATCTAAGTACTTCCACGTGGTCTTATCCTACCGGAGAGACGGCCGGCATCTCTCCATGTTGACTCCTCCTTACTACTTCTGGAATACTCTTTGTCTCCTAGTCCCGCCTATCTTGCTTTCCAATTAGCCAATAGTGCTTTATTCATTAACCAATAAGAGAAACATATTTACAGAATAACATCTCCCATCATCTCCTCTTTTCTGTCTAAATGAAAATAAGGGTTTTAACCTTAACATAGCAAAATATGTAACAAAACAGTTATCAAATAAGAACCACAGTTAACAATATTTAGTCCATTAACATTTAGCAAGATTTAAAGAAAATATTTTATCATCTATCCTATCTTTGTGAATCTAAAGTCCTATATGTAACTTATCTATAATCCTAACTAAGGAAAACTATAACCATACTATCTATCTTCAACTCCATCAAAGACCACAGAAGGATAATATATAAACTCTAGAAATGAGAAACAACTCACTGCCTAGTCAGTCACTGAAGTTCTTCTCTAATGTTCTATCTTCAGCCCATAGGCCATAGTGTATCTGGCAGACTCCTCAGCAAAGCAGGAAACTTTAAACTGTCCACCTGTATTGGCAGCTTGTCAGTCACTTTTCTTTGTGTCCTGTAGACTGTCTGGCAGACTCTTCCATGAAGCAGGAACCCTGTATCAATGTCCATCTTGTATCAGCAGTCACTTTCCCATGGGTCCTGCAACAGTTTATACAGCATAAAGTCAAACAGTCTAGACAACAGCAGTATCTTTCCCAAATGGCTAGTCTTGGCATTTTTGAAAGCAAACTCCATAACGAGTTTCTTCGAGGTCCATCTTCCTTTCTGATGCAGGTGGTGTTGCCAGGAGCAGTTGTGCCTCATTGTTAAGAAAAATCCAAAATCATTTTAAATGCCATATTCTATAGGTCTTTGAAAGGTTTGAAGAATACCTATTCATCTCAAATATATCTCTAATACATCTTGAAAGCCAAACTAACTTAATTGTAAGTTTTGACTATCATAGATAACTATCTATAATCTGTACTAAATTATATATTACATTTCTAAATGAGCTAATAAACACAATACCTAAAAAGAGGAGAAATATACATATCCCAAAATTGACCTTAAATTGTATTAATAAATGAAAATCCACTCCAAAACAAAGTATTCATAGCTATACCATAATTTCCTTTTTACCTTTAAAAAGCTTGGTTGTGGTCATTAACCATTTATAACCAAGCCCATTTAAATGAAAACAAACATTTATAAACAATATTTGGGAATTTGGGCGTCGTTCTTTCCAAACTGCTTCCTGCTGGTAGAGGGCGCTGTCATGGGGGTTCCTAAGAAGACATAGAAATCTTGGCTGTAGTCTGCAAGGCTGCTTTGAATATTGGATCACTTAGAATGCTGTTTCAGAGGGTCTGGCTTGATCAAACCATGTTAGTCTGGAAGGAATCCACAGCTTTTCATTTTCTGTGGAAACAAAATTAGAAATCCTTTTCCCTAGTAACCTGTCATTGAACTTAAATTTTGGAGTCAAAGCATTTTTAAAATATATAAATTGGATTGATCCAGCAACATTTGTTTTAACAGTTGTTGTTATTACCTCAGCAATCAAATGATACAAGGACAATATAATACCACACAGTATCCAGATTCTCTCCATCTTTACATGGCTTTCTTATTAGTCTATTATTTTTACTTCTATTTTTTCATTTTTTTGAGACAGGGTTTCTCTGTGTAACTTTTATCTGTCCTAGAATTAACTCTGAATACTGAGTTTACTTTGAAATCACAGAGATCAGCTTGCCTGACTCCTGTTGCTGGAATTAAAGGTGTATGCCACCACACCCAGTTACTCTACTTTCTTTCTTTCTTTCTTTTTTTTGTTTTTAAACCATTGCATTGTTTCTTTTTCTCTCCCATGCCTACATATATTTTAAAACACACTGTCCACCTTTAGCAGTTTTTCTTAATGTGAATCTGTCTTTACTATAAATCTTTATCTTTTTTTGGCCAAGAGTCTTTATCTGGTAAACAACGACATTGCTAAAATGAATGCCATAGCATGTTAGCCAATATCTACCCAAGATGGCAGTGGGTACTTTTACTGCCAGAACTGAGAGCTGTGCTCACCACCTTGGGCTACACTGCATCCAGCAGTATGCTGCCAGCTTGGAGATATGGTCACTGCCATTGCCAGCTCTCATACACACCATTCAGATGTTAGAAGTGCTTCTTAAAAGCTGTACGGTATTTTGCCACTTATGCTGAGTCAGGAAACCTCCCTTAAAGGAGCCGCACAAGTCTCTATTTGTCTTTAGCAAAACAGAACCCAACTGAGAAAAAATACTGCTACCAAGAAGCCTTGCTTGTCTCTGTTTTTTTTGTTTGTTTGTTTGTTTGTTTCTAAAACCCTTTTTTAAGCTTTTGTTAAGTTTTAAGTGGAAGTTCTTCAGTCCATGTTGGATGCCATAATGTTAGGAGTAGTTTTTCCCCTGCTGGTCTGGGCCCAGAGCCGCGCCAGCCCCAAATAATACATAGAGACACTGTATTTGATATAATGCTGTTGGCCAGTTACTAGTTTCTTGTCAGCTAGTTCTGTCTTAATTATTAACCCATTTCTATTAGTCTAAGTACTTCCATGTGGTCTCATCTTACCAAAAAGAGGAACCGGCATTCTGCTCTCTCCAGTCTCTCCATGTTGACTCCTCCCTACTCCTTCCTCTTTCCTCCTAGTCTCCTAGTGCCGCCTATCTTGCTTTCCTATTGGCCAGCAGTGGTTTATTCATTAACCAATAAGAGAAACATATTTACAGAATGACATCTCCCATCAGAACTGTATTAAAGGGTCACAGCATTGAGATGATTGAGAACCATTGCTCTATCTGAGTACTTGGAGGCTTAATACAAAGCAAGAAGCAATATTTCAGTTTGAATTCGAAGGTAGAGAAGAAACAGGGTCCAAGCATGCGAGCAGTCAAGCCAACATTGTGGATGGTGGACTATGAAATATGCCCCTCTTCCCGGTGAAGTTCAACCTTTTTGTCCTATAGGGACTTTCCTATGTTTTCCTGACACTCACTCACATAAGGGAGAGCTATCTACTTTTCTCACTCTTCCTGTTTAAGTGATAATCTCCAGAAACACCCTCCAAGAACATGAAGAAAGATGTTGGGGGAAAGGAAGAAAGTCAATGAGTTAAATTCCAAACCATTTACACATTATCTCTGTCCAAGTTCAAGTTCAAGCAACTCAAGTTCAATGAAGAAAGGAGCCTTGTGGAAATCATGTGGAACAAGCTTGGGGGAATTTGGGGGCAAGCTTGAGAGACAGGGAGCTGTCAGTCATGTGTGGTAGGCTGGCTCCTGGGATGCATTCATTATATAGAATTCCTTTAGCTGGCTCAGCTCTGGGAAGCAACACTAGAGAAAACTCTTAGGTAAGGAACTTACATGGCAGATGGCAAGCTTTAATACATTTAAAGTGTCAGTGAGCAAAGCTGTGTGGTCAGGAGACTACCATCTATGGTGACCTACTTCTGGCTCTTTTACCTCATGTTAGCCTCAGTTTACCTTTTAGGTGACCCTAAACCTCCTCTGGAAAGCATCCATGGAAGTTCTTTTTCCTGTCTGTGGTAGAACCTCTGTTCACCTATAACCACCCATCATTTCCTACTCTGCTGCCTGAACTCTGCTCATGATGACTCACTTTGTGATTTCTGTGAAGGGATTCTTATGCTCATAATAATCTTCAGGATTATTATGCCTCTTATATGCATGTAACAGTATTTATTAATGGCTACCAAAGTAGCAGAGTAGAATACTAGTGTCATATCACCAAATAAGCAGTAGCTTTTAAAGCTTATCCTGTGCAAGCTGTATGTGTGTGCAAGTGTGAACACCTGGCCCCAGTTGTAGGAAGTTGGTTCTCTCACCAACCTGCTTTTCAGATTAAGAAACTGAGGGTTATATTGTTTTATGTCATTTTCCCAAGAGTAGATCTTTATTTATGGCTTGGCCATTTAGTGGAAATATTTTCATCTATTCTATTACATAAAATGTATGGCACTGGGTACCAAGGGATACATGACATGACATGACCTTCATCCTCCTAATATACATGAGGTGGGCATTTGGAAGGCAGATATATCCACAAGTGATGGATTGTGACATTTTATAGAAACAATAAGCAATATTGGCACTTGATTATGTGCCAATACCTGTTCTATTGTTTTGCATGACATTATGTAACTTAGTCTTCAGAACAAGTCTATATAATAGATATTGTTATCATCACTCATTATGACTGAGGAACTTGAAACTCAGGAAGAATAGGCAATTTCTCCAAGATTACATGCCTAGTAAATGAGTGGGCTGAAGGGCTAGTAGGCAGACCTGAGTTCAAATATCTTTAAAGTTTATACTCATAAGGCAGTACAAATAAGGTTAAAATAATAGTTAATTCAAACTTGCATCAAATAGATGATTGGGAAAGCCTTCATAAACACCCTTTCTGATTTAGCTGCAGCTTGCTTTTCTTGGTGAAACCTCTGCTTACCTGCATCAGAAAATGCAAACTTTGTCTTGAAGGGTATAGATGAAAAGAGATGGTTTCGCTAGCAGGAATGAGGCAGATAGAGGAAAGGAAAATACTATGGTTTGTCCTCCAGAGGTCTGTGATCTGGAATATTGGTCCTTAGGGTAATGGTGTTAAGATTCCATGCCCTTTAGAGATAATTATATCATGTGGGGACTATACTAGGTAGTGTGATCCTCATAGGACTGGGTTAGTATTCAGATTATAGCACTATAGGAGAAAGAAGGGTAGCTGTGCCTCACCCTCCCATCTTGCTCGCTCTTAACATGTGCATGTGGCTATTTTGTGATGCTATCTGCTGTATGATGACATAGCCAATGGCTCTCCACAGAGGCCTGAAGAGATGGGACCATGTTACCTTCTCTTTTTACCCCCAAAGCTGTGAGTTAAATAAACTACTTGTATCTGTAAAGTACACACTTCAAGCATTTTGTTATAGCAACATAAAATAAAGTAAGAGCAATAATATCTCAAGGAAACAGAAAATAGTTGAGTGTTGCCATCTGTCTAGGTGATAACACCAATGTCATAGAAGTAAGAAAGCTGGTTTGAACCAGATGTTGCCAGCCTTAAGTATTAGAGGCAGAAGTCAGAGGGCTAAGAGTTGGGCTTTGTGCTTTGCACAGGGAGCTGTTACCATGTGGTTGTGTGTGCAGAGCTGTAATAAGATTGAGCTGGCAGCCACTCTCAATGAAAGAAAAGTGTGTCAAAGGAAGCAACAGAAAGGATTGATTGGGAAACCTCTAAGACACTTAAGGCAGAGGGTTAGAATTAGAATATAGTAAAGTGACCAGAGGGGAACAAATATATAGCATTGACTTGTACTTAGTGTTTGTACTGCTGAAAAAAAAATACTATAAATGAAAAGGCTTATCAAACTGAAGTTTATTTCTCACAAGCTAGAAGACCAGTTCCCAGATTGCAACAGTTCTAGTCCCTGTTGGGATCTGATTCCTTATGGAGAGCATCCTCTCTCCATGTCCTTGATGAAACAACAGGGACTGAGTCTCCCCTTGACCTCTTCCTTAAGGCAACTGCTCTCATTCACCAGGGCTCCACCTTGGTGATGAAATCATCTTCCAAAGATCATGATTGTGGGGAAAGGACTGAACATATAAAGGGCTGTCAAACATTCAGACCCAGGTATTATTTGTGAGAAGTATTCAAGGAGAGACATAGCACGCTGAGTTCAAAGAAGTAAGTATAACCAGGTATAGTGGTATGCGACTGAGGCAGAAGGATCGGAACAATTTTTGCATGGTGTTATTGCAGCCTGTACTATATAGGAAGACCATTTCCCATCACACACACACACACACACACACACACACACACACACAAAACATGCACACATGCACCATGCCATGGAAGGGAGACAGAGAGGGAGTTGCTCAACAAGCATGTTGTCAGAGTGCAGAGGAATCACATATCCTTGCCCATCAAAAGGCATGATTATGAGAAATGAAGGGAAATGGACAGAAATGAGACCACCAGTGGGGTCCATGGGAGAAGATGGAGGAAGGTCTGTCTCACAGCAGAGCAACACTGCTCCTATCACAGTACAGGAAGCAGATGTCAGTGTGCCCACTCTCCTGAGACTGGAGATGAGCACATGTACTTTCTCTGAGTGTGGAATACATGCTATTTAAAGTTCATGTGTAACAGTTTTGAAGAATTGAGATGACCAATATAACTATACATACTTTGAATAAATAAAACAAATTATGGTGCATACATGTTGTTATGAAGGGGAATGAAACTTGTAACCTTCGGTGCTAGGTTCTGCTGTATGGGTACACTTTCTTCAAATCCATCATGATGATACAGGAGAAATGGTTGCTTTAATTCTTGGCTTCCTACTTTCCTTTTGCTTTTCTTTTGTTATTTAATGAATTAAATCAGAACATTCTGGTGCTTCATGCATTGATCTGAGTCTTTTATTTCCTTTTCCAACAGATGATAACAATGAAGGAACATCTGATGCTGACATGAAAGAAGATGCAGGTATTAAGACTGTAAAGTCAGGAACCACTTTTATTTAGTCCAATCCTATAATTTTTTAAAGAAAGACTGAATAAGATTAATAAAACAGAAGTGTGTGTTCAACATCGTGAAATAGGGTAACAGTTATAGTAACCCTTTAGGCAAATAGAGTTACTATGTTTAACTGTTTTACTAAATTGAACTTTGAGCTTCTTGATAGAGTAAAGGAAAAAATAAAAGAAAGACAGAACATTACTAGCAGAGTTATAAAGAAACTATCACCACATCTTGGTGCTCAAGACAACAATTTGTTTTGCTGATAAACTAGATCTGAGAATTCCAGAGTAGAAGAAATTTACTCACCTGATTTTATAAGGTCTGGTCCTCACTTTGGGCTTAGAGTATTCAAAAAACTCTTTTAGTTACCTGCCTGGATGATGACTGGCTCAATGATGAGCTGAAGCCTTATTGGAGTTAATTTCTGAACTTAACACTCTAAGTGATTTAGAAGATCTAGAAGTCCCTCCAACATGGTGGTCAGCTGATGCTGTCTTGAAAGCATCAATGAGCCAAGGAGATGCTTCACCTTCTTAAGGTCAAGGTGTAAAAATTCCATAGCATCCCTTCATCCATTCTAGATGGTACTTCATAGCTTGTAATGCCTCAACTGTTCCTGTGGCCATATTTGATGAATGTCATATAGTGTATACCATTCTCATTATTAAGATATATTACAACGATTCAAGAGAGACTAGAATCACAAGGAAACCTGGTGGTTAAAAGTGTGAGCCCATACCTATGGGAGCCACTGGCTACGTCCATAAATAGTAATTCATGGATCAATAGACTTAAACACAGCTCTAGATACACCATTTGTTGACTTTAAGTATCTTTCTACAATATTTATTGTTCACTTCTGGGGCAACAATCCTCACCATATTGTTTAATTTAGAAGATTCAATGAGATAATGTACCTTAAAAGCTGTTCACAGTGCTCACCTCTCCATGAAGCTTCACAATGCTGTTACTGCCTGTTCTCCTTTCATCTGTGGAGCTAATTATATCACTAAGAGGCCCATATTCTCCATTTCAACAATCATAATGCTTTTGCCAAGAAATGGGCCCAGCTTTCAATTTTTAAAACAGTTGTCTCAAGATTTTAGTCTTGTGTATCCTACAATTTTGATGCCAGGGCATCCTATATGTTACTGACAACATTGGTCTCAGCATCCCCATTTAACAGAGCTTTGAATTTCATTGTGAAGGGCCTCATTGAGTGAGAGTTCGTTAAAATCCTTGCATTAGTTTAATTCTTTCCCTCATGTGGCAATCCATCCACTATAGAGAAATAACATCTGTTCCCTTTCTTCTTAAAAGTACACTGGACCAATAACCACAGCCTTTCTCTACTGTTCTCCACTCTAGACATGCCTGATTTATAAGATTCCCTTCCCTACAAAGGCAATGGACTCAACTAAAGTGAGAAGTGAATGAAAAATGTGAAAGTCAGAAGCAGGAATGGAGGGAGCAGAGGAAGGACTGTTGCAGCAGCAACACACCTCTGCCTATGTTCCCTCGGCACTCATTCTTAGCTTTAAATGGAAACTTTCTAATGATAGCTTTTATGGCCCTCAGCTGAGTGGTTTTCTCTATTCATGTAAGAAAACTAAATGTACTAGTGAGTGTGTTTCTCTGCAGTAGTTCTACTATCAATGATGCATAAGAGTTAGATTCCCAGAAATCCTGTAGGAGTGGTATAGCTCAGTGAGAGTCATTGTACAAGCACATTGATTCAAACCTCAGCAACACACACACACACACACACACACACACACACACACACACACACACACACAATGTTATCTTGTTTATACTCTAACAAATAAAGCTTGCCTGTAGATCAGAGGATAGAGCTAGCCACTAACTAACCATAGAGGTCTGGAGGCCTGCATAGACAGACAGGAAGTGAGATGGCTGGGCAGAGAGAAGAATATAGGCAGGAGGAGACAGGAATTCAGTCTCTTTTCAGTGTGGTGACTTCGTAGAGGTAAGTTCTCTAGTGGCTGGCTGCTCTGTTTCTCTGATCTTTCAGCTTTCACCCTTTAATATCTTGCTCTGGGCTTTTATTATTAATACCTATTAGAACTTGTATTATTCACACACACACACACACACACACACACACACATCTGAGACAAGTTCTGGGCTATGTTGTGTTCCAATCAATATAAATATATGAGCTTCATATGTAATTTTATATTTTCTAGTAGTTTTGTTAAAAATACAAAAATGAAACTAACTTTAGTAAAATTTCATATAGCACAGCTATCCAAAAATGTTAGCACTCCAACCTATAATCCATATAGAAATTCTGTTAGATGTCTTGTCTAAGTTTTAATTTTAAAAATTTGACGTCCATGCATATCTTGTATCCTCATCTCAGTTCAGATTAAGCAAGAAGATCAAGTTCTCACTGGTAATGTTTATATTTCCCAGAGTTGAGCTTTTGATGCCCATGGTGAAACTTGTTCATGAATATATGCAGAATTCTCTGTCTCCATTCTCCTATCTTATCTCATTAGTCCTTTTCTGATATGTCTTAAGATTAATTCTCAAATTATCTACTTATACTCAAAACATTGTCCCAGTAGCTATACCTTGGACAATGTAACCTAAGATAAGGACTCTGTTTGAATTTTGTGAAACAGAAATCCCAAGATTAAAGTTCTATAAAACTTCAATTCTTATGTCCATGTAGAATGTCTTATTTTTAAAAATCTGTCCTAAATTAACTTGCATGAGTCTAGTGTTATTCTTAGTTATTCTCATGCATTCCTTGAATTAAGTATCCTTGGAGGACTCTTCAGCCACAAGGGTTCTGCCCTTTCAGTCAGCTTTATGTTCATGTGCACCGTTTGCCTCAGTGCCACAGGTAACACGTTTCTAGACAAAGGGACTTGATGTCTTAAATAGAGTTATCTAACTATCCAAACCATCGATTCATTTTTAAAGAAATTGTTGAAAGGAAGGAGGGTTCCACAAACTATAATCAGCATTTGTGGTCCAGCGTGTTATCATTATTTCTGATTCTAGTCCCATCAGATTTCCATGGAGCTCAGCCTTTAACATCTGGATGAGTCACACTCAGTGATCTGTGATGCCAAGACAGAATAGGTATGGGGAACTAGTTTGCATCCCCTAATGTTTGAGTGCTGAAACCTTAGGAGACCTGTGTGCCGGATGGTCCATAGCATTCCAACTGGTTCTGCCAGATGTTGGTGAGCAGGCTGATTTCATTCTAATCTCACAATTGAGTATGTTGGTCTGCAAGATGAATCCAGCTCTCTCCTAAGACCATTCACTTTTGCCTTCCTTCCATGATATGCCACCTCTTTTCATAGAAGTAGGAAACTACAGAGATGATTAAGAATACAAGCAACCTAGTGAAGGGCTGCTTGAGCGACTCAACTTGATAACAGATACTATTGAGTGGCAGTGAATAACAACTTCACTATCTAAAGGAAATGCCATGCTTGTCAATTGGCTCTATGGGTGGTGTGAGTTCTGATGAGAAGGTTCTAATGATTTCGCAGGTGGGATAATATCAGCCATGCACTTTTTAAAGCTCCCAATACAAGAACTGGGAGGAGATAGCACAATTGATTGGAGTGAGCTTGTTCAGGTCAGGCTTAGCATACTGCTGAGTGCACCAGATTTCAGCTGGGTATTCTTTTGTACAGATCACTGGATGTTTATGGATTTATTTTATATAGCAGCTGACAAAGAGAGACTTTGATTATGGCGGTTTCAGTTAATTCTTACTCAAATAGTAGAGACAGAATTTGAATCTTAGTTTTTCTTACTCCAAAATAGATGTGATTAAACTTTTTGCTCTGGTCTTCAGACAGAAGCATCTCAAATGGAGTTGATAGGTCTTCAAGGTGACATTCCCCTCTGAAAGAAACAAACTGCCTTAAATATGTAAAACACCTTTTTAGTGCTTTAATCATCCTTAATTCATGCATGTCAAATGTTTCCTCATGACCTTACATCTCCATGGGCCACATACTCTTGACTTGGACCAATGTAAGTCAGCAGGGCTCCATCGATGTCAACCATAACAATGCTGCTCACCTAGGGGAGGGGAGGGAAGGGGGCCATTCTCATGGCCAAGCTCCAAAGTCCAGTCTTTACCAAAAACAGGCAACCGAAAATAGTACACATCAAGAAGGTCCATAACACTATGTTCAAAGAGAAACAAAATCAGCTTCTCCTTCAGCTACCTTCAGACCAAGAGGAGTGACCCCACTGCTGAGCCTCAGATAGGAACTTTGCACAGAGGTCATGTTTATCAGTGACTTTTATTTGAACATTCAGTGGGCATCAGGAAATGATCAAATACTTGTGAATTTCACACATGCACCTTTTATGCAGCAAGCTTCCATGCCCACAGAATGCCTAGAGAGTAGTTTAAAATAGAAAGTGTTAATATTGGGGGGTATTATAATATCTTGAAATGTAGGTAAACAGATTTCTTTGAAAACATTACCTAGACCCTAATAATTTCTGTTAAGGTGGGAAACCGCAAACTTGGAATGCAATTAATAAAACCTTCAGGTGTAAGAAATCCTGATTTAAAGTTGCATTTTTTATCTCTAGAGACTCTTGCCTAGCCCCCAGGGCAGCTAGGCTACTCTTCGGGGTACAATGGGACTAGATCTTCCAATAGTGAGATCACAATGTTGCCTTGCCTGCTTTGTGACTCTCGGTGGACCTGATATTTGTATGCAATGTGCTGTTCAAAAGACCTCATTTCTGATTTTGCTGAACCATTCTAAAGGGTCAGCATGCATCTTACACCTGTGACAGAAGTCAGCAAGTTACTAATGCAGTCATCGGCAATATTTTTCACCCTGGCCTTGGTAATAACCTTAGCCATGACTGACTTGTGACCACATGAAACCTAGTCTCATGCCCCACACCTTTGTACTCCATGATGCCAAAATTTTTTAATAACAAATCTATCAAATGTGGGATTAGTTTATTGTTGTTCTGCTTCTTTCTTAATAAATGAAAGAGAGAAGGGGAGAAATGAGTTAGCCACGGTCCCATAATGTCATTTTAGAATTCTGGCATGAGGCAACAGCTGTTAAGAAAATGGGAATTAAGCATAGAGCTATTATATCTTGGACTTAAAGAAAGGACCAGTGAAGCAAAAATAAAATAGACTCCAAAATGAAACTTGCACTGTACTTCTCAGCACCAAGGATACAGGAGAGATTTGAAAAAAAAAAAAAAAAAAAAGTGTCGTTTTCTAGTGAAACTTTTAATTGGTTGGGTGTAAAAAGACATGAACAAAGGAGTAAGATAATTCAAGATACAAGTGATGTGTTTTTGAAAGGCTATCCTTATAGGCCCTTTACATTGTGTGGTCAGGGAAAGCCTCCCCAGCCTCTTGTGGACATGGGTGGGAGTGGGGTGGTGAATTTAGTCTGTAAAACTAAAAATAAAACCTAAAACTAGGCAGAGATGTGCTAGAGGTACCAGAGTGTGGGGCATTAGCAAAGTCCTGGGACAGGGATCAGCCTACCCATGGTTCAAAAAATTAAAATAAAAAGGGAGCCCGGAGAGATGGCTCAGTAGTTATGAACACCAGATGTTCTTCCAGGGGACCCAGGTTCAATTCCAAGGACACACATGGCAGCTCATGAAGACCTGTAATTCCACTCCCAGGTGATCCTACTTCCTCTTCTGGTTTCTGTGGATGCTGTACACATGTGGTACACAGACACACATGCACACAAAACATCAGGGGAAATTGAAGAAGAGCATGAAAAGCAAATGGGAGGTGAAGCGATAGGTGTCAACAGGGCCAAACAGCACATTGTCTCCGCAGTGAAAGTGGGTGATGATAAGCAGTGATTTTTAAGTAGAGAGCACACAGATCTGACTTACATTTTAAAAGCTCACAGTGTGGTGTAACACAAATAAATAAAAGACCCAGAGACTGATATTGGGCTTCAAACTTCAAGCTGAAGAACAGAAAAGCAAAACAGTGGACCAATAATTCTTACTGCTACCTCAGGCTGAATTGGCTGATCCTGCTGCCTCTTTGGTGTGGATGGAGAATGAAAGCCTCCTACTGAATACTGAAGACTCTGCTCCTATCTTTTATACCCCTCTAGAACTGGGATTAAAGGCATGTGCTCTGTTACTGTTTTAGACTGATTCAATCTTGTGTATCCCTGGGTGGCCTTGAACTCAAGAGAGATTTGTCTACCTCTTAATCTTGAGTCCTAGGATTAAAGTTGCCTTCCACCACCTCCTAGCTTCTGGCTGCTAGGAATAAAGGTGTGTGCCTGGCTTCTATGGCTTGTGGCTGACTTTGCTTTCTGAATCCTCAGGCAAACTTTAATAAATCATAAATAATATATCACCACAATGTAGAGGAGGAGAAGCAAGGTTTTTAGAAGTGGAGATTAGAAGGCTACAGACAGGAAGCCAGAAGCAGCAGAAGGGGCTGCGGACTCAGGTGCCAGGACAATTCATAACAGATGAGTCTAGGACGTGTTAGAGCAAAGATGGCATCATTAGTTGGCTTGGGAGAGGGAAGCACAAGTGAGCATAAGTTTGAATGGTGATACCTAGGTTTTAGTTTCAATTGGTTCGTAAACAGTATGCAATGCTGTTTTTCCAGATGTGGAATACTATAGAGAGAAGTTTGTACATATGAGGAGTAGTTTTGACTGGTTTTAGATTTGAGATTCCTGGTATGGGTTGAGGGAAGGGAAACCATTTGGACTGAGAGGGTAAGAAACTTAAGTCCCAGCCTTTCATAGAGTAATAGTAAGGGTGGCTTTGGGACCTGTAACCTGTGAAGAAGGCCAGCTGATAGTGATTCTAACCTTAATTCAGGGATCAGTCAGCCCACAAAGAGTACCAGGATCCCGTAAATTGGATTTCTTGGGTTCCCCATTGAAGGAAGATAGAGTATGGAAGAGTTTATTGGTGCAAGCCAGAGCATCTAGTCTTATGGTGCAGGAAGAGGTGTTACCAGGTGGAGAACGGAATGGAAAAGCAAGCAGAAGACATCCAGACATCTAGCCTAAAACCAAAAACATGAGGCAACAAAAGCATAAGACATCAACACTGAGCTCAGTAGAAAGGTTAGGTAGAAACTGCAACTCGAGGCCAGCAAACATTCCCATCAGATGGGCTGGATTGAGAGATGTCTCTACAGACTCCCTTTCGCTTTCCTAGTCCTTGTTGGTAGGCTTAAGAAAACATTGAGAAAATTGTTAAACACAATAGATTAGTCAAGAGCATACGAGAATATGCTAGATTACTTAAATTCTAGATACAAAGGAAGCCTGTTCAATGGAAACACTCTTTCCCAGTCCCCCAGCACCTCAAAGGTGAAGTGATATTGTATTTCATTTTGCCTACCTTTGAGGACTAAAAGGAAAGGGATAATGGCACCTACTAAGCCATAAAATGTAAAGCAAGATCTCTTGGATTTCTCTTATGGAGAATTATTCAATTTTTAAAATAGCACTTGTACATGATTTGGCATTTATATGAATCATTGATGATGTCCACAGAAAAATATTGGAGCTTAAGTTTAAGTGTATGTAGTAAGATGGAGAATGCAAGCTCCTTGACAAAATTTAGTTCAGCTACAATGACAGATGATCTGTAGCTAAGGTTCAGTAAGTGTTTGAGTGGGGAGGGGGAGGCAGAGGTCACTAAGGAGAAAACATCTTTAAACTTTAGCACATTCTAAACCTTACTGGTTTAAATAAGAATTATTAAATCTTTGTACTTACAGAAGGGCTAGAGCCTAAAGGTCTTTCTCCACCCCACAAGAAGAGCAAAGCGAAGAAACCAGAAAGTTCAAAAGACTCCAGTGAAGGTAAGTCCTGCAAACTTTCAAAATTTATGCCGGAGACAAGCTTGCATTTCCTTTTTAAGTATGTGTATACTTTCACATTTAGATATCCATAGGGGTTAAAAATAATGTCACGGGACAATTCTATTGTTCTTTCCTATACATTCAATATCTTTTGTGAATATGAGAAATCAAATTTGTAGTTGTTAAAGAAAAAGAAGGCATACAAGTTTTAAAAATGCATGTTCTCTACACAGCAT
The DNA here is from genome assembly GCA_030556225.1 of Cricetiscus sungorus. Classification (NCBI taxonomy): domain Eukaryota; kingdom Metazoa; phylum Chordata; class Mammalia; order Rodentia; family Cricetidae; genus Cricetiscus; species Cricetiscus sungorus. Next base: position 76,704,047 of record JANBXA010000372.1, read on the forward strand.
AGTTTGCGTTTCTGTGACGTGAAATTGTGTGAGTTGTATTAAAACCAAGATGTCCTCTAACCATGTGAAACTGAGGGTCAAGGCCCACAAGTGATGAATAGTTCAGTGGCTATTTTCTTATTGTGATAGTTTGTTCTTCGCATGAACATGTTTTCAGAATCAAACCTCAGTGATGCTGCAAACATCTCTCTTCTATATTCTAGAGGCCAGTATCTGTGCATTCCAATGAATGGGAAAGTCCCATTGGGTTCAGGCTTCTGAAGGAATGATGTTGTCTTTAATAACCCTAGTGTGGCCTACAATTGCGCAAATTTTCTTTGAAAGGTGGATGGAATGTGTTTTCAGAGCATAGCTTCTGAATGGTAGAATATGTACAACATCTACTTGCTTTTCACAAAGGTTCACTTTGTGCTTAGTGAAATGAAGAGTCTGGAAACATTATTGTGGTTGGGTCTTGACAAAAAGTCATCTTCTGTGTGGAAGGATACATGTGTATTTTTCAAAGAGAAGTCTGTCAAGGATGCAAAGAAGAGGAGCTAGAGACAGAGCATGCATAGATGAAAGGACCAAATGGATAAAGAGGGATCAGCTAGGAAGAGTTTCCATGTGCAGTACAGCCTGAAAAAATATAAGGAAGGCTCTAAGCTCAGACTGACAACAGAGGAGCCTGACTGGGCTCTACTGTACCCTTATCTAGCCACTGCTGCAAATAGACCCCTGTTATCAGCTAAATGTTACAGTGGATCCCTAAGTGCAGTTTCTAGATGCCATTCGCTAACCTTTAACCTGGCATTGGATTCTTGGTAGAATAGAGCACTTAAGGTGTACACCCCATGACTATCCAGCATCCTGGTAAGTGTTGGGTATCAGCTGATAGATAATCGCACTGCTCTCACCCTCTACTGGTTAGACCCAGCTGAAAAGGCAGCTGTAAGAAAAATAGGATCATGGCATTGACTTCATCCCTAATGTAGGTAAAGCAGAGCCCCATCTTGGTCTTCTCAGGTTGGGGTTCACTTCTGAAACAATGACCTCAATACTGGCAGAACAGAATAAGTCACATCTTCTCTGTAGGCAAGTGGGGTCAAGATCAAGGTGACCCAGGGCTCTTCTTTCCAAGGCTCACTGAAGGAGACAGGAAGATGGAAATGGGCAGAGCAGAAGACCATTCCTCCCTTCCATGCAAGGACTCAAAAGGAGCATTCCAAATGGCAATGAATAGAATAAGGAGTGGTTAGCAGAGATCTGGCATTCTGTTAGTGATGATTGTCACTCTTACGACTATCTCAGTCAGGAAAGAGCTAGGCTAAGCACTGTCCTCACTCACTGAAATAGATGGTTTGGAGAACACTTAGAACTATGGTGATGGTCAGTGGCTCTGCCAGGCATCACATGGCAAACCTTGCTAGTATCTCAGGGGGAGACCATCAAGTACACCATTCTCAGTGTAAATGCTGTGTCTTTACCTAGGGGATCTCTGAAGCTTGAACTTGTGAGGAGTTATGGTGAAAACACAGTTGTTTTTCCCTGGAGAGGTTACCCTTACAAGATGGTTGCCCACCAATGCATTGTTCCCATTGGAGGTGGTTTTCCAGAGCTGGAGTCTGTTGTCAATATAAATGAAGACATGCTGTGTCTTCATATTCCCTGTGACTCCTTAAAGCTTCCTTTACTTCCTCCTTAAGTTCCTTTGTTCAGGAAACATCATCTCCCTAATCCTGATACGACTCAGTGGTATAGTTTCGGCCCCTCCAAACACGTGGTCTGATAACTGGCTCTGAGTCAGAATATCTGGGAGGATAATATAATATCTATGCTTGCTATCAAGGACATTGTGATTGTGACATCATGGTAAATGTAAATACTAGGCACCCCACAAATGTGGGGATAATGTTTTAGCCCTACCACAGCCTCATAGGTGAATAAAAATTAGTAAATCCCAGAGAAGAGATGATTAAAAAAAAATAAGTGAATCTGACAGGCAGGGCTTGATGGAGCACAATTTGGCTGTTATCTATCTGTGCATCTATTTTGACAATGACATATATACCTGCAGCCATACATGGACTGTTCAAACCTATCATGCCCCTCACAATTCAGAGAAGCAGCCATCTGTCTTACACATCTGCCAGCTGAATCTTGTTCCTGGTTCTATGGCTTATTGCAGTATAGACCATGGCCCCTTATTTCTATGCTTTCCTGCTTTAGAACTTCCAATGGTTTCTAGCTTAGTGTTCCTTCCATTCCCCACCTCCATTCCAAATACTTCTGGCATTTTTATTTACGAGTCCCTCCACTTAACACCCTATGAAATTTTTTCCTTCTCTTAGTTCCCAGCTTGACTACCTACCCTCTCAGTGATGACTGGCTATCAAATCACATCCTCAGGAAGGGTCAAAGGAAACAAACTCACCAGGCATTTCTGGTGTGGTTTAATCATAACAACTGTATTTAGATCCAGAAGAATTCAGACTTGTTTTTGTACCAAGTTTTTTATAAGCACCGACTGTGAAGTTCTCTTTAACCTACCTCTCAGTCTCAATGCCATCATTATTTTTTTCTTTTAGAAACAACACAGCATATGCAATTCTCTTCCATTATGACTTCTGGAAATTATTTTTAATTTTTTAAAAACTATGGATGCTGCTGTCTGCTTGTTTGTGGATAAATCTACATGAGTGAAGGTACCCGCAGAGGCCAGAGGCGTTGGATTACTGGAGCTGAAGCTGCAGGCAGTTGTGAGCATCCAGAAGCTGGTACCCAAATTTGGGTCCTCTAGAAAAGCAGTGTGTACTCTTAAATTCTGATCACCATTGTGTACCCCAGAACTAGTTTTGAGGAAGAGGAAATATTAATCATTATAGCTTTACTTGAAGCATTGCTATTTTACTAAATCTTTTACTAAAATATGAGCATCAAAAAAATCCAAGTTTCTGAATACACCTTTACAGTTGGTTTTTTGTTTGTTTTTTGTTTTTTACACAAAGGGTTTTAAAAAGCATCTGCCTGAGAGGTCATGACCACAGTATACTCCGATTCAAATCATTGAAATACAACCCCAGTATTAACATTATTGGTAGTTTCAGACCACTAATTAAGTTTCTAGCACCTGGTAATACACCCAGAAGCCAGAAGCCAAATATATATGTAAGTATATATATATATATATATATATATATATATATATATATATATGTGTGTGTGTATATACTTATATATATATATTATATATATATACATATATATGTATATATATATATTTGATATTTGTCCACACACACACATATACACACATATGGCTAATGACATCTGTGTTCATTCCCATGTCTGATAAATTTTTCTGAAAAAATAATTAAATGAATTGACTCCGTTAAAAAAATTAGTAGAAATTATTTTCCCACTCTTCCTCAGTACTTGTAAAATTACCTATGCAAGTTCTCCTGAATTTATCTGTTCGGAAATGTAGTTTTTTTTTTTTCAATGAAAAATTGAAGCTGGTGGCTATTGGTGACATTTCAAAGCTACCTCCCTTAAATTGTACCTATCCTCTAGTTGTTGAGAAGTGAGTTCCCTTCTAACTGTTGCTTTCCTTCCACTCACCATTTCCCTCTGGGTGCTTCTACAAGGCACTGTGCCTTTTGGCGTCCTTGGTTTCCATATGATGTGGTTAGGTACACATGTCTGTTTCTTCCTTTTTGATATTTGGTGAATTTCTTGGGACAGGGATCAGCAACTTTTGTTAGTCTTAAAACTCCATATTCCTTTCCTTACCAAATATATACTAAAATATTACCCCATCACTGCTGTCTATTATTCCCTAGAACTTTCTGGATTGTAACCTTGTTGTGCCACCACCATTCCCGTGCTACACACACACACACACACACACACACACACACACACACACACACACACACACACATGTTTTTTTCTGTCTCTTCTTTCTTGGATGCTGGATGCTTTCTGGTTATTTTTCAAGTATTTTTTATTAAGTTTTCTAATTTTCTACCCAAGCATATTCAATGTGGTTCATAGTTCACTTAATTTCTCATTATAGCCCCCCACAACCCATTAGGGTTCTTTCAAAACACACTTTATTTGCAAATACACTTAGTTATTCTTTAGTTAAACAGTCACTTAAACAACAACTTTCTGCAATCTGTCTAGTTTCACTGAACATGTCTGCTTCTATGTCTGGATTCACTGGGCATGTTTGCCTCTGCGGCCTTTGCTTCTGTAAGGTCATGCTTATGTTAATTTCCTTTTTCCTCTTCTTTAGACTTCCATTCATAGAGATATTTTGTATTCGGTTTATGATCCCCCTCGTTTACATCTGTTTTTCTGATACATCTGTTTAGATACCAGTTTAGAAAGATCTTAAATTCATAGCTGACTTACTGATTTATTTGATAATGTGAATGCACGAGCAATTGCATAGAGTCCATAAAATGTTAAAACTGACACAGGAGATTTTCCACTGTACTCATGATCAAGCATGGCTCCTTTGTGCCTTACATAACAAAACGGACTTTAATCTGCCTCATCAGCATCACTGGGGGATATGTTTGACAAGTACAGTCTAGGACTTCATCCCAAGCTAGCCGGTTCAGAGACCTGAGCTGGACCCAGTAATTGTGTTGTTTGCAACCTTCCAGGTCATTAAGATGCATGTTGGGGTTTCTAGCAGCACTGCTCTTCAAGTGTAGGCCATTTGGTTAGAAGATGCCTCTTAGAGCTTGGATATAATTAAATTCAAATTCTTTCAGTTCTGATGTCTAAGAGGCTCCCTTACTACAACATCAGCCCAGCTATGTAGCCAGGAATCACAGACAAATATTGATAAAAAGATGGATGCTAGATATAGATAGCACAGACATACAAGCATAAATGCATACTTATCTATAAATGTACACACATCATATCTTCTGGTGCACACATAATAAATAGGGTGTGTGTGTGTGTGTGTGTGTGTGTGTGTGTGTGTAATTGACCCAAGAAATTATCTTGGGGAAGGAAAGGAAAGACTTTTTTAAGAAATAAAATATGATATATTACATTGAGCATATACACACATTTATAAAATAAAAGCAGATTTTCGTCTATAAAAAATCACTAGACATATACCACTTTTCCATCATAGTTTTACAAAATGCCCTGTTATTTTGACACCTGCTCTGCAGTTTCCTCTACAGGGAATACTCAGCAAGTGTGCATGGAATGCTTGCTCTTCAAGAAATCTCACTCTTGTGACCCTCAATCAAACAGCACTCTATTGCACATTAGAATATGAATGATCACTTTAGTCAGATGAAATTCTTTGTGGAAACATTTTCGGAAATAAGAAAGTATGATATTAGCTTGATTCTGTAAGCATTAGAGTTATTAACTTTTACTAACATAATTTTCTTGAGTCCTTGAACATGTACCTCATATTTCCTGAGAGGGAGAATTTTCTCTCTGCTCTAATACTTCCTTTGCATATTAGAGTATTGTGTGACATGCTGTTTGGTGAGTGGCTGGGTGGAAGGGGCATTCTATCTTTCAGAATACCATGCAGTAGTTCATGCATTATATTCCTAAGCATGATCTTTAATTTAATTTTTTTGACAAGTGCAGTGAAGGGTAAAATCAGGCAGTCATAATTCTGACTTAGCCATCACTCAAAGGAACTCAGTGATTGACCAGCTTTGAGGAAGGAAAGATGCGGACGACAGCTTTCTCAGGAAGAAAAGCTTTGTGTCACTCTGTAGACTTCCAAATGCAAAGAGTTTAAACAAACTAAATTTCTGTAGCAAAAAAATTACAATTCAGTAAATGCCGACGCCGCCATCTTGCTTTCAATTTATTCCATGTTCCTCCAATGATCTGGGAGTAGTTGGAGTGTTCCTCTGTCAGCAAAAACCACCAACAATCCATTTGGTTTAGAGCTGTGTCCTCCACAGTTACCCATTACATGCAGCTGTGGGTATGACACAGGACTAGCACTCAGATTCCAAATCAAACATAGAAAATGTCAGCATTGTGACTTTCTCTATGGGGAGAAGGCTTAGCGTGCCAGGAAAGGGAAGCCACATGTTTTGCTTGAGCAGGAGGCATTCCAGTTTTATATGCTTATTTTCATTGTTGTTTGTTAATACCATTCACTCTCACGTTTGGAGGTATCCAGTAGGGTGATAAGATATATGCATGGTTCCTGCTATACATAAACATTTAAGTAAAATATGGACAGACCTCATGCCTTTTCAAGTTCTTGTTCCCTTTGAGGGAAGTTTCTCTAACCTCAAAGTGTGTTCCTATGCACTACAGTAGAAAGAATAACCCTGCTTTGTGTATTCCCAGGGAGACTTGAACAAGATGCCTTATTGAAATTACCCAGCATATTTGCTGGATAGAGGAGCTAGTGGGTTGAAGCATATAGAATATAAAACAAGGAAAGGTCCCTCCCACAAAATGTCACTTACTGTATTTATTAATCCTTGAAGCTCCTTTTAATGTGATCAAAATATTTTGAAACTAAAGTAAGATTTAAAACATAAGGCCTCAATCTCCTATCTCACCACTTTCTCTCCTATTTCCCTTAACTTAGTTCACTCAGCACTCCCCCTCCCTGACGCCATCATATTAGTTAAAAATAGACCTCTGAATCTTTTCTCTCCTTCAAATCTCCTCTTCAAATTATGCTTCCCAAGGAAGCACTCTATCTAACATTTTTACAAGTGTACAGAATAGTATTTCATTTTCTACCTCCACTTACTACTTCCAAAACTTCAAGGAGAGCACAGATGAAGTCAGGGAATGAAGGGCAGCCATCTTTGGTTATGGCTCTTCAATCATCCCTTGTTGTTGAGACAGCCATTGACAGCCCTCCACATCTCCTGCTTCTGTAAGATGTGGGAAACAAAGCTTTCTCTTCCACCTCTGCCTTGTTCTCCTAGGTGAGCGTTTCTCAGAATGTGGGTGATGGAACCCTACAGTGGCATCCTCCAAAGTCCATTTAAGTTATTTGTGAAGCCAAGAGATTTTCACACAGAGATGGATGCACTTCCTGAAGTTTCCATTTGCCTCTAATACAGAAAGAATGGGTGGGATCCTCTGCAGCTGGGGGAAGATATGATACCACAGCATCCAAACATGTCAGTAGAGGTCCCCACCATCTACGGGGACTATCTCTAAGCATTCAGTGCATGCCTTTTGTTGTGTACTGTAGTAGTGCCCCCCTTTTTTGTGATTTTATTTTCACAGATTTTAGTTCCTCCTGTTTAACTGTGGTCTGAAAATATTAAATGGAAAATATACAGAAATAAATAATCCCATAAGCTTTCAATAACTTTTACTTTGATATGTTATAGTCCTATTTGTAAGTAGAAATTTTTAACCTTTTTTTTGTGCCTGCCTTATAAATTATTAACCAAATATAAAAATAGCTGAGTGCAGAGATTGTTGTAGGTTACTTGGATATTGTGGATTATTGTACATTCATTTCCCCATAAGAGATGTTTTACAGTTGTCACATTGTTGGTTTTAATCAGTACCTTCCCCAGTAAGTGATACTCGCGAAGTTGTCATTCATGACTTCCAATCTCAGGAAGCAAGGATGAATGAACCAAATGGAAAAAAGAAGAGGGGTGTGCTGTGACCTTCATGACTTTGGGATTGACCTGACTGGGGCAAATGAAAAAGAAAAATCACACACACACACACACACACACACACACACACACACACACACACAGACAGACAGAGAGAGACAGAGAGACAGAGAGAGACAGAGAGACAGAGAGACAGAGAGAGAGACAGAGAAGGTGGTACCCTGGGTTTCTGTAGGGAGTCATGCTCAAGCTTCAGTCATCCTGGGAAAAGAAGCTGGAACTCTGCATATGCTGTAAACTTTCATACTGGGACCAGAGGAAGGTCTTGCCATTTCTATGGGACTGAGGCACTGGGATCCTAAACATGGCCACACTCATGTCAACCACACACCTTCACTCAGTGTCTCATCTGCTCCCCAAGACAGAGAGAAGCTGCCATAGATAGCTAGTGGAAACAAACCTGACCTAGTAAGGAAACCAAATTCGGAATTGTATTTTTATCTCTTCGGATCGCAGTATAATCTTCCATTTAGTCTTGCCTGAAGTTTTTGTTAGATATCAAACTCTGAAAATCTACATCAACATCAGACATATAAAAATGATCCTTTATGAGCTATTTCCTGCTTTCCTACTGAATATTTATACTCTTAAATCAAAATCTCTGAATCATGCTTTTCAAGGCTATATGAATATGAGATTCTGAGATTCTTAGGGCCACCCTCTCTGGTCACAGATGGGGAAAAGTGTCTTTAATTTTGTGTAGATTTATTTTTTTATTTTACATGTATGAGTGTTTTGTCTGGAAATGCATCCATGCACTACCTGCATGGCTGGTGCCTGTGGAGGGCGCAAGAGTTGCTTATATCCTCTGGGACTAGGGTTACAGAGAGTTGTGAGCCACCATATGGTACTGTCAACCAAACCCAGTGTCCATATTTGAAGAACTCATCTAAGTTGATACTAAGTAAGCTAATGAAAGAACAGAGGAAATGTCTACTGAACAGATTCCTACAAAGCGTCTTTTATAATTATTTTAAAGGTGTCTCTTTAAAAGGTTGTATAGATGCTTCTGAGTTATTTGGACTATATTTGTTTAAACCTTTAATTCATCTGCTTTAACATAAAACTGAGGATGAGGGTCACATACATTCCTTTTGTTTCACTGAAGACTCATTTCTTGGCTATAGGAATGAAATAATAGTGTGACCACACACAGACACACACACTGCATACTCACACATGTGTGCACACACACACAATTTGATGGTAGCACCATGACAACAGGACAATTGAGGACTTGTGATGTTAGGTACTAATTTTGCCACAGACAGCAGTTTTGTGTGTTTCCTCTTTAAAGGGAGGACTACATAAAAGAAAGAAACTGTTGGAATTTCAAATTAGGGTTTCCATTTGTATTTCATAATCGGAGTTTTCTATTGCAATGAAGTTGTGCTTTTCTACTGTACCAGAGAGAGCCTTAAAATTGTCCACCCACACCAGAATTACCTGGATGCATACCACAATCTCCTGAGGCTTAGCTCACGCATGACCATCCTTCCTCATACATTTCACCGTGGAGTCATCAGAGGTCTGGGGAATGAGCTCACCCCCAGGGATCACTCTGCCTGCAGAGTGATGCACAAAAACCCAAGGTATAGTGTTCTCCCTGGGCACAAACGTTAGCAAATCCACCAGAATCATTTGTCATTTTTCCATCCTGAGAATTCTCCACTCAGCACTAATGACCTTTGCCCCTGGTGGAAAGAAGGAAGATACATGTTTTGTGAGAAAGCGGAGAGAGGCAAGGAGGTAGTGATAATGTGAGGTATGGTCTGGGCAGTTTTGTTGGGTGCTTCCTAAACAACTGTGAACTGTTTTTCTAGGGAAACTTGCTCATTATTCCTAAGGTGGCCCCTGTGGCCAATGCTGTTGGTATAGGCTTTGCAACTAGGTCCTCCCTTTAGCAAATCAGGAAGCACATATCACTTGATGCAGAGTACCTTTCCTTCTGGGAGTTCTGGACAGTCTGCAAGTATAGTTACAAAGCAAAAAGTAAGAAGCAGAAACAAACTTTTTTCCCTGAATAATTTGAGGATCAGTTGCTAAGCCTCTTGCATGCCTCATCTTCAAATATTATAGACACATGAGCATTCATTACTCTTATAAGAGATCAAAAGCTTGGGGCTGGGAGACAGCCAAGCGTGTAAAGTGCTTGCTGTGCCAGTGTGAGGACCTGAGTTCAAATCCCTAGCACCCATGTAACACCAGCACTGGATGGAGGTGGGGTGTTATGAGTATGTTTTTTCCTGCCGGCCTGGACCCACAGCCATGCCAGCCCCAACACAGACACTCTGTATTTGATATAATGCTGATATAATATTGGCCAGTTACTAGTTTCTTATTGGCTAGCTCTGTCTTTATTATTAACCCATTTCTATTAATCTAAGTACTTCCACGTGGTCTTATCTTACTGGAGAGAGCTGGCTGATGTTTCACTCTCTCCGTCTTCCATCTTGGATATCCTCCCTACTACTTTCAGAATCCTCCTTGTCTCCTAGTCCCACCTATCTTATGTGGTGCTTGCTGGCCAGCCAGCCTACACAAAATATCAAGCTCCTTATTCAGAGAAAGACCCTCTCTCAAAAGCAAAGGTTGTAGAAGCAAGTGAGGAAGATAACTGACATCAGCTTCTGGTTTCTGTAAGTGCCTATAAGGATGAGTGCACTTATACACACACTCCTCATGCACACACACGCATACCAGAGCATGAACACTGATACAGTACTACTTTTAGACCCTAACAAGGTTTCCCCAGTTCGCCAGTAATGTTCTTTATAAGCCAAATATCCTCTGCTAAGCCAAGGACCCTACCCTGCTGTCATGTGTCCTTGTCCTCCAGCCTGGAACAACTCTTCTGATATAATTTGACTGTAGGATTCTCTTTGCAGTCCTCTCTGAAAAGTGACTGGTTTTTTTTTTTTTTTTTTTTTTTTTTTGGTGGAAGAGAGGGTTCCACAGTCTGTGTTGTGATGTGTAAGACTTCAGTGTGTCTTATTAGGTTAATGTTCATTAGATTATGGTGTTGTCTAAGAAGCTTTTTACCTGGATAATTATTTCATGGTCTGTAACTGATAAATGTCTTACAAGAGACTTTCATGCAAACATCCTATTACTTTTTAATTTTTTTCAATAACTAATTGATTAACTTATTTATGTATGTTGTCATGAATTCATGATTTCTTATTGCCCTAGATTTGGCATTCTAGGGTCATTCAAGTCATCAAGAGATGTCCCAACTTTAGTGGATATTTAGAAATGAGTTTTTTGGTGGCAGTTGTGTGGGGTCACTATTGACCAACATTATCAGTTGATGTTGATAGTTAAATATGAATTACCAGCTTACAAGAAGACCTTTTCTGTGACTTCTGATTGTCTTCTTGGAAAACGCTAGTCACTGCTATAATCACTATACCAAGTTAACCAACTTTGAACTTTTCAGAGCACTGTCCATGGAAGGTTGAGAACCTGGGATTCGTGTTTGAATGTGTTTGGAATCCAGGGTTTCAAAAGGTTTTCATTCAGTTGTATTCTCAAATTTTGCTTTTTCTTTGTACAATATCAAACAAATAAGCAAAGGGTCAATTCACATATGTAGATATAACCATACAATATATGTATATATAACTTCTATTTTTGTAAAGGAAATTCATGTGAGACAAAGGTCATTTCTACATTAGCAAAGTTCATTAAACATTTTAATATGTTGGGTCTCTTCTTCCACCATGTGGATCCCAGGGATTGAACTCAGGTCATCAGGATTGGCAGCAAATGCTTTTATCTGCTGAGCCCACTGCAAGATCCCTTGTGATATGGAAGCAATTCTGCTATTTTTTGCTGGGCTTTCTGCCAGGTTGATGAGTCTCCAGATGAAATAACTGTCTACTTCTGTGTATAGAGCTCAAAATGTATTTTTGTAAGACCTGCATGGGCAATCCCTCTGATTGTGCTTCTAGATCACTCTTTAATTTGCTTTGTATTTTGAAGCTGATGACCCCTTTACTGGACTCCCCCTTCTTTCAGTTTTGGGTTGTTTACCCAATATTTTGATTGCATTTCATGTTTCCTAAACAGGATTTTTTGGACCTTTGTGTTCTTTGTTAATGGTATTTTCATAGCATAACTACATGGTGCATTTTTTAATATTTCAGTGTTTTGGTGGATGTGGGGCAAGGAGTGATTAGGGGTCTTGTTTGTTCTCTCTCTCTCTCTCTCTCTCTCTCTGTGTGTGTGTGTGTGTGTGTGTGTGTGTGTGTGTGTGTGTACGTGTATGTGTGTGTGTGTGTGTTATAGACTGTCTGGCTCCCATTTAGAAGTCATAGGCTCTCACAGTGAGAACTTTTGCAGGAGACTAGTGGGGGATAGGAGAAGAGCACAATGACAGTTGTTATTCTTGTTTAGTCAGCAAACACCATCTTCCTTAGGCAACTTGAAGGTGAATCTTTCCACTCCAGCTATTTGTTCAGTTATGATGAACCAGTTCTAGGCCTGACATTAGCAGTGGCTCCTTCCACTGTTTGCCCTGGGGATCTTCATAAAGCTTCATTGACCCCCTTGATTCTGCCTGCATCAATTAAACTTCTTGTCTTAGTTGGGGTCTGTGAAGAGATACCATAATGATGGCAACTCTTATAAAGAAAACATCTAATGCGGATGTCTCCCTTACAGTTTCAGAGGTTCAGTACCTTATAATGACCAGGAACATGGAGGCATGCAGACAGACATAGTGCTGGAGCAGCTGTGAGTCCTATGTCTCACAGGTAACATTAAGCTTGAGAAAAAGACCTCAAAACCTGCCCCCACTGTGATACACTTCTTCCAGGGAGGCCACACCTCCTAATAATGTCATTCCCTTTGAAGGCAATTTTCTTTCAAGCCACCATACTTCCCCTTCAATACACTCACCCCACTCTCAAGTGTATCCTCTCTTCCCATTGGGACCCTGGCAATTTTCTTTCTGCTGCAATCATGACTACCACCTCTTGGAGCCTGGTCTTGGAACCTCACTTAACCACACACTGACTTGACTTTCGCCTCACTCCTTGCTGGAATCTTTTTCTTGTTTTAACCTTACTCAGCATCTCTGTTTGTCTTTCAAAATATGCCTCTGAGTTGGTAGCTCAGTGATCTTCACATCTATCTGTGATGAATTTTTGTCAATTGAACACAAATTAAGATCATCAGGGAGGAGAAGAACTCGACTGAGAAAATACCTCCATTAGATTGGACTGCTGTCAAGTTTGTGGGGGTCATTTTCTTGATTAAAGGTTGAAGCAGAAGGGCCCAGACAAGTGTGGGTGGTGACATACCTGGGCAGGTGCTCCTAGGTTGTTGTATTAATCAGGGTTCTCTAGAGTTAACAAACTTGTAGAATATATATGGAAGGAGATTTATTAGAATTACTTACAGGATGTATCCAGCTAATTCAACAATTGCTGGCTATCAACAGAAGGACCAAGAATTTGGTAGTTGCTCAGTCCACAAGTCTGGATATCTCAGCTGGTTTTCAGTAGATGCTAGAGTCCAGCAGTAAGCTCAAATGCTAGTGAGGGAATGGGTGTGAAAGCAAGGCAAAAAGTAAGCAGGCAAAGAGCAAAAGCTTCCTTCTTCTACAGGAGATGTGGCCCAGATTAAAGACGTGTCTATTTGCCTCAAAACCCAGATAAAAATCTTGTCTTCTCCTAGCTGGAAATGTCTGGATTAAAGGTGTGTCTTTCTAACTCAAAGATATAGATCAGAAGTGGATCTCTCTACTTCAATCTTAGCAAAAACCATCCCTCACAGGTGTGGCCTCCATTTGAGGGTTTTAGGTTCCGATAGAGTCAAGTTGACAACCAAAACTAGCCATCACAGTTGTGAAAGAAAGCAATTAACAAGCCACAAGGGTCCACAAGTGTCCCCCTATGGCCTCTGCTTCAATCCCACTAAGGCTTCCCTCCCTGAGGTATTGTTGAATTTTCTGATATGTCTGGTCCCACCACCACTTCAACCCCAAATAAACACACAAATGCTATATTAATTATAATATGTAATATATATTAATTGTAATTAATTGTAAAGCTTTTGCCGATGGCTAGGGCTTCTTATTGGCTAGCTCTGTCTTAATTATTAACCTATTTCTATCAATCTATGTATTGCCACAAGGCTGTGGCCTACCCCATATTGGCCCAGCATGTTGTTACTCCTTTGGCGGCATGGCAACTCTGTGGGGGCGGGCCCACTCTGCCTGCCTTTCCCAGAATCCTCCTTGTCTCCTAGACCCACCTATCTTCCTGCCTGTCCAGGTTGTTTTGGGCCATGATGTTTTGTTTGTATTTTTTCTTTTTCAAGCAACAAAAAGCAAATTAGATCACTACACAATGTATTTACATTCTATTGGTTGAGGTGATTACCAAATACTCTCAGATTCTGGAGGAGAGAAACAGAGACTCTACTTTGAATAAAGGCTGGCAAAGTCACATTTTCAAACAACAAACAAACAAACAAAATAAGAAATGTGTACTGCTACTACTTCCTTTTTTTAGGAAACACAGTCTCCTCCAGTGTCTAACATACATACATAATTAAGTCAATAATATTTGTGGGAGGATTTCAGAAGAAAACACTGGTACCTGCTAAAGGAGAGTAAGCAGAAATACACAGATGTGAAGTCTTGATTCTCCAGTCCAGAAGGAGGAGTGAGTCAGGGCAATAAAAGCTGTGGCTTCCTGTGGGTGATGCCTAACCTCACTAAGTCGGGTGCCTGTCAGTGCCCATCAACTGAAAGATTTCATTTTACGGTCTTGATGATCCCTTCTGCTGGTTCTGTGAAAGGTTGAAATTCAGTCGTACGGCCATAGACTCATCATTTGTGTTTCCGGTTTAAAGTCATTCTTCCACAAAATTCGCTGACTCTAAGTCCATTTCTTTTGCTGAGAGGACAGTCACACTCTGCTGTCTGTGCAGCTCCACTAAATCAAGTGTGAGCTTTAAGTCTTCCATGCCATTGAGGCTTATTTCAAGAGTTATTCTTCCTTTGTGTATGGGAATTAGCATTTTGCATGTGTGCCATCAGCAAAGTAACAGGAAACTGGAGATTGTGCTGCCACAAATTCAGAGGGATTGGGGTGGTGTGTGTTTGTGTGTGTGTGTGTGTGTGTGTGTGTGTGTGTGTGTGTGTGTGTCTACTCTTTTTCTTGAAGAGGCAGAATTTGAGAATGGATGAAGTAAGAGCACTAGATTCAATGAATGGGTGACAGAAATGCAATGAGAAGACAACTGAGAAGCAATTCCAGAACAGCCCATGGACATTCTTAGAAAGTGCTATTATATCCAGTGCTACCCTTAGTAGGGCCATTCTTATGATGGCTGAAGCCCTCATATGAGCATATGAGATTGCACACATCACTCTAGATTTGTAGATCAGTGATTTTTCAAGTGTCCAGAGTATTACTGGTAAGCAGGCAAGTGTGACAAGAATTAGCAGCCTACTACTTACTATAGACCAAGAGACTTATTCAAGGCCAGAAAAGTAATTTCAGTGGCTTTTAGAGGAATCCATATCTAAAGAGTACACATGACATTAGTTCAGAGAACTCGACCATTGCAAGTCTCTCCTGCCTCTGTCCTCTGCCTGCCTCCATCTGGATAAAGCCTGGTACAGATAGACTACCTCTCTGGAACTAAGACTGATTCAAACTCTCATCCCATCAGCCAGCCCAGTGAGAACAATCTACAATTTATCAATCACTTTGGTAAAAGTACTGAAGCTGTGTTTTCTTAGCTCCGATTGGTCAAATCTAGATAAGTGTCTATCCCCTGAATTTATGACTGTGCCCAGGGGTGTTCAGTGTTGTACTGGACCTGGGTCTCCTGGCACCTCTAGGTCTGGGATAGGGAAAGGGGGAAAAGTATGATCAGATTCATGGATTGAAAGTGGAAGCTACTTGGTTCCCTAGGAGAAAACAAAACAACTATCAGGTGGGGAAAAAAAATGGATGGGTTGTTTTTAATCCACTGTCAGTAAATACTAATTGGTGGTCAAAATCTTATGTACTATCTCTTTTTTATAGAAGAGAAAATAACACTATATGTGATTACATAGGTTGTAGTTTTTGCTCACCCCAATTCCGCTCTTGCTCAATCGTCTTGACATAACTTAAAAATGCCACATTGACAACCGGAGGTGTGCAGAAAAGTTATAGAAAAGTTATACCCAACCAGTGACAAATGCAAAGTACTGAACAATTGTTGTCAAGTGAAGAAAAAAAGAGCAAAGACTGTGAAATGGAAAAGGGAGGAGGAGTGAGGAAGCACCTGGGGAAGTAAAGGCAAAACGGTGGAGATGCAGGTCATGGCCATGATGTCTGCTTTGAGTCCACAGGGAAGGATTTAAAGAATGGATTTCTGGGAGGAAGCTGAGTGTAGAAAGTCTGAGCAGAGCTGGTCACTACTGCTCACCCAGGAAAGCACATTTGGAAGGCAGTGTGGAACTATGCTTCTAAAATGTGGTTGTTCAATTTTTAATTGTCATCTTATATTTCCGAACTCTTTGACGGTGGGTTAAAAGAATGCCAAAGTACTACTTATGACTGACTTCATTCTCAGGGCCTCCCAGGCACTGGGGAAATCTGAGCTTCAGTTGATTCAGAAATTCTTTGGGTGGTATGCTAACTTTGTCTTTAGATGTTTATGTATTGGCAGCCACAGGGAATTATGCCCCTCTTGGTGTTTAGTTGCTGGATTTCCTCGTCTGGTGCCCATTAAATTAGGCAGTGCTGGAACTTGTCATCTGCTAATAATATTTTAACAACAGGTTTCAGTAATGAGAGCCCTTCCCAGCAGTTTTGCCTCTCATAGTTCCCTACAGAAACATCTCAGAAGACAGACGTTAGAAGTAACATGAAGATCCACTTTATGTTGAGACCTTATTTTGAGATTAAGACCTTTTGAGATTCAGGAAGCTGAATCCTAGGAGTTTGCTTTTTTTTTTAATGTATTCATTGAATTCTATTGCATTTCAATATACAAAGTGTGAGCTGGACAGGTTTGAAGAAGTCTAGTACTACTAACTACAAATTTAAAAACTGGTGAAATTTGACCAAAACTTCATGTCTCTTAACCAAAAAATGCCTTCAAAGGGTTATTGTGGTGCCAAAATGGGAGTTTATTGGGACAGGGAATATGAAAAAAGAAAAATAGTCTTAAAATGGAAGATACTAACAGTTCCACATAGAATGCTGTGCTCAGATAGTCAATTAAATTCTAATTGAAATATAATTCTGCATAAACTTTAATTATTCCACAATGAGTTCATGCATCCAATTAACTGGGAAAAGTTTTCTCCAAAGTCAGTTGGAGTGGCACTATGCCAGTTTGTCAAGGCATCCAGATTGCAGGTTTGAATCTCAGCTCTGTCACTTAGCAGCTTGCAGACTGTGTCTAAGTCTTCTAAGTGTCTCTAAGCTTCGGTTTTCTCATTTGTAAAATAGGAATGGTAATCCTAACTCTACAAGGATTTGGTCAAAGGTTATAAGTTAAATATAGAGAGAAGAGAAAGCATAAAACCTGGCATGGGAAACTACAGCGAACCCCTAAAAATGGTAGCTATCATCTCTATTATTATGATTACCACTGCTGTGTGTGAGTAATAGACACCCATTTTCCCCCACTTCTCCACAGCAGAAATCCTAGAAAACAAACACTTTGAATTTTTTTTCTTTTTCTCAAATTTCTTGAGTATAGAGTTAAAAAGGGACTCAATCCAACACAATTATGCCCATGGCAGGAAGGATGTGATCCTGGCTTCCTAGAAAAATTATACCCAAATGATTATTTCTCTGCTATGTGTGTTTTATTCTGAAAAGTATTTAGCTTTTACTTTTCTCTCTTCTAGACATTTCTGGCCATTTACATTCCTTTCTCTTCAGTAAATCTGCCATTATTTTTTTCAACAGGTGCCAGACAAAAGAGCCATAAGCCCTCATGAGCTAACAGGGAAGTTTCACCTGAGAAAAAAATAAATAAATAAAACCAGTTTCCTGCAAATTATGAAACAAGTTGGGGACGCATTTGTTTGTGTCTTTCTTCTCAGGTTTATAGAATAGTCTTTGCTCTTTATACTGAAAAACTGTCAGTTATTACTGGCTGTTTGCCAGTTACTTTTTTATCTCTAGGGTCAAGGAAGAAAACAGAAAGAAAGAGAGTATGAGGGAGAGGGGAGAGAGGATCAGAGGGGAAGAGGGAGGGAAAGTCGGGGGGAGGAAGGAAAAAGGGAAAGAAAGAGAGGGAGGGAGGAAGGGAAGAAAGAGAGGGAAGGAGCGAGGGAGGGAAAGAGGGAGGGAGAAAGAAGGAAGGAAGGAAGGAAGGAAGGAAGGAAGGAAGGAAGGAAGGAAGGGAGAGAGTAAGGAAGGAAGGCTGAAAGGCTCAGCACAGAGGTAAACACAGAATCTCATTCATCTATTTTTCTGAAAGTGGAAGACCTCAGAGCAGTGGTCCTCTGTATGCTTCTGCCCTCGCCAGCAAGGAAGACTCGACTCTGGGTAGATCTTCTTCATGCAGTTTTAATCAGGATCCTTTAAACATGTTTCTTCTGGCCCGCTAGAGAGAGAGAGAGAGAGAGAGAGAGACAGAGAGACAGAGAGACAGAGAGACAGAGAGAGACAGAAAGAGACAGAGACAGAGAGAGAGAGAGCTGGGGGACCCCTGCACAGGCTTAAATACCCTTGAGCTAACCAACCCCAGTGAGCCACGTGGACTCTGCAGATAGGCTACTCTAATGCGGAAGTAGACAGGCTGAATAGACTTAACCAATTAAGGGCTTGTTTACCCAGAGAGCCTTCACCAGCGGGAAGGTGTAAGGCAGAAGCCAGCACCACTTTAAGGTGTGGCACTACACGGCTCTCTACAGTCCTCAAACTTCCTAATGCTGCAATCATTTAATACAGCTCCTCATGTTGTGGTGACTCCAACCCATAACCTTATTTTTGTTGCTACTTCATAACTCTAATTTTGCTACTGTTATGAATTATAATGTAAATATTTTTGGCGATAGAGATTTGCCAAAGGGGTCACGATCCACAGGTTAAGAACCACTGCCTTAGAGTATTTTAGAGAAATGGCATTTTTTTTAAAGGCACTAGATACTCAGTAAGTATTTTTAGGTAGCCAAAAGAATGAGTCAATGAATAAGGAAATGATAAAGAGACTTACTATGACTGCAAATCATTTTTCTTAAGTGAAGTGTGCTGCTTGCTCCTGGGATTAAGGTTAGGAACTAACTAATAAAAATCATCGTTTAAAGGAGTTCTTGGAATAAAGGACTCCTGTATGGGCTGATAATATATAGTTGGCTACAGGTGCCAGGAAGCTCAGCCCCCTTCTTATTAGTGCTGGTGCCTCATGTGGAATTGAAGCTTTGAAATATTTTCTTTCTGAGATAGGAAATGACCCCAGCACAGGAGATCTGGGGTTGGCTGCCTCTATTTCACAGCAGTTTCTGGCCTTTGTATTAGCACTGACCTGTAGGAGATGAAGGTCATTCCAGGTTGATGCAAAGCAGCAAGGGATCTGTCACTGTGGTCCTCCAGTGCTGCAAAGAGAGTGCAGTATTCAAATATGAGCCGAGTCTAAATCCTCATTTTTATTAAAATTTTAATTAAATAGGTGTGGTGGAGCACACCTTTAATCCCAGCACTCTGGAGGCAGGGGATCTTCACGAGTTCAAGGCCAATGTGGTCTACAAAGGGAGTTTTAAAAAGCCAAAGCTACCTTCTTTCAAAAAAAAAAAATTATTAAGTGAAAAGAAAAATTTTTAAATTTTAAATGAGGCAAGGACAGCAATTACCTCACTGTATTTTTCAGAGATGATAACAGAGACATCACATAGGAAGCCTTCAGGCCAAATCCTCCGTTAGTGACTGCTTCAGACATCACAGTGTGGTGGTTGTTTTTTGTTTATTTGTTTGTTTTATACTTTTAAGCCATCTTCTAACTTCATAGACACCAACCAACTTTTCTACAGTTCTATTTAAGTCTGACACAACCTATTCAGGAACAGTGTGAACCCCCACCCCACCACACCTCCCCACCTCATCCTCACACTCCACCCCAAAAGAACCTCTACTTCAACACAGCAGTGCAGGATTGTGCTGGTTCAAAGGAAGTTCTACAGCCATTCTTAGGCTAATAATGTGCTACAATTAGACTCCTAAATGTGGCACAAGCAATCTACTCTGGTTTATTTATTAGAGAGGTTAAATATAAATAGCCAGGTGAAACAGTCCCTGGGGGAATGCCTAAATAACACTGAGCTCAGGGACTGCTGTCTCTGCAGATTTGAGATACCACCCAGCTGACATGACTGTATTCATCAACTTGAAGGATCTCTGGACCATGATGTTTAGGACTTTCATGGTGATTCCATGACATGGGCACGGCTGATGAAATCGTTGACAGCCCCTTTCTCCTCCCCAGAAGTCAAGAGGCGAGACTGAAAGTAGTAGCTTTCTTATCACAGGGTTTGTTCCACTGGTAACTAGCCTATGGTCTAAAACTACTCAGGGACCCAACCAAGAGTCACATCATTAACATAAACTGGGGTTTGACTCAACTGAATGATTGTCAGTAACGGGAAGATACTCCTGCCATTCAGAATATTAAAAAACATTTGGGAACTCTGTACCAGGAGCTGGGGACAAAAGTCAAATATTTATTTCTATTACATCACAGCTTCACACTAAGTCACAGGAAATGGTCAACAGATGGGAACCTAAGAAGCAGTGGGGGGACCTGAACAACACTGGCTGCCAGTGTCAGCAGAAGTCACACTAGAAATTCATCTTGTACAGGTTCCTGTTCTGTCCTGTTTGGTCAAGAAGGAGGAAGCCCATCACAGGGAGGTACATCCATGTCTACTGCTCTTTCAACTACAGACTTAAGGGCATCAGAGAGGTAGGAAGGCAGCCACAGATGTTTACTGCAGTGATGTCCCAAAGAGCAGAGAGCAAGAAAAATGGCAGCAGGCAGAAGAGAGCCTGACAGCTTGGCAGATAAAGATAAAAAGGAAGAAATGGGGGGGGGGAGGCAGGGAGAAGGGGGAATGCCACGGGCAAGCAGTTTGCTTTGCCAGATGCTCTGTAGGCGTTATCAGGTTGCCATGAGCTTCAAATATAAAACCCAGCTTCCATGAGGATTTCCCAGAGGATGCTGTAAACTATACTGATCATGGTGATATCAGTCTACGAATGTTGCAGGAGGAAGGAAACTGACAAAAAATGTATTAAAATGTGTTCCATCCATGCTGGACTCTTCACACTCAGAACTGATTAGAAGGAAGAATATTAAAGCCCTAGTCTACTCAGCTCCACACTCCCAAGCTTGTCCCCTCTTGTCTCATCCATCTAACTCCCAGCACCACCACCACCTTGTACTAACTCCCAGCACCACCACCACCTTGTACTAACTCCCAGCACCACCACCACCTTGTACTAACTCCCAGCACCACCACCACCACCTTGTACTAACTCCCAGCACCACCACCACCTTGTACTAACTCCCAGCACCACCACCACCTTGTAGGAGACAGAGTCTAGACACTTTCTCACTGGCTGGTGTTAGGAAAGCTGACTTCTTGGTATGTAGGCCTCTCTTTAAGCTGGTATCTGATGTGTAACCTCATGACGGTGGCTGGATTACCCCAAAGCTAAGGAGTGGGAGCAATAGCCTGCACTAGAAAGAGTTAGCAGTCACTTTGTGAATTCATTGCAAATGTTGCTTGCTATGATTTTGGCTGCACTCTGTTGATTAGAACTGAATCCATAATTGCATGATAGATGATTTGGAGAGTCTCCTCTCTTGAAGGGGTATGGAAAGCTTTGAGGGCATATTTTTAAAACCAGCGTAATTCCAAGCATCTTTCCAGTGTTCTGTCCCAAGACATCTTACCTTGTGACCTGTCTCTGCCCAGGATTTTGTGAGATTTACTCAAATATTAAATCCTTTTACTGACTTAAGCTCAAATGTTCTTTCTAACACCACCTAAGGGTTCAGAGTCAGTGAAAACCTGGGAATGATGACAGTTTGCAGAAAGTGATGCCACTGGTAGACAGGAAGTGGCCAAAGGTTATCTTAATAGAGGTTCAAGTCAATCCTGTATCACAGGGACTGTCACCCCTCAACAAGGAGTTCATATGCACAGCTTTCTAAGGTGAGTCAACTCCTACAGCTTTATCGGCTCACTCTGAAGCCCAGATCAGCACACTTTGGACCAAATAAGGATAAATCTTGACTTTGCAGGCCACACATATGGTCTGTCTGTGCTTTTCTTTCTTTTTTATCATCACCCTTTAGAAATGTAAAATGCCTTCTTAGCTTGTAGGCTGCATTTGTTAAGACAAGGCTCCAGGCTATAGTTTGCAGACCACTGCTGTCCAGCACTCAGAGAGATGTGCAAGCTGTCCTTGAAAGTATTTTAGTTGGTGTCACTGCACTACCGAAGCTCTTTGAGAGCCCCGCCTCTCCACAAAAGTGACATAAAGAGATCTAATTTATCTTACTCTAGGTAAAGAGCTTGGGAGTCCTTCTTTCAGGATGGGTACGTTTTACATAGGATTCCTCTCATGCCTTAGGGGAGACTGAAACAGGTTCCAAAATTAAGTCAGTAAGATGACTAATGTGGTCCTGTCAGAAAAGAATTACAGACCTGTAGGTGATGGTCTCTCTGAGAACGCATATTGCATTTCTATCCATCAAGTGAATTACAATAACCTTCTCCAACCACAGGGAGAAGAAGAATGGATGGACAGCCAGTAAGTGCTTCTTTCTTCTCACTAAATATTGGCACAAAATGGTTTTCTATGACAATGGGAACTTGTGTCAAATTTGCCTTTTAAAGGGAGAAAATAATCCAGTCTTACAACTTTGCTTTTATATCTTCATTGTCTAACATTAGTTCATTTCATCAGGAGCATCATGTGTGTTTGTGTGGGTGAGCACACACACACGCATGCACACACACAGAGAGAGAGACAGAGACAGAGACAGAGACACAGAGAAAGAGAGAGAGACAGTGAGAGAAAGAGAGAGGGGGAGAGAAACAGAGAGGGAAAGAGAGGGAGAGAGAGAGAGAGGGGAGAGGGAGAGAGAGAGACACTCCTGTATCTTTAAAACCACTTACATGGGAACTCTTAAAACTAAATTAAAATAAGATATAACTGCAATTTAATTTTGCTAGGGCATTAGAAAAAGTATATTATGTAACCCAGGTGTCTACAAAAGAAGCTATGCTAATATGCATACAAGATTAATGATGGTGTGCTGGCAGAGGTAAGGAAGAAATGAAGTTGAAAGAAACTCACAGCAGTCGGTGGAAACTAGTGTTTGGCAGGCTAGTTAAGTAGCAACACGTTTTTACTTGATTTCCATGTCCAAAGCACCCCAGATTTGCCAGCTTGAGATGCTTCATGTAATTCATGCCAAGACTGGCCAACTCTTACAAGAGCAAGAGGGTGGAACTGTGAATAATTTAAAGGATCAGTAAATGAGGTATGTATCTGTTTATACTCCTCAATCTTTATTTAACCCTTTTTAACATTCTCTATATAAGACTAATTATTAGTTATAATTAAAACTGACCCAAAGCAGAATTTATAAGCTTTAATGAGATAGACTTTAAAGGATCATCTTTCACCTCCAATATGTAATGTTTCTAATATGTGTTCTTATTGATCCTGATCCTACCTCTCTTAACCTGGTGTTGAGAAGATTATATTTTCACTGTTTATTTCAACTGTTTGGGAAACATGTATATGTTTGAATACTTGTCATGTGACAGGAAAATCTCTTGCTCCATCTTGATTTGGTTTTGATTGACATTGGCAGTTACAGGACAACATTCTCTGCAATTACTGATTGCAGTTTCCACAAACAACCCCTTATTTTGTAGCACAAAGTTCAAAACTAGGGCCACCTTCATATGTATAGCTATTCTGGGAGGTCCATAAAGTGCTAGTCCCATCAAGGCAAGAATTGTCCCACAGTAGCAATGAGACTGGGGAGAGGTGATTTAATCTCATAAGCAAACCGTAAAGAAGACAGGATGTCCTAAAACCCTTCATTCCTCAGCGGGTAGCTATAGGCCTGTTGAGTGAGGTGTTGTTACTGTTGTTGTTGGTACTGTTTCTGAACCCTCAAAGATGTCTATCTCTTTGGAGACGAAGGAGCCCCACACATTCAGCAGTTTTCCCCAGGACCCATGAGAGGGAATTGACCCACAAAGCAACTGATTGCCATTTCAATGAGTGCCAGTGCTTGCAGAGATGTTTTCCATTGATCACGAGCCAGTCTGATGTCTTGTCTTTTTTTATTCACCCAACATATTTCTGTG
Organism: Cricetiscus sungorus; assembly: GCA_030556225.1. NCBI lineage: Eukaryota > Metazoa > Chordata > Mammalia > Rodentia > Cricetidae > Cricetiscus > Cricetiscus sungorus. Next base: position 76,728,056 of record JANBXA010000372.1, read on the forward strand.
GAGAGGAGACAGCTGGAATTCCTTTACAGTTATCCAAAAAGAGTACATCCGATAAGGGCAGACTTCTGCAAATTGACCAATTTGGCAGCAAGAACAAAGAACATGCCAGAATATTCCTGAGCTAGAGATCCGTATGTCATTTCATGTATACAGCGCTGCCCATACTGGCAGTGGCCCATGGTACCACCAGGCGAGAAGAGGCAGATGTTATTTGTCTTTTGATGTGATTTCTGATATTAGTGTTGATTTAGCATCATTGGCCGCTCTCAACAAACGTTCCCTATTTCTTGAGTCTGTTGACAAATTGCTGTTTAGAATATGATTAGTGGAGCCATGGATAGAGCTCAATGGTAGTGCACACACCTGAGAGGTATGAGACCTTGCTCAAGGGTAGCATACCCACAGGTATGAGATCTTGCACTCAATCTCTGGCACATTCGGCGCATGTGCACACACAACACACACACACACACACACACACACACACACAGTTTTTACTTTTACATTCTAGAGGAGATTCATTACAGCAAGTGTTGCCTTCACAGATAGAGAAAAGACAGAGTATTAAGAAAAAGAATAAAGACCCCAAATAAACAAATAGAAAATTCAATCCAAAAATAAGACACCAATAGGACTCTTTTTGGAATATACTCCTAATGGGAATTTTTGAATAAATTCAAAACCAGGTAAACCTAGAATTCCTGACTTTGTATAGTAATTTTAAGAGTTATTATTATGCATAAAAGACTGGAAATTAATATCAGTAGTCTTGGAAGAGGTGGCAGATTTATTATAAATGAAAGGAATGTATACTAAACTGAAAACTACAGCTGAATTTAAAGCACAGCTAGATGGGGAAGAAACTGTGTGGCTTTTCAGAGAGGGAAAAGAGAGTCATAACCAGACTGGAGATCACAGAATATATGCTGTTGTCCATTTTGTTGAGGCAGGCCCCAAGGGATAACAGTAGGATATATTCCTATTTGTGACAGAAAGAGAACAGATATTGGAAGAAACTGTCTCAAACCATCAGTCAAAATGTACAACCCTGACAAGGTCACAAAAGGGAAAAAAATAAAATAGAAAAACTAACCAGGAGTATCTGCAAGCATCACAACCATACAAAAAGTGACTGTCACATGGATGCTTCATTTGGTTAAAGATTGTATGTCAAGTTTTGCATTGCTTATTTTTAGTGCATGTGATATATAAGTGTGTACACATGTGGTAGGGGTGCATGCACATACTAATGTATACACATACAGAGGCCCACTCTACCATTCTCCACCTTGCTTCGTGAGACATCATCTGTAACTGAAGTTAGAGCTTATTGGTTGGCTACACTGGTGACCACTGAGCCTGCAGGACCTATCTTTGCCTCTCAGTCAGCCCTGGGATTACAGGCATGCATGGCCATACCCAGCCTTTTATGGAGGTGCTTGCTATCCACACTCACATCCTCTTGCTTGGACCACACACGCTTTAACACTTGCTCTCATCCCCAGCCTTCTTCCCGATCCTTACTAGGCTTCTTTTCTTCATCTATTCTGTCTCTCTTTCTACTAAAATGTATTTGTTAGATATCTGGTGGTTGTATTAAACCAACGTGTTAAGTCAATCTGTCTCCCTCTGCTTCCAAGCTCCCCACCTTCAGTTTCCCAGGCTAGTGCAGGGATGGAATTCAAGGTGATACAATATGGCAGTCAATCAAGTGCATAGGACAGGCATGCAATAGTGTCTACTTCCTGCTTGCTGCAGAAGATCTAGTCTTCTGCTGAACTTGGCAGCATTATTTTGATGCCAGTAAAACAGAACACTTGTTAGAGCTAGATGGTGAAATTGTTATGACTGCTAACGCAGAATTTCCCAATAGACCTTGGTATCATCTCTCTTGTATATTTCCATTCACACACTCACAGAAGCAACTGACTCTGCCCCCTGAGTGTCTCCATAATCCATCCTGCTTTCTTGAAAGCCTCACCTGCCACCTTTCTCTCAGGCCTCTGCCATCCTTCCTCTGACAGATTTTAATCAGTTCCAAGGCAACTTTCAGATAGCTGCCTTTTCTCTCCACCTTGTTCCTTGCATACCAACATAGCTACTACCATGTGAAAGAGAATCCTACCTCCCACTCACCGAAAGATATGAAGCCCTTCTAACACAGTCAGTTCTTTGCCTCCTCTTCCTCTGTGTCTGGTCCTACAACTCTGCGAACCACTGTACATCCCCAAGCATGTAAGACCTCAAGGTTTTGTTTCCCACTCCATGGAACATTCCCTTTGCCCCTACCCCTTCTTCCTCTTCCATGTTCTCCTTTTGCCTGAATCTCTACCACTTAGGTCTATCTGTGGCACTTGCTATGTACACTTCAATCCCATGGCTCCACTCAAACCTTCAAAAATGTCAAGGTCCTTCCATGAGAGGCCCTCCCGTGTGCTTTTCACTCCACCTGCATCATGAACTGTCCCCATCATGCCCCCTGCCACCACTCCTGGTTTACCTTATTAAGTTCTGCTGATCAGTTTAACTTGGAAAGAGGCTTAGGATCCTCAACGTGAATGCCACTTCCAGAAGGAAACCCTCAGGTGATCTTGTTAACAGCCAATTAGCAATCTGCATTTCCCATCATCAGTACTTAGCATGATTGAGACTCATCTGTTCGTGTAGTTGTTTGGTTTAAAATGTTCTTAGATCAAGTCTACCTGAAGCACACACTCTAAGGCTAGAACTCAGGGATAAGTACCCTGATCCCAGGAAGCTCCAGCTGGGGAATAGTAAAGTGAGGTAGGGAAGGAAAGGAAAACAAAACAGTTGCATAGACAAAAACATTGTGGGGACAGCTGGGTCTCAGGCCTCTGGTGGATACTTTGAGGATGCATGCATATACCTCAGAGTTGGCCACTAAGGGTGCATGAATGAATGCTTGGCTTTGGTTATTCACCTCACTACTTCTACCTCATTGACTGGCTTGCTTCTGGGTTTTGAATTGATACCCTGCCCCACTTCAAGATAAGCAAAACAGGCTTCCTTTAGAGACCAAACCAAAAAAGAAAAAATCCTCCCAGAACATGCTCATAGGGAGATGTCCCTGGTGTCCACAGAAATTAGAGATGAGAAACAAGGGATGGACAGCTTGAGAGACAATATCCATCTGTCCATCGGGACTCTCAGTTCCACAGCTCTTTCCCTCACCAGTTGTATTTCAAGCAATGCCATGGGGAAGGAATATAGTGTGACTCACAAATGCATATGTTATTTTAAAAGCTAAAGAAAGCATATATACATGTCTGCAATCCCAGCCTCGGGAAGTCTCAGACAGGAGGGCACCTGACTGAAACTCATTTTCACTTTGTAGAAATAGAGTGTCTTATCTAAATGTGCATGTCTAAAATGTCATTGCAACACAATGTCCTCAGTATCTGGTATGTATTTTATATTTACAGGGCATCTCGGTTTGGAGTAGTACATTTCAAATGCCAATAGACGTATGTGGTCAGTGGCTGTCACAGTCCTAAAGAACAGAGTATGATGGAGACTAGATGCTCAGGAAATTTTCCTCAGCGACAAAAGATTTCCTCAGTTAAGGCAGTACTCCCCTGAGTAGGTTTCTCTGGCTGCTCAATTGGAATTGGCTACTCACCCAGGGAGCATGTACAGCCCTCCCTGCTTCCTCCAGCCTACTGTTTGGAAAACATAGCAGCAGTTCTGGACTATTCAATGGGTCTCTTCAGTAGGTTTCTGGAAAAGATGCTTTTCTGCCCTGCTCAGTACTTGTTTCTAGAAACCCCAACTCAGTCTCAGAAGAGCAGAAGCTCAAAAAGTTTCACTCAAAGGTTTTTCTTTGTTTGCCTTAATTTATTGATTTATTTATTTTATATCTGGACTGCAGTTTCCCCTCCCTTCTTTCATTCTAGTCTGTCCCTTCATCACCCTTCGCTCCTGGCCCCCACACACACATCCACCCCTCCTCTTCATTTCTATTCAGAAGAGGGGAGTCCTCCCATGGATATCAACCAAGCATATTAAGTTGCAGTAAGATTAAGCAACTCACCCCACCCATAACAGCCTTGGATTATCAACTGATTTTTTTTTTTTTTTGACACTCAAAGTTTCAGCCCCTACCATAGCTCTGTTAAAGAATAATTTAGCAATATGTCTGCCTAGCACTTCTGGGCCATGGTGACACTTGAGAACCCCAGCTCTAGATCCAGTAAGTGTTCAGAGACTTCCATAGAAGGATATCATGAGAATTAAAGAAGTCCTGTGGCCTAATTATACACAAACTCAGCTTTGGCTGTTTCTGCCTAAACTATATAGTTTCTCTGATTGCAAATTATAGGTGCTCTCCACATTCCCAGGTTCTGCAGCTTTAGATTCCACTAAAGAGAATAATTATATCTCTACTGAACAAGTTTGGCATCTTTTCCTTTTTATCATTATTCCATAAACCAAACTATAACAATTCACTTGGTATTAGTAAAGTCTACAAGACTAGCAACTCTGTGAGGGCACAGTATTATTAAAGGGAAAATTTTATATATCATTTCTGCCATAAACCTCAGAAAATTCCAACGGTTACCTTAAAACTTTTGTTTTCACCTAGAATTGTGGGGTTCAACACAAAGTGGCAAGTATTTTGAAAGAAAAAGTTCTAGTAGTATGAACCTGGGGATGCCTGCAGTCTCAGACATATGTGTACTCATTTGTACCAAAGAGGGCATAAATTAGGGTATTCAATGTGCAAAAGACATTCCCTCCAGAGTTGCCTCACAAGGAAGCTAGCACTCATACATGTGTATCCCCTGTCAGTGACATACCAAGGGACCATGGGGACAAGGCCACACTGAACTAAGGACAGTCTCATTCAGCTCAAACAGTCAGCACTTATTCAGTTATGAACAGATGGAGCAAGCTTTATACTTGTTCTAAACAATCGCTCCTGACTCTTCACTTCAATGCTGTATAGGTGGACATACCACATCTCAGCAAGCTCTTCACCCATCTTGGGCAGTATTCTGTTTTCCTAAGAACTTAATTTATTCCTTCCCAAGCATCTTGAACTTTGTAGGTACCCAGAAAACATTAATTGACGATAAAGACATCTAACAACTTTTAAATTTATTCATGGGATTATGGTTCTATTTAAAGACAGTCTTTATATACTCCCCATTCTTCAGCAAATTAAAAAGAACGAAAGAAAAAAACCCTGCTTTCTTTTGCCAGTTCTGAATTTAACATCTGCACAGAACACACTGTGTGCCTGTTTGAGACCAATGTGTAGGCACACTGGTTATCTTGAGAAATGACAATATAGAGAATTATAGGTTTTAGAAGGGAATGCAACCTCAGGGCTTGAAGTTAATGGAAAAACACATTGGGGAGAAGAAATGGGGAGGATGAGAGAAAATTCTACTAAAATGCTGTTATGGTAAACTAACTTTGGTCACAACTTCCCCAGCTATGGAGTTGAGACCAGGTTCTGTGAATATGTGGGAAAGGGTGTAATATGTGGTTGCTTCTCCAGCAGAGATCACCTATGTCAGCATAATTTGGCCTCTGATCTCGCTTGCTCCATCAAGTTACTGGAAGACTTTGGGAACACTGCTCAGTTTCCACTCATTAGCTTCTTTTAAAACTGGCATGCTGCTATTTTCGTATTAGTATCATTCCTTAATAGGTCTTGATTGTTACAGGATGCTGTGTGTCTCTACAGACTTCCCCTGGGAAGGCTTTGCTGATGACTCATATTTGTAAAATACCTAGAAATCCTTCGATTTGAAGATAACCTGTATCAATGTGCCATATGCTGAACCATATGTTAGTTATTAGGGGCTCATGTGATATCGAAAATAGATCCCCAGTGTATTTATTTCTGCTATTTTTTACACCAAGATACATCACAGCCTAGTGGGTAAAGCAGGGTCACACTGTTGATGTTAAAATGCCATGAAGTTCAATTTTTCTCCAGACACTTGGTGACCTCTTACCTGGAACTTAGCTCTCTGACATCATACAGAATATGTAGAAGGGACATGCTATGGTGTCCTGCACTTCCTCTTCTTAACCAAGTTGCATTTAGGTCTACCTTGACAGATACACAAACACTTTAAAAATAGTACATTCCAGAACTTCCTCTTCTTTCTAGGGGTGACTATGCTGTTTGATACATGGGTCCATAGGCAGCTTTCCGCATCCTGTGACTGAAAACCAATTTCTGAGTCTTGTGGCTACTATTTGGGTTTGTTTTAGGTCGGATGGAATGGCTTCCGTCAGGAGAGAATGACTCAACATTCCCTACACTGGCCATGGAGCTTCATCATCTTCCCAGGAAATTCTACATCATCAGGCTAGACAAATACATTAGAGCAAGGTCCACACACAAGTGGCTCACTGGAAATAAGGCCTTCCTTTGGCTCACTATTCCAGTAAGGAGATGAAATGATACTATTGTGTTAAAGTAAAGGCCTATTCTCTTATATCTGAATCAACTGTTTTTGAAAACTTCTTCCCCATATTATTCATGGACCTCTAATTTGATAAATAATCTGAAGACATTAGAAGCAGGTACTTTCTCCTTTTATTCTGATGTATTCACAAACTAGACAGGTATGTCCAGGTAAGGCAATTTCCATATTTCATTAAGCCATAAATAGTAGTTGAATACATACCTCATTCTCACTCTACAACCTTAGTCAACATCAGGATATGAAGCAGAAAAAGATCCTCTGGGCATGCTTAGCTTTTACCATAAATTTTTAGTTTAAAAATAAAGAAAAGACACCATGAAAGCATATTAAAATAGTTGTCTATACCAAAATATGCAGCCTTCCCTTAATAGCTAACAGGAGAATAGAGAAGGGTAAGTTCAGGCAGAGAGCCTGAGGGTCTCCATCACAGAGATCTTCTTGCTACCAGAAATATTGAGCACTTTGTGTGACCCAGCTCACTTTTCAAACCAACTGATTTCCCAGCTAAGAACAGACTTTGGAAATAAGAGCTGGAACACAAAGCATGTTGGGATGTCATTGCTGTAGACTTGGCGAGAAAGAGGATGGAGGCTGGTTCCAAGAGTAGGGGTAAAAATAGATGGATTCTAATTTACTTTGCTCCTTACATTTTCTTACATCTGCTTTTTAGGAAGCATTATCTGCTAGTAAAGAAACATGGAGTTTTAAAGAACTAATTCACACCTTTGAGCCGTGCAAGTACAGACCCTTGGGTGGACATGATACCTTTTCCACATGAAGAAATAAAATTTATATCAAGCAAGCAAAAGTAATAATTAATACCTGAGACAAATACAAAATTTTCCTGTTAATTCTTTGGCATGTGCATATGGAGCACCTAATTGATTAAGGGTACCATACTAGGTGTTGAGGCAAGGGGCATCTCTATAACAAAAAAGTTGTTATAAAATACTACCTTTGGGTAATTCATAAAGCAGGTTTATTTAGCACACAGATTAAAGGCCTATGGTCTGAAGTTGGGGGTTGTCCTTCTGTTTGTACTCTGGTTATGACCTTCACAATGGCCCAATGCATGTGAAAGAGATCTGATAGGGAGACATCTTTACAGAAACTAACAGAAAGCCTCAAGAATACATTGGTGCTTTCTACCTTTCGCATATCCCTATCTCCGTCTCTTACAAAGTGCGCTACCTCATCACCACCACATTGGCAATCACCTTTTGGGGATACAGAAACCATCCACCAACCATTGCAGCAAGTTAGCATAGATCACAAGAAACTGCATGGTAAGAGAGAAGCCAAGCTTGGGAATAGCCTGACCTGACTCAAAAAGCTGCAAACAAAGTCTGCCAGATCAGGGCAGTTACCTAATTCCCACCTCCTCAACTATCTGCATGTGTGAAATTGGAGGGTAGGAGAGTAGAACATTGTGGGAATCACAGGAGCATGTGGTAGCCAAACACACAGGCACTAGAAGCAGCAGCCGCCACAAACCACAGAGGGAAAGCACCATGTGGACACCTATTTATTTTTCCTGAAAGACAGGCATGAAGCTTCCTGTTATTAGGAGGCAGCCAACATGGAGACTTCTCACTGAGATAGATCAAGCGACTGATAAACACCTCCAGAACCCAAACTGTAGTGGCTTGGAACAAGCCATTCCCCTCTCCTCCTTTCTGTTTCTTCTGTCCTCTTCTCCTTCCTGCCTTTCTATTCTAAAGTGATGGAACAGAGCTAACTATGGCAGATACTCTCTTTGAACTAACACATCTGGTGAGGGAATAAATGCTGGGTACCATATGTGAGCAGAGCAGGGAGAAAATCAAAGAAATGTGACAGTGACATGCTGTAGATGACTGTAAAGGATATGTTGGAAAGTTAGTAAAACTTGAGTGTGATCCCTGGCTTAGGTAAGAGGGATGCCATCTGTGTTCATTTCCAGGTCCTGATGGATGTGTCATGGTTAGGAAGAGAATGGGCGTTTTGTGTGTAGAACGCATTCCAAAGTGTTCGGAGCTGATGGAATAGTAAGGGGTAATCATGTCTGCAGTTCACTCCCTAGTGTTTTAGACCAAAAACAAAACAACAGCAAAACTTTCTGTCATTCTTGCTGTTTAAAATTATTCTTTTTTTTAAAAAAAAATCTTCTTATAAAATCTAAATATGTATATTAAAATAAAAGATTCATTATGCCAATGTATAAAGACATACATGTCTTTGGTATTACAAAACAGAATTTTAGAATTGTAATATTGAACCTACCTGGTTTAAGTGTCAAAAAAGTTGGTATTCTTTGTGTTCTTTCCTGAACTCAGAAAATTTGTAGAAGAGAGCAGCATAGATCCTCAACTTAAATCTTAAGATATAATTTTCTACATCTTTATCACTCTCCCTAATTTAAACATCATATTCAGGCAACAAATATTAGCTGTCTTTCCAGGAAGGCGGTAACAGATTGGCCTCTGGGCCTTTGCAATGGCTATTGGTTAGCTATGGCAGGCAGTATTGTGATCACATCTACTTCTTGAGGTTGTTACGGAATTATATTCAGCACACTACCCAGAGCATTTTCAAACTGAATAGAAGGTAACCAGAAATCAGTACATGCTAGTTGTTGCCCACATAGTATATAATTAAACAAAGCATAAACATTATCATACTAAGAGCAGTGGCACTCTTTAGGCTCATTTCTCTCTTATGTAATCTAATTTCATTTCCAAATGTGTGTTTCTAGACAATTTTGAAATGTGTGAAATGCAAATATAGCTGGGAAGAGTACAAAATCACAGCAAGACTGAGTTCCTTACATATAAGAGAGTGCTAACTTAGGGCTCAGTTGTTCAAGGGCATGCAAACTTAGGGCTCGAGTTTGGCTCCTCTGTAGAAATGCTGCCAGCAGCACTATGTTCCTGTAACTCTCCATGAGGAGGATCACTGGGGCTTGGTGGCCAGCCAGTCTAGATGAAGGAGAGCTTGCCTCCAGCAGTCAATAAGTTGGAAGCGAACTGGAGAGATTGCAGTGGTAAGTGCTCTTGCAGCACAGCACAAAGGTCTGTGTTAAAATCTTCAACACCCATGTGAAAAGCTGGACATGGCCACACACATAGAGCAGGGTCAGTGACAGGAGAATCACTGGAGTTTGGTATCTACCAGTCTAGCTGCAGGTTCAGTGAGAGACATTGGATCAGGGGAATGAGACAGAGAGTGTTATAGCAGGACACACAGCATCCCCTTCTGATTTCTGAGTACCACCAAGGGCTCACTTATCTGCACATACATGTACAGCTGTACCGCATATCATACATACACACAACTCCTTCCCCACCCCCAAAAGAGGTGGAGGAAGAGAAGTGATTTTAGAAGAAACCCAAAGTTGAGCTCTGGCCTCTACACACGCATGTAGACTTGTGCATACAAATAGAAACAAATGTGGATACTTACAACATATACAAAAGGATGCCAACATTTAGTAAGAGGTAACAGAAAAACATATTGTGTATATTATTCAACTATTATCAGTTACTTACAACAATAACAACTGCCCCAACTTCTAGTTACATCCAACACTGTACAGGTTGTAGATTGGTGACTTTGATGCCTTATGTAAGCTAGGATTGGCCAGGTCATTCTATTTTAAGATGTGAATTACTTAAGCTTGGTTTCAGACTCCACTTTTGAGTTGAAGGCTGTTCTGCCTACTCCTTGCTCTCCTTCAACAAACAGCTGAATCGCATCTTCTTCCCATGGCAGACAGTGGGTGCATAAGACACAAATCCAGTTATACAGCACATTCAGATATTGGCTGTATTTTGTTGACTTGCATTTTATTATCAACATCAAGTCATGTGGCTAAGTCCAGCATCCATGGAGTGTAACTATTTCCTACTCACAGAGGGAGGACATTGACATATAATAATCCTATCACAGGTGACTAAATTTTAGGACCAAGAATTTAGTCTGTGACCTTCTTCTGTATTTCAACTTGCTTGTGTCTAAACATCTGCATACCTGTACATAATCAAAGTATCAGCCTAGCAGCCAGCAGTACATATCAGACTGCCACCCCCATGGACTTAACACAGTCAGCTTCCCTTCCTCTTCCTGTTTGTGGAAAGAACTAAAAATGTCAAGATAACTCGTGGCCATAATGGTGGGATTCCGCCCTTGCAATCCTCCCTCAATATTGAATTAAACACACACAGAATTCCTGTCATGGTCCAGCCAATGACAGAATCCTTCATGTATAAATTCATTCTTCAGGAGGACCCCCTCACTTTATGCATGTAAACTTTATGAAATATATTCTTGCAGATACCACATGCTTAGCAAATATGGAGTAAAAGATTGATGGTCAGAAATAACACCAGAGAAGGGCTCGGCTGCAGAAATTTTCCTGGTTATTACATTTTCCAGCATGGGAAATAAAATGCCATATCACACACAACATAAACTCTATAGAAATGTATTATCTCAAGTGAATAAAATTTATTATCTTAACTGAATATATGATCCCAAATTTGCATTAACTGAGACAATTTAGCTATCTGGAAGCTGGCTTCTGTGTGACTTTTTTTTTTTTTTTTTTAAGCTAACAAAATAGCCCGGTGCTTCCCTGTAGGTATTGCTTCACATTTATTACAACCCTTTTAAAAATCTCTTCTAGAAACCACAAGTTTATATGTCCTTCCCCACTTAACTTTTTATTGTTTATATGTTTCCTGTGAAGATAGACAGACCAAGCTGTTCCTTACCAAACACTGGTAACTGAGTAATGTGACACCCCGCACCCCCGCACGCACCGGCAGAGGCCCACTTCTTCAATAAGAACTAACCCTCTGAAAGCATTTGAAATGGATGGGAAGATACAAGGCAGCCAAAATGCCCTTTAAAAGACAGTGAGATGCATGCTAATCTAATTGCCCAAGTGTGTGCGAAGGGTTTTGAAAGCAAGCCTTCTGCATTGGCGCCCCCTGCTGGATTTGAATGTGAATTGTCTCTGAAATTAAAAACAACCTGAACCTTTTCAGCTGAGGGCAGGCTTGCTACTCCAGTGCCAAATCCAGCCTATTTCTAGGATGCATTTCTTCCATGATAAACACGCCGAGCAATCCATGAGCTAGCTTCGGAGAGCAGAAATACTCAAGTAGAAAACTACAGCCGAGACTCAAAGCGGTGAAGATAAGTGTGTTGTTGGGATGTCTATGTTAGCGAGTTGTGGCCTGCATGGGAAGGCAGAGAAAGCCTAGGATAACCTACTGCGAAAACCCCTGTCTGAGAGCGCTGGGTTTGGGGTTCTGGATGTGAATGTCCTTTTATGCATTTGAAATCTCTAGAAACAGTTCCCCACATTCCAGTTATTTGCTCCTTTCCTTGCCTATCTTTTCCTGTTAAGGACACTACTGTCCTCGCTGTCTAAGGGACATGGGAACCAGACTAATTTTGAAGGCAGCATGTCACCTCCAGACTTCAGGCCCATTATGAAATCTGTGTTATGAAATCTGCCTATTGGGGAATAGCTAGCAGATTTTTTTTTTTTTTTTTTTTTTCCTGCTTGACTCAGTCCATTTGGTAGGGAGGAAGGGGAGAATATTGGCTGGATTTTTGGCACGTGCTCTCTCAGCAGCTTGGTCTTGTTAAGGGAACAAGAACAACCATGATGATTATTTCCTCTCAAGAGCAAAAAAAAAAAAAAAAAAAAAAAAACAGTGCTGTCACCCTGACGAAGAATCTCCACAGTGAACCTTGAAGATGCTGTGAGATGCTTTTAAATATGTCACTTACATCAGTGGATATAAAAGCATACCGAGAAGCCCCCAGCTTCTCATATTCAAGACTGCACTGTGTCCCTCGTGTCTGCCGGCAAAGCTGAACAAGCAATGGCTTCTGACATAGTTGGGTATTCACTGACCGCGCTCTTCTCCAGAGGGAGAGCCATCCAGTGGATTGTTTTGCAGAGCATCTTGGGTAAACGCTTCTCTGCACGTGTGGTGACGATTCTCATAATCCTGCCTTTGCTTTCGGAGCCAGAAGTACAACTGAACCGAGCAGCACATGTCTGTCATCCCAGAACACAGGGGACATGAGCATGAGAGGTACAAGTTCAAGGACAGACTCCGCACCGAGGGAAACCCTATCTCAAAAGCCCAAATCAAACCAAACCAGAAAAGAGGGAATGGTGGCAGATGGTGGGACTCAAAACATACAAGCAAGTCAGTGCCGCCAGTGGCTTAGGCCTACTTAAGAGCCAGGGACAGAGAGGGCTCAGTGATCTCACTACTCTCTTACATTAGCTAAGGTGACAATTCCACATTCTACAGGCAGCTGCTTCCCTCACATGTCTGTGTCCTCGGTGCTTGTCCAGGTACCGCTATGTTCAGGGGAATCTCTCCTGAGCTGCGTTGCAGTTGTGGCTACCTTTGCAAAGGGAGAAAGCAGAACCTGTCCTTCTGAGGGCAGTTTGCACTCCCATTTCCCTCCTTGGTCCAAACAAGTGACACCACAGATCATATTCACACAGAAGGGAGCTAGGTGCCACTCCCAGACAGATGGTCATGTGGATATCTGTACATCATTTTGATAGCTTCTGGTTTTCAGTTTTCTGTATATAACTGTGTTTCATGTTCTGCTCCTGTGTCCTTATATAAGGTAATCACTTATATTTCCCTTCCACAAAAGTGTTTCGGAGATCTCCCCCAAATTAATTACAAAATCAGGCCTTTACTTGCCCTTGGAAATGTATTTTCTCTACCCGTGAATTCACAGCTAGAATATATTCTAAGACATAAAAATAATTAGTTGCAAGCAGCCAGTCTTCATTGCAACTGCCATTTATTTTATTTATTCAGAGTTATACAGTTGATCAACATAATGAATTCAGAACAAAAAAAATTCATAGCATTGATGTGTTAGACCATCATATACATGATAAGTGAAAATAAAAATTTTGGAAGCACTCGTCCAACAAAAACATAAAAGGCATAGAAAATCAGCCAAGCTCCTTACCCTGAGCATGCTACTTAATTCAGAGCAGAAAAGGAGATTGGAAGTGAAACGTGCCTGACATTTTTGGAAATGGCCAGCAAAGAAAGAGATGTTTCCAGCACCACTGAGTGAATATTGTTTACTTCAACATTCCCTCTTGTAAATCCAGGGAGAAGGGGCGAGTAGAAATGTGGGGGATTCTTCTGTTTCATGTCTCTGATTCATCTCTCTGCGGTGCTTTTGGGGAGTCATGCTACATTGGTTGCAATTAATTTCCGTGTTGTATATTAGCCATAAGGAGATATTTCATAAATTGATTTGATTATTTTCTCTCCCCCCTGTGGTTTTCTTGAAAGATGAGAGTGGTCCAGAGGAAAAGCAAACCGTGGAAGAAATGGAAGGGCAGAGCCAAGAAGCAGGTGGGCTCAGGTTTCTTTTGAGGAGTCTCCTAGGCCTCATCCACAGAGGTGAACAACAACTTTACTCAATGTTATTGCCTGAAAATGCTTGTGCCTTTTTCCTTGATTGACCCCAGTGTCCCTTCTCCTGTCCAGTTCCATTAACTCTAAGTTGACTGCGCTCTCATAAACAACCTACACTCTTGTTCATCACTCCATCTTCCATTTGCTTCCTGTAATAAGAGGCTGCTTAGTGGCTCGCTGAGAATTGTGGGCTGAAACTGGAAGTTCAACATCAGAGCTCGGATGACTTAGGGCAGGTCAAAATGAGCAGACTGAGTCAGAGGGGTGAAAAAGAAACTCGGTCTATTGGAATAAAATGAAGAAAGGCTTTCTCTCCACACTAAATGGGGTGTTTTCTATTCTCTTGCCTTTAATTTTGAAGAGCCATGTATCCCTGCCATTTCTCTGCATGTTGTAGATGGTGCCATAGAGTCTGACCAACCTCGTGCTCCCAACAGCTCTAAGTAAGATCAAAAACCTTGTTGATACCACCCCTGTTAAGAAGACAGTTGTGTCCATCAAATGTTTATAGATTTTACACTGTAGAGAATACCTTTAGCTTTTTAAAATAGTAGCCCATAAGATTCAAAAGGTATTAAAATCACCTTCAACTGATCACTGCCTCACTGCCCCACATTCCAACCACACACACACACTCCCATTTCTGTCCTTAGGAATGTTCTCCTATTTTTATAGAATAATAACCACAATCATATGGTTTCTGGCATTACTGTCAAAATAAAAATATCCCCTTTCCTTTCAATCTCCAAGTTATTTTCCTTGTCCTATTGAGTACCACAGGGAGCATGTTTTTTAAAGAGTGGGCTCCGTCTCCAGCCACAGCCTAGTCCATATGCAGAACCCTCAGAGTTAAACCAGGGAATGTGAGAAGCTTTTTGTTTTTTTCCTTTTGGTTTTTTCAAGACAGGGTTTCTAAACTGTGGCTTTGAAGGCTGTCCAGGAACTAGCTCTTGTAGACCAGGCTGCTCTCGAATTCATGGAGATCTGCCTGCCTCTGCCTCCAGAGTGCTGGCATTAAAGGAATAAGCCACCACGGCCTGGCTGCACCAAAAGCTTTTACATTGCTCTTGGAACTAGGAGTCCTCTTAGGAGGTGAGCTTTGATTAAGAACTGGAAAGATGGACTTGGAGAAGCATTGAGGAGGACAGGAAGGACCCTGCCTGCCTGATACGGGGCCAGCTGGCTCCCTTTTGCGGAAACATGGCCTTTTCCTCAGAACAGAATGCACTCTGGTACTGTATACTGTTCCTTCCCAAGCATTGCTAGCCTCTCCCCACACACTGTTAGACTGTGTTGAAGGTGCAGCTCACATGCAAAGCTGTCACTGTTTTTACTGCTCAGGGATAACATGTATTAGTCAGCCAACTGCTGGCAGCTGAGGCCATGGGCTGACTGTGGAAGTTGTATAAGTTTTGCTCACTCACTATTCTGTTCCAAGCTGTCTTTACCAATATTGATTTTTCTCCCATGAGTGTATACACACACACACACACACACACACACACACACACACACACACACACACTTGCATGCTTGTGATTTGTTCATCTGTCCTTTTCCCCTAAATCAGTTGGGCTCCAATAGTTTCATTTTGGTTTTGTGACCACCATCTGTGAGGTCATAGTACAAAAGTATGAGCCTTCTTCTCTACCTCTGAAATATAAAAAGCATCACCACCTGACACGGCTCCATCTCAGCCTTGCATCACAGGGTCTCCTCTGTCTTCCTCAGTGGCTCCTCTTGTTCATCTAAGACTGTGGGCTGACTGACAGAGTCCAGCAGCAGGGTTTGTTTCAGATTCTTTGGCCAGAGTCACTAGATGCCGTTCCATTCATTTTGCCGTTATGCAGCCTCCTCAATCAGACAACAGAGCAAGTCAAGATGCAGTTCTGGTTGTTAAAGCCCCTTGACCTGCTAATAGTTCCCAAAAATAAAAACATCTTGCTTTCCTTCAACATAGTTTCCAGTGCCAATGTTGATTGCATAACTCTGCAGGTCTCTTCCACGTGATGGAAAAGCACAATCTCAAAATAGCGTAATTTACAAGTTCTGGCAGCTGTCACCATCAAATCAAATACAACTGTATATAGTATTTATCAAGAAATCAATAATAACTGTGTATCAGAGGTTTGTTGCCTACCCAGCATTGCAAACATTTCAATTAGTTCTAAAATCAACATCCATGGTTCCTGGAAGTTTAGCCTCCAGTGGAAGGTACAAACAATAAAGAAATAAAAAGGATAAAATTATCCAAATGTTCAAGTAACTTCCACAGGGAAAATGATAAAATCAGGGTAACCCTCAGAGGGCAACTCTTAAGGGGGGCTCATTGAGGAAATGTTGCTTAAAATGAGCTCTGAATGTTGAGATGGTGAAAGACCATTCTAGCTAGAGGAAGCAGATAATAAATTAGCTTCATGATTGGGGAGGGTGTGTGGCTGCAACAGGCTGGACTCAAGAGCTCCGAGTGTGAGATCTGGTGAGAAACCATAGGATCACATTGTGTCTGACAGCATGTGATCTGATTGACCACAGAAAGAACTCAGTGGCAAGTTTAAAATATTTGAACAAATGATCTATGTATTAATAAAGTCATTTTGCCCACGAGTCAGAAGAGGTAGACTTAGAAGATGACTACAGGAAAACAATGACAGAGGGTTCCAGAAATAGAGAGGAAAATAATGAAATGTGACACAGGCTAGAAATAAGAAGCAACAGGGTACACAAGCTGAAGGGCTGGGTGTAACCCATGAGGGGAAGAGGAACGCCACTTAGGTCCTAGAGTATAGCTTCAGTGTCTTAAGGGACAACAGTGTCACTTAACTGGAAGACATTATATTAGAAAAGTTAATAGTTTAGTTTTTCATCAATAAATTTGAAAAAAATGTACAGACAGCCATATGGAATGTCATGTTATATGAATAAGTTCATATTAGGGAGACATGGAGCTATAGAAGATAGTGCCATACAGGGGATATTTAAAGCCAGGGGGGAGATTCCATAAGACGATTATGAAAATGTCAAAGGCAAAGGAGCTGGAGTGTCCCTGATATCTATCTTCCTGTCAAGAGAAGCAGAAGCAGACAGGCCAATAACATGGCTTGAAACAAACAGGGAGGTGGCTGGAAAATGCTACTGAGAAATCAAGTTAGATGGACAAGAAGAAATCATCAAGTTGAAAGTGGTGGTACCTGAGAAGGAGGCTGAGGCAGGAAGATGGCAAATTCAAGATCTGTCTGGACTACGTAGTAAGACCTGTCTTGAAAGAGAAAGGAGAAGAAATCAATGTAGGAGTGGTAGTAATGGCAGTTCTTAGATCTTCCAAGGAAGGATGCCAGTGCCTAGGTGACAAGAGTTAGGACAACTACTGGACAAACACATGAGTGGCTTATGCAAGGCTGTAGAGGTAAAGACTCGAAGACAGTAACAATAACTTTTATCAGGTAGTTTTGCTCTGAAGGAAGACAAAAATGGGAAAGTGCTGTGACAAAAAGGGAAGGTTAATAGTTTGTGTGGTACATACACACACACACACACACACACACACACACACACACACACACATATTTTATCTTTAAGTCTGTGACTGAATAACTATAAGAAAAGTATGTATATGGTTTACCAGCTGTGAGATGACTTTAATAAGTTTTTTTGTTGTTGTTGTTCTAAGTCTACTGATTTTATGGTAGTAGCTAATTATCTAGCATTGTGGAGGACAAACATAAACCAAATCCCCATGGTTCTGAGGAAACCAGTAGGAGAGATAAGCTCTGACTGGTCCTAATTGGTACTGTGAGGGGAATAGAGTCCTCCCTGTCCTTGGTCCCCATTTTGTAACTGGGTAATGTGAGATCCCTGTGTGTCTTTGGGCACTTTACTTTGAGTGATCACCTTCTCCTGGATTACAGTGCTGACTGCCACAGAACCATTCTGTCCATCTAGGCAGCTGAGTGGATTAGCAACCCTCCAAAGTTCTGAGCTAAGAAAAGGCAAACTAAATATTATACACATCAGGCTACTTGTAGAAACTTGCATGGATGGATATGTGTTGCCACACACCACAAACATGTGTGTGTGTGCATGTGTATTGCCTTTGAATTCTTAATCTTCTTGCCTCAGACTCTGAAGTGCTATGAGAAAGCAAAATACTCTTGTAATTGCTGGTATAGGATGGATGACAAACAGTAGTCTTTACCAAAACATATTTTGCAGTTTATTGGCCTCTGTCTCACATGAAGATTTATGCTTCATTAATTATAAAAATGCAGCCCAGCCCTCTGCCCCTGTAAGACCATTTGCTGTGTGAAGGACAGCAACTCCTTCACTGGTTGGTGGGGAGGGAACTGAAAGGAAGGGAAAGTCACAGCCTTAAGTATTAAGCCTGCAACATTTTCCTATTTTCTAGATGGTGTCAACACTGCCCCTGTGCCCAGTCCTGCTTCAGAAGACACAGCTGAAGTCCATAAAGAGGAAGGTATGATGCCACATCTAAACTTCACAGGCCCGTACAAGTAAATTGTGTGGGTTTTGTTTATGTGGGAACCTGAAGCAATGAACAAATGTGATTCTCTTATGCGTCTCTATTTCAAACACCAGGATCCCACCCACTCTGCTCCATTCCATATCAAGCCTCTTCGGAATTTATATATACATTTACATGTGTTCCTCTAAAAATAATGTTTATAAAGTAAGAGCAGGAGCAGAGAAAGTGTGGTTAGAGAAAAATGTTTAGCCAAAACTCAAGAATTTGTCGATTCTGCTATTTATAACGACTCAATAAGCAGAAGTTTGAATGAGTAGCATTGAGGACCACCGACCAGAGGCCCTATGACCCAAGGGAGAAATATTTGAAAGGCTTCCATAAAAATAATCCCAGGGGAAGGCCACTTTTCTATGTACTATCAGTAAAAATGTTGCTGACCCAAGTAAATCAAGAAGAAAAAAGTAAGTAGGAGAAATTGTTACTGTTTTAAAACTAAGTGCCATGATACAGGAATGCAAGCTGCTTTGAATAATAATAATATAGGAAAATAAAACAGTTTTTTCTTTGTTCTCCCTCTTGATTGGTAAGTCTTCCCAGAAGAAATGATGTGTGATAGCTGCCTTTAGTTGCTACTAAAACCTTGTGTGACTGACAGACTGAACAAATTTGTGTCTTATAAACTATATCATCTACTTGGAACTTTAGCATATGCTTTGAACCTATTTCTTCAGTCAGATATAGTGTGAAAATAAGTACACTTGGCCATTAAGCCTTGCTATACTTTGAATCTGTTGAGGAAATTAAAATAGTGCTGAGAATTTAATGCTCACTTGATGGCATATATTTAAGTCCATGTCCATTTCCTTGACAGCTTTTGTTTTAATAACATGTAGTTGAGGGCAGTTGATAAGAATACCAATGGTTAGGCCGTGTGGTTGGGACTCGATCCCAGCTCTGCTGTCAGTTACTTAGCTAACCTTTGGCAAATAATTCAAGTAGTGAACACGTGCTTAGCAAGTGAATACACAGTGAACATCTTTGGACTTCAGTTTTCCCTTTTGTAGTGGGGACAAAAAGAATGTCTACCTTGGGGCTGGGATTATGAAACAGTGGGTAGACGCACTTTCTGGGCCACCATGACAAGCTGAGTTCAGACTCCAAATACCTAAACCAGTGGTGGTGGCTCATGCCTGCCATCATAGCACTTAGAAGTTGGAGGCAGGAAGATTAAGAGTTCAAAGCCAGCATCAGCTACACTTCAAATTTGAGGCCAATCTGGGCTAGATGAAACTCTGTCTCAAAAGCTAAAAAAAAAAATTAACAAAACTGACAAAATGAAACAAAACCCACTAAGTCCCAACCACCTATACACAGGCATGCCTGTAATCCCAGCACTGAGACTTAAGGACAGCAAATCACTGAGGCTTGCTGTCTGCCAGACAGGCTACAGATTAAGTAAGAGACCTGTCTCAAGAAAATAATACTAAGAATTATAGAGGAGGATGCTTGATGACCTTCTCTGGTCTCCTACATACACCTGTGCACACACCTACCAAATGCACCCACACACACACCATTCAAATACCACAACACAGGTGAGTTTCTTTGCTATTTCTCTAGCCCCCAAATAGTTCAGACTTTCTAGAAAACAGGCTAAGATAGGTTATTAGGAAACTTTTTATTTATCAGAGAGATAACAACTCCCTTAATAGAAAAAGGAAGGGAACAGAACTAGCTGATGGAGACATTCCAGTACAGTCAGAAGGGATGGATCCCAGTTGAATTTATGGGAAGCCCTAAAGATGTACCACAATGGGCAAAAGGATCCAGTTAGAGATTCTGGTGTTGACTATCCTGAGATGTGTGTGGCTGTAGGTTTCTTTCTATTAAAGTAATTGTGGAAGCCAGAAATGGTTGATATCTATGGATGCCTGGGAGAATGATTGTTTCTTCCCAAAGGAGCTCTGAATGAACCAACATAGTGTCCACCACACTGCTGTCATCTTGAGTGATTTCCCCCCTTTTTAACTGACACTTTTCAAGTGACACTTCCCTTCAAACTATGTAGGTGTATGTTCAGGAATCTCTTATTTCAAAAACATTTGACATACCTAAAAATGTAATTTGTGTCAGAGTTCCTCAGAGGTTTCATGAGAAACTCAGTCATTTTACAGAGAAATAGACCGATCATGTAAGAGAAAAGGTAGAAAATAGTACTTATTTTAAGCCAAAAAATGGACATCTCAATCATTTAGGTTATCATAAAAATGTAAAAGCATCATGAGATTGAATGACAGAGTCTAAGAAGTAAGAAAGAGGAATAATCTCATTTAAATGCTTCAAGCTGAGATTTCTTGCTGTTGAGTTGTTTAGCTGGGAGACATCACACCTTCATAAAACACACTGCTTGTGATATTTCTTGATGCGTTTAGGATCTCACATCGTTAATTGCTCATGCAGGGATCAATTATTTTTCAGAATACTTTTAGGAATTTTTTTATTAAAATAAGACTTTTTTAATGGTGCTAACTCCTTCAAGGAATTGTCATGTATCACAAATGTAGTTCCTTTGTGAGACTAAATGTGAAGATTTAGGGGATTTTGATGAAATAAATTGTTAATTTCCATTAACTTCTTTATTTGGAAAACATGTTTTGTGATCTACCTAATACACAATCTGGTTTCACTTAACAGTAAAACATATAGGGTGAGGATTTTGATCTTGTCTTATGAAAAGGCATTCATATAAGGACAATGCTTCCAAATGGGTTATCTGTTCAGAGCTCAGTCTCTAATGCTTGCCGAGCTGTCACCAAGATTGACAGATGCACAGCCTAGAATTAAGAAAAGAATTTTCCATTGGAATCATCCAAAATTGAGGTCAAGTTGAGGTTAAAAGGAAGTCATAAGTGTTCAGGATTCATTTCAAATCTTTTCTGTTATTAGCTTTCATGCAGAAATATCTGTCCTTGGTGACACCAGGGCTATTTCAGAACCTCACAGTCATAAGATCACTTATAGAAATGCTTATGACACTCTCCAGTGTAAGTGGCAGAACATTTCCCACTGATCAAAGGTCCTAAAGGAGTCCTTGTTCTTCTTACTTTTGGAGATTTCGTTCCTGAAGGAGCATCTTGTTGGGCCTTGGACTCACCCATGGTCTGGAATGGCCAGATTCTCATTCTCCAGTATGATGCCCATGGTATTTGTGCCATGTTCAGTGGTTTGCAGTTTTTCTGTTAGTTGTCTGGGTTTACATTAGCTAAGAGTTTGGTCTCAATTGGAAGTTAGCATCTTCTAGAATGTAGGAGTTGAAAACAAGCAACTAAAATAAGGTGGCTGTTTTTATTCCTGGAACAGAAGGTTTTTTGTCTTTTTTTTTTCCAACCAAACAGTTATGTGAAAGTTGAAAAAAAAAATCTCTAGAGGTGTTAGACCCTCAGTGTCGTCTATGATAGTGATTTTCTTCAAGTGTTGTAGACATACTTCCTACTGGGAACGAGACTGGGAGTTCTTGACCACTTACCCCACGTAACTGCTGACTGCAACTGCTGTGGCAAGGCGTAGCTATCTGCTTACAGATCATGGCAGACTGTCATGCAGACACTGGCGACACCTGTTCACAGTGACTCCTTATGGCTGCCAAGTGGGTGGGAGTTGAGATGAGAGGATGAGATTTGAGGAGGAGGAATGCTAATGAATGGCTCATCTACATGGGGTAGATTCCAGAGCCAGGACTGAGATGAAATTAACTTCAATGTGAAGCTGGCCTGGGAAAATATCTGTGGCATTTGATAGCCATTCTGAGATTATTTGTAAAAAATAGGACATGACTTTATCTATTGAGGAATTCTCCATTCACTATCACAGATGCTCCTTTTAAAGAATTTTATACTTTAAATTCTGAAGAAAACAATTTCCATTTGAGTTAACAAACATGTAAACAACCAGATGAAAGTCCATGAAACACAGGAGTCAAATGTGTAGATAGTTGGTGCTGAGGTCAAAACTTCTGAAGAGCCGATGTTTTTGTTGAATGTAGAATTGTCTCCTTAGGTTGGGGAGAATTCTCTCTTCTAGCTGTCTCCATGTTTTTCACATGTCATCCTCATCTACTGCCAAGAGCGGGTGGAGGGAATGTTGTACAAACACATCCGGATTCACCTGCCTTATTATTTAATCAGCACCTAATCCAAATTTGAAGGTCAACTAGACCAAATCATAGGCTCATTAATATTAAAATCAAGCTCAGTTAATACCCAGGTGCATACCCAAGCTCTGTCCCTTTGGAACTCCATGAAAGTTACACCAATGCTGTTTGGCATTTGTAAGGTAGAATGTCACACCCCCCCCTCCAAAAAAAAAAAAAAAAAGAATTTCTGAACCTTTAATCTAGTTTTGGGCCTCATGGAGGTCAAAATTACTGGAGAGAAAAAGAAATCTGGATCGAGGATAGCCATGGTGAGCAGAGCCAAAGAGGAAAGTTGAGGTTATGTAATAGGAACCTGTGTATAAGACGTGACCATAAGTGGAACCATTATCACTGTTAGCCTGGCCAGCCATGCCAGCTCAGAATTACTCTATTTCTCTATTCTTTGTTTAAATGGTTAAAAGGAAACAAAAAATTGTACCACCCAGAAAATTACCTTCCACCTTAATTTAAATTTCTTTAGTCCCTTTCCTGTCCTTATTAGCTGCCATTCCCTTCTGAGAGCTTCATCCTGATACCCACCCTATCAAGAACAAAACTGTACCCTGTCCCACATTTGTATGGATAGAGGATGGGACTACATCCTCAGTGCTTCTCAGTTGTCCACTTTTGGATTATCACCCTTACTAAGCATTGATGGAAGGCTGGCTCTGGTCCTTCAGTGAATGGAAAGGAACAGCATGTCTCCAGTCACTGCTTTACATTCGCCTACAGCAAGTTGCTCATTTGTCAATGGGGCATTGGTTCTCAACCTGTGGGTTGAGACCCTTTTTGAGGTCAAATGAACCTCTTACAGAGTTTGCCTAAGACCATTAGAAAACACAGATATTTACATTTGGATTTATAACAGTAGCAAAACTACAGTTACGGAGTAACAACACAAGTAACTTTTTGGTTGAGGGTCACCACAACATGAGGAACTGTGTTAAAGAGGTTGCAGCTTTAGAAAGGTTACCCACTGTCACTGGGTAACTGGAGACTTAGACAAAGAGGGAAAAAGGTATGTGGGGGCAGACTGTGTTGATGTGCCCCTGTAGATGATATTTAAATGAGTTTGCAGCATAATGAGATTGTTTTTGCTTATATGAATAACATATATTCATTTAAAAAATTTTCATATAGAAAATTATAAAAAGTAAAAGCATATATTTCCCCTTTAAGGATTAAATCACAAAACATCTTTTAAGTCTATTCTGTTGCTTCATTTAACAGCAGACCATGAATATTCTCTCATGTATTTAAATATGCCTCCGAGGCATGACTTTTATTGGAGGTATGACATTCCATCATCTGGTGTCCCACCATTTACACTGGCAGAGCCCTAATGTTGAATTATTCAGTTATTTATGGTTTTCTCTATTGTAAATAACAGAAAGCTGTAGCTCATGAATTTTAGATGGTTAATGCATACACACACACAAACACACACACACACGTGTGTGTGTGTTTGTGTGTGTGTGGTATATATAATAAGTTCTTCAGCATAAATTCCTGAGTCTTTGTTGATTTACTAGAGAAACAGCTAAAATATCTTTATTGCTTATATGTATTTTCTATTTTAAGAAAACATGACTATTATATAAATAAGCAAAATAAGAAAAGAAAAAATATCACCTACAGTTTGAGTTCTCAGAAATTAGCATTTGTAAAATGCTGATCTATAATTTTGAGATACTTTTCTCAGCAGCCACATACATATATTAAGTTTTATTTCTAGACTATTCTACAATGCATATCTGCATGAAATTACCTTTTAAATGTAAAGAAAGATTTTAAATTCTATCCATATCTTTTCACTCTTTAACTTCATTTAATTTTATTTCCTAAAAAATGAGCTTCCTATACTCACCCCATCTCCATTTTAATTGTTTTTTTGGTTTTGTTTTAAATTTCATACCAGCCAGAAACATTCTTTAACCCTTGTAAAATATATTCTAGTGTTTTGTTTTTCAGTAACTTATATAGTTACTTTTTATTTTATCAATCTATTTAATTATTCAACATTTTCATTTATTTTGCATACCAACCACAGCTTCCCCTTCCTTATCTTCTACCCACCCCCCATGCCTCCCATCTATCCCATCCCCATTCAGTCCATTCAGAAAGGGGCAGGCCTCCCATGGGCTTGAACAAAGCATGGTACATCAAGTTGTGATAGAACCAAGCTCCTTTCCCTGTACCAAGGCTGGATGAGGTAATCCAGCATGGGGAATAGGTTCCCAAAAGCCAGCTAAGTACCAGGGACAGGTCCTTATCTCACTGCTGGGAGCCTTACAAGTAGACCAAGCTGCACAACTGTCACACACATGTATAAGGCCTTGATTGGTCCCATGCAGACTCTTATGGGTTATTTTTTAAATGTATTTTCTTTGTAGAAAACTCAAACAATGCAAAGACAATGAATAACATAAAAAGCAATCTTTTTACCCTGAGATAATTAACATTTGTATTGGCGACCATTCTTTTGAGTACCCTGAGTGTTACAAACATGCAATTTTATATCAACCAAAATATACTATATAACATATACAATATGATTTTATTGCAATTTTCTATTTCTTTTTCACTTACCAGTTGTATAAAATGTAAAGTGCAAAATAAAACCCAAAACATAAAAAACAACAACTGTCTGATATCGATTTCCAGTTTCCAGTGTCTAAATTCACAGACATGTTATTTAGTCCCTGTGTATCTCAACATCATTATGCATTGAATAAAAATAATAGCACCTGTGTTAAACAACACTATAACACTGAGGATTAAAGTGAGTTAGTAATTTAAGACATTTCAAGGTATGTCAGCTACCCATCTGGAAACCAAAACATTTTAACCACCATTAAATAAATGTTTGCTTGTTTATAAACATTGTATCATGTTCTACATACATTTCTCAATCTCCCTTTGCTATGAGCAGCAAATCTTAATGCAAATATCTCTAAGTCACTGTCTGTAGATGTTTCATATACTTTAAAGTTCACTTCATGGCTCATAGTTTAGATGTATTATAATTTATTTAGTGATTCTCCTGTGATGGGCAAACACTTTCTTTCCTTTTTATTGCCATACAAACAATGCTACAATGGCTGCTTTTGCCCATAGATTCTCATATGCTGGTGCTTTTATTTATATAGGAAAGGTTCCAATAATGTGAGCAGTGCCTTACAGGGTATGTGTTTTAACCGACATTGCCAAAAGGCTGCCTCCAAAGGCTATAACAAACCATATATCCATCAGTAATTGCTGCTTTGTTCTTCCTAACCTTTTCCAGCTGAATGGGTGCAAAGCAACATATTGCTATTTTTAAACATCAGTATTATTATCTCAACTTTGCAGGTAACAGACCCAGGACATTCAATAAAGCCAGTTCAGTTACATAAAATGTTGAGCCATAGTTTGAGGAACAAGTCAGTCAGAATCCAAATCCCATCTACTAGTCTGTCTCTCAAACCCAGTGTTGGAAACCAGGGGCATTCTTTCTTGATAGGACAGAAGGCCTGAGGGAGCAGGAGCCAACAGGACAGCCCAGGAATGCTGTTCTAAGGGCAAAGTGAGCAGAGCACTGGAATGGGACAACAGGGAAAAAGCAGTTTGCAGATGGCTAGCTAACTTGTTCTTCATCATAACCTTGACACTAACATGGTTACGACAGACAGCACTCAGATATACCCCACACTAGGCAGAAAGCCCAGCCCTTTTGCATCATATTCAGACTTCCTACGCCTGCAGGTCTACCAATAATAGATGGTTACTTCCCAGATGCATCTGGCAGAAGTCCACGTTGGACTCTGTATTAAAATCCTGACCACTTTGTAAAGCCCATAACCAGTCAGTCATTGTTCCACCCCTTTCCTTTTCCATCCCCTCCTTCTTCATCCTTCCTTCCATTTCAAGTTGTCTGAGCAAACATTTCAATGACAACAGTAAGGGACACAAAACCCACATTGCGTGTCAACATTAGTTATGTGTGTGGCACATCTAACCTACCTGGATATAAATAGCTTAAGAGCAGGTTGCAGAGCACATTGTTTACATGCTTTCTACAAAGCTCTGCACAAAGTTAGTCCTCGATACTTATTTAATTTAACAAAGAGAAAGAAAATGATTGTGCAACTCTGTTAATGAAGCTCTAAGAGTTTCCTGGAGCATTTAATTGAGAATTATGCATCACAAGAGATACTACAAATAACTATACAAATATGGGTGGGATTTTTTTTTTCACCAAGAGAATTAACTGGAAAAGGAGATTGAACCTACCACAAAGGATGGACAATGTACAGTTCATAGCAAGGCACTTTCATCATATGTTGCTACTATTATTAAGGTGTCTAAAAAAAGACATTGTCTTTCAGGACTGTCTGACTCCAAAGTAAATTTTCTCTTAAAAATGTGCCATAGTACAGAAATGGGAAAGATAAACCCAAGCCAAATACATCTCTGTTCATTTTCAGACTCAGATGTTCTTATACCCTAACGGAGAATAAAGTAAACATATTTAAACATTTCTATCTTAGTTGACACATAGTAATTATAAGTAGTTATGGGTTACAGCACTTCAGTGCATGCTTATTCAATGAATGCATAGAATCACTTACCTCAGACAACATAAACATTGTTTTCTATTTTTGTCACCTTAATTTGTATGGTGCTGAGTCTCAAACTTGTGACCTAGCACTCGTACTCTAGGCAACCTTGCTTCTTCACACACAGTCCCTAAGAGAAGTGCTGCTCCCAGCTCAATGTAGAACATGTGATTATTCAGTCCCTAGGAGAGGTGCTGTTCCCAGCTAAACACAGAACTTCTATCTGTTCATTCAGGTGGGTCCCTTTTCCTTGAAATATTCTTTAGAATAATTCAGAGACCCTACCACATGATTCTGTATTGAACTCAAACATTAATGTTTGAATTAAAAAACCAATACTGTACTTAAAATGTGTTCCAGGAGGTTCTAGGGTTCACTTTGAAGCAAAGCTCTAAACTCCTTTCAGTGGTGAATGTATACACACTATTTGCTGGTCAGACTCGTTATTTGGGTACACTTCATAGTAAGGCTTTTCTAGTAAGCTTTTTAAAAGCTTTGATTACATACATTTAAAATGGATTAACGTGATAAAATATGTAATTTTTATTTATTATTAGACAAAAAGTATGTTTGTTTAATACTAGTCAAAGATTTTTAAGTAGCAATAGGAAAACAATATAAAACATTATATTTATCAACATTTATTTTCTCTACTAATTATAGTTGATGTAATATAGTAGTCAGCTCAGCTATGTACTCTATTGGGTCACATCCTAAAGACTTGGGTAGTGATTTTTGAGACAATATCAACCCTAGAATAGGAGATGAAGCTTGTTGATAGATCTGGAATACCTATCATATTAACCACTAACACAATGGTTTAAATCAAAAGTTAAGTTCAAACAAGTCTTAATTCACATAAGTAACTTTATGATTATTTTCTAATTTAGTGACCTAAAGGTTTTAAATTCTTTAGATGAAATCTTGGAGGGTTTATGAACCACAATTTATTTACGATTGTGATTAGAGTAGCTGTGTGACCTTAGTGACTATTTTGGCTTGGTGTTCATTTTTCTTTTGTGCAAACTATAAATGAAAGTACTTATTATATCATTCACAGATTTAACCAGGTAATTAAAAATATTTAGGAAAATTGCACCTGTACTGAGCATGTGCAGATTTTCCCCAAGCTATTTTCCCCTAAGCAACACAGTCTGAAAACTCTGCACCTAGATGAGATTTGAAGTGCTTGCAAGCTTACATTGTGTGCAAATGCTGCAGTATTCTCTAGAAGGGACTTGAACATTCACAGATTGTGATGCCCACATGGGAGCCCCAAACCAGCCTCCATCAGATGCAGAGGAACAACTGTCATCACTACTGAAATGGTGTGATGCTATTAGTTTAGTGCCAGCACAAAGGGCTACACTAGGACTGTGGAATCTAAGACTTATCTATACACAAAATAAAGTGCAGAATGATGTTCCTGTCTACAAATTAAAACCATATCTCTCATATTAAAAATGCTTGGCTCTTTTAGTATACTTGTTGCTATTCTTAATTTAATCTTATCTGACTTACCACTTTCTTGTTAATTAGTGTGAAAATTAAGTTTGGAAGAACTCTGTAGGAAAGTCATAGGAAAGGCTACGTTTTTAGCTAATGTAGATACATAGGGAACATCTGTTAACTGATACCAGTCTGTTTTCCTATGAAATATCCCCAGCAAAGCTCAGAGGTTCTCAAACACTGAACATACTAAATTCAACCATTTTAGTATTTGAATTAAAAAGGAAGACTGTATTAAGAGGATGTTTGAGGTGCAACTAGTGTTAATTTTGAGGATACGTATTTTTCTTACTACATATGCTAGAACTCTGCTAAAAAGCATAGATCCCAACATTGTTTCATATGGAGACACGTAAGAAACAAGACCATGCTTTGACTAGACAAAGTTGTGTGTGTGTGTGTGTGTGTGTGTGTGTGTGTGTGTACATATATTCTTTATGAGTTTATATATTTGTCAAATTCAGAGACCACATGGTATTGATTGTGCTTAGGCAGCCTCATACTTAAAGGTTTGCAGCATCTTTGAAGATGTTGGTTGATGTTTCTTGATAAGAAAGTTCAGGAGTCAATTAGAATCACTGGCAACTTCAAGGTTAAGCAGTTTCAATGACACTGTACTTCTCAGATCCCTCAGCATGTAATATGCATTGAGAAGCTCTGAGAAAATGACATAACATTTGGTATATTAATTAATAAAATTCAAATCATTAAATATTTCATTCATTGTTTATTATTTTTATGGTAGAACACAAGTTTTGAGCATCGCAAAGAATAGTTTGGTAAACAATTCATAGATATCAAAGAACATAGCTTATGATATAAAATAAGCAAAGGCAAAATTACTTTTGAAGGTGGGGTCTTGAATTTATCCTGGTACAGTGGTGCTTGGGAACAATTCATAGATGTTTCAGGAAGATATTTTCTGTTCCTAGTTTTCAATAATAGATGTGCACAAACAGAAACGTGTTGCTCTGTTTCCTAAAGGTTATAGATGGAAGTTTCTGTCCTGCCTGGTCCAGCAGCTATTTAGTCCCAAATAAACACACAGAGATTTATATTAAGTACAAACTGTTTGGTCTATTGCTCTGGCTTCTTATTGGCTAGCTGTCTCTTAATTATTAACCCATTTCTATTAATCTTCATATCTCCACGGGGCCTTGGTTTACTAGTGATGTCAGGATCTCTTACTTCCTTGGCAGCTACATGGCATCTCCCTGACTCTGCCTACTACCTTTCTTTATCCCTGTTTGGATTTCCTGCCTGGCTAAATACTGTCTGCCCATTGGCCAAAACAGCTTTATTCATCAACCAATAAGAAAAACATATATTCACATCATACAGAAGGCCACCCCTATCAAAAAGGTGTTTGACTTTCTTTTCTTTAATGTGTGTGTGTGTGTGTGTGTGTGTTTCTTTGGTATTGTGCATGGGTGCAGTGTGTGCACTTGGGTGTGTGGTGTGTGGACTTGTAGAGACATAGGTTGATGTCAGTTGTCTTTTTCTACTTTTTCTAGTACTTTCCACTTTTTTTTTTTTTTTTTTTTTTTGAGGGCAGATTTCTTACTGAACCAGAAACTCATCAGTTGCCTAGGTTGGCTGGCCTACTAGTACATATCAACTTCAGATATGTACCTTTCTCCCATCCACTGTAAGAATACCATTCCAGGCTTTTTAAACATATTCTTGGGATCCAAACTAAAGTCCTTGTGCTTACATGCCAGGCTCTTTAGCAACTGTGCCATTTCTCCAGCTCAGGCCTCTCTGTTTCATTGTGACATTTGTTTGCACTTATTTATGGAGTGCTGTATGATAATTAGATACACATACATAATACTAACAATCAAATCCTGTACTAAGCACTTCCATCCTCTCAGTCCTCTACCATTCATCATCTCTATTCATTGCCTACTTTAATGCTCTTCTAATAATTTTGAATATATCATATATCTACATAACCAAATGTTACTCACTATAAGCACAGAAATAATTACCCCTGTGTGTCCTTGGTATCTTCTGGCCTTTTCTTTCCTTTCTCTCTCCAGTTCTCTGAGTCTGTGAATATCACTCTTCCACTCTATTTTCTGAGATCAACTTTTAGGAGAATACTTTAAAACCAATTACAAAGGCAAATTTTCTTAATATGCATTGGTGACATTTAATAGTAAATTTATCTTCCTGGTTTTTTTTTTTTTTGATAGTGAGTCCTGATATTTTTCAGGAGGCCAATTTGAAGTATAAAAGCAAACAAGTTGTTTCACTCATGAAAAGAGGACAGAAAGGACAGTGACAATCTTAAAAAGTGTGCGTGCGTGTGTGTGTGTGTGTGTGTGTGTGTGTGTGTGTGTGTGTGTGTGCTGCAAATAATACACAGACCTTGTTTTGTTACCCAGTACACTATAGAGAAAGGCATTTCTACTGTATTGACCTAGGGTTTATCATTCTCAAAGCAAGCAGGGAAACAAACAAAAAACTGCCTCAAAGCAGGAAGCTCCTCAGTTTTTACATACCCATGGATGTTGTTCTTGGCAACCATATCCCTCCTTGACATGCTGCGAGGCAGAATCAGTTACTATTCTCCATGAATATCTGCATTCCAGATGCATAATACATCTGTCACCTTCGACTTCAGATTAGTTCCTTAATATCTGAAGACAACTCCAAGCTCCAGGCTCAAGTTTTCTCTGACTTTCCTATCTTCTGCCTTCTGCTGTCTGGAACTTGCTTCCAAACAGAAGTGCTAGTTTATACTTTTCTAGAGAAGTTGAATATACAATGTTACTGTCTAACACCAATATTTACCAGGGTCAGTCAGAAGAGACCAGCAGATCAAACTAAGAGCACATGGGCTGGAGTTAACTCTCCATCCTTAAGTTTTCTTCTGAATATTCTGTGTTCATGGTAGAATCCCTTAAGGGTTTTTCTCCAACGCACCCCCAGGGTAGAGCTAACCAAAACCATCAGACTCTGTACAGTGTCACCTTAATTACAAATACATTCTTCCATTTGCACTAAGGCCCTTTTCTCCTCTCTGTAGAATACTTTTAACTCAACAATCTCTCCTTTTCATCAAGTACAAAAATCCAGACATCTCCTTGTGGTCCATATGGAAACCATATGTCCTAGGATTTTTAGTATGGTTCTAACTAAAAAAAGCTTTTATCTTCTTATCAGACCACATAACATGATTTCTGAAAAGAGAAAAAATAGCTTCTTCCTAAGAGTAGAGTACCATTCTGTAGTAAACTAGATGTGACTGTTGTCATACAAACATTTTGCCAGTTTTGCAGGAGGAAAATAAATGAAGACAGTGTTAAAAAGTTATAATTGTTACTACTTTCTCTTAATCTCAAAATGTCTCTGTTGATGCATCATACCATTTTGTAACTTCTAACTTTACTTTGAAGTTTTTATGTAGGAATTAAACAGCTGTGCCTTAAGTGTTTTTGAAAACTAGATCCTTATTGGGTAGAGTTGAGAAATAGGAACAATCCAAAATAGGGTCAGTCAAAAGTCCCTCCCAACAGCTTGTTACTTAGTTCTTTCAGTAACTCTTTGAGTTAGAGCATGGTCAGTGTCAGCTACACAAACACCTAGAAAAATTTGTTTTCTCATACAAGTAAAACCTTTAAAGGTAAGTCATACTCCTGCCATTCATTAAGAGATTCCAGTTTTTAACCCACAGTCTCCCATCTTGAGTCTTGACAGACACCCATTCAGCAATGGGAAAGGAAGTTTTTATAGGCAGGCTTGGCAGTAGGAGATGTTGAATCTACCCCTTTCCCATCAGCCAGGAGTCAGTCACATGAGATACATGGACCATGTAATTATCCAGAGAGAGTTCTTGACTCTCCAAGTTTGTCCTTCCTATGAGCTTAGATGAAGGGGCCTGAGTCTGTTGAGAACCTATCTGATAGGTTTCATAGATGGGTAATGGTGTAGTCATTGCTCTAATACAATTGAGGCAGTCATTGCTTGGGTCAGGTGACAGGCCTAGGACCACATTTGACTTGAAGGCTTAAAAATAGGTTGAAAGAGCTTAGGATAAGAAGAAAAATAAAGTCAGTTTTGTGTCAGTGGATATTTCATTCTCCTTTAGACATTTATTGGCCCTGAATGAAGAAACACGTATACATACCCTTCCATTCCTCCCTCCCTCCCCCCCACTTCTGTCTGCCCCTTCTCTCTCTCTCCTCTCCCTCTCTCTTACGCACATGCACACACACACACACACACACACACACACACACACACACACACACACACACACACAAAAAAAAAACCCACAAACAGAGGCTTTCCTGAATGTTACCTAATCCATCAGGGAAAGAAAATGATAAGCCCTAATGTCTTCCTTCCCATTTTCCCATTGTTGCTTTCAAAGAGCATGGCGTATTTCCAGTTACTTGCTCTATTTTAAAGTTAGTGATCTTCATCACTAAATGATCATATGTTTAGAGATTTGCCTATGTTGGGTTTTATAGCAGACTCATTCTACCATTTTATTGTTTTTTTATTTACATTGTTTTCTTATTTCAAAATTATATTTAAGTCACTCCCTCAGCAATGTCACATGTGACAAAGCCACAAGCTCTTCATGTAGGTCAATGCTATTTTGGCAGAACTGGAGCCACACAGATCCCTGGTGCATGGGATCCACTCACTATGTGACACACTTGTTGTATGTTGTCATGAATTTCACACACTAATATGTTGAACGGAAAACTATTTTCAGCAAGTCTAAAGAAAGTATACAGATTTTAACTATTTAAATCAACTGATTTTATGTACATCAAAGCTCATGGTGACTTTTTTTTTTTATTTCAAATAAAATATGGCAGTTCCTTAGGCCTGGTGTTACCAGTTAATAAGGTTATAACACACCTTGAATTCCTTTAATACCCCCATTCTGGCAGAAAATGTGTCTGCCAGTTGTTACTGGTGGCCAGTGTCTAGGCCAGGTTTCTCCAAGTGTGAGCATATTATCCAATTGAAAAGAAGGACTTATGCAGATTGTAAAAGTAGGAAGGAAATTTTCCTTAAAAATAAAACAAAGCCGGGCATTGGTGGTGTATGACTTTAGTCCCAGTACTAGGGAAGTAGAGGCAGGCAGATCTCTGTGAGTTCGAGGCCAGCCTAGTCTACAGAGCTAGTTCCAGGACAAGCTCCAAAGCAATATAGAGAAATCCTGCCTCAAAACAACAACAACAACAACAACAAATCAAATAGGTAGCACAGATCAGAAAGAGATGCATTGCTAAAGGACAGCAGGACACATGGGTGAGAAATAACTCCACAGCCCTGGTTACTGCATGGGGTTTTCTGTATGAAGTCTAGCAGAAAGAGGGGCTGGGTTCTAATAGAGTATTTGATAGTTTATATTTTGATCAAAAGGTTATATGATATTTTCACTTCCAGATATACATATCCCCATGCATGATTATGATTTTTATTACATGTATACCTATACACACAGGCATGAAATGGTAAAAATCGGAGTTTCTCTAAAAGTTCAAATGATACAATTTGCCTTACTGTGTCTGAAACCCAAACCAATTCAAACCAGACTGTTTCAAACCTTTCTGTTTTTAAGCCTGGGTACATTAGGAGTATATTTGAATAGAAATTGTCTAAATTTAATTGTTGTTAGGGGTGACAAAACTTATACTGTTGCTTAGAGATCAGTGTATTCATAGTATATGGAGGCCAATGGATGCTGGCGCTGAGTGCATTTTTCAGGAGTGAGGGGTGTGTGTGTGTGTGTGTGTGTGTGTGTGTGTGTGTGTGTGTGTGTTACATACAGGTGTAGGCAAAGGAGATAAGAATCCAGGTGTATTAGAAGAGGGGGATGTGCACAGTCAAGGAGAGGACCAGAGCTTGCCTGCCTCACCAACAAAGCCCTTGTATCACTTCATAACCCTCACTGCAGTGTTTTCAGATGTCTTGTCCTTTCTCAACCTCCCCCAGCTGTAACTGTGAGTTTGTAGGTTATGACTTTTGTTTAGTTTGGTTTTTGTTTGCTTGCTTGCTTCCTTACTTTAGAAATAGAACCTCATGTAAACCAGGCTTGTTCTGAAATCACGATACAACCATGGATGATTTTGAATTTCTGATCTTCCTGCTCTTACCTCCCTAGCTCTGGGATTAGAGGTATGTGAGACCAAGTCTAGTTTATGTAGCTCTGGGTATGGAATCTAGTTCTTCAAGGATGCATGGATGCTAAGCAAGCCGTCTACCAATTGAGCTACATCTCTAATCTATCTTAAAGTTTAGGGGTGTGGACGGAGCAATTTGCATTACTGAGGATCAATCTCAGGACCCTCTATGTATGTGTTAGACAGTCTCTATTCAGCTATATCTCTAACCCCCACCATCACAATAATTTCAGCTTTATCAGGTGAGTGACAGTATTTATGTTGGCTATCAGTTGATTCCTAGTAATTAGGACATAGTCTGGCCTACAAAATGCTACCAATTAAAACTTTTTGGTAGGTTACAGACACCAACAGATTTTTATTTGGCCTTAACTGTTAGTAAGATGTAATTATAATGTTTAGTTCTTGATCTTCAAGTACTTTACAGTCTAGATGGAAAAATATAGGAGTATGTGAGAAATGCCAAAAGCAACACTATCATCAGCTAATAATATGTAGCCCTCATTGTAAACTAGTTTCCAGTCCAAAGGGGGGGGGACCATTATGTTTCACTCTTTTCATTATCATTTGCCATCTAACTATAATTGACATCTAAATTTAAAATAATGAACTCCAGATCAATAGTGTAGTTAGTCTGAGAGCACATAGCTAGGATACAAACTAGGTAAAACCAATTACAGCATAGTGAGTGCTGGGGGTAGAACATGCTGAAATTTCACTGAGAGGTCTTGGAGATGACTTCTGGCCTCCAGTGAACTATAATGTAAGTAGAAAAAGTGACCCATGAGCTGCAATCTGAAAGATGCATGCAGAAGCTATTCCATCTTCAAGGAGAACATTTATGAGCAGATGAAAGTAGGACGCCAAAGACCTATTTTAGGTACAGTGGATAATAGGTACAGTGAACAAACTTTCTTGACCTAAATGACGAATCCATCATCTAGTCAATCATCAGTTGCTGAGAAAAGTGCCATGACTGTGGAGAACTGTGAATACCAGATTTGGATATTTGGGTCAAGTCAACACAAAGTAAACATTTTCTCCCATTACGTATCATTTGTATATAAGTAGTACCTCAGTATGTTCTGGCTAAAAACTATCTGGTAAGTACACACGTTTTCAAGCTGTTCCTGTAACTATTTGGAGAGTCTTCTCTACAAGCCAAAGTAAAATTTTTACTTTTTAAGACATGACTGTTGGCTGAGCTACCATTCCCCATTCTGGGTACTCACTCTGTCTAGCTGTGGTTGGCTTTTCCTTCTTAGTCTCCAAATGGCTGTATTCTTCTGTCATTCTCACCTTTGGGTTAATCTGGAGAAATGTATTTCTTTCATTGTCCTTAGCTTACTCCAGTAAACTCTTTCAATAAGATCTTCACCTTAAAGCTCTTCAAAGAAGATATAATTTTCTTGGACACTAAGAGAAAACAAGGTGGAAAGTTAGACTTAGCATCTCTCCCTCTTATCCCCAATCATCAGCTTCATTCTCTAACAGTTAGACCGAATCCCATTACTTTCCCTTAACAATGACATGAAAAACTCAAGCCTAAAGGTTTTGTTGGTTCTACTTACAATGAAGCTTTAGAAGGAAAAGTAATAAATTAAGGTATGATCACAAATGTGTTTGAGGATTATTCAGTCTTTATATGGTAGACTCAAGATTGACCTCATTTTTTTTTCCATCAGTAGTAGAACATTAGATAGTAATGGTTCATAAGCTGACATTACTTTTTGGAGAAGTATATTGGTATACTTGAGAAATCGTACCAATGCTCTACCTACACACCTTGATGTACTACCACAATTATTTTTTAAAATACTGAAATTCCCACATCATATTTAACAAGAAATGTCTTAACTCTTCTTTTTGCAAATAACTTTCCTTACCTTTTTTGCCCTCCTGTTATTTTTTCATAAAATACAATTACATAATTTCCCCATCCATTTGCTCTTTCAGAGTACTACCCCATATATATCTCCCTTGTCCCCTCTTCAAATCATAACCTCTGTTTTCCTTCATTGTTGTTGTTAATTTATAAATAAATAGGACCTACTCAGTCCTTTTAGTTTTATTTGTATGTATATGATTTAGGGGGCTGACCACTTGTACTTGAAAATCAGTTAGAGGCCTCATCCCTGGAACTCTCAGCAATCCATGGTTGCCTGAAGTTCTTGCCTATGGAGTCCTGAGTGATTTATGCCTTCCACAACAGCATGTCTGTTGGTTCTTCAGGTCTCATTAATCAACCATATTATTGAGGTATCCTGGTGGATCTTTCCTGCCATTTTTAGGAGACACAATCTCAAGCAGCTTTCCTGGTCCTCTGGATCTTACACTCTCCCCCCTTTCCATAATGTTCCCTGAGCTTTAGGTACACAATAGTTGTGTTGTCAACGTATCAACTAGGGCTGGTAACCCTATAACCACCTTGTGCAGTTTTCTGAAATGGTTTCCTTCTGCAACAAACAAGTTTCTTTGATGAGGGGTGAGAGCATAAGAAAAGGTATTTAGAATGAATTTAGGGATACTACTGTTTAATGAAGAGATAGTAATAGATTCTCTTCTACAAACCATACCTCACTAGCTCTGAGTGGTTGCCTAGATGTCCAGTTTCAGGCATGATTTTTTTTTCTCCTGTTGAGCAGGCCTAAAGGTCACCACCAAGATATGAGTGATATGAGTGCCACTATTTTAGCCTTAGGGTTATCTCTCCCCACCATGTTAATATGCCTGGTGTGAACACAAGACTCCCTGCCCCAGTATTGGAGGCAAGTCCATTTTTCCCTCCATTTTTTTTAGCTTCAGAATTTTATACACATATAAAATGTGTTTTGAACAAATTCACCCTCATCCCTTATCCCACCATTTCTCCTCCAAACTTTGAGAGTTCTGTTGTTTGAATGAGTTCACTTAGTGCTGTTTTTATGTCAGTGAATTTAGAAGCACGTACTGAAACATAGGTAGACTTTCATGCCCTACATCCCTGAAGAAAAATGTGTCTTCATCTCCCAGCAGTCATCAACTGCAAATAGCTCCTCAGTTAGGAATGGAACTTCATGACTTCCACCTCACTACCCCATTCTTGGATTTTGTCCAGATTGCTTTTGTGCAAGTCTTATGCACACTTCACGATACTGTGAGGTCATGTGTACAGTTCTGAAAAAAATATTGTTTATTTGTAGTCATCTACCATCTCTGGCTTCTAGAATCTTTTTGCCTGCTTTTCTACAATGATCCCTGAGGTGAAAAGAGTGTTGTATAGATAGCTCATTTACAGGTAGGCATTCTGCAATCTCTTATTCCCTTCACATTGATCTTTATACTCATTGCCATCTATTGAAAAAAGAAACATCTCTGATGTGGGTTGAGACATACACTAATATATGTAATATTATGCCTGCTTAGCAAAATAATAGACCCTAGGGCCTAATACCACTTTATCCACAAGTTCTTTGACCAGCAATGGTGCCAGGCATGGATTCCATATTATGGAAGCTTGTAATCTAATCAGGAAATGTTGCTAATTACCAAAACCTTCATATGACTATTGTACTAATAGGTGTGTCTTTCCAGGCCAGTCATTGCTGTAGCTCATAGGATTCACTGACTGATCAGACTGATTATTTTTCTCCTCTGATAGACTTCATGGCACCTTCCATCAGTATTAATACCAGCCAGTAAGAATTAAGCTTCCAAATCAGTATCACTTTTGTTCACACCTTATGAATAATGTATTTGGCCCCTTCTGCAATAGGGTCTTACCATCAAATTCAGTCCAGAGGGTAACCAAGATTAATGGCAATAGGATATAATGTTCACATAGAGTTCTATGTGAACCCACTAACAAATCCCAAAAGAAGAAACCTAATGCTAGCATGGGGTTTTTGTTTAATAGCTTATGGTGTGTAGAAGGGGTACTGTTCCTTATTATAGAGTAACACCACTAAAACTCTTCTCATATATATATATATATGTATGTATGTATGTATGTATGTATGTATGTATATGAGTTTTACGAAGTGTCTCTAGTAGTAGGACTCCAGTTGGCTTTTCCAAGGTCTTCAGTGTTAGCTATCAATCCCCATGTTTTCCCTGCTACCCTACCCCAGAATCTAGCACTGTAAGGAGTGAGCACGTGTTATTTAAGCCAGTAGTCTGGGAAAGATGAAGCAGAGTGGCACAACCAGCCACAGGATTAGGAAATCTGACCATAATTTCTAGAAATTATGCTAGAATTTACTCTAAAATATCAGAAAATTTGAATAATGTTACTTTGAAAGTAGAAAACAGCACATTTTAAAGTTAATCCTTAGTATGTTTCTCAAGGTCTTATAAACTAATGTTTTAAAGTACTCTTTATTTCTAGTGCTAGGACTGAACACAAGGCCTTACACTTTTGAGGACAGGCATTCTACCACTGAGATATATCTACAACCTCTAGTGTTTAGTACACTTTTCTCAGTTTATTTGGAAAAATACTATCCTCATCATACAAATACTTCTACATACTCGTTTCCTATAAAGTATCACCCAACTGGTATCTACAACCAGACTTGTATTTGAAAATAAAAATTAGTGAAGTTTTTATATTCTGCATGACCAGCCTGCTCCACTCTTTAACTTTCTGTTAATTTTTGGTGTGACACAAGTTTCCTGAATGTTCTATATTTTGAAATGAGTACAAAAGTGGAATTTTAGAGGATGGATCTAAAAGAATGCCAAATGTCTTAAAATAATATTTGTAAAAAAGAACTTTAGAATAACTCAAAGTACCTATATATGCACACTTAGATAATAAATGTAAAATTAGGTAATATACTTGCAAGATTCCCATATTCAAGTTATATAAGAGTGATACATGCTGGGGTTAAGTCGTGATTAAAGAATTGAAGAGTAAAGATGATACTTTGTTATCCCAGCATCCATAAGGCAAGAGCTTGTGAAACAGTTCTCCCAAAAGACTATGTGGTTTTATTTACCAGCCATCTATTCAGAGAGCTCACTAACTCCTAATAATCTATGATTAATACTCCCCTGTCGTGGGACTCTCTCATGTCAAGAATCCTTATAGGCTATGATCCAAACTGTATATATCTTACCAGGACCTATATCCTTCATTATTGTCTGCAACCCAACTATCAAGGTAGTATGGTATGGCACATGGTAAACTCTCCTCCATTTTCCCTGACTAGTTGGAAGGTGCTGTTCTCTTTGTTATCATGATATAATAGAACAGTTCGGTCAGGAAAAGAAGATAAAAACCACCAAGTCTTAGAAGAAAATATTGGGGAATATCTAAACCATCTTGGGTTGGGTTCCCACAAAATTAATCTTAAGAAGTACAGTATATACTTGGTGGTGGTACCAGAAGCACAGATGAGGCTTGAAGAAATGGAACAGAGAAGAAGAGATTTCTGATGGACTGTTTCAGCAAGCTGAAGAGATCTGAAGAAGCATTCAGCTAAGAAAGATGTAGCATAGATTCAGAAGTATATTCTGAGGGAGTGAGAAAAATGTAGTCTTACCCCCTGGTTCCTTTGGGATCAATAATCAGACATTTAACCGTTGACACTCCTGGTCTATCCAGGGTAGCACTTGCAATCAGTCTGAGAAAGCTTGTGTACTAGAACACTCTGTAGCAATCTTGAGAGCAGTCCAGTAGGATTTGGAGTAGAGAGACACAGTCTGCCATGAGGCTTAGCCGGCCAAGGCTGGTTCTATTCTGTCCACTCAAGTTCTAAAGAGATCTCAGTAGGAAGGAGCATGAGAAAGTGAAGCAGATTAACACTAGCTTTAGACCTTTGCTGCTATCATTCTCCTACTAGGATTATATAAAAATAGTAAAAAGAAAAAAAGAAAGAAAGAAATTGTCTTAGTAAGGATTTCTATTACTATGAGGAGACAGCATGACTATGGCAACTCCAAAAAAAGAAAAAATATTAATGGGGGTTTCTTACAGTTTCAGAAGTATAGTACACAGAGAGAGAGAGAGAGAGAGAGAGAGAGAGAGAGAGAGAGAGAGAGAGAGAGAGAGAGAGGAGAGAAGAGGAGAGAGAGAGAGAGAGAGAGAGAGAGAGAGAGAGAGAGAGAGAGAGAGAGAGAGAGAGAGCTCCACAGAACCCTACCTCACTCTCTCACTCCTGGCAGGGCAGTTCACTGAACCATCAATCCAAAGCCAAGGTCCCCAGCAAAATAGCACAGGCATGCACAGGGGCGGCAAAAGCTCATCATAAGCATCCTTGAAATTCAAGGCAAACCATCACAGCTTATCATCATGGTGGGACATAGCAGATTTGGTGCTGGAGAAGGAATGGAGAGTCTTACATCTTGATCCACAGGCAACAGAAAGTGCACTGAGTGCCATACTGAGTCTGATCAAAGGAGCCCTCCAAGTCCACCCCCACAATCACACACTTCCTTCAACAAGGCCATACCCACTCTAACAAAGTCACACCTCCTAATAGTGCCTCTCCTTTTGGGGGTCATTTTTTTTTCAAACCACCACAATTGGATTCAGTATACAGTAAAAGAGGCCAGAGTAAAACAACTGTGCTCAAATCCATAGAATAAATAACTCTGAAGCAATTCATATGGTAGAAATTTTTTAGAAAAAAGAAAGCAAGCACATGAGAAAATAGAAGCCCACCAGTCTATCAATTTCTATTCTTTGATCACTTGGATAGGTTTTGCGAGCTCTTCTCAATGTGAGAAACAAATCCATAGTCACAAAAAGATGACCAACTCTTTGAAGGTCACATAGAATTAACAATCCCTACAAAGAGAGCCTATATTCCCACCCACCCCCTCTCTTGGCGGGGGGGGGGGGTTCAAAACCAAGTTTCCCTGTGTCAAAGTTCTGGCTGTCCTAGACCTCTCTTAGTAGATCAGGCTGGCTTTGAACTCACAGAGATTTACCTGCTTCTCAAGTGCTGGGCTTAAAGGTATGCACCTCCATCTCCTGTCCTATATTCTTATTGTAGTCCCCAAATGCCCTTTTACATCATTTTGTCAGGAGAGATAAGTTGGGATCCAAGAGGGTGGGCTGTAAGTTAATCTTAGAA
Organism: Cricetiscus sungorus; assembly: GCA_030556225.1. Lineage (NCBI taxonomy): Eukaryota > Metazoa > Chordata > Mammalia > Rodentia > Cricetidae > Cricetiscus > Cricetiscus sungorus. The sequence goes on from JANBXA010000372.1 coordinate 76,769,981, forward strand.
AATCTTAGAAAAATCTTTGCTTATGAACAGCATCTCCACTTGCCTTTTAAGTGTCTGATAGAAACAACAGAAGAACAGCTTTAACACATTTGTGAATATGGACACAGATTCTATTGACTTAATTTTTCATTTAAATAAAACAACTGATAACTGCTGACCCACTGCTAGACTGTGACTACTGAGCTTCACTATAAAAGCCTTGATCATGCTACTAGGGATAGGATCCTCTCAGCACAATAATCACAGCAGCCTTTTATTATCTAATCACTATCTAAGTGTAAATAAATTCCTTCTATTCTCTCACATTTGTAGATGAAGTTATTTATTAATTGGCAAGCAGATTTTATGCCTTTGTAGTTTATAACGTGAAGTTCTGAAATGTGTTGCAGTGGTCAGCTTTCAGTGAATGGAACAGATACCAGAGGTGATCAACTTAGTAAGAGAAGAGGGTTTGTTTTCAGTAGTCCCTGGCCAGTTGGCATCATTGCTTTTGTACCTTAAGTGAGGCAATCTATCATTTGTGGAGTATGTGGTAGAGGAAGGCTGTTCAGTAGTTTGAAAAGTGAGAAAGGGAAATGTCAGGGTCTCATAATTCCCTTTTAGAGTATAATCCCAAAGACCTGAAACCTCACCTCCCTCCCTAGAAGTATTTATCAGCAATGTCAAGATGGTGACCAGGCCATTTACAGTCTCAATCTGAGCCATAGCATATGTCTCTTTTGCAGTATGACTAAGTCAAGGAAATCAGAAACTCAAATAGCATTTTTGTTTTCTTTTGAAAACACTTTAAAAACCTACCCTTTTAGTGATTTTAAAAATAGTTAACTTCCTTATCTTTGAATATTGCATCTGCCTTTTCAACTATCTCAGTGTCAAAGTAATAGAAGAAATATGTTAAACATGTGAAAACTTACTTTTCTTGTCATTCTTCCTAATCATCACATAATTTCTTTAGTGTTTATATTTAGGTGCTATAAGTAATACAAAGTATTTGAGAGGATAGTCACAGATTATATATACAAGGATTTTCAATCTTTTGATTTTGGTATTTGAACTGGTCTAGGAACGAAAACATCTTTTGGAAATACAAGGAGCAATAGTAGATAATACCCTGTTGTTGACTGTAGCTGCCATCCCATACAAGAGATTCTTAAAGTCAATGTCCTACTCCACAGAATTCCAACTCTATTCACATTGAGAGCCTTGGCTTGATCTCATGCCTGAGGCCTGGCCAGGTTTGCTTTTCAAGAATGTCAATAAGGCCTGCCATATGATACCTTGCAAGGTGGAGAGAATTAAGGTCAGAAAAAAGAAGGTCAAGGATGCTGAAACAACCAAATCAGAGACAAACAAAAATAGCAGCAGATTTTCCTTTGTTTACATTGCCAAAGGGGAAAAATTAACTTGATGGAAAGGGTAATTAAGCATTTCTTTTCCATTGTGGTCCTTCTCAGCTTTCTATCCAGCTGTTCTGTTCTGCATTGTGATGGGTCTTAGTCCAGATGCTCAGTTAAAGGAAGGAGAGTGTGACCCTGGTGCCATGTTATAGCACTTGGTACTATTGACCCTTAGTTATTAGTAACAAAGGTAGATGAAGGCAGCACTAAAATGCTCATAGAGAGATATTGTCTGAACAATAATTTGGTTAAATTCATAGTGTTGTAAAGTAACTTCAAAAAATTATGTAGGTCAACACACTCCATTTCTATCTTCAGAAACTGATAGTTTTATAAGGTGAATGGATTTTCATAGAGCTATTAAATTTGTAATTCAAAGTCTAGAATTATAGCCTTCTGTTAGTATTTATGAACCATAATGATTCATTTTCTAACTTGCTTGAGTTTTCAATAACAACTTACAGAACAATTTCTGTTCCAGTGAAGGCATGCTCAAGCTATTTTAAATAAGTTCCCTGGTGTTTGGAATGTGCGTCCTGGTAGGAACTGAATTAGTTGTGTATGACAGTAGTTTTCTAACACGCCTCAAAGGCTATTAGAGCCTGAATTCCAAATCTCTAGGAATTATTGGCCACCTCTTAATGGGAGTTAACGAGAGCATAATGAAGACAAATGACCAGCCATAGCTCATTTGGGCCTCCAGATACCCAGAACCATGTCCTGTCTGAGAATCTGGATGTATTTCAGGTAAATATAGTTCTTCCTTGCGTATCCAGCCTCACTGTGACCAGCCATTGCCAGTGCCTCCATGGCTGATTGCTGAAGGGATGGATAAGGTTATGTGTATCCTTCCTACATGAATAAGTAACTGTTTGCATATCTTTGAAAACACAAACAGCCCCACAGGTTCTAGTTCACTATAGACAAGCAGCCTGTCGAAATGAAGAACAAATTACCTTCTTCCTAATTGCTCCATTTAATAATAAAAGGAAATTCCAATGAGTTGGCAAGGCTAAATGTTTGGCTTGGTCAAATCAACTCAGTGTCGAATAATCAAAGCAAAAACAAAACAAACAGGTAATTTTGTCCATGTTACTTTTGCATCAAGTCCTAGTTCTCCTGTGTAGATATTTACTCATTTCTTATATCCATCATTTATTTTGTACAAACCTATTGAAGTTTCTACACCCAAATGGCAGCCTGCCATCAGTTTAATGGTAGTTCAGGGCTCCTAATCTTACTAGAAGCAGTTTGTAGACTTCCTGCCTTTTGTCTTCAGAGACAGTTAATCATCTGATGTCTTATACTAAAGTTCTAGGAAGGAAAAGTGCAGGTACCAAGGGATAGTTGCATAACACACATTGTTATTAACTGTTGTCACTATGTAATACAGATGGATTCTTTAACAGATTTCCAAAGCTGTTTACATTCTTAGCTGTGGTTCACCTCTGTGGCCAGAATTTTTTTCTTTTTTAATGATGTGAAAATAGCTTTTAGTGTGATGCCTTGCAAGGTTATCTTGGCCCAAAATTTTTTTTTCCCCAACTAGGTTATCTTCTGCATTTACTAGATACGTATCTCAGGTTTTTCTTTAGTTTCTTAAAAAATATAGTCTTGAAAATCTTTTATAAAGCCATAATATTATTAAACATTAGAAAATGATGAATGTCTGTAGCTAGTTTTAATCCTTCTGGTGTCATGCATCTACATGGGAATAGAAATTCTCTCCTTCCAAAAGATGAACATATATCTGTCCTTTAGTGTCTCATTCTGTGAAGGTGTACGGGTTCATAGTGTAGATCCAGGGAACATTTCCTGAGAGGGGTCGTGTCAAAAGCAATTATTTATATGGATTTATAATTCAGATAACTTTAGGTAAATTCAAAGCTAAAAATGTATGAAAATTCATTTGTTGTCACAGCTTAACCCCACCCCCGTTGATTCCACATAGCAATATGCAATTGTATTAAATGGCTACTTCTTAATTTTTCTCTTTTATGGGATTTAACATTTCACTTTAATCAATTTTATAAATTTAAATATTTAAATATTCTTTTAAATCTTTTTCAACTTTTTAAATAAGGTTTTTGAAAAAAAATCCATGAAAGTACTTTTTAAAATTCCTATTAATCTGAAAAGCACATCTATGTTTATAGCTTTGGATTAAATATTTGATTTAATATTTTCATTTGAAAAAAATCTTAAATATGACATTGACCTTATATATTTTGGAAGTCAGAATTTCTATATAATTTTAATTCCAGTTTCTGCTATTTACAAAAAAAATCGAATGAATCTAAGATTTGAGTGATAACTATTTTTAACATTACTAAATGGTAAGTTTTAGAATTAGTAAAAAATATGTAACTTCAAGATGCCAGCTGAGCTCAGTGTATACCAGTCCATTTTCCAAGGTGATTCAGGAACTTGCAGAGGCATAATAAGCTCTCTAGTTACCATATACAGTGCCTCCTAGCCTGGTTAGATGACTCTAGTTACCATATGCAATGCTTCCTAGCCTATTTGTATGGCTAGTGTAGATTTTCATAAATGAAGGAGCTTCTAAACAAAAATGTATTTCTTGTAGTTCTGGAGCTTGCAAAGTCTAAGATAAAGGGGTTGATTGATTCACTACCTGCTGGTGTCCACTCTTTAGTCTATAGATAGAGTGTTTATACTATGTCATCACATGTTGGGAGAGATGCATCTCTCAGTCCTCTTTTGTAAAGGCACCTGCTCACCATCATGGGCCAGTTTCCTGAGCCAGGCCTTCTCTCCATCTCTTATGAGTTTGGGGGTAGGGATACAACATAAAGGTCTCAACAACTAGATATATTTTTCTCTTTATTGTTATGAAGGATATACATATAAAACATGTCTCCCATTGTCCACCCAAGCAGAAACGCTGCACTATCACTTAAAACCCATAAGAATGATGCAATATAACCCGTCATTTAAGACAAACAGGATCAAGCCCAATGTAGCTAGTTTGTGAGGCTGAAAATTTTAAAAGAGAGACTCTCATAGAGTCAGTCTTTCATCATTGTGTGGCTCTTTGTGAATGATGTCCTGGGCTTAGAGGTCTTATCCTGCTTTATGGAGATAAGTTGCACATCTGAAACAGAGCACACTTAATAATGGGTCATATTAATACAAAACCCTTATTATATATATATATATATATACATATATATATATATACTCAGATAACATATATCTAAGTTGTATTTTCTTTTATATATTTCATACCCAGAATTAGAATATGCCTAAGGATTTATAATGTGCTGTACTTTATTTGGTAGCAATAAATATTAAGCAATTAATGCTTGGTTTTACCCTGGGGCCACTAACATACTGTGTAGATTATGTGAGACAGTGTAGATTTTGTAAGCTCAGAAGTTGCTTCAGTAATTTTAAATCAATGCATTAAATGGGTTAAAATTCAAGTAAAACATAATGTGCTTAACAATGCAAAACCAAGAAAGCATGGCTGTGTCTCAACACAAAATTTATTTAGGGACTTAATATTTCACAGACTTTTTAAAGTATCATAACATAGCATTATCTTGTTTTCAACCAAAGAAATCATCCGCAGCCCCAAGGTCATACAAAAATGGGTGATAGTCTGTTTTGGCCCTGAGAGTACAGTTTTATAACCTTTGACTTAAGAGAAGATATAATATAGTTATAGCTTTGAGTAGTAATACATGTCTGTGATCATAACATCAGTGAGGCTGAGGCAGGAAGATTGACAATTCAGACCTGCCTGGACTACATAGCTAAAGCCTGTTTCCAAACAAAAAATAAGCCAGACAGTGGTGGTGCACACTTTTCATCCAAACACTCAGGAGGCAAAAGCAGGAAGGAGATCTCTATGAGTTGGAGGCCAGCCTGGTCTATAGAGAAAGTTCTAGGACAGCCAGGGCTATACAGAGAAACCCTGTCTTGAAAAACAAGACAAAACAAGAAATAAAATGGAAAAGAAAATCATTCTCAGCCCCACTTTTATAAATTCTTTTTGGCTTTGGGACAGTCAAAGCTGGCCTGCAACTCACTCACAGCTCCTTCCTCTTTCCCCAGCTTCCACAGGGCCAGATTTTCAGGCCTTAACCATCACACCTGGCTTATAAAGTCCTCCATGGAAGCTGTGAACTGAACCATGCTAGACAGCAGAGTGTGGGTTCCTGGTAGAGGTGATAAGATGAAAAATTCTTTGCTTTAGTAGGCACCCCTAAAATCCTCATGAGTACATCAAAGAGACTAAGGACTTCAATGAACACTAAAGACACAGATAGGCTGTAAATGAGTTTCAGATAGCCAATGCATTTGTTTTCCATGGACCACAACACCAAAAGCACTCAGCAGTGCAGAGTTGCAGAGGGATATGAGTGTCTCACAAGGCAGGGCTGGAAAGTGCTAATGGATCCCCACATCAGTCTCCTCTCAACTCTAACCTGCACTTTGCTCATATGCTTCCTTCATGGTGATTCACTCACTGTTAAATGTGGTGAATAAAATGAGAATAACACATACATGAACACATACACATGCTCTCAGCGTGCGCACACACACACATACACACACACACACACACACACACACACACACACACACATATACAAGAGTGTACTATAAATATTTCAGGGTAACAAAAGATTGTAAAGTCTAGTGATTAATTTTTCAAATGCTTTTCATATACTTTATATGAATCATTCTATTACAAGCTTATGAACTCAGAATAAGACATCATGCAGGACATTCCTTAGCTGTGTATGGAAGTACCCCTGTAATCTCGGTCCTCAGGAGGTAGAGGCAGGGGATCTCAGGTTCCATAACAAAAATTGAACTAAAAGACACCAACAATGAATAAATAAACTAATAGAGATTAGGAGGTAATATTTGGTACAATATGTAGTTACTATTCTGTATAAATTGACATAATTTAAATACACATGAATCTCAGACAGTCAGTCTTAAAATGTCAATGTTGGGGGAAAATGAGAATTGTGTAAAATTACTCACCAAGCTACAACATTTCCTATAAACTGGGAAAACTAAAACACTTTCTTAGGCTGACACAAACACTTGCTTTAACCGATGTCTATTCTTGGTGTTAATGTAGAAAAACATTATATTTGAAGGGTTTCTCTCCAATCTCTTCAATGTCAGCTCCAACATTAAGAAGTGTATTTTAATGGGAGTTGGTTTTACCATTTTGATATGCATGAGATAACAGTTTGGAGAAATGTGCCTATGCCCAATTTTGCTTCCAATTTTTGACTTTTAAACTTATTGTCAGAAAGAACTGGGAAGCACTGAAGATGATTAAGCATTTGCCTTGGGGAATTATTTGCAGTTAATTAAAGCTGCGCACTCTGGTGTATACTTGATTCACTGGTTATTAAAGATGAATCATATGATAACTACCTAGGCTTCTCACTTGTCCATCAAATGTTGCTTGTGGCAGGATGAAGAAACATACTTTCTTATAATAATCGAGAAACATGTTTGAAGCTATCTTCCAGTTTTGAGAAGCAGGGGAGGATGGAAGAGAGGGAGAGAGGGAAGGGAAGCAAACAAACAAAATTGTATTTAAGATTCTATATGACTTTGCTGTCAAGGCCTTGGAACTCAGCTTAAAGGTACAAACCCAGAAAAATTTATAGGAATTAAGGCACAGATTTCTCCCTAACTGAATATTGACAAGATCAGCTAGTAATACTAAGGTATCTTGAATTTTGTCCCTTTGGCTATGCAAGAAAAGTATACTAGATTGCAAGCTTCATGAAGGCAGAAATCTATTCCTTGTTGTATCCCTAATGCTAGACCAGCTTCTGCCATACTGTCAACCAGCATCTGCCATATTGTTAGCATTCAACAAATATTTGTAAAATGAATGAATGCTGCTGGCTGCTCGCCTATCTATAGATCTGTAGGCTCTTTATAATGTCATTATTTTTTTAAATCTTACAATGAGGGTTCAACATTTAGCACTCTAGAATGATGGGAATTCTTTACTACAGAATACATTGAGCTATGTTATTTGTTCTATAGTATAATTTGTAACAATAAAACTGAGCATGTAGGGGCTGGCAAGAAGGTCCATCAAGAAAAGGTGCTTGTCACCAAGCCTGATGACCTGAGTTCAGTTCCTGAGACCCACAGATTAGAAAGAGAAAAACAGTGAATGTGAGTTGTCCATTGATCTCTACATGCATGCTCTAGTGCTCTTCATATGTGTGCATGTACACACACACACACACACACATACACACTAAACAAAATTAATAAACAATATTTTTAAAGTGACTATGTGTTTATTCTGTATTTAAAATGGCACTTAGAGGGAGAGAGTCACTTTTTATAGAACAGAAGTTCTTTATCCTCTCCTTTCTCTTGTCAAATGCTTTGGGACCTTAGAGTGACTTTGCTTGCTGGGGTTTCCCTTTTTCTCATGGCCACCAGGCTATGAGGACAAAATGAGCAGAGGTGGTAAGCTGATTGTGAGTACAATGGAAATATCCTTTCAGGAGTCATCTTCAGAGAGATAGCTCAACTTTATTCCAGAGTGCAGGGAATACATAGGAGGGGACAGCTTCTGAGACATCACCTAATAAGTGTTCATAGCATGCTTTATTTGCATTTGGTGGCACAATCCCATCATACAGATAAGAGCATAATACCTTTTATCATGTGGGTGCCAGGAGGAGAGCAATTGCAGGAAAATTTGTCAGAGAAGATAAGTCATGTATCCAAGGTCAGGCATAGCTTCCAAATAAGGTCAGACAGATAGTAAAAAGCCCCTGTTGGGGGAAGGAAGTTTTCCATTTTGCTTCAAGCTCAGAGAGTTGTCCAAACATGGTGGGCTGCATTCTTAAGCATCAGAGCCTTTTAACAACTTGCTACTAGCTTTCCAAGATTAAATATCTCACTTTTCTGGGTATTTGGGGCTCATGTATGTGAGCAACTAAAATACTAGGAACATTAAGGACATTAAAATTAGATATTCCATTAGTCCTGTCTAGTTTACCTTCCTTTCATGTTCCTTTCCCACAATTCTGAGACTTCAACTAGAGCATGCAGCCCACTTTATGCTGTTTTTTCTGTTACAAAGATACCTCCACTACTTTCTCTGCTTCTGAAGCTTTGTGCAGCTTTTTACGGTAGTATTTTAAGAAGACAGTCTTCCATGGTAAAAATATTGAAGTGTATCTTGGAAATAATAAAGTACACTGTCTTAAATGTAGATCTGCCCTGTTAGTAATAGAAGAGGCTCTCTTTTCCATTTGAAAATGATGACTTAAGGCTCTATTTGTTTGTTAGCAGATTCTGCAAAGGATGACAATACTACAAAAGACAGTGATGTTACCAATCATTCTGTGTGTGACCAAGAACTTCCCAATGGTAAGTTGTGGGGTCTTTTTCAGCTCTTTTTCTATTAAGAAATAATATATATTAAAAGTCCCATTGAGTTTTTCTAGAAGAGTAGATTTCTAATGCTATTTCCTTACACTGGCATCTTTGTGAGAGATTGTTGCCATCCTCAATCTTTGTCACTCATTATCTTTAACCAAATTGGTGCCATGCATGTTGCTTCTTGTTACCTGCCTGGATTCTATAAGGAATAGTTTTGTAACCATTGAAATAAAAATATAATAATGAGAATAAGTGTGAGGCATATGGAGAATAATCCCAGGAGACTAAATCTCTGTATCCATATCCTTGGAATACCAATAAGAGTAAAAAAAGTCTACAGAAATAAAGAAATCTGTAGGAAAATAGAGAGAAAAATGTTTTCCTAATGCAAGCCACTTTCTATGCTTAGAATGTAAGAGTACACATTACATTTATATGCAAAGGTAATGAAAACTCAAATAAGAACAGACACCTCTAAAGCTTCATGCAATTTCTGAAGATTGGTGGCTAAGAAAGACTTGTAAATTATACAAGAAAGACAAAATTCATACAAGTTATATCACCAAAATCCAGCCCCAACTGCCAGGAAAAAACAAAATGGCTGAATTGTTTAGGAACCCATTTCTGCATCTAGTAAAGATATTGTTTATGTTTTAAGTCAAGTAAAAGCTTCTTGGGAATACAAAGATTTAGAAAATATGCCATCCAGGCATGGGACAGATGATGGGACAGACTTGGTAGACTTCCTAAGGGAGGCCTTACCCTCTCTCCATGGAGCAGATAGGAGGTGAGGGGAGTAGAGGGAGTGGAAAGAAAGAAGGGAGGGGGAACTGGGATTGGAATGTAAAAAATAAATTAATAAAAATGAACAAGAACAACAACAACAACAAAAAAAGGTTCTTTTGATCTCCAGATGTTTCATGGGGATAGAAAATAGTGATTCCAGGTAGAAAGTCAAAGATGTTCAAGAAAACTAAGAAGAAGGTAAATTAAATATGTCTTGTTTATTCTCTTGGAAGACAGGAATAGTGTCTTCCTCTATTTAGTCTTTTTCTGATGTCATGGAGAGTAACAGTGCTAATAAATATTTTTATTTTGTAAGTCTCAATGACCCTTGAAAGTGAGAAAATGAAGTGAGTCATGTCTCAGATGATAGCTTAGAGGGCTTCCAGGCCATAGCCCAAAGGAAAAGGATCAGGCAAAGCTCGATGGGCTCCCTGCATAGTGGAAACAGAACCAAGAATCCTGGAAACTAAAGTACACATGTAGAGTTGCAGGTCAGAGTCATAAAAGGAGAGTGTTCCTGCAAATTGAGACCAATTGGAACTTGCATGAAAGGCAGGCAACTGCCCATGTGCAAATAAAAGATCCAGGAAAGATTTGATGCTATTAATTGAGCTTCGATGGTTAGGTTGGAGTTGTTCACTGGGAGGGAGCTTTTAGCCTAGACAATTATAAAAATGTGTAGCTTCTATGTATGCTTTAGGGATTAGCTTAAGTTCTGTATGGTTTTGTTTGTTTTCTATCTTTGGTTTCCTATAATTTTGCTGCTTTTTAAAAATTGGTTAAATGAGAAATCTAGAGAGAAGAAAAGGAAACAGAGGAATGAATTTTTTATTTTGTTTTTTAATCAGTGTTGTACTCATATCCTAGGTGATCCTAGAACTCACTATGTAGCCTAAGCTGACCTTAAATTTGTGGCAAAACTTTTCCCTCAGCTTTCTAATGTTGGTATTATAGGCATTAGCTACCATGCTTGATATGAATTATTAATGGCAAGCTACCACACAAAGATTATGGCAGAGTGTTCAAGATTGGCACATAAGGCTAAATGTCCATAGAGGTAACATCCAAACTTAAAAATTCTGTACTACATTTCTAAGAATATAAATTACCTTTAAGAATGTCCATGAAAATTAGTATTAATTAGGAGGTTAAAACCTGAAGATTACAAGTTCAGTGCCAGACTGAAACAGAGTAAGCCTCTATCTGAACACACACACACACACACACACACACACACACACACACACACGTACAAGAATCACAAATAGAATGAAATCACAATACATTTAAAAAAAGATGTCTTGCATTCCTAATTTCCCCCAAACTCATTATGAACATGACTGTATATTCAATAATTCATATAATAATAAAAAATGTAAGTAACTTTGCAACAAATACACACTGTATCAAATGAGGGGACAGAAATACAAATACAGATGTGTGAGCATACATACATAAAATTAGGTTGTCAAGTACAAGAATCAGAAGAATTTAGTTAAGTTCAATAAAACTGTAAAGACTTAAAAAGGATGGAATTAGGAAAAGAAAAGTTACATTTGTAGAAATAAACATCAAATGAGAACTGGAAAGGTGGCTTTGGAACCTATCAGTCAAAAGGCTCAAAGAAGAAAGAGTCGGTCACTTCATACTGATGAAAATTTGAATCCCTTGTTAAATATTACAGTGATGGTCTTCATGTATCAGATGGTCAGATAAGATATAATACAAATCCAAACCTGTTGTAAATACAGCAGGGAATTCATAGATGTAATATGGTCAGCAATGATAGAACAAATAGACCAAAAATAACATGGGATGTTTTTAGAATGTGATTAACAGTGTAATCCTGCTGTAGGAAGTGACAGGTAAATCAATGAAACAGACTAACGAGTCTCGAGGTGAGGCCAAGTATGTACGCAGGCTGACATTTCCAAGACAGATGACTCAGTAAGTGACCTTAAGACAACTTGTTGGGAAAAAATAAACTGAATCCCAACTTTAATCTTTACAGCAACATAAGCTTCAGAAGAGGTAAAAATGAAAAGTAAACGTAATATAACCAAAGGTTATTCAACACTAAAAAGAATGAGCTGTCAATACATGCAAAAACTGAGAGATAACTTAAATGCACATTATTAAGTGAAAGGAGCCAATCAGGAAAGATTATGGGTCATGTGACTCCAGTTATATGACATTTAAGCAGGAGTATGGAGACGGGTAAAGATTAGTGGCTTCTAGGAGCTGGGTGGGGTTAGAGGGGAATGAATGGGAAGAGACAGGGAATCCCAGGACACTGAAAATGCTCAAATGACACTAAGGTGACATCTGTTACTGTGTATTTAGCCAATCTTGTGAAATGTGTAACACCAAATGAACCTCAGTGTGAGAAAATACTGTGGCAAAACCAGTGTGAGCCCAACATTTGTAGCAAATACACCACTCAGCCTGTGAAAGCAAGCTGTGGATAGGTGAGAAGACTCCCACCGGAGGTATTCGGCATATGGTATGTTTCTGTACCTTCCTTTTACTTTTGCTTTGAACCTAAAGCATCTCTAAAATATAGTTTTAAATGTCTTTGGTTTTTTACACACATAATTGTGTGTATATTATAAAATAAAGACATAATATCAGTGGTTCTCAACCTTCCTGATGCTGTGACCCTTTATACAGTTCCTCATGTTGTGGTAACTCCGACTCATAAAATTATTTTGTTTCTACTTCATAACTGTAATTTTGCTAGTGTTACAAATAATAATGCAAATATCTGTTTTCTGATATTCTTGTGTGACCCTTGTGAAAGAATGGTTTCATCCCCAAAGGGGTCGCAACCCACAGGTTCAGAACCACTGACATATATGGATATGAAAGGTTTGGATGTATGCACATGTCCATATATGTCAGAAAAAGGTGCAATTTACTACATCTGATTATATAAATTTAATGTGAACAGTAAAGACCATGTCAGGTTCTAAGCAATATCTACTGGAAAGCATAATCCCATCTAAATAACTAGTACATAATATTCTTTGAGAAAAAGTAACTTACATATCAGTAAGAAAAGCAAATTATCAAAAATAAGAAAAAAATAATAGCCCAAGAGAAAAATGAGCAAAAGACTCGGTTACTCAACTGTAGTTAATAAGAAGTGAAATAGTCATAAATGAAAAGGCACCCTTATCTCTACTTTTCTAAAAGAGCGGAACATAAAACAGGAATATCTTACCTTCTCTTTTTGAATAGTTGAAAATATACGAAGTTGGTGGAAACTGCTTTTTGAACACATTCACTCACTATTAGTAGAAGACAAAGGCCACTAATAATTTTGATATAACCTATTTAAAATATATTGAGATATTCATAAGGTATCTATCTATTACAATCTGTCATTTAATAGTACACACAAAAACTTTAAAAACACCCCAGAATTAATCTATCACCTAGAATATTACACATCTTTTCAAAATACAGTTATTGAAAAAGTGGATAATTTTAGAAAAATATGAAACAAAATGCAAAAAATAAAATATGAATTCATTTTGTTCACAAGATATATTTGCAAACTTATACATATGCACCTACACAGATAAATCAAGGTATGCATATGAGTTGTATATATGTTTATGTGTGTATTTATATACATGAGAAAGTTTGCAATTCACAATAGTAAAAAATGGTCAACTCTTTGTAAAATTATGTATAATTCTTAGTTTTTGCAAGTATTGTATTCACAGTGAAAGTGTATTTGTTGTAACCATAAAACCCATTATTTCACAAATGACTAACATTAAAAGAGTCACTTTTATGGGCCTTAGAGGAGAACCATGGATATTTAGGAAGATAATCAAATTCATGTTAGTATAGTTTTATCTTTTGCTTTTAATCTGGGGCATTTGGACATGGCAAAGACTCGATGCTGAATATTGGCAACAAATTTCAATTTGAAAACATATTCTATCCCTTTAAGATAAATGTGAAAGAAACTAAGTCTTTATTCTTAGAAAAATGTGAGCATCAAATAACCTATACACCAAGCAGCTATATTGTTGTTGCCTTTGTCCCCAAACAGTCTGTTTACACAGTAAGTTTAGGTTTAGCTCCTAGAAATGCTTTATTCCAGACTGATGTCCCCAGACCAATTTTTATGCAAATTAATCAGAGCTGAAGCATTAGCTTGAGCCAAACTTAATTACCAGGGCTTCGAGAAACAATCATGTGATCCATTTCTGAGGAAAAGTGAATGGATTTGTGGATTATCTGTTCTAATGCCCCTCCCATTAGTATGGGTGATTGAGTTCGTTGTATGAAAAATATATACATAAACTGTGAAATCCTTTGTATTCTTTTGTCTCCTCTGCCAGGAGGATTAGGTCAGAAGACTGTGGGGATTCTATGCCACTGAATATAAGAGACAAACAAAGCTGGTCCCAGGGGACCAAAAAAGTAGGAAGAAGTGTGAAGTAGGAGGGCTGAGTGACTGAGAGAAAAAGGGTTGAGAACCCAGCAGCTGCTCCCCCAACACAGGGGCCAGGTGCAGGATACAGATACAGCGCCTGACCTCACATATCTTGTCTTTAGAATGTCAGATCCTGGCGGTCACTGAGTTGAGCAAAAGGTTCATTCTTGAATTTCAAAGCTGGAGACATTATGTCACCTTCAATTTTCACACCACATTTCAGCAGGGAAAATGGAAAAACAACAACAACAAAGTATAGATTTCTGTTCTGGAAATGATTGCCAAAATACACTATGCATTCAGGTGAAATTGGCCAAGAGTAGAGAAAAAGGAAGAGGGCAGGGGGGATATGTTCCCGTCAAAGCACTGAAATGGCTTTTCATTCTGTCTGTGGGGGAAGGTAGCTCTGCTGTTCACCCAGAGCCTCTCATCCCCATTCACACAGACCCAACCTTCTCAGAAGTAAGGAACTCTATAGAACCTTGATCATCCAGGATGAGTTGAAGCCAATGCAGCATGGGGACCCTCAGGAGATGGAATGCCTCTGCTCCAGGAACACCAACTCTTTCAAAAGAAACCCAGACTGCATATAATGACTTAAGGGCACAGCAAGGACCTGGTGTGATGAGTGCATTTAATAGTCTTGTCTCCACGTCAGCAGAGATAGAGAACAGGCTGGTATCTGCCATAGAGACTGGTCGCCATCAGGATATAGAGGAATCTAGGAAATTGTATAGCATCACAGCCATTTATCACCCATAAATGATGCATCTGAGGCCGAGAGAGGTTGAGGTTTGCATAAAACATCTATTTAGCCTTAGTCTGGAAATAAAATTCTTTGAAACAACATGGTCCGTTGAGTGCTGTACAGCATTAGACACTGGCTTTTTTAAAGGATGAAAGAAAGTAAATTGTAGTCCCCCACTGTACAGATTTTGAAAAGTAATAAAGCAGAGGGACAGCTAAACAGACAATTATTGTGGTGCCCCATGCTAGGCTCTGGGAAGGAAGATGGGAATAAAATAACTTTTCTCTCTGTGCAATATGCATAAGCTGCTGAGAAACATACAACTGCATCGCAGTGTGAAAGGAGGGGTAATAGACAAAAAGAAAGGAATTCAGTGAACATGTTTGTACAAAACATTACTCTCACATCAAGAGACAAAAGAGTTCATTGTGGAGCCAAATATGAGTGACCATAGCCCAAGAACACAAATCTAGCATACCTCAAATTCAATTCCATTATTCAGCATGGAAGCAGTTTCATGGAGAACAAAGAAAGTCATAAATCAAGACTCTTTCCAAATTCGCTGTTGGAAACATCAGAGAGGTGGCTGAGAGAGATCAGAGCAGAGAACTCTCATCTCTGGACCTCCAATGGGATCTGATGGCATTCTCAGCCTTTGGGTTGGTGGGAGCTAGTAGCCTGTTAAGTTTACTACGCTCCAAAGGATTTTTATCTGTTAGTCACAGGTATTATCTGTTACTACACAGTAGTAAATGGCTAGTTAAGGAGCTGAATATTATCCCAAGAAAGACTGTAAATAGTTTCTGGACCTGCAACATTCCAACCTCTTCACATCACTGAAATTGAAGTTCTAATCAGTCAATCAACCTTTGTGGATGCAGAATCTTCTCAAATGTTTTCCTTTAATCCAGGCAGTGGTGGTGCACACCTTTAATCCCAGCACTCGGGAGGCAGAGACAGGCAGATCTCTGTGAGTTCGAGGCCAGCCTGGTCTAGTCTACAGAGTGAGTGCCAAGACAGGCTCCAATGCTACACAAAAAACCAAAAACAACCTTTTCCTTTGTAAAAGACAAAAAAGTAATAGGCCTTGCTTAAAGAGTCTGAGACGTGTGTGTGTGTGTGTGTGTGTGTGTGTGTGTGTATTTATGTGTGTGTGTAAGTATTTGTATGTGTATGTGTGTATGAGTGTATGTATGTGTATGTGTGTGCACAAGTAAGTGTGTATGTGTGTATATATGTGTATGTTTTTGCTTGTGTATCTTGGTGTGTGTCTGTATAAATAGAGCAGTGGTTTCAATTTGATAAACAAGAGTTTACTATAAGACATGACAAAGAGCTTTTTAACTGTTGGGAGAGCATGCTGAGTGAGTTAAAGGTAAGAAGGGATGTTTAGGCAATATTGAATGAGCCTATAAAGACCACAGCAAATGCTATTTGATTTAACCAAAAACAAGTTGTATATGGTTAGATTATTTGTGCTGTCTAGAGGTCAAGAAACATAGAACTATGAGGAAATAACTGGATTTGGCAAAATTCATTCCACAAACACATGAACCCCCACTCCTCATATACACTCCACATACACACATATGCACACATACCCTTTCACATACACACACACACACACACACACACACACACACACACACTTTAGCTAAAAAGATTTCTTCTGTATTGCTGAAAACATTTTATATTTTTGTTTTCATAGTATTTATTGAATTTTAGAACATGAAAGTTATAGAATATAAAATGCATATTAGCAAAATTAAATATAAAGATTAAAGTCACCTACCATTCAGTGATAATAATTATTGATGTTTGAGAGGATAGCCCACCAGAATTTGTCTCCACTAATATAAATATGTGGAACAGCACATATGTTTGTACATAAAAATATTAAAGTATATTCTCCCTCCTAAATTCTTTTTTTTATTTTAATTTGGTCTTTCAAGACAGGGTTTCTCTATATTGCTTTTTGCTTTGGAGCCTATCCTGAAACTTGCTCTTACACCAGGCTGACCTCGAACTCAGAGGTCAGCCTGCCTCTGCCTCCTGAGTGCTGGGATTAAAGGCATGTGCCACTGCCACCAACACCCAGATCTAAAGTCTTTTTTAGTAACACACACACACACACACACACACACACACACACACACACACACACACAGAATATATAACCAATAATATATAACTGTCCCCTGTAGTTACCATTTCAAATTCCTCTTTACTCAATACATAAATATCTTCATTTCTTTTAATGTAACAGTTTGATATCTAAAACATTGGTTTATCTACCACTACTGTACCTCCTCCTTTATGGCATCCATTCTAGATGGATATTGTTATTATGTTCTTGGGTGTAGAATTTGTTTTAATTGTCTCAATTTCCAGTTCATTATGCCATTTCCTTATCAATCATACTATATATTGCTGAAACAACAAAACACTTCCTGTACTTTTTGCTTTTCTGAGCATATACTTACCAGAAGTATATTCTCTTAGTGTAATCCCCTTGTATATATTTTTGGTTCTCAAGATTTTAATTTTAAGTGTGTGTGTGTGTGTGTGTGTGTGTGTGTGTGTGTGTGTGTGTGTGTGTGTAAGTGCACATGCATAAGTGTGGTGCCTGTAGAGGCCAGAAGAAAACCTCAAATCCCTTGGAGCTGGAGTTACAAGTATTGCTAAGCTGAGGGTGTTGGAAACCTAGCTCAGGTCCTCTGTAAGAGTGCTACATACTCTTGACTGCTGAGCTATCTCTGCAGGCACCATGTTTCAATTTTTAACCCCTTATTTATGTGGCTTGGAATAGCTATCCAGGTAACATGTTTTCTTGGAGAAAATTGAAAAATAGACTCTTTACTTCCTGTGTGATTCAATCTTTCTTTGCATGCAGCCATTTGGTTGTGCCTATCTTGTATTTGTCTAGAGAAGATCTAGAATCCAAAACATGGGGTTCCCTTTTTAACAGAAATGCAATTCTTGCCCTATCTCTTCATTCCTTAAAAGTGAATTTATAAGTACAACTTTAGAACTTTACATTTATCCTTGACAAATGTCCCTTTCTCTCACTTTAATAAACATTCCTGATTTTATCAGTCAATATATTGTTTTTCTTCCTGCTTTCTGTCATCTAAAAATCATCTCAAAGTGATTTAAAAACTAAAACAGATAGAGCCCTGTTTAAAGTCTTCCTGGAAAGAACTTCTTTGGTGTGGGATGCCTGTGCTCTTGCCACTGTAGACATTTTGGACACAAGCACTCATCTGTTTGTGCACACCTATCCCAAAACCTCACATAGCCAGAGCCACTGGCACTTCATATATGGCAGAAAAAATAGCCGCTCATGTGGCCACCAGCTCTCTTGTTTATACTCACAGGTGATCAAGACGAAACTGGCCTGAAGACTTTTTTATTGCTTACTACATCTTATGAGATAATTTTATGAACAGTAGTAACAAGACCCCATCCAAAGAATGAGGAGAACAAATACAATTCTTATACATTTTTTCCACAGGTAAAAATGGAACAAATTCTTTACCACACTGTTTATACTAGTAAACTTACAAGTTACTTAGCAATTTCACTTCTGGGTGATGGTTAAATGGCATGAAAATTTTTTCCACAAAGGAACACACTAAAATGTTTTGCTAGTCTTATTCAGAATAATCCCCAACTGGAAATTACTTAATTTCATATGGTGTCATGTCTTCAGACAGCAGACTAATAGATATCAAATAGGAATGGTCAATTGATGCATTCAACAAGCAGGACTAATCTCACACACAAATAATTGAGAATTAAGATTTTTTTAAAGAGCATGTATTTTTGCTTATGTCAATTCTGGTATCAAATAAAACTGTTACCTGCTGAAGGAGAACTTTCTGGAAGAAACCACTGGTGCAAGAGGTATTTTTGATCCCAGTGAGATTAGATATAGGGAGTTATGTGAGTTACATGAAGAGTCATCAACTATACAATTATGACTTGTGTGCTTTATTCTATGCATGTACATTTTAAAATGCAAAACAAATATTTGTAAGAAAAGCATGAAGAGAAATGGCACTGTCAGCACTCAGAGATGGTAATGTATGTAGGAGGCAGAATGGCTGTCACTGTACTTTGCTCAGAAGCCGACTCAATGAGTGGAGATAACAGATTGTGAAAGGCCTCAGCAAACTCTGAGTCAGTAACTTACTGGCTGCACACAAGTTCTGTGGGCTGGTGCTTCATAAGCATTAGCATATATGTGTTATAATGGAGATCTTGAACAAAAATTATGTAAGTTGGAATTCTGTATCAGTAGAGTGGGGCCTGAAAGCTTTTAAAAGCTTCTAAAGTAATTCCATTGTTGATTGTCAATGAACCATAATTTAGGGATGAATGAGGAAGTGTGAGACAGGAGCTTATCCCAGGGAAAAGTTTTTGATCAAATCCACAATCTACATTTTAAAGGTCCTCTTTTCCCAGCAATTTAAAACTTAGACAGCACAAGGTGGGGGTGGGGGGGATGAAAGTTCCAACCTTACTTACCTGATCCAGAAAAGGGGAAGGGGAATTAAAATATGAGGAAAGGAAATCATTTTACAGAGGAGGGCATCACTGAACTTTGGGAATAATGGAAAAAAGTTATCCAAAACAGCTTGTGGATTCTAACTTTAGCCAACACATAGGTAAATAAATGTTAATGTTCATTATTTTATCAGATCGTTTAATCAAAAATGAGCTTAGGAGGAATGGATGGCATTAAAACAAAACTGGTTTTTTATTTATTTTGTTTCTAATTTGTTTTTGCTTTGGAGTTATACTGGCAGAGAAGGAACTTAGGGGAAGAAGTATGGTAGATGGTCTTAGAATAAACACATCAAAGCAGAAGATGTAGGATTAAGGGTTATCTAAGTCAGCATTGCCACAGTAACACTAAGCCCCTAAGCCTCAGTGGCTCTCCATAAGATTTGTGTTCAGGCCTCTGCTTGGCTCTGCTCAGGATCAAAAGTGCATTCTGCTCCGTGAAGGGAGCTTGAAGAACTTGCAATGGATCTTAAGCTTTTGCAAAGTTTCCTACAATGTCCGTCCTCTGGCATTTCGAAACCAAGAGGCATAAAAATGGTCTGATATGAATGGGATGCCCCACTATAAGTCATATTGTCATGGACAGAGGAATGCAATCTTTTTACAAGGAGAAGTAGGGACAAGAAGAAAGAATAATGTCATGCTTCCCTGCCCAGGGATGTACCAAAGAAAACATTTCTAGCTCTCATGTGTCCTTTTTGTGCTTACAACCAGCCCAAGGTCCAGATTTATGTATTCTTTTCATATTAATTCAACAGTTAAACAACATCCTCGGCATAAAATCTTTCATTAGAGTGAAGCAAAAATGGACAGATTTCAATTTCCTGTCTTAGTGAGTATTTAAATGCTCAAAAGCCAACAGGTGAAAAGTCATGGGATATGGGAGAAAAAGCCAGCAGCCTTCTTTAGACAATGCCTAAATGGGGTTACTGAGCTGTTATGCCATCTTATTTATCACCTTGCCATGTGTTGTTAGTAAAGGAATGAAGAACAGGTATGTTCTAATTTGGAGTGGTGATCCAAAATGTTCGAGATTACTGTATCTTATCTTCTTGATAATATTTTTTTTATTTAAATTTGCAACAAGCTTGTTTTACAGGTCAATCCCAGTTCCCTCATCCTCCCCTCCTTCCCTGTCCCCCTCCCAACCCTCATCCCATCTCCTTGCTGCTTCTCAGGGAGGGTAAGGCCTTCCATGGGAAATCTTCAAAGTTTGTCATATTATTTGGAGCAGGCCCTCCCCCATGTGTCTAGACTGAGAGAGTATCCCTCTATGTGGAATAGGCTCCCAAAGTCCATTTGCATACTAGGGATAAATACTGATCCACTACCAGAGGCCCCATAGATAAATACTGATCCACTACCATATAATTCAGAAAATGTTCTTAAAATTTCAAACATTCCAGATTGTTTTCTGCCAGTGTCCAAAGGACTGATAAACTAGATGCTAATTGTGTCAAGAAAAGAATAGGGTTTGTTTGTTTGCCCATATTATCTGGATATCCCACATAAAATAATTGACATAATTTAGTTACTTGAAAACTGATATTGGTACCCTCCACTTCCATTTTAAAACACTCTGTCTGTGATTAAATGATGGCCTCTGAAGAATTTGCTTTTCAGGCCTGGGATAAAGCTATGGACATGCATATCATATTTCTTTTATTTTTCAATCACCTTTCTTACAGGAC
The DNA here is from genome assembly GCA_030556225.1 of Cricetiscus sungorus. Taxonomy (NCBI): domain Eukaryota; kingdom Metazoa; phylum Chordata; class Mammalia; order Rodentia; family Cricetidae; genus Cricetiscus; species Cricetiscus sungorus. The sequence goes on from JANBXA010000372.1 coordinate 76,791,041, forward strand.
AAGAGAATGACTCAACAAAGAGTGAAGTAAAAATTGAGACAGAGTCCCCAAGCTCATCTATGGAGACAGAAGGTACTGAATCCAAAATATATTGATACAGTGTTAGCAGGAATGAGATGAAATTGTGAACTATGACAGAGAGAGAGAGAGAGACAGAGTGAGAGACAGAGACAGAGAGAGACAGAGAGACAGAGAGAGAGAGAATGGATGAGAGTCTGGGAATGTGTGGGAATGTATGTGAGTCTATGTATGTGTATGAGTACATACATGTGAATATGTGTTTATGTGGACTCTGTGTGTGTGTGTGTGTGTGTGTGTGTATGTGTGTGTGTGTGTGGTATAGTGTGGTAGATGGAGAGACAGCATTTGGCTTTGTGTAAGTCTCGAGTCTTGGAAAGTCACAAAAGGAACTCCTGCTTTGTTGCCACAGCGTTTTCTCAATAACTCTGACTTAAGCATCCTCGAATCTCCTGTCTCCTTACATTTAGAGCTTCCATCAAACCAAGAAGATGCCACAATTGTGGAACAACCAGAAGTGATGCCCCTGATAGATGACCAAGAAGAGCAGGAAGGTGGAGAAGGTAGGAGTCCTCCTAAATTAACCCATCACAAATAGAGTTCTGTGGATACCTGCCTGGAATCCAACTACCAAACCTGTCCTCCATAGCTGCAGCTAGAAAAAAAGAGAAATGAACTTGAATCTGTTTTTTGAACTAGAGTAACATCCAGAAGTAACAAAAGGTGTTACTGATAACACTTCTCTCCTTTCAAGTAGAATGAAGATGTATTTGCTATTCATTTAGATTTCACTTAAAGTTTGAAACTCTAGCATTGAGAACATGTGTAAGAAATCAAAATCATGAGATCAAGTAATAAAGTCCTAGAAAAAAATGAAAAGAACAAATAGATCAAAATTTTTACAATGATTTCATCCTGCCTTCCTTTGCATAGTGATGACTAACTAATTGTAAGAGACACATAAAACTGCTCATCCTCTGACCTGCTACATTGATATAAATAATTTATAAATAATAAAATGTTGGTGGAAATAAGAGTGCATTAAAGAAAAATGTTATAAAAATATCAAGTAATTTAGTATTTACAGAAGAATTGGAAGACTCTAACTCTTAGATATCTTTTTAAAAGGTTCGTGAAATAACTTGTTACATCATCTTGTAAGTCATAATGCTCTTAATTAAGTAGGTATTTGCAATAGCAGTCACAGTGTCATCATTTGGTAGACCTTGTTTGTGGAACACTATGATCAAGTTTTCTTCAAAATTAAAGTACAGACATGATCTCAATTGTAAAATCAGGTCAAATGTAAGTATAACTTCCAAGTTATGAACACCTCTTTGCAAGAGCATTGATGTCATCTAATTGCTGAGCTACGGTAGTGATTTTGACACTTGAAACTCTACTCTATTTATCTCACCTTACTCTTCTTCTGTGTCTTTGCTATGTTCATCTCAATTTGGCATCAGAGTTCAGTCTCATGACACCATGTTTGTGGCAAGTCAAATGAATGGTGTAACTTATGAACGGCATAAGTGATAAGGAAGAATCAATTTGACCTTCACTCAGACACGGGTATATAATATGGTAAAAAGCTAGGTATAGGAACTTTCCAACCTTTCAGTTCTACCTACCACCAAAACAAAACAGACACAATGCATGCCCATTTGCTTAATTTTTCTCTTGAGGAAATTATTTGTTTTCATATAGTACCTGAAAAATGCAAATGGATTAAAGATCATCAAACAACGTGTACATTGTCTTCTTTGTACTTTGATTATAGAGGAATCCAACATTCACCACAAAGTCCCCTACTATGAAATTTTTCTGTAATGATCAAAAAGTTAGGGATTCACTTTCCCTGTCTTCTTTGTAAGTAGCCAACCCTCTTCTGTCAATATGTGGGAAGCCAAGGGCAAATGTGTTCTACAATTATAGCAACTCTCTTTGAGCATTTACAGTAAAAGAGCAGCATCTATGGGCTTGAATTAACCATCCTTTCTCTTCTTGTCTATCACATATATTTACATGCCATATCTTGGACATTCTAGAGTTTAAATTGAAAATTCTTTGAACGTGTTGCCTCTGTTACCTTATTCTTTCTATCAGCAGAAAAGTGGGAAGCTATTCTGTTATATATAAGATAAGTGCTTCTTCTGTACTTATGTTGCTAATAATAATCAGGCTGGGTAACCTATAAGAGAAAGGCTTATTTTGGATCCTATTTCTGAAGACATAGGTAGACGACCTGCATCTGGCAATGGTCTTCTAGCTGGCAGAGACAATACAGGCCTAACACAGAAAGAGACAAGGAGTATATGTTCATTTTGTGTATGCATGTGTATGTGTGGGTATATATGTATGGCTATGTGTGTGTGCATGTTCCCATGCTCATGCATGTGTGACTACTCTCTCCCTCTTCTTAAAAAGTCATTAGGTTTCAATTACAGATGATTCAGCCCAATGACCTTGACCCACTTCTAAAATACACAATCAGATTAAATTGACACCCATTTAATTCCCAAACATTGGGATTGAATTTCAACATGTGAAGCCTTGGGAGACATCCAAACCTTAGTAGCACCCAAAAGAAAGGAAGACAAAGTAAACTATTTTCCTAGTAAACTAATAAGCCCTGGCAAGGCACTTCTACAACAATGACACTAGGTGACATTGATGAGTTATTTAACTTACCTACATCAGGGTCCTCATGTTTATGACAGTGATGATCAAAATGGCTGACACACCATTTACAGTAAACAATTAATCAATAGCATGTGTCAAACAATTGCAAAAGGAAATGGTACATAAAGTATTCAGTGTTTAGCCCAATTTGATAAATTGATTTGATAAAGTTGAGAGACTCCACAAGGAAGTTCTCCAAGGCCATCCATTGCTTTCCATAGCTGTCAGTATCTATAAGAGTTTCAAATATACTACTACCTTCTGCAACAAATAATGACTCACATTTGATTAACAGAACCATATTATAAAAGTAATAGAGTATGGCGGAAGACTTTACCTGATGATTTATTTTATCCTATAGAAATGGAGCTATTAGTGGATGGTAGGGTACAAGTTTTCTCTTACCTAAAACTGGCTTTTCTTTGTTAAGATCTCAATCGTGTGTTTCAGAAACAATAATAAAACATGTTGCCTGTTTTTTAAGCAAGATGAAGTTGAATTATTGGTAGTTAGTTCCCCAAAAGGAGGTCAATGAGTAAATTCAAGGTGCTTGCATTTATTTTCCTTTCTTTAGATACAAATAGCTATTAAAGAGTCTGGTGTGAAAACATTTTAAGACTCTATCTCCAGGTTTTGTGCAAATTCTTGAAGGTATCTCTTAGCGTGAAGATATGCATATTTATTATTAATTAAAGATGAACAAGGCAAATTAATACCTTATTCTTTTTGTAGAAAAATAGTCTTCGTCATTTAGAAAAAACGGTTCTCTTATAATATGAGAACCTTTCTACTGAGGCAGATAGTGATTCCTTTAAGAAATATATTTCTACACCAGGAAAAAAAATGTACAACATCTTTCATTCACTTTGCAGCATTTTATAAGATTAGAAAATGTAGATAATCTTCAGGACACATCTCTATGGCTCCCAGGTGTATGTGCACAGATGTTGCAACATTAAGTTTTGAAGTTAGCACTACCAAAATATGGATTTTTAAATGAAAAAAATATTCAGCAGAAGTTCATGCTGATAAAATTACACAATAGCACAATGGACATCTCCCTAGGAGACCTGAATGACAGAATTTTCAACAGGCAAAGAGTGAGGATTCACATATGGTGTCTCTACTCATACAGCCACATTGCCTCCTCCTAAATGAGGCAGGTTTATGCTTTCCCAGCAGGATCAGCAATGCATTTAAATTGTAGAGAAATGGAGTCCTTTAGGTTAATAACTAAATAGGAAATGCTTGCTAAAAAGGATCTCATGTGTTGTATAAAATTTCATAAGAACCTTTGTCCTCATTTAGAAGTTTTTGTCATAAAGTTTAACAATACCAACATTGTATCATTATTAAAGCCAATATTAAAGCCATCTGTATTTAGTATACATGTTGAACTTTTTATTCAAAGTTTACTCAAAGTGCAGACATTTGCCCTCAATTATATTTCTTGTAACAATTAATTAGTACAGTGCAGAATAGTAACCTGTTACGTGTTTATTAAAGGTTTACCAAAATTGTTCAGAAACTTCGAGTATGACTGCAGATGTAGAGAACGAATGCAGGTGAAATGCTGTGTGTGAACCAGTGGTGAGCATGAATTTTTGTTTTAAGGTCACACTATTCAACCATGAAGCACATACAGGAGCTATGCCATGTATCCTGGCTGTATGATTGCTGGCAAATCTTCTAATGTCTAAGCATTGCCATTTCTAAGGTAGTAATCAGAGACATGGGCTCAAAAACAAAATTGTAAGGTTTCAACTTATTCAATTTTCAAATAAGGCCAACTCTGAAGGACATATTCTTGATGGAGAATGTCTTATAACATTGGAAGTGATCGTCAACAATACACTCAGCACTGAAATAGTGGGATTTCTCTAGCTCTACTTATTTTATTCTGTTGGTGAAAATGCAAAGGCTCCTGGGCCATTCACCAAAATAGCCAGAATAATCACATTTTACATTAGGACCATTACAAACTATCCATAAATATATATAAGTGAGGGAGGTATGCCTTTCTGCTTAACTTCGGTTTATACAGACTCTACTCAGAGCCACGTTTTTATTGTCATATTTATTTTAAACATACATGGGAACATTCTCCCTGGCAGCTCCTCTGGCCACTGTTGCATATTTCAGTGACGATATAGTAAGCCATCCACGTACTCTTCTGCTGCTTACCAGCCTGACCCATTAGAGGTTTATCATGTCTGTAGGGCACCAGTTCTTCACTCTTGGTGTTTTCCATTATTGATGGCATCCCCACATGAGTGACCATACTGATTTGTCTTTCCTTGGAAAGTACTGCCTGGACCAGCAATGAATGAAGTTTCATGTCAGATTACTAACACTGGGGCTTCCACAGCCAGCTCTTGCTGTGCTAATGATAACCAGGATGGTCTGGTTTTCTTTTGACTTGTGAAAAACATTACATCAAATTGAATAATAAGCCCTGCTCAGAAATGGCCTGAGTTTCTGTCTCTATGTTGCATCTTGCATCTTGGATAATAGAGTAACTTACTGGAACTTCACACTTCAGAGACCGTGTGTTTCTTCTTTGCAAATGAACTCACCCGAGTAAGGCTGTGATTCTGTTTCCTGGGGGCAGTTTCATTCCAGTGACTTTCTTCTGTTACTCCATCTCTCTCTAACCTCACTTTCCAGCCAGAAATTTTCAACCCAAGTTTGTTTTAAGATCAATTTTAAATGAAAAAGGACTGTTCCCTGTTTAGGCTTTATGTAAATTCTGAAGGGCTTTATGGAATATGTTAAATATATTGAACATAAAATTGTAACATTTTAACCTAAGATCTAATATAATATTATTTTAAGGTTATTTTTAGAATGTTAAACTATTTTATGTTCAAATAAATATGCACAAAATAGGAAGTCTATTCATGCTCAACAATAACATCGAGATATTCATTTCCATATATACACATATATGAGTTCTTAGTGTGTGTGTGTGTGTGTGTGTGTGTGTGTGTGTAAAATCTGTCTAAACATTCTAGTCAGCTGTAATTACCTTAAGATAAAAAAAACCAAACCTTTCTTTTACAGGTTACAAGGATTGTATGACCCCTTTCTGTGTCCCTGACACTTCAAAGTGAAAAGTCTTCTAGTCAGGTTCCTAGCATGCAACACTCCCACCTACCCACCTCAACTTTACCTTTTTCAATATCACAATGTCCCCAGCTATCACTGAGCCTCCCATGTGGACTCTCCACTACTTGGACATTCCTCATTCCCTGAGGAACCACATTCTCCAAAGATGTATTTAAGCTTAAGTGAGTATTAGCATCAGGCTTGCAACTGATTACTAGCTCATCCCTGTCTGAAGACTCCTCTAAGAACGCTTAGCATCTAACGATATTCTGCATCCTCTTTGTCTTGTTTTATCTCCTCCACTATATTAATCTCCATATTTCACTTACAGTTGAATAGTTGATTTGTTTCATGTCTAGGTTAGTCTGGTGCTGGCCTGTGGCATGTAATTCAACAGCTGTGTGACTCATACAAGTTATTTTCAGAATCAAAAAGATCTGTCTGTCCCTAAGTAGAATTCTAACTCCAAATGTTAGGCTTGTTCCTTTCTGAAATATCAGAGTTCTGAAACTCTGTATATAAAGTACCTGAGTTCTCATCACAAGTAATGAAAAGATTAACTTTTATTTGCATCCAGATCTAATATTTTATGATATATGTTATCCTTAAATATTCCATAAAAACAACTTTCTCCAAAGACAGCGAGTATAAATTATTAACATTTGGTGACACTGTTTAGATTACTCTTCAAGATGTTTTATAAGGCTGAATTGCAATTTTCAGAAAGATAAAATCATGACCATCATACAAAATTAAATGCCTGCAAAGGATTTCATTTAAATTATTGGTTAATAAAGGAAGCAGTGCCATATTAAAATCATATCAAGAGAGTATTTGAAGTGTGTGTGTATTATATATATATATATATATATATACACATATATATATTACAATAGTATTATCTATGTAATAAAATATAGGTAAATGGGTATGTACATGGACATCCCCTATAAAAACAACTCAGTAGTACTGGTTTTCAAAGTGGTTAATGCCAAAAGGGAAGACATCTTCTCCTTCCACCATGGACATGCCATTGCCATTATGATGAAAAATTGTTTTATTGTTATGTTTTCAATACACTAACTTCTTCTGTGGATACATTAAATAGAAAGTCTGATAATCCTAGTCTGAGTCTAACAGAGTATCCCACATAGAATACTGGGTGACAGCTAAGTATCACACTGAGATGACACCAGGAATGCATCTCTCTACTCCAATGTGAAATCTTAAGGCAATTATTTTTATGGTATACTGAATGTCAAAATCTCCATATTAACCCTTTCATCCACTTCACTGAATGTATGCTTATTAACTATTCGATATGCAAACCAGCCCATGATAGAATACTGAGGTAGTTTTATATTTTTATGTTATATTAGAAAAGGACAATAGCTTCTCAAGAATTCAGAGATCACAGGTTCCTTGCTATCACTGTGTAACCAGGACAAATTTTCTCCATATGCTATATTCTATATTATACATACATATCCACTTATAGTCTGTGCATACATTATATAAAATATATTCAGTAAGTGTATATATTCTTCTAAGAGGTCCAAGATATAAGATGTGTAATCTGTAATGTGTAATGTAAGATACAATAATTTCTTATTATTTAGGGGTATATTGTGTATTTACTGAAAACATCTTTCTAGACAAAACAAGCCATGGAAGTTTATTATATTTCACTTTGAGAATGCATAACAAGAAAACTTTAGGTTAAATAACATGAGAGTGTGAGCTTGATCAGACTAGAACCTTCTGAGTCACTTGAAATCAGCCAACAATATCTATTTGTTTCACAGAGTATACTCCTGTGTCAATAAGTTCTTCGATGGTTCAAAATTCAAGGGAGCTTCACACAAGATTAATCATTCATTGGCTTGTAAATCTCCTGAGGCTTGATGCTGTTACATAAAGCTAGTCTATTTCCCTTGCTTCTATTTAGTGGTAAACCATCTATTTTGACCAACTCTCTCCCTATCTCACTACTTATTTCAGAGACATTGATTTAAACCATTGCAATTCTTTCTGTGATTTTTGGTAGCTTGGGGAAATATAATTAATTCTGTCATCTTCTTGACCAATTAAACTATAAACAATTCAGTGTTTAAGAGATCTTAACAGGTAAAAACATGGAATTTGTATTGTGAAGCCTGATTTTTTTTTCTCCCAATGGAATTACATGGAAAGTAGTCAAGGAAAACTTGATTACAGGCAATGTAACTAAGTAAGGTTCTTATTTTCACTGCTAGCCAGTAAATCTTACTAGCGGTAGCTCCTTATCAGCACTTAGGATCATGGTGACTCTACTGAACACACAAATGTTTCATCCATGTATTCACTCACTCACTTACTCACTCACTCTTTTGTTCATTCATCTGTCAGAATTCATCGAGTGTGTAGTTTGTACCAGAAACTTTTTAGATGCTGCAACAAGAACTGAATGAGATAAACAATGTCGCTGATGGGCCCAACAGAGCAAAAAGGTTGGAGCCAAAACAAGAAATTGTGTATTCCCACCAACTTCCCGTTTCTTGATATATGCTATACTATCTACAGGTGCACATTATATACATCTTTAAAATAACCCCTTCTTAGCCAAACATCAGATTGAAGAGTGTTGTATCAATGCTCCCCTTCACTAATATATCACTGTTTCCTTTACATTTCAACTATGTTAGCAATTGCTTTGTACATGCAGATGCTCTGATGATAGGTACCTACATGTTTATGATTGCTATGTCTTTATCGATGATCATTTAATGACTGTCTCATGTGACCGTTTTTTGACTTAAAATCAGATTGGTCTCTGTCTCTTTTGGCAACACATGAAGGAATGGTGGAGTGAGATCAAAGCAGAGGTGAAAAGTCAAAGCTAGAGTTGAGCATGTAGGGAATGCCTGACTGTCCTAAAAAAATTACATGTGACCTGGAGACTTGCTGGCAGCTCAAAACCAGGCAGATGGTTTCCTTCATTGATTCCTCTGTTTTGTCATATTAAATTATAGTCTGCAGTCAGTAAAGACCATAAAATATCACATTTATTGCACACTGCTGGGCTTTTGTATAGGACTCATATATAATTACATGAAATTCAAATTGTAAGCTCCATAGATGAAGTTTTATGGGAAAATGCAAATCTTGAAGCATTTACTGACTGGCTCTTTAGAGAAAAAAATAATTGCTGCCCCCCTTGTAGCATTTGGACACAGCCCAGATTATTTAAAACCTTGTATCAAAGCAACCTGGTACAAGTGCCCCCAAATTAGGAAGTGTTTCTCAACACTGACATTCAAGTGTGCATACACTTGAGATGCCCCCTAGGAGTAGCTTAGCCCCACATTACCATGCAAAGCCCCACAATGCTAAGCTCCTTCCACATCACTCCCTAAAAGGACAGGATTGAAGAAAATGGCTCCCTCTGATGCCAGCCTCCCTCCGTACACAGTTCCTCACAGCAGCCTGCTTTGGGTCTCAAGCATCTCAGGGCACAGTGGTACCAGATGCCCTTACAACTGTTCTCTGAAGTGTTCTGTCCTTCCCTGACCTGACCTTGTCAGTCAAAAAATTCCTGTCTTGTTCTCTTAGAATAACATCTTAAATTTCCTTTGAACAGTATTTTTTTTTCTGGCAACCATACATAAAAGGGGATTCTGCCTACTTCCAGTGAACTGGTTTCACTTTTTTGAAGCCTGAAAAAAGGAAGACTTTTACTGTGTCTGTGAACCAAGGATCTCAGCCAGCCATAGGGACAGAGAGGCCAGCCATCAGAGTGACAGAACCAGTGCAGGTCACTCTCTTATATAAGTAAGTGGGCAAGACTGTAATATTGTGGCTGTGCAAATAAATGGTTATTTATACATTTGGTTGCAAATGATAGACTATTGCCCACTCTAAATTAATATGTACCTGTACACAGTATAGATAACCTTAAATGCAGGTGTTGGTTGGGGTTAGGAACTCAATATTTATTTAAATAAAAGTTGTTGGGTTTTAAGAGCAGAATTAGCCACAGAAATGCTGTGTCATGTATATTGCACAAAATATTTATTGCATGTAGCTTTAGACATAATGATTTTGCTTGACTCATCAGAGGCAGGAACCTCCAAACCCCACTGATTGTATAAAAAGTGTACCTCCTGATTTGAAATTCAAATGTAAGTGCTACGTTTCTCTCTGCTTCGGGAGGAAACTCACTTTCTCTCCATTGCCATTTATGCATCAGGTGCCTTCCTTTCAGCCTAGTGTGGAAAGAGCAGGTGGTTTGCAGAGCACTTTGAATGTTAATTATTTTTTTCATTTATTCCTCTGCAAGGATTTACCTTTCAATTTGTTTCTATAATCAAGATGGAAACAATTAGAGATCTTGCCTCCTGAATGTTTCACTACATTTGTTTTATGACTTCTGCTTTGATGATAAAAAAAAAAGTGAAAAAAAGGAGGTACATTCTTTAAGGATAGGGAAGGGTTTGGGTTGACTGTGGGCATTTCTATGTAAATCTTTACAGTTGAGGTGAGTGGTCCAGTTTCTAATGATAAATATGCTGTTGTCAGAACTTACATTTTAAGAGCAACCCAATACATTTTCAGAGTTGTTAAGAGTATATTTCACCCCATTTTAATTGAAACTACATTCACAAACAACTGCTGAGAAATAAGGAAGAATGGGGCAAAGCTATGTGGTTCTCTTTCTCTCTTGAAACAGCATCTCTATACAGCCCAATTTGGCTTTAACTCAATATTCTCCTGCCTCAGACTGTGGGATTAAAGGTAGACTCCACTGCACTTAGCTTTGTATAGCTTTTTCTTAAAGACAAATTTTGGAGAATATTATTTTTGATTTATATATTTAGTTTATCCCTTTGTTGTAATTCAGGTGAACCTGGTCCCACTGCTTGGAAACCTGGAACAGGGCAATACCCCTCTGTACATGGCAGGCCTACCCTAGCCCTTTAAGAGGAAAACTCTACACACTCTCTTCTCTTCACTCTTTCCTCTGAGGAGGCAGTTCTATCTGTCTCTCTGTGTGTCTCTACCTCTCTGTCTCTGTTTATCTCCTTCTCTCTCTTTATTTCTTCCCTTCCCCTATTCCCTTACCTTCCCCAATAAACTTTCCACATGAGTCATGTCTGCAGGTCTCTGCCCATATCCTACCCACCCATTTGTCCTTCACCCACTGCAGGACTCACTGCAATCTGACTTCATGCCATGTTTTCCTCACACTGTATTCCTATCACCTTTAATAATCATAATTTAATTGTTCATGGGTTGAGTATGTACAAGAATAGTTCCAAACACAACAGAATATACCTTCTTCTCCATGCCACATGGAACCTTCTCCAAAATTGACCACATACTTGGCAATATAGCAAACCTCAATAGGTACCAAAAAAAATTTAAATACCTCCCTGTATCTTATCAGACCACCATGCTTTAAAGTTAGAATTCAACAACAACACAAATTGCATAAACCCTACAAATTCATGGATATTGAACAATGTGCAATTTCACCATTCCTGGGTCAAGGAAGAAATAAAGAAAGAAATTAAAGACTTCCTAGAATTTAATGAGAATGAAGACACAGCATACACAAACTTATAGTATGCTTTGAAAGCAGAGCTATAAGGAAAAGTCATTGCACTAAATGTCTATATGAAGAAAACAGAGGATGGTCACATATTACAGAATTAACAGCATAACTGGAAGCCTAAAACAAAAAGAAGCAAACTCATCCCAGAGGAGTAGATGCCAGGAAATAGTGAACTTAAGATCTGAAATCAATAAAGTAGAAACTAGGAAAACAGTACAAAGAATCAATGTAACAAAGAGTTGGTTCCTCGAGAAAATCAACAAGATAGACAAAACTTTATGCAAACTAATCAAAAAGCAGAGAGAGAACATGAAAATCAGCAAAATCAGAAATGAAAAGGGGAACATGGACACTGAGGAAATCCAGAGACTCTTTAAGTCATACTTTAAAAACTTGTACTCCACAATATTTGAAAATTCATAGGAAGTGAACAAATTTCTGGACAGGTATCACTTACCAAACTTAAATCAAGAAGAGATAAGCAATTTAAATAGACCTATAATTCCTAATGAAATAGAAGCAGTCATCAAACTTCTCCCAACCAACAAAAAGCCCAGGGCCAGATGGTTTGAATGCAGAATTCTACCAGAAATTTAACGAGCAGCTAATACCAATACTCCTCAAATGTTCCACACAAAAGAAGCAGAAGAGTCATTGCCAAACTACTTTTATCAGTCTACAATTACCTTAGTCCCCAAACCACACAAAGACATAACCAAGAAAGAGAACTACAGACCAATATCCCTCATGAACATTGATGTAAAAATACTCAAAAAAAAAACTAGCAAATCTAATTTAAGAACACATCAGAGAAATCATCCACCATGACCAAGTAGGCTTCATCCCAGGGATCAGGGATGATTTAACATACAAAAATCTATCAACGTGATCCACCATATAAACAAACTGAAAAACAAAAACCACTTGATTATTTCACAAGATGCTGAAAAATCCTTTGATAAAATCCAACACCCCTTCATGATTAAGGTCTTGGAGAAATCAGGGATAACAGGAACATACCTAAACATAATAAAAGCAATATACAGTAAACCAACAGCCAACATCAAAGTAAATGGAGAGAAACTCAACATGATTCCTCTAAAATGAGGAACAAGACTAGGCTGTCCACTCTCTGTTTCAATATTGTACATGAAGTTCTAGCTAGAGCAGTAAGACAACAACAACAACAACAACAACAACAAAAAGATCAAGGGGATATAAATTGGAAAGGAAGAAGTCAAACATTCGCTATTTGCAGATGATATGATTGTTTACATAAGTGACCCAAAAAAACTCTACCAGGGAACTCTTACAGCTGATAAACACCTTCAGCAAAGTGGCAGCATACATTAACTCAAAAATTCAGCTGCCCTACTACATACAGACAATAAAGGGGATGAGAAAGAAATCAGAGAAACATCACCCTTTACAATAGCCACAAACAACATTCAATACCTTGGGGTAATGCTAACCAAACAAGTGAAAACCTATATAATAAGAACTTTGAGTCTTTAAAGAAAGAAATTAAAGAAGATACCAGAAAATGGAAAGATCTCCCATGCTCTTGGATAGGTAGGATCAACATAGTAAAAATGGCAATCTTGCCAAAACAATCTACTGATACAATGCAATCCCCATCAAAATTCAAGAACAAGTCTTTACAGACCTTGAAACAATATTCAACTTTATATGGTAAAATAAAAGACTCAGAATAGCCAAAGCAACCCTGTACAATAAAGGAACCTTGCAGGTCATCACCATCCCTGACTTCAAGCTCTATTATAGCGCTATAGTCCTGAAAACACATTGGTATTGGCCCAAAAAGAAAAAAAAAGGACAGGTAGACCAAGGGACTCGAATTGAAAACCCTGATATTAACTCACACACCTACAAACACTTGATTTTTGACAAAGAAGCTACAATTATAAATTGGAAAAAAGAAATCATCTTCAACAAATGGTGCTGGAATAACTGGATGCTGTTATGTAGAAGATTGCAAATAGATCCATATCTATTGCCATGCACAAAACTTAAGTCCAAATGGATCAAAGACCTCAACATAAATCCAGTCATACTGAACTTCTTAGAAGAGAAATTGGGAGGCACCCTTGAATGAATTGGTAGAGGAGACTGCTTCAACACCAGGAGCACAGACACTGAGATCAATAATTAATAAAGGGGACCCCCTGAAACTGAAAAGCTTCTGTAAGGCAAAGGACAGTCCATAATATAAAATGTCAGCCCACAGAATTGGAAAAGATCTTCACCAACCCCACATCTGACAGAGGGCTGATTTGCAAAAATACAAACTTGAGAAGCTAGTTACCAAAATACCAAATAATCCAATTTAAAAGTGAGGTACAGTGTTATGAGTGGGGCTGGCCATGCCAGCCCCAAATAACACACTGAGACACTGTATTCGATATAAAGCTGTTGGCCTGTTATTATCATTGATTATTGGCTAACATTGTCTCAAATATTAACCCATTTCTATTAATCTAAGTATTTCCACGTGGTCTTATCTTACCAGAGAGAGAGGGGCCAGCATTCTGCTCTCTTAATTCTCTTCATGTTGACTTTCCTCCCTACTACTTCCAGAATCCTCCTTGTCTTGTAGTCCCGCCTATCTTCCTTTCCTATTGGCCAACAGTGCTTTATTTATTAACCAATAAGAGAAACATATTTACAGAATGACATCTCCCATCAGTACAGAACAAAATAGAGAATTCTCAATAGAGGAATCTAAAATTCCTGAAGACACTTAAGAAAGTGCTCAACATCCTTAGGGAAATGCAAATCAAACAAGTCTGAGATACCATCTTACTATTGTCAATGGCTAAAATAAAAAACTGAAGAGGATGTGGAGAAAGGACAACTCTCCTCCACTGCTGGTGGAAGTGTTAACTTGTACAGCCACTTTGGAAATCAGGAAATCAGTATGGCAATTTCTCAGAAAAATGGGAATCAATCTACCACAAGGTCCAGCAATTCTACTCATATGCATATACCCCAAAGACAAATATTCATATAACACCTGTTCAACTATCTTCATAGCAGCATTATTTGTAATAGCCAGAACCTGAAAACAACCAAAATGCCCCTCTACTGAAGAATGGATAGAGAAAATATGGTACATTTACACAATGGAGTACTACATAATGAAAAAATAAAACAACAATGAAATTGTGAAATTTGCAGGCAAGTGGATAGAACTAGAAGAAACCATCCTGAGTGAGGTAACCCAATCACAGAAAGACGAACATGGATGTACTCACTCATATGTGGATTTTAGACATAGAGCAAAGGATAACCAGCCTACAATCCACAAGAGAAGCTAGGAAACAAGAAAGACTCTAAGAGAGACATGCATGGTTCCCCTGTGAAGGGGAAAGGGACCAGCTCTCCAGAGAAAATTGGGAGCATGGTGGAAAGGGTGCCAAAGTTAGGAGAAAGAGAAGAGGAGAAGAGATGGGGAGAAGAGTTCATGAGGGAGCAGGAAGATTGAGTGGGGAAAAAGATAGAGGAGAGCAAGAAATGAGATATCATAGAAGAGGGAGCCATTATAGGTTTAAAGAGAAATGACTCTAACTAACAATCTAAGCAATAGTGGAGAGGCTACCTTAAATATCCTTCTCTGGTAATGAGATTGATGACTACTTTATATGCCATCCTAGAGCCTTCATTCAGTAACTGATGGAAGCATGACCAGACATCCACAGTTAAACACTGAGCCTAAATCCTGGAATACAGTTGCCAGGAGGGAGGAGTGATGAGCAAAGGAGTCAAGACCAGACTGGAGAAATCCACAGAAACAGCTGACCTGAACAAGGGGGGGAGCTCATGGACCCTAGTGACCCTAGTCTGATAGCTAGGAAAGCAACATAGGAATGACAAAGACCCCTTGAACATGGATGCTAGTTAGAAGAACTGGGGCCTCTGGTAGTGGATCAGTATTTATCCCTAGTATGTGACTGGACTCGTGGAGCCCATTCCACATAAAGGGATAACCTCTCAGCATAGACACATAGGGGAGGGCCTAGGCCCTTCTCCTAATGATATGCCAGACTTTGAAGATTCCCTCATAGATGGCTTCACCTGCCCTGAGGAGCAAAATGGGGATAGGATGGGGGTTTGGTGGAGACAGGGGAAGTTGGGACGATGAGGGAACTGGGACTGACATATAGAACAAATTTGTTTCAAATTTAAATTAAAAAATTTTTATCATAAAAATAAATACCAGGTAGTATAAATGTGCCACAAAATGTGTGACTCTATAAAAGTATATGGAAAACAAATTTATATGCCAGGCCCTTGCCTCTTGAAGAGGTAACCAGTGATTTACTTTAAGATTGTCTGACAATACAGAAATCTATCTACAATCTACCTTCCTACTTTATCACAATGGATCAAGAGTGAATATGTAAGTTCAGTCATGGTGAGGATGTAGGGTTGAGAGGAACACTGAGGATTGCCATTGTTCTAGGAAACTGAATAGTGGCACTTGAATGACATCCATGCCCTAATGCCTGGAGCCAATGACCATGCTATTTCCTAGTGTAATACTGTTAGTGCTCCTGAGATGGGCACAGCCTGGTGTGCCAAGGTGAACCCAGTGATATCATGGGTTTATAAGAGAGAAAGGGAAGCAGCAGAACTTGAGGAGGGAAAGGAGCTGTGTGAATGGGTCCCTGGTTGCCTCCACTCTGTTACAACACAGTTTTTCATTCAGTTGTGGGCTAAGAAAAATTGGATCTTAAACTGAAATTCCAACTTTTGGAAGAAGAAAAAAACTAATCTTTTGAAAGGGGAGTTGGGGTTGGTAGAGTGTGAATATGAGGTTCCTAGTCATTCTGGGCTTGGCAGGATTTTTTTTTCTATGTCCAATACTTTGGTGTTACCTTTTAACAAAAAAGTACAGTTTTGTCCACAATTAGGGAAGCAATAAAAGCATCCCTCCTCCAAATTTCTCCTCTCTCATCAGGACTTTAGAATGAGTACAACACCATGGTCCATCCAAGGGTAGTGGATCCCAAGCTTTTCTTCCACATTTCCTCTTTTGCCAAGCACAAAGTGCAACCATTCTATACCAGCAGACACCAAAAAAGGAAACATAGCACCATACCGCAATACTTAGTGCAGACATGGTGAGAAGGGCAAGGTTTATTTTCAGCTTGCTGTACACATGTGATTTGTGTGTTCAGAAAGCCTGTGAACACCAAGCTCCTTCTTCTGAGCAGAGAATAAGCAATGGTATACAAAATGGGGAGAAATCCCCTTCATTTTAGTACTTTTGCTCACGTTCAGACATAGACAGAAAGGAGTCACGAGAACAGAAGTGGTGATTCATTTTCAAGTGCTGAAAAAGAAAATTAGGATTTGGGACATAAGTCATTCAACTTGCAGGAGTTATCCCATACAAAGTAAAAATAAACTTCAGTCTAAGCCGTTCTCTTTGAGTCAGTTTGCCTTCCAAAACTCGAATAATTTCTCAGCTGAATTTTGAAGGGATTAGTTATTTTTAAAAAGAAAAAGGAAAAAAACTCAAGCTGAAGCAAGCTTTTAGAATAACACACATAAGCTGTTTGCCATATTGAGTCAACACCTGGGGCATTGATCTGAAAGCCAAATGCAGGCTGTTCACCTGCACTGCCAAGCATAACAGAAGCAACTGCCTCAATGTCATCAGAACCATGTCACCGGGGCTCCATCTGCAACCGCCTCTGAGGACCGAAGATAACCAGAGAAGAAAGGCTTTTGTGAGACCTGAATTTCTACTTAGGAGCCTTCCTCCTCTCTACAGGTCACCTGTGTTCTCCAATTTTAAATGTTATTTTATCCCCCTCTAAATCCGTCCTCCTTCTGGTTCCCATCCTGGGCCCTGCTTATTCAGCTAAGTCCTGCTGCTGTTGCTGCCCAGCCCCCAGCTTGGTTGGCTGGCCTTTCCCAACATTCCAAGCAGTAATGGGCTCATTGACTCCCTAATTAAAGAAATCCTCTGCCTGGCCACTCTGGCTGGCTGCCCTCCTGCTTGTCCCTAGTATTCTTTTAGGAAGACCACCAGCAGATGGATAGAGATTTTTCACCCTTTCAAAAGCTTTCTGTTTTTCCCATCTCATCAAGCATATCTCAGCCAAGAGTAATTAGCTTAAGGCTTTTGAGTCCTCACAGGAGATCTGTTAAAAGACCTGAGCAATTTCAATAAAGAGCTTGAAAAGCAAATCCTGAAGGCTGTGCCTAACCACAGGAGAGCCACTATTATTTAGAAGCAGAGCCCTCTCTCTTCCCCATATCTCCCCTTCTTCTGGCACTTTAAAATTCTCAGAGTATTCATGAGGCCTCCGGGGCTTTGGACTCTTTTGGACCTTTACTGGGTAGGTGGGATATTTAAGCACTTTTTCTTGAGCAGGTCAGCCTTTGGCTCCTTTTAATTGATTTCGGTCATGGGGTGCTTTTCGGGGAGCCTTAAGATACTCCCAAATGGCCAGCAGTTTGTTTGCTAAGTCTCTTAGACTTTTCATTCACTTTTCTTTTTTATCCTTTGGTTGTTGGAAAGCATCTGGTAAGCTTCTTTTGTGGTTCTGAAGAGTTGATAATGAAGACTAAATTAATTAACTGCAATACAGATCTGCACCCTACCTTTGAGTGGTGGTGACCCTTAAATTTTGAATAACCATATGCATTGCAGTATTGATCCCATAGCCCTGGCCCCTTTTGCTCCCATCTCTGGGAGAATGCAAGTGTTTGAGACAAAATTAAAACTCTGTTTTCATTAAAATGAAGTGGAATTGAACTTAAGTCTCTAGAGCTCTCACTGTGGTATGTTGGAGAGGCCTGACCTCACTGGGAATGAGTGCTAATGTGTCTATTACCCAAGCATTACAGAGGAGGCTGGAGCTCAGGTGTGGATAAGATGACAATGTTCCCATATCTAGTTTCTCGTTACCAAGACCAGAAAAGGAGTGGGAAGAGAATTCCTTTGTAACTTGCCTAGCATCTCTTGCATATAAGAGAAACGAATGCCAATGCCTGATGAGAATGTCTTTTGTTGTTGTGGGTACACTAATCAGTTTCTCCTTGTATGGTGATGCTCAGCCAACAAGACCTAGAGATGCATCAACTTGGAAGACTGTGCAGGCACATATGCTACTGCTGAGGAGAACCTCACAGTCAGAACTGAGGAGATCTCAGCTTTAAAACAGGTAGTTGGCTTGCCAAGCAGATGCCTAAGACTCAGAGATTAATTTATTGTTATCTACAAAATATGACAGTGTTTGAAGCAAAAATTGACTTGCAGACAGATGAACACAGGATGGATGTTTTCAGTGGGTATGACAAATAAAAATGTAATCTTTTATAGCTGCTTTTCATAAATGCTTGTTTTGCATTGAAGGATGATGGATAACAGAAAATGATGAGGCTGCACCATTGTTGCTAGACTGTCTCAGCCAGAGAGACATGTCATTCTGAGTCACAGAAACATATAGGATTGTTACATGATAAACAAGACCGAGACCAGAGAAGACATGGCTGACGCAGCCTTCCCTTTGCAAC
Source organism: Cricetiscus sungorus (assembly GCA_030556225.1). NCBI lineage: Eukaryota > Metazoa > Chordata > Mammalia > Rodentia > Cricetidae > Cricetiscus > Cricetiscus sungorus. The sequence goes on from JANBXA010000372.1 coordinate 76,809,993, forward strand.
AACAGTGATGCAGAGGGATGATTAGCTTCAGTGTCCCCAAAATAGACAGAAATGGTCTCTTTGGAGCTCACAGGACAGTGTGACCATTGCCACAATGCTGGGAACTGTTTTGTTACATTTTTTTTTCCCAAATGGCTGTGCTTCTTCAGAGAACTTTTGGGACCAGTTACTTATACTTTAAATTTTTCTAAATTGTTTTTTTCTATTGTAAATTTCCAAAAAACTTGTGTGTTAAAAAGCAAAATTGATTTGGTCAGGGTCCTACATGGTAGGATAAAATATTGCATTTTAACTAAACTCCTCTCAGAGATGATAAGGAATAGAAACTGCTTAGTTTCACACCACACCCTCCGATGCCCTAGTCTCTATGATGTTCTTTTCAAATTTCCTTACACCTGAAGTGCATCTGCCAAGGAGCGTGTGCAATGGAGAACTCATTATCTTTCAGAGCGGGTCTCCCATACTGAGTTGATTTTTAATATTTATAGGGAAACTCAGCTTCTTTCCTGAGTCATCGGCTGAGTCACCCCAAGGCTTCTGTACAGAGGAAACCAAACAAACCTGGACACGTTGCAAAAGTCCCTGAAAATGTCATCATCTTGCCAGTCACTTAACACATTTCTGCTTATTTCACACAGCTCCAATGCCACATGGCCTTAAGCTTTTATCATTTTGAAGGTGTACTTGCCTACATTCCTAGCCAGATTTGCTCACCTCCTTCTCAAAGCATGCTACAAAACTGCATACATAGACATATGTAAGTGTCTTATAGGGACTGTATGATTTAATATATGTAACATTCTAGCGGTAGTGTCAGATACATGGAATATGCTCATTTGGCACTAATTATAGTGGTTATCAGTGTTCTTTGTAGATGCCCACACCCCAAGTGAAGGTATATACCCACATTTTTGTTTAGACAGTGAGGAACCTAATAACTACAGGGACACTGGATCAAAGGTTACCCACTGCCCCTTATTACTCAGACAATCTTCTCTTAATCCTTGTAAGTACCACATGGGGTGATAGGGGTACTGAAGAGACAGCCTAGCTACTTTCATCTTCTAAATATGCTCATGATGGAAGCCTAGTAGGTTTCTTCTACCTGCTGATGTCTTTGATCATGAGGTCCCATTGAAGAAAAGCAGTCAATCAACGAAAGTCCCTCCACTCTGTCTTCTGGAAGATGTACTATGTCTGTTTGTTCTAGCTACTTCTCTCCCCATGTAGAAATAACAACAAATGCCAAAAACTTCAAAATATGGCCCAGAAGAGGGCCTACAAACCTAGGAACTGGACCACTTATGGAGAAGATCCATGTACTCCCTGGTTATTCAAGGTGAGGTTTCAAGAAGTAAATGCAACACTTGTGTCATATGACTATGACAATGATAGTCAATGTTTCTAGTGAAACCCAGCAAAACAGCAGGTGTGAGCATAAACTCAGCTACTTGTCAGCTTAGAAATTTAAGATTATCTTTAATTCTGTACTTGTCATCCTTGGTAGGTGCTTTTAGTTTTTGTTTACTCTTCCAAATGTTGCTGTTGGAATAATGATGTGCAAGAGAACATACAGAAACTGTAATCCATGCCACCCATTAGCATCTCCATAAGGTCCACATTCTTAGAAGCACCAAGTAGGGGCAAGCAGAAACTTAGATCCTGACAAATCAGCTACCTGGAAGAAAACGTTGAGGGAGACAATTGGAATTCTAATCTTCCTATTGTAGCTTGTTGTTTTCCACCAGCCTGCCTGGCGCTGGTCTGGCGCGCTGGCCCCAAATAACATGCAGAGACGCTGTATTTAATACAATCCTGTGGGCCAGTGACTATCATTGTTTATGGGCTAGCTCTGTCTTAATGATTAACCCATTTCTATTATTCTAAGTATTTCCACGTGGCTCATCTTACCGGAGAGCAGCGGGCCATATCTTCTCTCTCCAGGCTCTACATGCTGACTCCTCCTTACTACTTCCTCTTTCCTCCTTGTCTCCTAGCCCTGCCTATCTTACTTTCCCATTGGACCAACAGTGCTTTATTTATTAACCAGTATGAGAAACATATTTACAAAATAACATCTCCCATCATCCTATGTCATTCCTAATGGGTTAAATCTGAGAAGGTTCGATCTGAGTGGATAGGGAAGTAAGTTTTATTTCCCTGTTCTTGATTTTAAGTGATAGACTTAAGCATCTTGCCTCCTTATAATTGACTTAATTATTGGTATCTTCAGCATCACTAATTATAGTATTACTAGTCATAAAAGTCACAACTTAGAAAAAAGGCAGAAGGAAGGAAGGCAAGGGGGAGAGCTAGGTGGGCTTCTTATGTTGACATTGACACCTTTGGATCCATCAGCCAGCACCATACAGCCTACTCTAGAAATTGACCTTCAAAGGCCCTTGACTAGAGATCTCCCATTGGATCAGTGTCTTGTGATTTTTTGTTCTGAGTACAAAATTCTACAGATGCTACTCTCTTATCTTAACATATGCCAGGAATCATAGCCACTGTGGTAAAAAAAATTATAAAAGAATGATATTTTTGTCTTCATACCATCTCTTCTCCCTGTAGTGTTGGTGATTTTTGCCAGCCATGCTATGACAACAAAAGTTGTAGAAAACAGTACGAGGATATCAGAGCCTTACTACTTTAAACTGCTTTGAATTTTGCCTTCTTTAATGTAGATTTTACATTCAGCTATGAGAAAGTTTCTGAAAGTCTTCCCAAACAGCTCATCCCCAATCCCCAATGTGTACATAAGATATATTCCCTGAGGTTAGAATGTATGTGAGTCCTTTGAGAATATACCATCAACTCTATCCCTCAGGAGGGACAGATTGAGAATCCCCTGGTGGTCACTTCCTCTAATCATATTTTAGGCCTTTATGAATCTAGATGCTTTATTATTACTTTTCAGGATTATAATAAAAGCAGACTGATGAAGGGCAAAAACTGAGAATCTCAGAGCCACCAATTATTTTCTCTCAACAAATCTTAAATGGTCTTTCCAAAATCAAAATTTCCCACAGACAATGTTTCCTTTCAAAACCAAGCTAGTGCTTTTTAAATATTAGGGAAGTTATGAACTCAAGAATTCCCAGATAAACTAAACCTAGCAAGCTCAGGAGGGACTATCTTGCCCTAAATGAAAAACAAAGTGATCTGTGTCAACTCATGCTGGAACTGTGTTGATGACACAGAGATTTTTGTGGCCATTGGTGGGGTTATGAACTGGGGATCTGAATGAGTGAACCCTCACCCAGATTCTGGCAACTCTCTCCCTGTTAGGCAATGAGGCTACGAAAGCAAATACTAGCTTTGTGGCATTTTCTGAAGGCCATCAGATTGCAACAACAAGATGAGAGAGAAATCAGTGCACATCGATATTGCGGTTTAATAAGGGTCAGGATAAACTAATAGGCTGAATAGATATTTATTAAGGGAGAAACAACTCACAACACAGACAGATGAACATAGCAGTTAAAACTGGATGCTCCTCTCTCCATGTCTGCCAGAAAGAGAGCTTTCTCCACCTCCTTCCGAGACCAAGCCCCACAGGTCATGTCTGCCCCTGGCTCCACCCCTCAGTGGGTGTGGTCAGTGCCATAGAAGCAGACACTGTGAATATCCCACTACACACATCAGAGCTGGAAAGCCACAGCAATCACCACATTCCTGGAATGAGCCAGGTGACAGTGATCTTCTAGCTGATGCTGGCTTCTGCCCGATGTGAGGCAGCTGCAGTGTTCCAGTTTCAAAATCTAGAAGAGAAGCTGAGTACTGAGAGGTCCTGAGGGTTCTGTGCTGTGCAGTTTGTTCTAGGATAGTTTTCATCCAGTCTCCATCAAAAGATACTGAAATGAGACATTCCTAGAGGGTATGGCACCTTATTAAGAGGCATTCCTGCATGAGTGAAAAAAGAAATGGGAGTTAGAGTAGATAGGGTAACCATCAGCCCACCTTGCAAGTGCTGCTCCTGAGGGAAGGAGACTGGAATGTATGCAAGGTTTTGAAGACAACTAGCTAGAGATCATTGCAGAAAACTAAGCCAAGAATAGCCCTGTCTTAATATCCACTCTGGGAACAACTTGTATGATGGGTGATCTGTAGAAAATGGACTGTTGGTTTCCAGAAGTGGTTCGTCCTGTGCTTTTAGGCTTCACATTGCAGCACTCCAGGGGCTACATTTTACATTATGTTCAATGGAGACATATCAACTGAAGTGAGCATGGCATTAAATGATGATCTTGTTTAAGACTGCTAGCTCATCCCCTTAGCGACTACATAGGCAAATCCTCCAGGTAGCATCATCAGCTCTATCCTGGGTCCTTCATCTGGACAAATGGACACAAGCTGGCCTTTGACAAGCATAAGAGGTTCTTGGGAACTCAACCTGGTCTTTGAGCTTGGGTGAAGAGGTAAGCTTGGATGTAGGGGATGGATGAGCTTTGGCATAGGAGATGAGTTTGGGTGTAGGTGGTGAACCTGGGTGTAGGGGAGCCCTCTCCTAGCATTCATGTGTTAAATCTCAAGTAAAAACAAGGAGAAAAGCCAGTCTTTAGCTTTCCCCTCTTTTCTCTGTATGCATCTTTCTTCTCTCCCAATGCCTCCTTCTTCTTCCCCCTGGTCCTTCTCCATCACTTGAAAGCATAGGAGTGAATGTTCTGTTTATTTTTCCTTTCTGACCAGGTGGGTCTCCTGTTTGATTGTAAATGAGAATCACCTAGTGATGTTTCAAGACCCCCACCACTAGGCCAAGCACCAGATCAATTAAGTCTGAAACTCAGCATGAAGCAGGTATCAACATGCTTCAAATCTCACTAGGAGTTTCCCTTATGCAGGCAAGGTTGAGAGACTCAGCTGAACAGCTTCCCCCCATTCAGCCCCCAAAGTGGCAATGGCCTTCCTGGCGTCCCACTGGCTAAAATGGTAATTGGCTGCTTAGGAAATGTGATATGCACGTTGATGAATAAAGCATGAGTGGAATATTTTAAAATCTGATTATAGTCTCTATTATACAAATGCTATTTCTTAGTTTCAATGTTCAAATAAATTATTTGACTTCACTGAGGTTACAAAGTAAAATATGTAGTTTATATTTCTTTTTATTAACACATGATTTGTATTCTTCATGCACACGTGTGCAGATCCTGTCTAACCACCATTGTTTTCACATCTTCTCCCACTCCCAATCTCATCACAGTGCTATTTGCAAGCTATTTTTTAAACTTCTGCCTATGAGAGAGAGAGAGGGGGGCGGGGAGGAGGGAGGAAGGGAGAGAGGGAGAGAGAGAGAGAGAGAGAGAGAGAGAGAGAGAGAGAGAGAGAGAGAGAGAAGAAAAAAGAGAGAAACATGCAGGACTTCTTCCTATGGTGGCTTATTTCATTTACCCCGTGGTCTTCAGTTCTGTCCATTCATTTTTATGACTGAATAATACTCCATTACACATATACACTCTTCTTCCTTTCCTCGCATCAGCTGATCAGCACCTAAGCTGATCCCAGACCTTAGCCATTTAGTGTGAATAGCCTCAATACATATCAGCATGCAGATACTCATGTTATGCTAATTCTATTTCCTTTGAATATATGCTCAGGGGTGGGATACAGAGGATCTATTTTTGCCTTGCTAAAGACTTTTCTCTCTTTAGGGGCAGAATTAAGCAGTAGAATTAATTTTCATTGCCACCAACAGTGTATACGATTTACTTTTCTCCACATCTTCAAGCATTTGTGATTTTTCTCAGGTGTTTATTTTATCTCATTTTATTTATAAACAGCCATTCTAACTGCAGTGTGGTGGTATGTTATTGTTGCTTTGATTTGCCCTAGCCTGGTGGCTAATGATAGTGAATTTTTTTTTTTTTTTTGTAAATGTAGTAGGCATGCTTATTGCTTTGTTTAAAAAAAACTTACTTAGATCATATTTTTCCATTTAATTGATTATCTTACTTTTAATTTATATATTTTTCAGTCCTTTGTGCATTCTGGGTATCAACCCTCTGTAAATTGAATAGCTGGCACATATTTTTTCCCACTTTGTAGGCCGTCTCCACTCAGTTGTTTCTTTTGTTATTCAAGACCTGTTGTGTTTGACCTGACTCATTTTTCAAGTTCTACATTTGTTTCCTGGACTGTGAGGGTCACAAACAGATAATCATTGTCAGTATAGTATCTTGGAGTATTTTCCTCATGTTTTATTTAGGTAGCTCCAGATCTTCCAGAGTTATTTTAGGTCTTTGATCCATTTTGGTCCAGAGAGAAGAACAGGGCTAAGTTTCAGTCTTGGGCATATGGGAGTTCCTCTTTCCAAATACCATTTGTTGAAGAGGCTGTCCTTTCTCCACGGTGTGTTTTGGTACCTTCTGTGAGAATCAGGAGTGTGTAGGCTCACTTACAGGACTCTCTCTTGTCCCATTGCCTATGAGACTCTTTTTAGTACCAGTACCACATTGTTTTGGTTATTGTGGCTCCATTTTATGTCTGGAAATCAGGCTTGGAGATGCCTCTGCTTTTGTTCTTACTGCTCAGAAGTTCTTCAGTTGTTTGGGATCTTTTGTGCTTTAGAATTTTAGGATTTTTTTCTGGATCTGTGAAAAATGAAAAAAATATTACTGATGTTTTCATGGGGATATATTAAATCCATAGCTTGCTTTGGTGCAATTTTAAAATATTAATTCTAATCCATTAACATGAAGGATGACATGGGTCATTTTAGATGGACCTCTTCAATATCTTTCAATGTTTTGTAATTTTCGGTGGTGAGATTTTTCACTTCAAGTTTGTTTTTACATTGCTTTATTCTTTTTGTGTTGCCTTAGTAACTATAATAGGAATAGCTTTTGTGAGTTCACTGTGGAGTTAACAATTGCTGACTTTTGTATGTTTATTCTTTGATAATTTCATACATATACTCCATGTACTTTGGTCATGCCCATCCCTTTATTTCCCCCTCCTAAATCCTCTCAAATCACCCCAGCACATCTCCCTTCCACAACATCTTTTTCCTTTTCTTTTTTTCTCCTTATGTCCCACTGTGTCCAATTAGTGCTGCCCATATGTACATGGTTTTAGGGCCATCCACTGGACTATTGCCAACCTACCAGTGGCCGCAACCCTACAGAAAAATGACTTCTCTTCACTGAGCTACCATCATTGCCAACAGATCCTTGGCTAGGGATGGGGCTTCATGAGCTCTTCTTTGATCCAATTCATACTGGAATTTTGACTGGCTTGATGTTGTATATATTGGTTGTTTGAAAATCTAAAATGTACTGTTCCATTTTTTAAAAATTATTGCAACTTATATTTTATTTTCTCTATTTAAATTGGATTGTCTCTTTGCCACCATCTTTCCCTCACATCTTCCTGCTCCCATCTTCCACCCCCTGAGTTTTCATTTCGACTTTCACATCACAGATCTACTACTTTACTAAATTGGTTTGTCATTTCTAATATTCTCTTGGCAGTGATTTTTTAATTGTTTTTGCCCTAAATTTTTATTTACCAGCAGTGATTAATTTGTACACACACACACACACACACACACACACACACACACACACACACACACACAAATTTCTCTTTTGTGATTGTTCTAGCTAAAATTTCTACTGTTATATTTAGATAACATCTGTGAGAGTGAGAATCCTTGTTTTGTTCCTAATTTTTATAAAAAATGCTATTGTATTTCCCAGTTCACTGAGATGATAGCCGTGGATTTGCCATATATAAAAATTGTGCATATAAGAGTATCAAACTTATAAAACTTATGTTGATATATAATCCTCCTAAATCTAATTTAAGCAGAGCTTTTATTATGAACTAACACTGGATTTTTTCAAATGATTTTTCTGCCCCTATTTATTCTATTGGTGTGATTTCTTGTATGTTAGTTGAATGAGACATAATCCTCCATATACGCACATGTTTGGACACATGGTACCCCTAAGTGGTACTCTTTAGTGATGATGCAGCCTTGATAGGGGAAGTATGTCGCTGGATGTAAGCCTCCTCTGACTTCCAACTCACTCTCTCTGCTTCATATTTTCAGTGGAAGATGTGATCTTTCACTTTGCTGCTCTGGCTCTCATGTCTTCCCATTATTGTAGACTCTGCAGCTGGAAACATAAGGCAAAACAAAGATTATTCCATCTACAAGAAATTTGTCAATTCAAGAAGGGATCCAGTTCATCGGGGTCAGCGGTTCTCACCCTGTGAGTTGTAAATTCTTTGGGGGTTGAAAGACCCTTTCATTGAGATCACCTACCAGATATCTTGCATATCAGATATCCACATTACAATTTGTAACAGTAGCAAAACTACAGGTATGAAGTAGCAATGAAAATAATTTTACAGTTGGGGCACCACAACTGTATTAAAGAACTGTATTAAAGGGTGGCAGGCAATATTAGGAAGGTTGAGAACCATGGATCTAGGTGAAGAAAACAGGGCAGCAACAGACTGAGGCAGCTGGACCCATTGTACCTTCCATGTCTGTCTAATGTTCCAGAGCCTTCCTATATATAGATGCCCATGTGTTTCCCTGTATTAGAGAAGTTTTATGATATTTTTCATGGAGTAACATTCCTATGCCTTTAATCTTTATCTCCATACCTTTGGCAAATTACAATTATGCAAATGTTTATACATTTAATGATGTCCCAAAGGTTTCAGATTATGTCCTTCTTTTTTGTTCTCTTTCCTTAAAAAAAAATAATCTTTAATGAACTATCTCAAAAAATGTCTTCAAGATCAGATATTATTTCTTATGCTGGGTCTAGTCTATTACTGATGTTTTTAGCTGAATTATTTCAAACTTTACTGAGCTCTTCATTTCCAAGATTTATGCTTGGCTCCTTTTCAAAATCTGTCTCTTCACTGAATTTCCTAACCATACTCTGATGGAAAATGTCCTTCTGTATATATGTTTCTCTTATTAGTTGATTAATAAACTACTGATTGGCCAAAAGCCAGGCAGAAAGCATAGGTGGGTCTATGAGACCAGGGGAAGGCTGAGAAGAGGAAGGCAGCCAGGAGCTGCCATGTGGATACCGGGAAGATAGGACACAACAGGAGTTCTCTGGGAAGATAAGGCCATGTAGAAATACATAGATTAGTAGTTATGGGGTAATAATTAAGAAAGAGTTAGCCAGCAAGAAGCCTAAGACATCAGCCAACAGTTTTAATTAGTAGAAGTGTTTGTGTGTTTATTTGGAGCTAATTGGCAGTGGGAACAAGCAGGACAGAAACCTCCATCTTCAATACCCCTCATTGCTTTTGACTTTATTTAACTGTGTATTTTGTTGAAGTTCATTGAGATTCTTTGTAATTCTTGCTAAATAGCATTGAATCTATTTTTAATTTCTTTGGAATCTGTTGTGGGAGAGTAGTTGTGTTCTCTAGGAGCTGTCAAGACACCCTGTTTGGCAGCATTCCTGAAGTTCTTACATTGAGATGTCTGTGTCTGTTAAATCAGATCTCTCTACAACTTTTATCAGATGACTGCCTAAGTAAATGACTTTCTTCTGAATCTATGTCTTGAGAGTATAGGTTTATAATACAAAGTTGGTTTTATTTTCACATAGAAGTGACAGTAAGGTTTGCTTGTAGCTTCTTTTACTGGCTTTGGGCATAGTGTGTATCATGTTAGAACTAGAGAGATTCCAGAAGATAGGCTGGAGACAGGAGCATTTGTTTCTTTACTACCTCCTTATTCCTACAATGGTCCTTTATTGGGAAAGGGGAAGGGATAGTTCATGGGCACTGTTGATGTTGACTCTTACTTGTTAGTATTTCTGGTACTGGTTAAATCGGTAGTAATAGGAGACCATAGAGCTTGTCTTCTTATGAGGCAATGGTACAGGCTCAGGTGCTTATCACAAGATTGTGGCTGGAACCACAGTGTGTGGTCAGAGGAGCGCGGGTGAAGTGAGTCATAGTCCTTCCTGTTGCTTTTGTGAGTACCCACCTTGGAGCAGATCTCACAGACCCCAATATGTTCACACCTATGGATATGACAGTGACTGCTGCCAGTCATTTTTCTCTGTCCCTTCTAATAAGGCTTTAATAAGGGATTGAACACAGTTCCTCTAAGAGCCTCCTCTAACCATGCATACCCAAGGATTTTTCCCATCCCCTTATTCACCCGGAGTACTTACCAAGCAGAAAAAAATCAAATGAGCCATGCCTAGAGCTTGGGAAAATCTCTCCAGACCTCCTTAAGACTGTTCTCTTGAAAACTGATGTTGCTCAAGGCTTTCTCAGCATGCCTCGGTTAGCATGGCTCTAGTGGAATCGTAGACTTTTCCCCCAACACTGGCCTCAGAGGGCGAGTTCCTCTGACATTCTAGGTCTTAAAGGCCTTATACAATCTTCTTTGTCAGTGTCACAACACCTTTGTATTATAATACAGGGCATCCAGTGATTTTGAATCAGATTCACACAATACCCTTGTATTACAATACAGGACATCCAATGATTTTGAGTTAGATTCAATCTTCTGGGATATATTAGAGTCATCAGGTTAGTTTTTCACCAAGCTCACACAAAGATGGAAATATGAAGGATTTCGGTCCCTCTAGAGCAATTCAAATGCATGAAATAACTACTTTCTCATGATGGCTCCTAGATTTAGCATCCAGGGCACACTGTTCATTAGGAGATGATATGTGATTAGTTTTCAAATGCAAGCTATTGTGCATATTTCAGTTTCATTAAGTGGACAACAAACCTCTGAAGATGACAGAACTCCCCAAAGCCAAAAGAGCTAACAATACCCATGCTGATAACTTTGCTGGGATGCTGTTTCACCATCACTCAGGCAGAAGGGGAACTTTCCCCACTCTGGTTGTGAACCATGAGCACAAATGCCAGGATATTTTATCTTTCTATGCTGTGGTCCTGGGTCTTTAGATTACACCAAGTTCTAGTTTTTCTCATGCTGGCTTCCAGTGTATTCTCTCACAGTCGGTTACCTCAAAAGGCAGCTGCACACCTGTTTTCTTGGTTCTTCTTTGTTTGGGCCATGAGTGATAGGTACATTTGTTTTGAAAATCCCTAAACTTAATCATGGCAGAATAAATATATGACAGGGGTAGATATGTCATGGCAAAAAGAAAGGTTGGAGAACAAGTACCCTTAGATGCATTGTTAGTTAAAAAGTAACCAACAAAAAAGATGGGAACGTATTTATTAGTCAGGGTTCTCTAGAGTAGCAGAACATATAGAATAAATCTTTTTCTGTATATATAGAAAAGGGATTTATTAGAATAGCTAACAGGCGATGGTCCAACTAATCCAACAATGAACAGAAAGTTCAAGAATCCAGAAGTCTCTCTGTTCACAACACTGGATGTCTCCAGCTGGTCTTCAGTAGATACTGGAATCCCAAAGAAGTAGGCTGTCATGCCAGTGGAGGGATGAACTTGCTAGCAGGAGAGATTGAGCAGGAACAAAAACAAAAGCTTCTTCCATGTCCTTATATAGGCTTCCAGCTGAAGGTGGAGCCCAGATCAAAAGTGTGTCTTACCACCTCAAGATCCAGATGAAAAGTGTGTGAATCCCTGCCTTGAAGGTCAGGGCTAGAGTGCATTCACCCACTCAAACCAAAGAAAAAAACTCTCACAGGTGTGCCCTTCGTTTCTGAACTATAGTTCACTCTGTTGTGAAGTATTCACTAGAAAAGGCTGCTCCAACAAGGATTTAAGCCAAGAGAAAGTTTTTATTAGCCGACTGGTGAATAACTGGATACTCAGGATCCCATTGTATCTCCCGGTTTTCTCAAGGAGAACTTCTAAGTGTGAAAACCATGTACTGGGTTGACATGGTTCAGTTAGTAAGAACGGTTAGCCAGAAACAGAACTACGGAAGCCAAAAAGTGAGATTAGTACATTTAGAGACTTTCCCAGAACTATAAATTTTGGTGGATTCGGTCTCTGTTTTCATTTTTGGCAGGTAGGGCTGTCTACATGATGAGGTTACAACTTGCCTGGCACTTCCAAAATGGAGTCAGTTGTGCTAAGGTCTTGGTGCCTACTAAAGTCTAGAGCATTGTTACTATTCTAGATATAGTCAAGTTGACAAATAAGAAGACAAGTCTCTTCTGGTTGGACTAAGACAAGAATAAAGGTTGACCCTCTGAGTTTGCCTTGTAGCTACTAATAAAAAGTACATATTAATATTCACTATTAGGATCCCACTGTGATGAATGGTGAGGAATGGTTTGGGTGCACCCTCCCAAACAATGTTTCCCTTTGTTTTGTTTGGTTTGTTTGTTTGTTTGTTTTTAAATGCCTTCACTATAGCCTATGGGAAAGCTTTAGCATTTGCTTGCAGCAGTGTTAAATGGCCAGGTAACAATTCTCTGGCTCTCCATGCCAAGTGCTTCCATTTTAGTAAAAAACAACCTATCAAGGGTTGCTATATTTATAGTCTTAAAAGTTTTTGTTATCACTCCCAAGAGAGATATAGGGAAAGGAACGTTTACAGAGAATTCACAGAGTAGCAATCCAATTTACCACCCTGCAAATCCTTCTGACCATGACTGTAAGTAATAGCGTTCTATTAGTGCCAGAAGGTTGGAGCAGATGGTTTGGTCTATGAGCCAGCTGCATTGAATTCAGATGTTCTAAGAAATAGCTGTTGAGAAAGAACCTAGGTAAATAGAGAGGGGAAGTGCCATCCTGTACACACCTATTTACAATCAGCTAGTTCTTCACCATCAATGCTGTCACATGACTTCTATAAAAACTTCAAAATGAAGGAGAGGACACACTGGTACACATTCCCATTTGGACTTAACATGTCACATATCAAGCCATTTCGTTCAGTATAGCAAGTGTCAATATTTGTCTCTAGACCTTACTAACTTTTACCACCTTCATTAGCATTAAAATATGGACCTTCTTGTAATGTTGCTCATTTTTATTACTATGTGAGCAGTTTGTTCAAGTAGTGTCAATACATGGGTGGCAGATTCGTTATATTGAAGATGTAAGTGTTAAAAGCCTATACCTATATCCCTAAATTAGAATACCAATTGTCTTAAACCACAAGTTGTTTGTGAATTATCAGATAAATTGGCCTAATTTCCCCCTTCTCATTTGCAAAGTAACAAGCCTAACTCTTCCCACAGAGTCTATGTGATGGCATCAGGAGAGAGGAACCTGATCATCATCTGGGTTCAACATAGCCAAGGAAGAATAACAGGACAGCTTCTTCAGAATCAGTGGGCCATGTCACTTGCCCATGCATTCCCCTTTATCTCGGCCAAAGTGTCTGCGCTAGTGTTCAATATACCTGCCTTCTTCTCATGATTGAGATTTGGGGGAGGAATTCTCTCTATGGCTAAGTAAAGACCCCACCCTCACCTTCCTTGGTAACCAGTGCCCCAACCAGAGATCCTAGTGTGCTTTCTATCTGGGTTTTTGAAATTCATCAAGCCAAGTCTCATTCTCTATCTGAAAAAGCTAAGAGGGAGGAAGCCTGAAAGGCAGTGTTTAATAGCAATGATTTGCTGCTCACATCTCTTTCTCTCTCAGCTTATTGTCTTCTGATACACAAACAATGCCCAAAGTCATTAAAGGAGATTCACATGTGCGTGTTTGATTTTGTTCGTTTTATATTTATATTTGTTCTTGAAAACCAAAACCTATCTTCATGTATAAATCTAGTCTTTTCTTTTTTATTTAAAAACATTGTTATTGTTGATTCCATCATTAAAACTCAATAATTTCAATGCAACTTGAACATCATATGCTAGGTATACACACAGCACTCATCTCAGAATCACACAGTCCTAAGCAATTTAAAATCAATGGCACCCACATGGGCTTCTCCTGCATATGCCAACCCTGGATATGCTATAACAGTAGTTTCCTGGAGAGTTAGAGCAGAGTCCTCATCTGGTGGTTCATCATTGAGCTCCTCACCAGTTCTGTTTCAGATACAACTCTCTTGATTTAATCTTTTTAATCAAAAGGCTGTATGTTGAATGAGCTCAGTTGCGGAGCTCTCCCAGATATGATGAATGTTTTTTTAGGATCCACAGTGTCTCTGTATGGCCCTACTAAAAGCAGGCAAAAGTAATGCCAAATATATAAGCAAAAGAAATATCAGTAGATAATGGCTATTTGAGATTAAATTTAGGCCACCCATAAAATGAGCCTTCCCTTCCCACATTACCTCTCTTATGACTATTCCACAATATTTGCATTTTTATTAATATACACTTTACGTTTATTTTTTAATAAATTACATTGCAATTGTTCCTATCATATTGGTTTTTTTTTTTTGTTTTTTTTGTTTTTTTTTTTTTTACATTTTAGTAACAATATTAAACCTGAGTGCTTGGTTGCCACTGCTACCTTCACTTTCAGGTAGTATGTACGAATATCTTATTTCCTTTGTGTGTGTCTATGGTGTCAAGAATCTTTGTGCATGCGAGACAGGCACTATACATTGACAGCTACAGCCAAGGCCCCTCTTTTGTTTGTAATAGTGTATATAAATTGTGGTCACTCACATTTAATTTAAAGGTGAGAAGGAACATAGATAATGTCCTATCCCACCCATTTGTCCTCAAAATGAAGAAATTGAAGAGATGACCTTTCCACTTTCAGACAGAAGTTTGGAGAATAATCAAGACAAGAAACAGGACTCCTAGGTCTTTATTCAGACTCTTTCCCCAACTTCTTCTCACTTCTCTTTTACCTCTTAAATATTATTGTTATTTGATTTGACTCATAAGTTGATTCTCTACCTCTACAAATGATTCACAAAACATCTGTTAACTTCAAGTTCTATTTCAATGCATGGTCACTGAATTCTGGATTTTTTAAAAAATAAAACTTCTAGATAGATCCAGCTTGTCCCTTTCAACACTGAACTTTTATCTGCCTGCTCCCATCTCTTCATTTCAACACATGGCAGTTCTATCATTCTGGATGGTTATACCCAAAATTTTGTAGTTGTCTTAGCCTCTTCTCATTATCCCAAACTCGACCCATCTAATTCTTCACCAATACCTAACAGTTTATTCTCAAAGTATCTTCACTGTGAACATATCTCCTACCTCACCTACTGTCACCAACAGTCATGACCACCTTTTACATCAATTACTGCAATGCCTTATTTGAATCCACAATACCATCTTATGATATATGGGTGTCACACTTCTCAAAATCTCAAAGTTTTGTGAAGATAATTCATCAACATCCCTATGGTAGCACTTACGATTGTGACTCCTTGTCCCCTTGTGTCTTATGTATGTTTGCTTTTTCCCTGACATCAATTTTTCATATCTGTGTTTTTGTTTGTGATAGATGCATGGTCCTACCTCAGTGTCTTCACACTTACTAATTCCTTTCCTGAACATTTACCCTTAAAAATTCTAACATAAGGACCTCTAGATCAGAGACTTTTTCTGCATCTTGGCTTATGAGCCCCCAGAATCCAGAATAGTGCTCAGCTCCCAACATACACACCATGTGTGACTCTTTGGGGCTATCCTCACCAGCAGTTGTTTTTCACTTTGGATGTTTTGTGGTTCCATATGGCTCTTGCAGAACTAACAGACCAAGAACTAAAGTGATTTGTTCAGATTCTAAGCTACTACACTAGGATAGAACTCAGCATCCTGGCCCAGTTGACCACATCAGTCTTACTCTTTCCTCCATATTCTTTGCTATTCTCTGATTGTCCTACCCACTTTTCTGTTACTAAAGCAGGCTAATTTACCACTGCAGTCATTGTACCAGGGCTGCTTCCTTGAGAGAAACATGTGCTCCTAGATGTTCTTGTAACTGGACCCCTCATGTAGGTCTCTGTTTGACGGTTTGCTCTTAGCTGAGCCCCTCTCCAATTACTCCAGCTGAATAACCTTGTTTTCCTATCTCTGTGATTAAAATATTCTCCATCCTCATCACTGTATTACCAGAAGCCTATAATGCATGGCACACAGTCAGTATCTACATTGCATGTGGAGGGCTAATGAATTTCATTAGTCTAGCAATCAAGGTTCTGAGACATTTCCCTGCAGGACAGCATCAGCCCATAGAGCTGAAATGAACTGGCAAGTCCATCTCCTGTAGCCTATGAGAGTATCTGGCCAGGAAGAATGTTTATTTCATAGTCACTCCCCCACCCAATGTCTCTCACAACTTGTGGTATCTAGCAGCTTTCCATAGGTGTTGACTAAACCACAAGGAAGCTATAGAAAGACCAAGAGTAACTTCATCGAGTTCATTTCACTTGAGAGAATGGGAGCAGAAAGCATTAAAGAGTTGACATTATGAAATGACCAGGGAGGCCTAACAAAGATGAGTGCAAAGTAGAACTAAAATGCAAAGAAAATAAAGGCCTAGAATCAGGCTCATAGGGAAAAGTAAAGCAACTGTGAAATCATCAATTCATATTGTCAATTCAAAAATGTGTCATACTCTGGTCTGGAAATTTATATGTCCTCTCCACCAGCTAGAAGGACCTCCGCCACACAGAATCTATGTTAATAAACCCCGTGAGTCAGCATTTTGACAACCCACACATACTCCTTACAGCAAGCATTCCAAATTCTCTCTTTTTCTTGTGTGTGTCTCCACCCATTTTTTCCTTTCTCACAGTTCTATTTCTTGCTTTGCTGAGAAAATAAAGCCCCTTTAAGAAGAAATGTGCAGCTTTTTATCTTCATCAAAATCATGTCTGCTCAGACATATCTGCTCTTCATCTTCTTCTGTCTTGGCATCTAAGAACAAACCTTAACACTGCATCTGGACCCTTCATACTTTTCCTACCATCCAACACTCTGCATCCTTAGTTATTGTCAACTCTCATTCTTTATTCATACTAGTTTTTCCCTTCAGCCTGGAGATATTCTCAGATCTTTTCTACTTTAAAAACCATCAGATGCTATTACTGTCTCTCTGCCTCAGGCTTTTCTATTCCCCCTTAATAATTAGGTAGCTTGTATACATTGACATATCATCTCTACCCTTTTGCTTTCTAGTTTTCTGGTAGCACAAGATTTTGCCCTTACTTGAAGTCTCTACTCTGCTTGCATCCCAAAGACTTGACTTCTCTTCTATTTAAAAATTCTTCCTTGAAAAATTTTATTATATTCATTTTTACAGTAGATAGGACATTGGTTTTCGGATTCACTTAGATATTTTAGGGGCCAAATATTGTTTGAGCATTCTTCATGATTTATCACAATGATTCATAGAAATGGAATCCTGAACTCATTGGGTAAACTCACATCAAGACAAGTATAGCTTTACATGTGACTAAGTTTAAATGGAATAGGCTAATGCAGAGTAATATGTTATAAAAAATAGTATGAAACACACATTTTAAAATATAATGCACAGATGGGAAACTAGCTGAATTTCATCTGAGTAGTCATGTTGGTAGAACTGATATCTAAGGTGAGATCTGAATCAAAGCTGAGATCTGCATCATAAATAGTTGACTGCCTTGGGATGGAGTCATGCTGAATGCCATAAAGAGTAGGAGTAGTCAATGAAACTCACTGCAGGGGAATACATTGGTAATCACCTTTGATCACCCCTTGGGTGCTTGAGTCTCTGTTACTGCATCAGCAGGATGGCTGTTGTTTCTATTAAACTATATCTTATTTTTAATGAACTGTTATATAAATTGATAGGAGTGAAGTGAAAGTTTCAATGTATTAACTGATATATAATGATTACATCAAGGTAATCAGCATATTATTGCCTCAAATATATATAGTTTAGTAGAAATGGCTTTCAATGTGTTATTTTAGCTTTTCTGAACTAGTATGTCATTGCTAAATGTAGACATCTTGTTTCACAGTCACTAAAACTTAATCCTTCTAACTTGTACCCATTAACAAATCTGTCTGTTCTCCTTTTTTATTCTTTGGGACATTGGTTTGTGCTTTTATCAAATCAACTATTTTTTATTCTAAATATTGGTGATATCAAGCAACACTTGTCTGTATGTGCTTGCTTATTTTACTTACCACAATTCTCCAGGGTCATCCATGTTTCTTCATATTACAGGTAGTATATTTAAGACTGACTAGTAACCTATCACTCACATATCTATACACCCTATATTCCTAAACCAGTTTTCCACTGATGGAAGCAGAGATTGATTCCATTTCTTGGCAATAAGGAATAGTATTGTTAGAAACATGGAATGTTGTTATCTCTTGGAAACACTGATGCCATTCTTGTGGGCATATATCTAATATTTATTGAATATTTTGTTTTATGTAACACTTCAAGTACTATTAGGCTATTAAGCAGAATTTGAGTCCATAATTTAGCTGAAAAACAAACAAACACACTAGTGATTCTAGTAAGTTTAGTGTGGGAAGGAGGGAGAAGGCTGAGGCTGGGGCAGATAAGGGAGGTGAACCTCAAAAATAGCACTTTCCATCCAGTTGTGATGGCAAAGACAACTCTTCCAAAGTCAGATATAGACACTGAGGCTCTTTCTAATGCTGCCAACTTGACATAAGCTAGTCACTTCGCAAGAAGGAACCACAATTGAGAAAATACCCTTCCAGATTGGCCTGTGGTACATTTTCTTGATTGACGATTAATGTGAGAGGGTTCAGCTTACTGTGGGAAGTGTCGTTCTGGGTGGTATGAAAAAGCAGTTTGAACAAGCCAGTAAGCCCTCTTACTATGGCCTCTATTCGTGCTTCTAGGCTCCTGCCTTGATTTCTTGTCCTGATTCCTCTCAGTGATGAATTGTGACCTAGAAGTATAGACCTAGAAGTAAAAGATAAAGCCTTTCCTCCTCAAAGTTGCTTTTGTCATGGTGTTTTATTATAGCAATAGAAATCTCAAGAGACGTATATTATATGGGTGAACTGCAGAAACAACCTCAAAAGTGTATTGCTTTTAAGTGAGTAAAGGATATATATTTCTTGCTCAACCTCAAAGTGGTTCTGTGACTGGGGGAGAGACCATTGTTGTGGGATAATCTTTTTGTACACTATGATATGTCTGTTTTACTTTACCTGACTAAGGTACCTTCTGATTGGTTTAATATAGATCTGAACAGCCAATAGGTAGGCAGAAGAGGATAGGCAGGATTTCTGGCCAAAGATAGGAACTCTGCAAAGGAGTCTGGGAGGTGAGAGACTCGACATCCAAACACTGTGGAAAGCAGACATACAGTACAAAGTAGAGGTAATAAGCCATGTAGCAGAACATAGATTAATATAAACAAGTTTAAGTTTTAAGAGCTGTTGGGAACAAGCCTAAGCTAAGGTCAGGCTTTGATAGTTAATAAAAAGTCTCTATATCCAAAGGCAGTTCAAAGGAAGGTCAGGCTACAGATCATTGTGCAAAGATGTTCAGAAATGGAAATTTTCCTTCTGTGCAAGTGATGCATTTCATAGGATTTCCCCATCCAGAATGTGGTGGCCTGTCTACAGATGCACATTCCTGGGCCCTACCACCAGTGTGTTGAAGTAGACATTCTGGGATAGGACAAAGAAGGAGGTGTACTTTCATGCTGCACCAACAAATCTGATGATCACTGAGGTATAAGAAGACTTTTTCAATACCTAGCAGAGGAGACGGGATTCACAGTTCATTCCAAAGTTTTTTGGATGTCAAACCCAGAAGTCAATCATTTCTGCTCATAGTCCTTTGGGTGCTACTTGATCACCAGGCCCCTTCGTATCTGTCCAAGTAGTTTGGAAATGGCCCAGGTCTGTTCCCCACAGATGTGCTCCTTTCTATTTCATTATTATCTCTCCCCCCCCCCCGTGTACAATAAGATTCTCCCCTCAACAGTCAGACTAATCCTCCCCAAACAGTAAACTGAGTGTTCCACTGTGTAAGTACTTGAGCTTCCTTAATGGGCTAAATCACCTGATAATGGCTGTGAAGAATGAGTCCAGGCTTGGGTTGGAGCGACCACAGCAAGACTGAGGCTCTGAGTCTTGAAAGCCATCTTATTGAGAGCAATCAGACTTTTTATATCATTATCAGAAACAGAATATAATGGCAGCTGCTATTATCAATATAGTTGTAGGATACAGTGAAGATTGCAGGTCACAGAGGGCACACAGATTAACATCTACGACTAACTGTCCTGTCAAGCCTTCATGCTTCCTTGACTACATACAGAGAAACACAAAGCATCCTGAATGTTTCACTAAGGGAATGCATCAGTCTCTCAGGAACTGGAAGGTGCCCCAGGAGCCTATGATGCATGCCTCTCAAGGAAGCTAGGCCAGGCCAACTCCATGGTTCCTTATACTACTGCTAACCCAAGCCTGCTTGGTGTCATTGTCTTCCAAGTGGCAACTAATAGTTCTCCAAGGGTTGGTCCTGTCCCTCCTGCCTTGAGATCTGAAATCAACTTACTGCACATTCTGAGCTCCCAAATGCTGCCATCTTGAATTCTGCAACAAAACTGGGCAGTGTGGCCTCTCTCTCTAGGCCTCTGTACCTACTGCTTCCCTTGTGATCTTACCAACATGATCTTTCAGGGCTCAGAATAGTCAGTAACTTTAGCTAGAAATATATTCCTGGAATTGTCTGTGTAATATTTGAGCTAGAATGTGTTATTAAGACTAACAAGCTCATTCATCCTAAACTAAAGACTACCTTAACTGTAGACAACACTGCTGCTACAATGAACAGATGGGACTGGAGGAAAGAGACCTGTCCTATCACCAGAAAATCAACTCAAAATTCTACACTAGTCACAGCATGTCCATTTCTTTTATAGACAAAAGTCTGTGTGTCTTTATCCTGAACTGATTTACATATGCAATTTGCATAATAAATGGGAAAATAAGGAAGCAGAGTACTTGAAATGTAATCAAATTACATTGTTTAGAAAACAGAAAACTGAAGCTTGCTGGTGTCGGTGGGTTAACAAAGACCTCTCAATAGCTTAATCATTTGCTGATGACTCAGCCCTGTGTTACCATCAGCATTTCTTCCATGACTCATTCTGGTGGACCAACTTTTAATCAAAAATGAGAAGCTCAGAGAATGTGCATATAAATATTAGGATAACATCTTTCATGGGGATAAAAATAAGTAGTATTAACCTCAACAAGTTTGCACAGTCTGTAAGCTCAGATCATGAGCAGCCACCCTTGTCCACCCACTCCTTACTAAGCCCATGATGATCTCACACTCCCCTACACTCTGGGTGATTGCCACATCTCCCTCCCTGCTGACTCTCTTTCAGACCGTCAACCTCATCTCCCATCCTAATCACATATCCATACAACAGCGCTGCAAGTTAGATCTTCCAAGAAACAGATAAGTCATCTGTAGGAAAACTAAGGGTTACTGAGAAATAAAGGCTATAAAAAGCAAAGGGAAACAGGTGTTGTTCCTGGCTGAGCATTTTCTCACTTAGCCAGGTCTGAAATCAGGTAAATCTGGCTCTGGTATTAGGGCACATCAGCACTGCTTTCTACTGTCCATCTCTTTTTAGTCAGATATATAGATAGGTAAATACTTCTGGAACTATCACGGAGTACCTTGTTCTAAACAATACCTCTCAATGAATTAGGTTTTATTTTGTTTCTTTTCCATGTTAACAACCTGAGCACTGCACTGTTAAATAATATGTGGCCAAAACCAATCTGCCAAGCAGCAGAATCAATACACACATCTTAAATCCCTGCTTTGCCTCCTGACTAGGGAGTCCTTTAGACTGTCTTTTGACTTAGGATAGTTTGGTTCATCTTTGTAGTCTCACAACTTTTGAAAATTATATATACAAAGTTATCCATAGGCAGATCTTCATTGAATGAATGAATGAATGAATGAATGAATGAATGAAATGAAATAGTGATTTTTCAGAATTTCTATCTGGAATTGTAGGTGTTGTGTCATTTAGAATTTTAGAAAGCCACACCAATGGGCCAATCCTGTTTCCAATGTTTTGCTTTTCTAACTTTATAGCTATTACACAATACATGAAATTGAAGTGTGCACTGGCAGAAAATGGCTCCCAAAGGGAGTGGCACTATCAGGATGTATGGCCTTGTTGGAGGAAGTGTGTTACTGTGAGGGCAGGCTTTGAAGTCTCTTTTGCTCAAGTTCCCCTCAGCATGACTGTCTGTCTGTTTCTTGTTGCCTGCAAGACATAGGACCCTCAGCTATTTCTCTGGCACCAAGTCTGCCTGCATTCACCATCCTCTCCACCATGATGACAATAGACTGAACTTCTGAAACTGTCAGTAAGACACCCCAGGGGAATAGTGTCTCCTCACAGCAATAAAAAATCCATACTAAGACAGGGTGAAATGCAGATGGCCCAAAGACTACGATGGAAAGAATCAGGTGGGCATGTAGGGATTTGGGGGGCTAGTTTCCCTGAGAAGTCTTGAAAGAAAATATAGTTTTTAAAGTAGTACAATCACTTCTGGAGTAAAACTATTTGTCCATTTCCTGTAATTATTTTTAAAACTATATATAATACCAGAGACCTACCATACAATGTATGCACATGCCAACTTACCTTACTTAATTGGATATGAACACAAAATTTCACAGTTATTTCAAACTTTCTATTAATTTTTAGGGATAAGATTTGTATTTAGTTTTTATATTCAGTGTCTTTGTGCCATTCCAGAAGACTTTGAATTAATGTTTCCAAAATTAAGATATGTAAGCCTGAGTTCCTACTGTCATTGAAAAAGAAGAAAGTCTCTGAATAGATAGTTCAATAGAAGGGTCACTCCAAACACAGAGCTTGTTTTGTTTATTCTAAATGATTCCAATACCTATAATTCTAGACATACAGCTTAGAAAGTTATTTATTCATAGATTCTTTATTTTGCATGTAAACAATCAAGTACCCACTAGTTGTTAAAGATTAAGACTACAAAAAGAAATGAAGAAAGGTATGGTAACTCAGAAGATAGCATAAAAGAAACAGTTGGGCTGAAATTCATAAGTTTGATCTGTATTTTAAAATTCTATTAGAAAGAGGGGGCGGGGGAGAGAGAAGAGAGAAAGAGCATCTTGTGCACACACTCTACCACTGAGTTCTCTCTCAGCTCCTTTAAAATTTTTGAGAGAATTTCACTAAGAGGTCCAATTCACTAGGCAGCCTAGATTGGCCTAAAGCTTGAAATTCTTCTGTTTTTACATGCTAAGAAGCTGGAATAACAGATCTTTTCCCCAAACGCATATTTAAATCGGATCTTGAATGTTAATAGTTTATGGGGGATGGGGACAATCACTGAGGAATGACAAGACTGTAGTCACTCCTCAGAAGCTGTAATGAAACACTTTGACCAAAAGTAACTTGGGGAAGGAAGGATTTTCTTTTCACTTATAATTACAGGGTTAGCTGTGACCCTTTCCCTCAATGGCTGAAGTTACAGATAGGGCTTTAGCACTTGGAATGAAGAGCAGACAATAAACACATAGTTCTCAGATTTCCATATCCTCAGAATGATTTGACTATCCCTTGTTGTGACAGAAAAATGATGAAACTCTGGTCCTGGGCAAGCAGAGAAATGCTGGTCACCAAGAGTTAGAAACTGTAAGAGTACAAAGGCATGGTCCTCAGCAGCTGGAGGGCATCTGAATAATCCAGAGAGGATGGCCCTGGAATCCACAATAGTGTCTCCAAAATTCTAGGAGATTTGGATGTCTTAACTTTGGCATTGATTTTTTTAAAAAATCCCCCTAAAGAACTTGAATGACAAGCCATGGACCCTGAATTCATTCTACCAATTTGATCTAGAGGAACCTTGATCAGGAGATGTAATTTAAATGATCTAGAATTGGAAACCCTGCCAATATCTCACAAGCATATGCAAACTTCTGCCTGAACTTGGTTTCAATCTAGGTTAACAGCAATTGTCAAGACATTGATTGTCCAATTCATCTCAACTCCCTACTGTTAAGGCAGATGTTTCAAGTCAATGAAATACAGCCATCGCAAGTTAGCCATTTTTCCTACACTAAGAACATTCTAGAAGTACTATTTTCCTTGCTTACAAAGTTTGTACATAGATACATACTCACATAAAACACCACCATATATCTAATGGTCTCCCTATAAAGGCGCCTATGTCACTGTATATAAGAACCCATCTCCTTTGTCCAAGGTTTGCCACCACACAAATAGCTGACGTCCAGTTGTAATCAGTTAATTAGTAAGTTGGTTATATATAATAGATGCAAGCAACTAAAACTGAAGGTTGACATTATTTATATTTGTATCTGCCCAAGAGTAGAATATGTCCTGTCTCTTGTGCATTTGGAATTCATAAACTGGGTGGCTGTTTTCTTTTTTTTCAATGACAAAAAGATGTCTGCCTAATTCTACAAAAAGAAGAAAATTAAATTTTGTTGGTTTTTCTTCCCTCTTAGGAAGCCTGCTCTTTACACTTTCATTTGACAATCACATATGGATTGGTCTCCAAGTTTGTATTTATTTTTTTCAGAACAGCATTGTACCCTACGATCAATAAATCAAAATTGGATTTCCTCACCCCCAAAGGGGAATTGTTATCTTGCTGAAGAGGTTATGTGACAGGACCTCTAGTTTGGTAAAATACATGAACAAAAAGAAAAAAAGGGGGGTGGGATTACGATTTCTTGGGCTGAAAGGAAAATTCTAGATTGCTATTTTTTTTTTTTCGTAATGGAGAGAGTTTCTTGAATTGTCTCCTAGAACAAGAGATTAAATGTCAAGAGATAAAGCAGGTACAGGCCCCATTATTTCCACCTGCCAGAACCCATTCCCTCAGCAAAGGTGCTGCTTTCACACAGCAAATGAAGTCAGCTTGACGGCCACGGGAGTGTCCGTGACAGCCTGAGAGAGGAGGCAGATCCAGACCCAAACAGGGCTAAGGAGCCCTAACTTGTCAAGCCAGTGAGACAAGCACAAGCTCCAGCCCCATGGGAAGAATCAGGCACCTGATTATATCCACATTCCAGAAAGAAGTAGAAGCCACTTATCACAACTGAGTCAGGTGTGAGTGGTCAGTAAAGAAGCTGTGTACTGGGGTTTTAGGAGGGCTCTGAACAGCCTGGGGAGATCAGTTCTACAAAGAGTTGGTGCCACAGCATGAATTTATGAAAACCTCTGGGCCCTGGAGGGTTGGCAGGTTAGTGGAACTGTTTCCAGTTCCCTTGGGTCTTTGGGGACCAAGAAAGCCCTGAAGCCTTTCACTGACTCATCTTTAGAACCTGCTGCATAGTCTTCCAAACCAAGCCATGATGCATTACTGACTCCAGTCATTATAATACCTCCAGCTTTCTTGGAGGCTGACAAAGGAGCCTGTTTTAGAAAGGAGAACCAAACTGTTGAAATTTGCTCATACAGTACTTGCTGGTGTGGATGACTGAGTGGAATGGGGAGAACTTAGTCCTGATGACATCAATGATCAGGTGGGGGTAGCCACATCACTTCACTGGAGTCTGTGTTCACACATGGAAAAGGTCTGGGATGAACTAGAAGGTGATTAAGCAGCCTTTTGATTCATGAAGAACACTTGTACATACACTATCATTGAAGAGGAATAAAGCTCCCAAGTACCATAGGGCCTGGCCAAATGGCATCAGTTTCTTACCAATAATTGAATTATCTTTAGTAAAAGGCAGAAGGCAAGGAAAAAAAGCAGTTTTAGCTGTGTGCTTCATAATATGTCTGAGCTGGCCTTTCATGTGTACGTGCATGTGCTTGCTTTGGTCTCAGTTAAACTCTTGAGGATGTAAACATGGTTAAAGCTAGAGAGGCCCAAAGATTAAGATTCCAGTGTCCAGGATGTGGCTTTGTGAAGACAAGCAGAGAGGAGAATTTGGTTTAATACCAGGTGGGTATGAAAAATTCCTCCTAGCTACAAAGAAGGTATACTCTTTCTTTGAAGCTGAGAGAATGGTGTTGGGCTGAGACCAGAAATAGGATTAGTTTAGCAGAACGGAGCTTTCTTCCCTCCAGGTCATAATCCCCAGTCTTCTCTAGTGCTTCTGTGGGCTCCTCTGGTATTTCTCAGATGCAGGGGATTGAGTTTTGTTTTCTGCAGTTTTTTGTTTTGTCTTAATAGATTTTATTTTATTTTTGGGCATGGGCAAAGGTGATGTGCTAACATTTTATTAAGTGTTCAGAATAAACTGTGCAGTTTAGGAAGAGCAGCCAAGAGGTCAAGTGTAGCAAAAATAAGAACATCCATGATTTAAAAAGCACACACTGAAACTCCACTTTGAATAGCTGTGTGTGTATGCAATCATGGAGGATTTCAATCTGAGATGTAAAAAGTGCTTTCCTTCCGAAGCCTTGAGGATGTAGGAAGGTTCTGCAAATTCAGCCTTAGTTATTTCCAGCTCTGAGTTCCTTCCTTATGAAGGATTTCACACAAAGCACCATGGGTTAAAAAAAAAAAAATCAAAGCTTCCCCTGCTGTGGCTCCTTTCTTGGATAAAGCCCTATTAGAGCAAAAGAATAAAGAGACTACCAAAAAAAAAAAGAAAGAAAGAAAGCACAAAATCCCACCTATGTCTGTGTTCCTCAGTACCCGGCAGTACCCTGCCGTGTACAGATTTAGCTGGTAGCAGTAAAGAAACAAAAGTCACAAAGGGTGTGTGATGTCGCATGCAGTTTTACAGATACCCAATTTGTATTGTTCCTGCTGGAAAGACCCAGATGTAGCCAAGCTTTGGAAGCCCCTGGCTGTGAAGGGCCTCCCTAAAGTCCTCCTTTCTGCCAAGCCCCAGTGGGGGCCAGAGTGGGGTTGCATAACGAGGCTGAATAAGAACTGAAACTTAATTAGGGTCTTATAAAGAAAAAGAAAAGAGCAGCCATGTGTAGAATGTGATCAGAAGCCAGCTCTGTTGAGCAAAACATGACACCCGAGAAGGTTGGGGTGGTGTGACCACTATTAGGGGTGCAGAAACTATCTATGAAATTATAAGATAAGTCACACAACATAGAAAAGGGGACAAAGAAGGGCCCAAAATACTAGCAGTTGGGTAAAGATGTTATAAACAATTCCTCTAGGTATTTTATACACAGGAGATGGCTAAATATATATAAATGTTTGACATGAACACTGGATAGCCAAGAAAAAAAAAAGCAATACAGATAGCTACAACTTTGAGGTTAGCTACAGATGCTCTGAAATATTTCCTTATTTCAAGATAACCAACCCTCCCCCACTTTTTTTTTGCATCTGAATCTTATATTATACCCTTTGCCAGTGGTCACGAGGATCGTTAACCATGTCATTGCCTTGGCCACTAGCAAATTCCACTAGCACAGCAGTGGCTTTGCTTATTTTGGATCCCAGCAAGGGAGAGAGACCACAGTATTTCATGATCCCATTTGGAGCTCATGAGCAGGCCCATTTGGGCTTCAAAGAGACTCAGGATGCTAAACAAGAGGGATAGAGAGATGGCTCCTCAGTTAAGAGCATTTGCTATTCTTCCAAAGGACAGAGATTTAATTCCCAGCACATACAACCATCTATGACTTCAGTTCCAGGGGATCCAATGCCCTCTTATGTCCTTTGTTTGTACCAGGTTCACATGGGACACAGATACATACATATAGGTAAAATGTATCATATGATGTGTATAGTTCTACATAGTACTACATATAAGAGCTAGAGCACACACACACACACACACACACACACACACACACACACACAAAGCCATAAGTATACAAATTAGTCAAATGGAACATGTTACACTACTGAGCCTAAAAAGCCATTCTATGTGACATAGAAGCCCCCCGATCCTTTGTATAGAGTATCAGGGTCATTTGAGCAGCTAAACCACTTCTTAGCTCAGACCCATTAACTCCATTTGAAGCACATCATCTTCTGCCCCTTTTCTTGCTGTTACTATCTCTCAGCTCTGTCCTGGATGGAAATGTAAGAACACGAAACTCACAGTTGCTGCTTACAAAGCCCTGATAGCCACCAGGTTTCCAGTCTGCATGAAAGAAAATATTTCCTGCAGATGGCTCCTGGAGGACCACAGGACACAGATACAGAGGGATTATAGTCACTAGAGAGTACATGCCTTGCTCATCAAACTGCAGACACACTGAAGTTTCAATACCCCAGCACAAAGAAAGAAAGGGAGGGAGGGAGGGAGGGAAAGAAACAGAGAGAGAGAGAGAGAGAGAGAGAGAGAGAGAGAGAGAGAGAGAGAGAGAGAGAGAGAGAGAGAGAGAGAGAGAGAGAGAAGCATGCATATAAACACAGATGAAGACTCTATTGTGGCAGAAAAAATTTGTGAAATAATCTTAACATTATATTAAGAAGAAACTAAATTAGTCGAATGGGCAATTTATGCCCCCAAACATGTCTACCTCAATCTCACCCCAAGTCACCACTGCAATAAGTTAATGAATTGTGCAGTTAGGCAGGCACACTGTGTGTCACTTAAAACAATAAACTTTTAGAAGAATGGACAGTTAAATTTATTATATCAAAATAAAAATAAAAGAGTATTTGCAATATTTTGTACTTACAGTTTTCTTAATTCATAAAGAATGCATAAAATCCAATAAGGAAAACAGCAACAAAACAAAACAAAAAATAATGGGAAAGCTGGTAAAATACAAAAACACTTAACAAAAAGGAAAAGGAAGGATAACATCAATCATTATACAAATCATAACCATGTGTGTTAGGGGTGTTCTGCTTGGGAAGTACAAGGATACTTCATGATGGGGACAAGTGGGAAAACAATTTTCATAATTGTTAATTAGGGTATGTTTTGGCCTTTTGTCCTGGAAAGCAGTTTTGCAACATCCATGTACACTAAATGCTTACATATTCTTGATCCATTAATCCACTAAGCGTTTGCCATAGGGGTAACATCCAGAGTTTTGCCAAAGTTTTGTATCCACATCTAGGTAGCAGGACATTAAAACATTATATAAGAGAATATTAGATTATTTTGGAGGTGCATTAAAATTAATGTATCCATTAATATATTAATACATATCTATTTAATTTGCAATGTTAAACTATAGGGTACAAATATGCTTTAAATATATGTTAGTATGAAAACACTGTACTATGTGAAATAGACAGTATCATGCTTTATGTAAGACTAGCACTGAGGGGACATGAATAAAACGTTAAGGGAGAGTGGGTTATGCGTTTTATGTCTTCTGGGATGACTATGAGAAAGACAACATGGAGGGAGGGTCATTGTCATTAGCATTTTGAGCAGTTTGAAAGTAATGTGTAAGTGTTCTTTTTGTACATTTTTAAATCATCGCAGGCTTATTTAAAGATTAAGCACTGTGAATTTTTTCTGTTTCCATTTAGAAATACATGTTTCTAAAACAACAGTATATGTCTTATTAAACTGTAACCCATTTCATCTAATTAAATCTCCATAGACATGAAGATCTCCATAATAATAAACCTTTAATACTGGAAAGGGATGGGAGCCATGGAAGGAAATGGAAGAGAAGGGGAGGGCAGAGGAGGGACAGAGGTATGGCAAGAAGGAACAAACTGGAACTACCTTTGAAATGCAGGGCAGTTAAAAGACCCTGGTTTGTTTCAAATGAGATTGAAGAATTTAAACATGAGCTTTTGACAAGAGAAATAATGTATTCTAGGCTCTTACAGCTTGTTTCCAAACAAAAACTTAAAAGACTAAAAGAAAAATAGATACATGTAAGAAAATTTATATCTAAAATTCAATGATTTAGTGACACCAATTTACCTTCAGCAAACTGAAGATATTTTTTTCTAAAAGAAGAAAGAGTTGTGTGACATTTTATTCTCAATACCTGAGTGCTATTCATCTAGAACTTAAGGAAGTTAATTATGGATAAGTAGCAATAAAAGAAGACTACAATACTGAAAGATAGCAGTGATTTTTACCCCCCCCCCAAGATTGAATATAATGTAAGGGTGGCTTGTAAGATAATTTCCAGTAATATTGGTGTCCTGAGTATAAGGCTGAGTTTATATCAGTAAAACTGTTAGCATAGCTTGGAAAGACATGTTCTCTCTTAACACTGTATTTACACTCATACTCTGTCCTTCTTTACACAAGTCTTTGATTTCTTCTCATTTAGCTAGACTGAGAGTCTAGACCTAGATAGTGAACTTGGCAGTCTAAGGCTAAGGAAGGTCTAACAAGCAGTAGCCTGAAAAGAACTAAAGGCTCTTAAATTCTGAGTGTCTATGCATATGGAATAATAGCCTTATTCTATTTAAGCTCCAGAGTTAAGTGAATGTGATAGATGCCCTAAACTCTAAGACCAGTTTTCTTCCATCTTAGCATTCTAAAGTCAGAAAAGCTTGGATTAGAAGATTCTCTGGATATTTCAATTCAATATTTTCTCCATGTTTTATTTTTTTGTATAGTAGATACAGAATTTAAACCATTAATTATCATATGTTAACTTGTTAGATACAAATCAAATTTGTGATCTCACAGCTGTAGTTTCTATGAGATGGAACTAGAAACAAAGTTAAGATTGGGTCAGTTGATTTTATATACATATATATATATATATATATATATATATATATATATATAGTGTGTGTGTGTGTGTGCTTGCTATAACCATAATAATGCTGCATGTTAAATATCATTAGCCACAGCTTAAAGTAAAAGTCAAAAATATTTTGATCATGAACATCAGGACCAACTACAACTTCTCTGATCCAGATGGCATGTTGAGCTCTGAGCTGAGTCCTGGCCTCATCCTCATTTGGACCAGCTGATCCATAAAGCATATTCCTCAAAGGTAAAAGATGGGAAAATAGGCAAAAACTGAACTGTACAAATGCACTGCCAGTCCCTATGTGACTTGATTTAGTGGATGCCTTGTGCCCTCTCCCCTCAATTTCATGACCAAAGTTAGCATCAGCAGACAGTGCAAGAGACTCCCAAGAGGAAACCAGGCAGGAAATGAACATTTTCCATAATCAATAGTGAAATTGGTACACAGATGTTGGTATAATGGTTCAAAAATATTTCATTTGAATCAACACCACTGTAATTCAATAAAGTGGGATTCCAACAGGTCCTGATCTCTGTAACTCACATGCAACTGTGTTCTGAGAAATGATTGCCATTCTCTGTTTGGATGAGTTAACTACTAGTAAACATCTCATAATCATGGAGGGTCCTCCACCATCTCCCTAAATTTATGTATTTAAGAAACTGGTTACCTGACATTCAGTATGCATCATGGCTCATCTTTTTCTGCTGTGGTAAGTCCTGTACCATTTATTACATTTTATGTAATGCCACTGACCTAGAAAAGGTTGCTATAATCAAAGCTTTGAGAACAGTGGCCGTTGGTAATTGAAAATGAAAATGGCATTGTATGTCCCAGACTCTATTTCAGCATCTTTTATCTCTTGCTAGGAGCCCTGATATATACCTCTTGTTTATGTCCCAAGCAGTACCAATCAAACTGGGAGAGAGTCAGACAAACTGAAATAGAGAATAGAGGCATTTTGTTTTATCAGATTCTATTGTCTATGTGGAATGGACTCATTTCTCTGGGGCACTCAGTTGCATTGCCTGGCAGAATAGAAGCCATTCAGATAACACCAGTGTCACACTCATGTCACAATAACAAATGTCTGTTCTTCTCCCCCTTCCTGAATACACATGCATACTCACACACTCAAGCAGATACACATATGCACAGGCAAGGTCATCAAAGCATGCCAGTGCACACTGGCAGGTAGATTCATACATACATACATACATACATACATACATACATACAGTACATACATACATACATACATACATACATACATACAGTACATGCAGACACACACTATACACAGTGATATTAGTAAATGAATGCATCCAACAAACACAATGTTTGAGCTCTGAGAGCAAATCAAATGGACAATGCCTCTCTGTGCCCCAGAAATGTAGTCGTGTATAGGGCTAGAATTTCAATGGATGCTGTGTCTTCTGTCTGCTGTGGATTTCAAACCACCTATTACATGCCATGCTAATCTGTGCTAACATAGTGTCACAGCCTAAGATATCTAAGAAACAACACTGTAAAATGAGGTTAAAAGCACAAACATAGGGCAAGCACTTTAAAAGCTTTCTAGTTGGCTTTTTGAACTTTACTCTGCTCAATTAATTGGCCTTCCTTGGCCTAGTGAGCTCTGAACAGCATTGTGTATCCTACTTCATTTTTGCTGAGCAATGTTTAATAGACTGTTTTCCAACCTATCCACTAGAAAGTTCTCTAGGGTTATTACCATTGGTCATCTCTGGAATTCTCTTTCTTAGTTTTCCCACTCTGCCACTAGATCTAGATCCCATCAAAAATGAGATCCCTGAGAAGAATGCTGAGGAAGTCATGTGCCAGTAGAATTAGGCCAGCTGATTTCCCTTCCACGGTAATAACTTCATATCAAATATAACATTAATACTATACTTTGTTCAGTTCTGATTGCATTCCAGAGAGTGACATAATGGGTCAGAACATTTTATAGTGGTTTTACTAGAAAACAAGCAAACTCAAACAAAAAACCCTATGGTTTTACCAAACTTTGAAATGTGGTAAGAAGCTATTTTTAAAAAATTCAGTGGCTATCCAGCATGCCTCTTTGTCAAAAGACGGTGCCTTTGTTTCTCCTTTCCTTCTGATGGTAGTTTGTGTGCTGCTTTGGGTATAGTACAGGAATCCTGTGCACTCTCCTAATGATTTGTTTTGATAAATCTGTGTTGCTAACTTAGCCTTTTTTTTTTCAGACTACCAGTCCCTTCCTTTTTAGTATGTTTGTTCTGGGTAAGATGTTTACCTAGAGCTCCTTTCCTATGTTACCATTTCTGACTGGTTCTGTAACCTACCTGGAATTTACTTTGAGAATGTTGGCAACAATTCCTTAGGTAGATATTGACTATTAACTAATTCTGTTTTTGTTTTCCTGAAAATACTTCTAAGTTCAAATGCAAAATGGCAAAATTTTTGTTGGGTATGGGAATTTAGATTAAAGACATTTTCCTTTATTACAAACAAACAAACAAACAAAAAAACGCATCATCACACTGTCTCTATACTTCATTGTTTGCTGCAAGCTCATGCACGAATCTTAACTCTTAGCTTTCAGTGATCTGTTGTAGCAATTTTGGGCTGCCAGGTGGACACTGCTTAACAACTTTCTGAGGATAATTTGAGTTTCTGAATGATTTTATCTTCCTCCAGAGATTTATTTTTGCCAGGAATAGGTAGGAGAACACAATAGAGAAGTAGTTCTCAATCTGTGGGTTGAGACCCCCTTGGGGTAGCATATCTGATATTAACATTACAGTTCATGACAGTAGCAAAATTAAATAAGAAGTAGCAATGACACCACAACATGAACTGAATTAAAGGGCCAAAGCCTTAGGAAGCTTTAGAACCACTATAATGGAGAAATGTAACCCAACATCCTAAAAGGAGGTTTTTTTGTTTTCATGTTTGTGTATTTGTGGAGAATTAAACCTGCCCCCTCACACATTCTCAGCAAGTGTTCCACTGTTTAGCTATACCCCCCAGCCCTGGACTTGGGTTTTATTTAAAATTTTATCTGTCTTAGCCGTACAGAAATCCTGGGATACTTAGCAGGGTATTTCCCCATTGGTGGGTCCTTAAGGCTTATGTTTTGCCTCCCATCAACCCTCACTGACCCCTGGACTGCTGGTATTGCAATGCCAACCCACTGCTTTGTTCCTCACAGAGTCTGTGCTGCATCGTTAGTCCACTGGTTCCTTAAAATAATTCTTGTCAGCAATCTGCCCAGCACTTCTAGTGATTTGGGTTAGTCTGCATCACTATAGCCAACCTCAGGCAGAAACCCTGTCTCATTATCATTCTATTTGCATTTCTTTCATAATTATAAAACTGAATCATCTTTCATTTGAATGTAGGACATTATTTCTTATTTTGTGAACTCTCAAATCTCTTGCAATTCTTTTCCATTGGATTGTTGCCCTACATTTCTATTTTTAGAAGTTCTTTATATCTTTTAACATTATGAATGCCTATGATGAAAATATTTTTTCTTCTTTCAAAATACTTGTAAGCTCCACCCTAAGATTGCTATGTTTATGAAGTCAAATATTTTTCCTTATTTCTGCTAAGCTTTTAGTCTTAAGTGGCAAACTGCTCATGTCCGCATCCTTAAGGGACACATCACTGATTTCTTCTGCATGCAAGTATAAGCAGTGTGTTAATGAGCACTTGCAAAGTGCTAAACTTTCAGGAAGTTTCTGTCTAACTTAATGTGTGATATTATGATGATAGATCCAGCTGGAAGTTCAAAGTCTATTTTCTGTGTCCTGATATCATCTTCAGGCATTACTAGAATAATTGGAGCAGTGTTATAGGATGGTTATTCTTGAAGAATTTTCTTCTTGTGTTATCCTATTCCTGTACTGGCTCATCTAATCTTGTATCATCAGTTTTCCTGAAGAATGATATCTCCCTGATTCCTCCTCCTGTGTATTTCACACTCACTCTTTGTACACACAATACAAAAGCCTGTTCAGCATTTTCAATTGAATGAGTCTTAACTCATACCTCAAATCTTAAAATGGTTTTCTTCCTCTTCCCAGACTCTACTTGCATTTACATTAAATTATGACCTCCCTACCGCCATGTACCCAACATACAAGCTCAATCATGTCTAAGTCATGTTTTGTTTTCTAAATTAGTGGTTTTTTCCAGCCTGATCACAGTTTCTCCTTCCTCCCTCCTCTCCTCCCAGTTTACCCAATTAATCTACTCCTCCTCCTTTCTCTTCAGAAAGAGGCAGGCCTCCTATATATATTGGCCAGTCATGGCATATCTAGTTGCAGTGAGACTAGGCATCTCCTCTCCTATTAAGGCTAGACAAGGCAACCCAGTAGATGGAAATGGTCCCAAAAGTAGGTAACAGAGTCAGAGATAGCCTCTGTTTCCACTTTTAGGAGTCCCACAAGAAGACCAAAGTACACACCTTCACATGTATGAAAAGGGCCTAGGTCGGTCCCATGCAAGTTCTCTGGTTGTAGGTTCAGTCTCTGTGAGCCCCTATGAGCCCAGATGAGTTGATGCTGTGAGTTTTCTTGCCCCCTTTGCCCCACAGACATTTCTTCTTATCTCTTTTCAGCAAGATTCCCTGAGATCCTAATGTTTGTGTGTGGGTCTCTGCATCTATTCCCATCAGTTGCTGGGTGAAGCCTCTCTGATGATAATTGGGCTAAGCAACAGTCTATGATACTTAGAATGCCATTAGGAATCATTTCATTGACATTTATTAATTTATTTATTATCATTCAGAGACCCCTAGTCTCTGGGCTGCCCAGCTTCTGGGTCCTAGTTCTCTAGGCAACATCAGAGGTGGGCTCCCTCTCATGGTATGGGTCAACGGTTGGCCACTCCCATAAATTCTGTGAAACTTTACCCCAGAATATCTGGTAGTCAGGGCAAATTGTAGGTCAAATGTTATATGGCTAGCTTGGGGTCCTAGTCCCTCCACTGAAAATATCACAGGAGATGGCCTGTTCAGGTTCCATATCATCTACTGCTAGGAATCTTATCTAGGGTCAGTCTTACAGACTCCTGGGAGTTTCCATTGTATAGCATTCTAGCTCATCCCAGAGATGCCCCTGATTCCAGTTGTCTTTTCCAGTACTCTCTCCCCCCATTCTCTCCCAACCTGATCCTTCCTATTCCCATCTTACCCTACCCCATCCATAAACCCCATTTACCTGTGATGTCTGTTCCATTTCTCTTTCACAGAGAGGTTCACCGTGTCTCCATTTCTGCCCTCCTTGTTACCTAGCCTCTTTGGGTTTGTGGATTATAGTTTGATTATCATTTCCTTAACAACCAATATCCATGAATAAGTGAGTACATACTATGTTTGTCTTTCTGGGTCTCAGTTACCTTACTTGAGATGTTATTTTCTAGTTCCATCCATTGGCAAATTACACATTGTCATTGTTTTTAACAGCTGAATAATACTCCATTGTGAAAATGTACCACATTTTCTTTATCAATTTTTTGGTTAAGGGACATTTAGGGTGTTTCCATTTTCTGGTTATTACAAATAAAGTTGCTATGAATGTAGTTGAGCAAGTGTCATTGTGGTATGATAGAGTGTCCTCTGGGAATGTGCCCAGGAGTGGTATAGCTGGGTCTTGAGGTAGATCAGTTCCCAATTTTAAGAGAAACTGCCATCTTTATTTACAAAGTGATTGTACAAATTTTCACTCCCACCAGCAATGGAGGAGGAGTGTTTCCCTTTCTTGACATCCTTTCCAACATGAGCTGTCACTGTTGTTTTTCATCTTAGCTATTCTGACAGGTATAAGATAGAATCTGAGTCACTTTTATTTGCATTTCTCTGATGGCTAAGGATGTTGAACATTCTTTATTCTTGGCCATTTAAGATTCATCTGTTAAGAATTTTGTTCAGATCTGTTCCCCGTTTTTAATTGGATCATTTCATTTGTTAATGTCTAGTTTCTTGAGTTCTTTATATATTTTGAAATTAGTCCTCTGTGCAGGCATGAGGTTGGTGAAAATCTTTTGACATCCTGTAGGCTGCTGTATTGTTCTTTTGACAGCACCCTTTGCCTTTCAGAAGGTTTCCAGTTTCATGAGATTGAAGGCTCTCATTTATTCATTGTTGATCTTAGTGTCTGTGTAACTGGTGCTCTGTTCAGGAAGTTGCATCTGGTGGCAATGCATTGTGTTCAAGGCTATTCCCCATTTTCTCTTCTATCAGGTTCAGAAAGACAAAGAATCATTAGATCATACTTCAAAAACATGTACTCCACAAACTTGGAATCTAATATAAATGGACAACTTTCTCAACAGAGACTATTTACCAAAGTTAAATGAAGATCAGACAAACACTTTAAATGGACCTATATTCCCTAAGGAAATAAAAAGCCCAGGGCCAGATGGTTTAGCAGAGAATTCTACCAGACTTTCAAAGAAGAGCTAATACCAATACTCCTCAAATTATTTCACAAAATAGAAACAGAAGAAACAAACATTGCCAAATTCATTTATAAGACCACAGTTACCCTGATACCCAAACAACACAAAGACTAAACAAAGAAAGAGAATTATAGATCAATTTCCCTCATGAACATTGATGCAAAAATACTCAATAAAATACTCACAAACTGAATCCAAAAGCACATCAAAAAGAGCATCCACCATAATCATGTAGACTTCATTAAAGAGATGCAAGGATGGATGATGAAAATCTGTCAATGTAATTCACCATATAAACAAACTGAAAGAAAAAAAAACAACATAATCATCTCATTAGACAAAATCCAACACCTTTTCATGATAAAAGTCTTAAAAGGTCAGGAATGCAAGGGACACACACACCTAAACATAATAAAGGCTATGGTGTTCCCACCAAGAGACCCCCCCAAAGCTTCAAGGAGCCAGTGACACCCAAATGCAAACACAAAAGGGCATTAAAACAAAACAAAACAAAACAAAACAAAACAAAACAAAACCCACCAGCTAGTTGGGTCTTCACTCT
Organism: Cricetiscus sungorus; assembly: GCA_030556225.1. NCBI lineage: Eukaryota > Metazoa > Chordata > Mammalia > Rodentia > Cricetidae > Cricetiscus > Cricetiscus sungorus. The sequence goes on from JANBXA010000372.1 coordinate 76,847,488, forward strand.
GTCTGGAGAGTTGAAGCCCCAAACTACAAATGCAAGGCGTTTTTAAAGAGCAAAGAACAGGAAGGGGGTGGTGAAACCCCTGATCTCTCATCACAAGGTTTCCATGGTTACAGAGATTTCTTAGTGCACAAAGTTACAAAGTTTCCATACAAGGTAATTGCAAGACAAAGGATATTAAGCAAAGGAGCCTCTGTTCAGGTGGGGTTGATTAACACACCCTGGGGTCTGGGAAATGTTATCTAGTTCCCTGTCTCTTTAAGGACACCCTGGGGTCTGGGGGGATTTAGAACTGACCAGCAGGTCAAAAGGCTACCTGGTTCCCAGTTTTCTTAAGAGACAATGGAGTAGGGAGTGATTTTTACAGTTTGTGATGACCTCAGGCTCTGCACTTATTGTGGTGGGAATATTGTCATATAGCCTGGAGTCAGGGGTCCCTTGCTTAGTTTGGGTCCTTTTATTTTGTTCATTACATATACAACAAGCCAATAGTCAACATCAAATTAAATGGAGAGGAATTTGAAGCACTTCCACTAAAATCTGTCCATATCTATTCAACATAACACTTGGAGTTCTAGTCAGAACAATAAGACAACTAAAGGAAATCAAGGGGATACAAATTAGAAAGGAAGAAGTCAAAGTATCCCTATTTGCAGATGATATGATAGTATAAGTAACTGACTCCTCAAATTCTGCCAAGGAACTGCTATAGCTGATAAATACCTTCAGCAGAGTAGCTGGATACAAAGTAAATCCATAAATAGCCCTCCTATATACAAATGAAATTAGGGAAACAACACCCTTCACCACATCCACAAATAATACAGAATATATTGCTATAACTCTAATTAAGCAAGTGAAAGACCTGTATGACAAGAGCTTCAAGTCTTTGAAGAAAGAAATGAGAGAAGATATCAGAAGGTGGAAAGATCTCCCATGCTCAAGGATTGGTAGGCTTAACATAGCAAAATGGCCACCTTACCAAAAGCAATCTACATACTCAATGTAATGCCCACCAAAATTCCAACACAATTCTTTACGGAACTTGGAAGAACAATACTCAGCTTCATATGGAAAAACCCAGGATAGCTAAAACAATGCTGTACAATAAAAGAACTTCTGAAGGTATCACCATTCCTGATTTCAAGCTCTACTATAGAGCTATAGTAATAAAAACCACATGGTATCAGACACTTGATGGATGAAACCAAATTGAAGACCCAGATGTAAATCTATGGACACCTGATTTTTGATAAATAAGCCACCAATATACAGTGGAAAAAAGAAAGCATCTTCAACAAATGGTGCTGGTCTAACTGGATGTCAGCATGTAGAAATATGCAAATAGATCCATATCTATCACCCTGCCCAAAACTCCAGTCCAAGTGGATCAGAGATCTCAACATAAAAGCAGATACACTATGTCATATTTCTTCACTGTCAATATCAGTAAATGACTCCACCTGCAAAAGTCTTTCCCTCCTGGAAGATTATAAATTGGAGGTGCCTCCTCTTGCTTTATCCCCGCTTGACACTCCTCTCAGGCTGTCCTCCTACCAAATGATTTCACCTTCTCCTTAAAGAATACAGAAATAAAATCTTCAAGTATTTGTATTTGTAAATTCCCAGCAAGGGCATTCATGTTGGAAAAAAAAATATTAGGTATTTAATATCTAAGAGGTTATCATACTTCTAAGTATCTGGAAATGTGGACAATCCTGTCCCAGGACCAGTTAATGTTATACAAGCTGGATGTGGTAACTCACACCTTTAATGTAAGCACGAAGGAGGCAGAGTTCAAGAGAACCTCGGCATTGGAGGCCAGCCTGGTTTACAGAGTTCCAGGACAGCCAGGACTTCACTGAGAAACCTTGAGGATTTGGGGTTTTGTTTGTTTGTTTTTGTTTTATTGGGGGTGAGGCTGTATTATAACTTGAACCACAGTGAATGGATGACTTTCTTTCTGAGGGTTATATAGAAAACAGGTTACAAGGGAGCAGCAGGCTAGACACTCAGCAGTCCAGTAACTCTGGGTGTCTTAGAAGGTCTCATGGGGAGGCATCTGTGTTAACTCTTCTGTAGTTTAACAAGAAACCTGTCCTGTGAAGAGAAGGGACCTTTCAGCTTTCAGGCATGCCTAAGGCAAGATCAGGCCTTTTTTCCTTCATGGTTTTGTTTCAAAGCTCTCTCTCTCTCTCTCTCTCTCTCTCTCTCTCTCTCTCTCTCTCTCTCTCTCTCTAATCATACACTATTTATTAAAGCATATTCTTTTTTCCTATCCCACTTGATTCCTAATTTGAGAAACTATTTAGGTATGTGATTATCTCACAAATTAAGGAGAATTTAGGAGACAATGCAGAAGCATGCAAGAATCCTCAAACCACAACTCCCTCCTGTAACCCACTCTGCAACTCCCAGAGTTATTTTAAATTGAAGAGGTCAGTGGAGGGCTAGAGTACATTGGCAGCAGGATTGTGCTGATTCTCTGCTAACCAGGACTCCCTGCCTTCCTTTTTTCTACCCAAGGTGAGGACGCACCTTCTGGGTTTGTGAAAAGCCAATGTTCCAGCGACACAGAAACCACTACAGATCCTGATGGTGAGTCTGAGCTACCTATGCTCAAATATGAATCTGTGGTATTTTGTGCACATGCAATCTAGGACTATGGGAACCTTCTGATCTAGGAATCAATGCATTTGGTTGGAACAAAGTAAATTTCAGAAGCCAAATTCAACCTAAAATGGAAGCCTTTAAAATACACGTGTGTGTGTGTGTGTGTGTGTGTGTGTGTGTGTGTGTGTGAACAAATTCTGTTTTCAGGTAACATACGCGGTCTATGGCTTAAACATTTCTCTCTATATTGAGGTCACAGTAGTAATTCAAGGTCAAACTGAAACCGAACTGGCCTGCTGTTAACTCTGCTACCCTAACATTGTGGAGCCCTCCAGTGAGCTTGGGCTAAGGTTCGTCTCACACTCTCAACTGCTTCCCCTCTGATATCTTGACAAAACACACAACGACTCTTTCAGAGCATCTTAGAAATAAACCTACTTAACTTTAGATGCCTTCAAAATCAAATTGGAATAAAGATCCCAGAACCATGAACTTATTAACATCCCTGCTCCTACACACCCATGCTAAGAACATTCTTAAATACTATTATTTGCATTAGAAAAATCTCTGTTTCCACAGATAAGATTCTACTGGGTCACTGAGGTTCATGTTTTAAATATTATAATAAAGATTCTTTTCTAATTTGATTAGAGAAGCTTGCTAAGTGGGATTTAGATGTAGTATCCTTTAGCAATACCAAGCACTTGCTGCAAGAGAAGCTGGGATGGAAGAACCAGCAGCACAAGGGACATTCCTTACTTCAGTAGACATTGGAAGGCAGGTTCAGTGAGCTTGGCAGCTTATTGAGTATATACTAGCTAAGAGAGAGGCCAGTGGCTCTGGTTGCCTTGGGCCTGGGAAGGGACACAAGCTGCAGAGGATTGTCCTTAACCCCTTGGCACCAGCCAATCGCATAACTAAGAAACCTAGGATATAGCACGTTGTTTGTTCTCCGCCAGCCCGCCTGCTGCCGGTCTGGTGTGCCGGCCCCAAATAACACGCAGAGACTCTGTATTTGATACAATCCTGTTGGCCAGTTACCATTATTGTTTATGGGCTAGCTCTGTCTTAATTATTAACCCATTTCTACTTATCTAAGTATTTCCACGTGGTCATCTTATGGGGAGCTGAAGCAGGCATCTTCCTTCCTCCCTGGTCTACATCTTGACTCCTCCTTCCCACTTCCTCTTTCCTCCTTGTCTCCTAGCCTTGCCTATCTTGCTATCTCATTGGCCCAATGGTGCTTTATTAATTAACCAGTATGAGAAACATATTTACAGAATAACATCTCCCATCACTAGGATTCTTAGGTTATCAACTATGCAAAGTGATACATGTTTACTAATTTTGGGTAATACATAAAATTATAAAGTTACACTTATTGATGGTCCACTATGCTATGGTCTATAGACAATTCATATATTGTCTAAGTCAGGTTAAGAATATTCACCTCCAATATTATTCATATCTTTATGGTAAAACCTTCCATTCCTTTTAGCTCTTTGAAATGCAATTCTATCTTTCTTATCTGCAGATACCCTCCCACGCAATTCTACACTGAAACATCTCATGCTTACCTCACTGTCACTCAAAAGCCATCACTGAGCTCCTCCCAAAGTGCTTGGTCATCGCTGTCTTCCACTCAGTTTCTGAGAGAGGACTAATCACTGTCTTTCTGTGGCTGCCCTATTTCTTTTAATATAATTCCTATTTCCACAGATGTCATAAATGACAGAACTTATTCCTGTAATGACAACTAGTATAACTAATAACCCACTTCTATATACATCACATTTTCTTTATCCATTTACAAATTCCTGAAAATTTATTTCTATTTTGTGGGTATTGTGTTGCAAAGAAGTCTCCCAACATACTGATTTTGTTTCAACTAATAATCCACTTCTATATACATCACATTTTCTTTATCCATTTACAAATTCCTGAAAATTTATTTCTATTTTGTGGGTATTATGTTGCAAAGAAGTCTCCCAACATACTGATTTTGTTTCCTTCTGATATATGGATTGCCAGGTCACATGGATGGTAGTTCTCTCTCTCTCTCTCTCTCTCTCTCTCTCTCTCTCTCTCTCTCTCTCTCTCTCTCTCTCTGAAACTTGCATACGGTTTCCTGTAATGACTATACTATTTTAAATTCACACTAACAGTTTGCAAGGTTTCTCCAAACCTTTGTCAACCTTTATTATTTTCATTGTTTTTTTTGATAATGATAATTTCTACTGCAAATAAGTGATATATTTGTGCAATTTTTAATTTGCACATCAATATTCCTGTTTGTAATTTTTTGGGAAATGTCTGCTTAGATCTGATGCTTATTTACAAAGTAGGTCATATGCTTCCTTGCTAGTATGTTTCTGTAATTTTTCTATTCTGGCTTTCAACCCCCTTTTCAGTAGTATAGCTACTGAGAATCTCTCCTCTATGATATAATGTCTCTTCACTCCATCAGCTATTTCTTTTGCTGTGCAAGAGCCTTTTAATTTGATGAAATCCCATTCATCTTCTTCTGGTTTTGTTTCCTGTACTTTTGGTGCTATGTGCCAAAAGTCCTTGCCCTTGCCAATGTTCTGAGGTCTTTCCCTTGTTTTCCTCCCATAATTCCATGTCTTCTGTGAATCTTTAATTTACTTTCAATTGATTTTTGTAACTGATGAAAAAGAGGGGTCTAGTTTTTACTCCTCTGCATGTAGATATTCAGTAGGTGTGCAGCTCTTGTTGAAAAGAACTGTCTCTTGTCTCATTCATGTTCACAGTACCTTCTAGGCTACCTGGTAATACACATGTCTGTTTTAAACCCAAACTGTGCTGCTTTAATCATTCTAGTTTTGAAGTACCACCCCTTCTTTTGTTCTTTTTTACTAGGAATCATTTAGGCTATTGGAGATTTTTATAACTACACATAAAATTATTTTTTCACAACTGTGTGAACAATACCACTAGAATATTTTTTGACACAGGATTTCCTGGTGTAGCAGTCCTGAACTCACTAATATCCACCTGCCACTGCCTGACAAGTGCTGGGACTAATGGTGTGCACCATCACCCTCAAGCTCATTAGAATTTTTATGTGGATTAAATTGATATAGTACAAACATTTTCTACTTTTTTTCTCTCCTCTTTAATTTCTCTCAACAATGTCTTATAGTTAGGTTTCCTCCTAAGGACATGACTGATTTATTTCTATTTCCAACAAGTCACTATGGGTATATTGCAGATTCCATGGCAGACAAGGGTGACCGAGCAAGGTGGGGGACACAAACATGCCAGGCAAACAGAGTTTAAGTGAGAAGTTTTATTAGAAAGGGAAGGGAGAAGGAAAGAGAAAAGAGGTAAAGAGACACAGAGACAGAGAGAGGACAGAAGAGAAGAGGGAGACAGAAAAGTCCAGTCTGCCCCAGGGGAATAGCAGGAAAGAGATGGAAATAGAGCAGGAATGAGAGAGGGGGGAAAAAAGAGCAGAAGGAGAGAATGGGAAAGAGAGCAGAAAGAGAGGGAAAAAAAGCATTAAGTGGGTAGAGGTCTTTCTTTTAAAGGGCCCTTTGCACCTGGGCTGACCAGGGTACTGACTTGAGTGCATTCTGCCAGGTGACAGGGGCAGCCAGCATAATGCCTGAATCCTTATACATATAGCAATTATGTATATATATATATATATATATATATATATATATATATATATATATATATACACACATATGTGTATGTGTACATATATAATTGCAACTTTGCTGAATCTAGTTAGCAGTTCTACTACAGGGATTTTTTTTTGGTATTTCATATAAGTAAAATGAAATCATTCGTAAACATGGGCAACTTTTCACTTTGGGGGCCCACTAGTTCTTCTTTTTGCTTGAGTGCCCTGGCTGCAGTTTACAGAACTCTGTCAAATAAAAGTGGAGAGTGTGGGACTCTCATTCCACATCTTAGGAAGCTTGTCAGTTGGGTTATTATAATTGATACTTATATGTTGTGTTATGTTTACACAATGTGCCCAGAGTTTTAATCACCAAACAGCTTTGACTTTTGTCAGATGCTTTATTGGCACTGATTGACAGGGCTATCTTTCATGCTCATGTGGTGAAGTGTGGCATCATGTTTGCTGATTTGCATATATTGAACTATAATTGCCTCCTCAGGATGAATTCCATTGTTCTAGTGTATAATCTTTAACTGTGGAGTTGGCTTAGGTTTCCTAGCTTTGTTCATAATTTTACATTTGTGTATATAAAGACTATCAATCTGAGTGTTACCCTGTGTACTGAGAGCAGAGAGAGGGATGGTTACCTGGATATTTAATTAAAGTAATGTTGGCTTTATGAAATGAGTTTTGGAGAATTTCTTACTCTTCTGTTTTTGGAATAGCTTCTATGAATCAATATTAGTTGTTTAAATGCTGCCTTCATTGAACAAAACCCAAGACTACTGAGGTCAGAAACACTAACTGGGTAGTGTTGGGCTTTTCATTATTGATTCAGTCTCCTTTCTTGTTATTGTTCTTTTCAATTTCTTCATGATTCAGTCTTAAGTATGTGTAGGCATCTAGGAAATGCTTTCTTCTGGGTTAACATTTGTGGTATATAGTCATGTAACAGTCATGATCTTTTGTATTTATCAGTTGTATTGCCTACCTTTAAATCCAATTTTATTATCTTCTTCCCTTAATTTAGTTGCAGATTAATTAATCTCTCTAAACAAGCAGCTCTTTTAGTGTGTTTTTGCATTGTTTTGTTGTCTTTTTATTAATATTGGGTTTGACTTGATTCTAGATACTTGATATTCAGGGATAGGTTGAGATATTTCCAATTTTATATTGCCTGTATTAATTGCTATAAATTTCCTTTTCATATTATGGTCATTGTATCAGATAGGTTTTGGTTCATTATCTACATTTTTCATTTGTTTTAATATATTTCTTTTTTTCTTTTCTTTTTTTTTTTCTTCTTATAAATGAAAAAATTTCATCGGGGCTGTCTTACAGTTCAGAGGTTTAGTCCATTATTGTCATAGCAGGAAGTGTGTAGTCAGATATGGTACTGGAGTGGTAGTTGAGGATTCCACATCTGGATCCTCAGGCAAAGAAAGAGAATGAGGTACTGAGTCTGGCTTGTGCATCTGAGACCTCAAAGCTGAAACCTCCAGTGATACATTTCCTCCAACCAGGCTGCACCTCCTAATAGTTCCACACCCTGTGAGCCTGTGGGAGCCATTTTCCTTCAAACCATCACAAGATTGTGCTGAAAAGAATTGAAGCCTAGGTCAAGGAAGCAAGGCTGAGGTAGGAAAGAACAGAAGGGAAGGCACTGAAGGGTGAGAGTCAGAGGAAGACCGTTGCTCAGATGTGTTGGCTTTTATAGCTGCCTCCCTTTTATAGTTGAACCTTGAGTCCATGGCTATGGACAGGACTGAACTCAGGTCAGTGAGGACACAAAGGAACTGTGTGTGTGTGTGGGGGGGGGTGCCTTGAGGTTTTCCCCACAACCACTGCTGGGCCATATCCCTTTCTCTCCTCTCCTTCTCTAGCACTCAGAGAAGGCAAGAAGATGGAGCCTACTGCCCAAGTCAGGCTACTGCTATGGTCTCCCACATACGTCAAATCCCTGCAAGCCTAAGCATTGAGCTGAGAGCTCCAGTCTCCTCACATCTAAGCCCTGAGTGCTCACTGAGCCCACCTCTGCTCCTTAGTGTGGTGATGAGAGAGGGCTGGCATGGTGTCATTGGTAGCTGAGTGAGTATGCTAATAAAGGCTGACAGAAGCCCAGGCAGAACCTGCTGAGCAAGGACCTGGATGTCAGAACTGGCCTAACAGCTCTCACAGGACATCTTGTTTCAGTATATTTCAGTGGCCAGTTTTATTCCTACATTCGCTGTTCAAATGTGCATTTTATGTGGCTTTTTAAAGTTTTCCTTGCTATTGATTCTTTGTTTTACTAAATCCTAAACAGTATAATTTACACTTATTTAATAAAATGTATTGGGCTTTGTTGTAGGATCTATCTTTTATTACATATCTAGAAGAATGTTCCATGTATAGGTAAGAAAACTGTGTATTTAGCTTAGTGTGTAAGTTGCACCCTAGATCCAAGGGTGACTGCTGAACCTAAGGATTAAGGGTGCAACTTAATCCTTTTGCTTGCTTGGGATTTTCTGTCCTGATGATCTTACTGTTGCAGCAAATGTAATGTTATATGTTAAAGTCCTCAGCTGCTGCATTAAGAGGCTAGCTATCCTCTTAGGGCTACTACAATCTGCTTTATATATTTAAAAGTTTGTTCTCTTGCAGAGTTTATCCCTTTGTCATTAAAAAACAACCACCTTCCTTACCTCTTTTCACTATTAGTAAGTCATTTCATCTGCTGTATGCTTCCTTTTGGATACTCTTGGCATAGAGGTATTTACTCCATCTCTTTGTTTTCAGTGTATACATGCCTTGAAGGTGAATTAAGTTCCTTCAAAGCAACATATAATTTGGCCAGGCATTATATCCCAGTCAGTAACTGTGATTTTTAGTTGGAAAATTAATTCATTTACATTTGAAGTGAGGTAAGGTCTTACTTCAGCCATTATGTAAATCATTTTATAGTTTTCTTATACTTTCTTCCATTCTTCATCTTATAAACCAAGAATAATTATTTTTATCACACTTAACACAACAAAATCTTTTGAAATAAAAATATAAAGAATAGAAGCAAAAGGGCAAAAATATACTAATAAGGAAATTGGTCAAGTATGGTGACGCATACCTGTAATCTCAGCTCTCTTGAAATAGAGGTAAGGATTGTTATGAGTTCAAGGTCATCCTCTGCTTCATAATTAGTTTAGTCCACCCTGGGCTACATTATAAGATGCTGTTTAAAAAAAATGGGAGAAAAAAGTGAGATCAATAAAGCAAGGTAGTTTTGAGATTTTGAAAATCCAGCTTTCTATCTTTGTGTAACAGTTATTTCTCAGCCTGTTGGTCTGGTTATTCATTAACATTTTGAGTCTCTATGGCTCTATATGCCATGTTTACCATGTTTACACTAGTAGACATTCTGAATTCACTTGTAAGCACCAGTAGGCATTCTGGATTCACTTGTAGATTAGCACATGATTTTTATACCTATTGTTCATCTAACTTGGTAGCTCTTTCAGTTTGAAGGGTCTCTTTGCACTTTTGTAGAACAGGCCTCATATACCTTCTTGGCTTTAGTTGGTGATGCTTCTCTCAGGGCATGATTGCTAATGTGTGCCTTTGCTGGTCAAGTGTGTCTCCCATGAGTACTATAGCGACCACATGCCACTCTCGCCTGGTCTGCATGTTTTTGCCCAGCAGTCTGCTGTAGGGTGACTTTAGACACTTGAACACATATTTGCTTCTTTTCTCTTGCAGCTTTGAGAATCTCTTCATCTTTAATCATAAGATATGTTGGGAAGATAGAATGGATTAAATTTGATTAACCCTTGACCTGCCTATATCTGGATGTTTCTATCTTTCATTAGGAAAGGGTTTTATCATTTCCCTGAGTAATTTCTACTCCTTTGGTATTGTCAATCCATTCTTAGATTCCAATTAACCAAATATTTGTTCTTTTAATAGCATCCCAAAGACATATTATCTGCATTCCTCATTTTCACTTGTGCATCTTGTGGTAGCATGGATTCTAGCTCACTGAAAGTTCTTTTCAGCCAGTCTCCTGATACCTTCTTTTTTGGTTTTAATTTGCTGAGCATATTTTTCAGCTCAGACTTTGGGGATGATTTTTTAAATTCCCTTTACTTTTGTAGCATTTCTGTTTTATTCTGTCTCATTAACCTATTTCATTAAAACAAATGTCTAAATTTCCTGAGAGTTCCCCTGTACTGGTTCCTCCTGAACTGGTTCTTACCTAGTAAGTTTCAGGCATCTTATTTTGAGCATGAGGTGAGGGGACAGTTTCCCTGAAATACTTGAAATTGTAGACATGTGAGGGCATATCTGTAGTTGGAAGCTGTTATGCATTCTACCCAGTACTCCTGGGCCCACCAGGATCCTTCATCTGCTTTGAAATAATTACTCAGAGGCTAATATAGTAAATATAATTGGCCAATGGCTCAGGCTTCATATTTGCTAGCTCTACATATAAATTAACCCATTTCTAATCTTCTATATATTACCATGGGCTAATGGCTTTTCAACTTACATGTTGCTTCCCCTGCAGCTACATGACATCTCCCCAACTCCACCTTCCTTCTCTCTGCATCTTTGTTTGGAATTCCTGCCTAGCAATATTTTACCTGTCCATTGGCTGAAATAGTTTTACTCATCAACCAATAAAAGCAACACATATTTGCAGCATACAGAAGGACACCCACATCACCTTTCATTATCAGTGAGCTCCTGCACAGCTTTGTTGGTACCCATCTCCCCAGAAATTTGAAGCAGGCTACACGTTTCATTAAGTGGCTTCCAGATCAAAGTCTGTGAGAATATGAATTGTTTCAGCCAAAATTTGCCTAAATACACTCTTGATTTTATTGTCCATAAAGAAACTGCATCTGTCCCCATAACATTGTCTCTGTTATGCACAATTATCAGCCTGTGGTGAGGTGCCAGGGCAGTCTCGGACTAAATTCAGAAAAATTCACTGTTGATAGACTAGCCTCTCGATTCAGTGTCACATTTGTGGCCAATAATGATGCCAAGAGTCCCATAATACTGGGGTAGGACCAAGGCCCACCCTAATATGATTGCCTATTGGTAAAGTGTGATTGTGGCAACAGATTACTGCAGCCAGCCCAAACTATGCTAGATGCTTTAGAATTGCAGTACCCCATGCCTTTACCTTGCTTCCAGAGCTTTTAGTAGCCAAACCTGGGAATGAGAGCCATTTGCTTTTCATCAGTGTTAGATTTCATCCTGGAACTGGTCCTTGGGCTACTAAAACCTGCCCTACCTGCAATGATTTGGTCTTATAGCATACTAGGTTGAGTTCATGTTGATCAAAGCAGTCCTCGCTGATGCTAGTCTGAGATGTGCCTAAGTCTCATGGTAGCAAGGACACACACCAAAGAACCACACTTCAGTTGGTATTGCTGTAAGCCAAACCATGCAGTTGCAGTATAGTCTATTCCTGGTGCCAGGACAAGGATGGAACACTGTTAACTGGCTTGTTAAAACCACATTACCTGAGATATGAGATAAACAGTAGAGACAGTCCCTTGGCTAGCAAGGTTGGCACTAAGCTGGGTTACATACAAGGCTTATAACTACAGAGATTTTCATAGCCACAGAAAGGAGCATCTCTGCTATAGACTGCCAAAGCTGGACCCATCACAAGCCTAAAACGGAGTCTTTTTCTGGAGTGCACAGGTGCTGATGGTAGAACTGGTCTGAAGGCTTTGAACTGTGGCTGACAAACAAAATCTTCACTTTCTACCAGGTCCTGGGTCAAAGTACAGCTGGAGTGATACTGGGGTCCAGACACATCCTGATGCTAGCTTGCTTTCATACCTTTCTTCCCAGCAGGGAGAGTCTGGTTCTCCACTCTGCTACCATAAATGTAAAGAGGTATTGTAGAAGTAGTTAGCTACCAAGCCTAATGTAGTTTTAGTGATTCAGGCCCTGGGTCTCAATCTGGTACCTGGCTGTGGGATGGGACCTCACAGGCTTTTCTCCAGCACCAAATTTCACTGTGGCTAGCTTTGTTCTATGTTTCAGGTTAAAGGCTTGGACTTAATTATATATCCTTCTCATAAGCAAGAAACATGTCCCCATGCAGGGCTGTTTGGAGTGAAGAGAAAGATGCCACAAGCAATTCCTTACCTCCTATCTGCTTCAATGTTTCTCTTCATTTGTTACACTAGAATGTGAGAGTGACATCTGTCACCCCATTTATTACCAGTATTGATTCAGCTGATCTGGATTGCTAGGCAATTGTCGCCTTCTTCCTCCACGGCTACATGAGCATCCTTCCTGAAGCTACCAGCTGAGTCAGGGAGGAACACTTTCTTCAATGGAGGAAGAACGGCTTTCCATCAAGGGTAGACTACATACCCTGTTACAGCCTCTAAACAAATTTTGTTAAAGCAGGCACCTTGGTCACTCAGCAAATCTACTGTTCCCATAAAGCTAGCTGAGGAGCTATTCAACTTCACATTTCTCTACCTTTGAGGTGTTTTTCAGGGTGAAAAAGAAAAGTAAATTGCTTTAAGTTTATAATCACCTCGGGAATAATTCAGCCATAGGGATGTGGTGATATTTTGTTTGTGATTTAACAAATAAAGCATGCCTGAAGATTAGAGTATGAAGCTGGCCACTAGTTAGCCATAGAGGCCAGACAGTGGTGGCACACACATTTAATCCCAGCACTCAGAAGGCAGAGGCAGACAAGTCTCTGTGAGTTCAAGGCCACCCTGAGCTACACGAGATTGATCCAGTCTAAAAGAGAAACAGAGCCTGGTGGCGGTGGTTTATACCTTCAATCCCAGTACTTGGGAGTGACATGCTTTTAATCCCAGCACTAGGAAGGTGGAGACAGGAAGGGATATGGCTGGGTGGAGAGGGGAATATGAGGCAGGAGGAGACAGGAGCTCAACCCATGCAGTATGAGGATCCATAGAGACAAAATTGCATTCAGTCTGAGAATGCATAGAGACAGGATTGTGCATTCAGTCTGAAGATCCATAGGGACAGAATCATCCCTTTGGTCTGAGGATTTGGTAGAAGTAAGAACTAGTGGCTGCCAACTTAGAATTGGTGCTACCTAAGGAGAAGTAGCACGATAGTTTTAAGTATATCTTCTTAGAGCCGGCATTTCTCCCTCCCACAGGCTTGCCATCACTTGAACTGTCTCCCCTAATTCTAAGCCCTCTACTCTACCCATGAGTATTCCTTCCCCAGAAAATGATGAGAACACACCCACTAAAGACCCCAACCTGACAATGGAGGTCACTTGAATGGAGCCAGCTCCAGCCTGCCCCAAAAAATGTGGACATGGTTCCTTACCACTTCTTCACAAAGTAAGCTCTGAGGGTATCCAGCCCATACACTATTCCTTGCAGAGCAAGAAACCTGGTGTGTAAAATCCTGAGTGTTTGCCCTACAAGCATGGAAACCTGTAGACTCAGCAAAAATTTCTTCAATATAATTCAACATTACTTTTCCATAGAGTTATTTTTATCATGGAATGCTTTTTATGAACCATGTATTAACAGGTTGTAGTCCTAGTGTCTTTTGACTAAAAGGAACAGAAAATGAGTGCTTCCTCGTGCCTAATCCTATATACTCTACTCTGAGAGGGAAACCTGTGTGCCAGGCTGAACAGTGCATAAATGTTTCTCTTGCTGAGAGAACTGTTGCATCTGGCCAGCTTGCAGGGGGAGTTTGTAATGATATCACAAAGAAATCGTAAATAGTGCAGTTTTTGAGTAAAAGAAGAGAGACAAGTATTTTAAGCCTTCAATCCTGGGAGAGATCCTGGAATGCTGTCCAAGGGCATTGCTCTTCCAAGTATCTATGTAGTGTGGGACCAGCATCTGCCATTATTCTATTATTTTACTATTTCAAGTTCTAAAAGAAAAACATGAAATTTAGGTTGTTGGTTTGTGCAAATAAATGAAAAATTCCCAAATAAAAATAGAGGTTATTATAGTGATGGTGTTAGTCAGTATTGCCTGTGCTTGGCAGGCAATGGGAATATGTATAGTTAAGCATTCTATATTTGGGGATGGTTGGCATAAGAAAGCTAACTAGAAGTTGGGTTTCTTTCCTTAGTTTCTGGCAAATTAGAAATGATAGAAGCTTAGTTACCTCTTACACTGGTCTTGAACATTTGTACTAGAGGCTATGTTTGCTTGCTAGGGATTTAAAGTCAGAATTTTACTGTTGTAATTATCTGTCACTGTTTCCCATGTGTGTTGCTTGGAAATCTACTCATGGCTCAAGCATTAAAGGCAAGCACTCTACTAACTGAGCTATATTCCCAGTCCCCCACTGTCCATTTCTATATTTATTTTCTTAGCTTACAGTATGGGCTTAAATAGTAAAAATCTCATTAAACTTGCTGACCCTTGGAAATTTCCAGAGTGACTGCTTTGGGCCATGGGCCTTCTGGAGAAAGGCAGTAATTATACATTCTATTTTTATGCAAATGCTCACATAGAATGAACACAATCAAATAAAAGACACATGGGTTGCTTTTCTATCTCATGGCATCTACTGGGTGCTGTATCCATTGGCAATTTGCAGGAACTGTTTTCAATTCTGAAACTGAAAACCCAGCAAACCAAACAGGTCTATTGACATTGCCACTATAGAGGGGACATTACCACAATGGAGGGAGCAGCGTACCTCTCTGCGTGTCAATGATCTACTTTTCTCTTTGTTTTCCTCAATATCCATTAAGACCCTTGAATTTATTTATTTAAGGATGGTATTAAATATATGCAAACTGCCAAAAAACAAATCCTGCAAGAAATGACAGCTCAGCTGAGAGGAGATTGACTCCTAACCTCCAGATCCCTGTGTCATGAATAATTGAAAACAAAAAAGGCACAGACAGGAAATGGGAACATTTTCAAGCCACAGTGGCCATTTTCATGTGTTTAAGAGTTTAGGTTTGATAATTATTTAACCATTTTGCTTACAGTTAATGACTTAATCTTTTCTGCTTACAGTGGAAATGAACAGTCAGGCTGACAGTGTAAATGAGCCAACAGAGGGTCAGCAAGAAGATTTCCAATAGGTAAGTTGTCCCATGGAGGACTTTTCCAATTCATGAGCCAGCCATAAGGAATAGTTTGCAAAGGGCATATTGTATTTCTCTTGGCTTTGTCAAATCCCAGGCTGTAGCTAGTATTTTCCCATTGGTCTTACCCCCATTTACCTGCTAGAATGATCAAATTTCTTCAGTAACTTGTGCTGATTCCAGCAGCATCATTTTCCCACAAGCACCACACTGTGTTGTTTGCCCTATGTGTGTGGGTTTTTTCTTCTAAGTGTAACACTAAAATTTTACCTGAAAGGATGTATAAAGGCATATAAGTATGTGTTGACAGAAAAAATAGGTGCTTGAGAGAGCATACTGACTCCTGAGGACATGGACATCTGAACAGACATATCTAGAGTTCAGTGAGTCTGAGGCAATGTCCAAGAAAATAACAGTGGTAAGCAGAACACAGAGTCTACATCCTATCTAGATGATAAGTAATCTACTAGGCTTTACCATCACTGGAGAGAGCTGTGGAAAAGATAGAAAAAGCAGAAAAGAAGAACCTAGGCTTGCTACTAACTAAATGTTTAGAAACACCATAGAACAATGAATTGTGAGCAAGTGTGAAACACAGGGAGAGCCATGGTAGCCCTCTTTACTCCCTGGGTCCTCTTGGTCTCTGCAGCCTGCCAGAAGGCCACCTTGCACCATACAAGCACCATATGTGCTCCAACATAACAGTGGAATGAAGGTTCAGACTGTAGGAGAGAACATATCTGTCCTTTTCATGATAATCATGAACTTTATGGGACCATAAATCTAATACCACTTGTGTAACATAAAATTGTTTTGTAAAAATACATATTTATGTAAACATGGGCTCATAAACATTTTACCTTATCCATGCATATTGAATACCCTGTGCAGTTAGAGGAATTAATAGCTGTGAAGTTTCCACTGAGGGGTAATGAACTGAGACAAAATTTAAACAGTTCCCACCATTTCTCAGTGGTTCCTGGCCTTTTATTTTTTAGCTGCCAACAAGCTACAACTTTTGGATTTTTTTCTATTAATTTTTTACATAGTCAATATCCAAGTAAAGTACTAGCATAAATCTATTTTCTTTGACTACAAATATGCACGAAGGTTTAAGTACTTCCAATTCAAAATTCTTTGATGGCAAGAACACAGCAAATGGGTTTGTCAACATAGCCGCCGCCATTTCTTCTATTACCTGCTTTGGAATAACTCAAACATCGCTACTGGCAAGCATGATGGTGGCTTTCTTATTCATACAGATCCCAAATAGAATCCTTTAAAAAGACTCATAGGCCATTAAAACTAACCATCCAAATTAATTAATTAATAAACCCAAGCATCATGTACTCTAACTTTTCTTTAAAGTGATAAGGGAACAAAAACCTAGACAAGCTTGCTGATTGACCTAATTTCACCTCACTGGATTTCTGAACTTTATCCCATATGTAATTGATGCATCCTTTGGCTCCTTTGGCTATCTAGTTATGGTGTTACTCTGTTGACTGGTTCAAGAAAACCATAAATTTAAAACATTTTTTTTTTAAAAAACTTGTATATGTAGTAAACATGTGGAGATTTTTCTTGTTATCCTTAAATAATGCAATATGACAACACAAAATGTTGCATTATATGAAGTATTTTGGTAGTCTGGGGGTGATTTAAATTACACAGGTGTAGCTCAGATGCAAATATGTGAAACTTGAACATGCATAGTTTTAAATATCATTAGGGATATCTACACTCAATCTACCATGAATATTGAATTCTAACTTCTCTTTCAAGTTCATTCCCCACATCCTCACAGTCTTCTCTACTTTGTTATGCCATATTTTTCTTCTTGGTAGCAGACATAGATTAGATTCTGTTCTTAAATATCCCTGTTATAGTTATTTACTCTCTACAGAAATTAATTATTAATTACACCAGATATATGTTAATTTATTTGGAACCTTCATTTTTATACTACTAGTGGGGTTAGGGGTAGCACATAGCTGTTTTCTATTGAGCCTCATCAGACTTAGTTTGATGTAGATTAACACTGAAATATCTCTGTTACAAATATAATCATCTGGTACAAAGAAATGAGGAGTAACTGGAACTCCTATACAGGGCTGAGTGGTCAAAACATGGTATAACCTTATATTCTCAATCACTCTGACAAAAATCCATGTATAAAGCAGAAAGGTTCATTCAGACTCATGCTTGAGGAATAGCAGGTGCATTAAGACAGGGAAAAGTCAACTTGACTTCTAACAAAATCCTTCAAGGTCATACCCACAATGACTATGTCTTCACAAAAAAATCTTTAAAAAACAAAACAAAACTAAAGCCAATTCTTTCAAAACTATTTATATGAAAAAGGTTAAAAAAACCCAATGAATTTAGCATAAAATATTATCTTTCAGCATTATCAAGCTAATTTTATTCTAGAAATGTAAGAATAGTTTGATACATGCAATATAATATAATGTAATAAATATACAATAATATAACAACATTCAATATTTGAAAAGATAGAAATTGTTTAGCAACACTTCATGACCACCACTGCCTCCCATCACAAATATTACACCTTTCATAAAATACATGTCCAGCACTAACTATACCAAACGGGAGGAAATGAAAACATGTCTTCAAAGTCCAGTATATCATTACTTTTTAACAGCTGTGACAAAATACCTGTTAGAAACAATGTAAAGAAAAAGAAGATAGCTTTAGATAGTACTGTCCATTAGGCTATGGCAGCCTGGTTTGTAATGATAGGAGCTTATAAAGTGACTTTCTCATAATCTGGAGCATCAGGAAGCAGGATATTGGACAAGAATTAGAAATGAGTATAAACCTCGATGGATTGCTTCTAAACTCCCTGTATTGCCCAGATAGGCCTGATTGGCAATGGTTCCACAACATCCAAACTAGCTTCAGAAACCAAGTGTTCAAGGACCTGAGCTCATGGTAAACCGTACTCATTCAAACCACAGAAAACCAATAAAATAACAAGTGTCCTTCACCACTCTTTACTAGGTATGGGTACTAGAAGTTTTAAAAAGAACAATAAAGACATAAAAGTAGAAAGAGAAGAGAAATAGTATTCTGCTTGAAGAAGATACAATCCTATATAGAAAAGACAGATAAATTCAATAAAGTCACAGTATATAGGATCCTATCTTATAAAATCAGTTGCATTTCTATATACCAATAACAATTTTCTAAGGAAAGGAAGTCAGGAACTCAACCCTTCAAAATAACTCCAAAAATAAACTATTAGAAATAAATTAATCAAAGAAGCCAATGATTTTGCTAATGAAAATTGTAAGCTACAGATGCATGAACTCAAAGGCACAAACACAAGAGAAGTTCCACACCCTGGATTTAGAAGAATTAATATTGTTAAACTGTTCATATTACAAAAAGTGACATAGGATCAATACAATTTCTGTTACTACATCTGAATATGAAATGTACCTCATAGGCTTAATGTTTATAAACTCAGTCCCTTGTTGGTACACTATTTTGGAAGGTTATGGATCCTAACTGGTAGTTAAATAGTCCTAATCTTCCTTCTGCATCTCTACTGTGGACACAGGTCCAGTACCTGCTCACATTCCTGCCATCTTACACGCGCCCCGCCCCCCCACACCATGATTGATTATATCTTTTCTTAAATTGCAGTTAGAAAATCCCTTCCTCTTTTACTTGCTTCTCTACCAGCGTTTAGTCACATGACAATGAAAAAAAGCAATTAATTTAGTTTCTTCACAGAAATAGAACATCAACAAAAGCCTAATCATAGGAAAATAGAAAACAACAACAAAAATGTAATCCAGATTTAAAAAAAAAAAATCCAGGTTGACGGCATGGCTGTGCTCATTGAAAATTACACATCATTTTTTTTTTCACCCAGCACAAAATCAACTAAAAGAGAATCAAAGACTAAATGTAACACCCTCAATAGTGTTAGGAAAATACTTGACATCATCGGTCTAGGCAATGGTTTTTCTGGATAGGATTCCAGTAGCATAGGAACAAAAGGAAAACTTCATAAGGAGGATTACATACAACTGCAAAGCTTCTATGCCTCAAAGACAAGCAACATGATGGAGAGACAGCTACAGAGTGGGAGGGAGCATTTGTCAACTACACAGTTGAAAGGAAGAATATTCAGGGTAGAAATCAAGAAAACTTAAAAGCAAATTTTCTACTTAATAAAAAAAATGACCCAAGTAGACACTTCCCAAAAGAAATACCATGGCCAACTAAAATATGTTAACAAACAAACAACAACAACAAAAACCCAATGAATACCATTAGCCATTAGAAAAATGCAAATCATTACTACAGTAATATTCCATCTCACCAAGTCATCACTATTGACTTTAAAAGGCTGGTTAAAACGTAGAAGGAAGGAATTTACCCATTGTTGGTGGTAATATAAATCAATATATCCCCTGTGGGAAACAATATGAAGTTTCCTCAGAAAAAGAAAAATAAAATTGCTGTAAGATATAGCTCATAGGAGTTGGAGAAGGAAATACTATAATTAGAGTATATGTCTGGAAGAAATTCTATTTTCAATAAAAGAAAAATGGGAGGGGGAATAAAGCCATCCTAGTCCGTAGTGTTGAACAGCATGGCCTATCTACTTCACATGTTCATTGCTACATTATTTGTTCGTGGACACCTAGCACAATTCTCTGTCTTATGAACAAATAAAATACCATAAATGGAACTTAATCCTGCCCTTTGAAGTAAAATGAATGAAACATAGTACATGATGTTAAGTGAAATAAGTCACTAAACAGAAAAATGTCAACATGAAATGGGAATTGTGATAACGAGGGATTGAGAAAAGTCTAGCTTGGGCATGGGGTAGAGGTGTGTGTGGGGGTGGTGTTTGGCTAGGAAAATGCACACTGTATGCATGGAAATAATTATCACACTGAACCCCATTCATATGGGTGTTATAGTCTTGTCAGTCTAAATATCTTGCAGTGGAGTGGATGAAAAAAAAATGATTTTTCTATACAAAGCATTGGCAATCATCATTGCAAAAGAACAAAATGAAATTAAGAAGCAGCCGTGAAACTCTCAGAAACACTATGCCCAGGGAAAGGAGCCAGGCACAAGATGCTAGTGTCATCCTGTTTGTAGAGATATCGTTTATACAAAGTTTTAGAACAGGAAACACTACTGTAACAATTGTTGACTCTAGCAGGATTGGACTCAGGAAAGGGATATTTCTAGAGCCATGAGGGGTTTTTGTTTTTTATGTTTTGTTTTTGTTTTTGCTTTGGATCCTGATAGTGTCACAGACTAAATGTGAATCTTAAAACTCGAATCCAATGAGTATATCTGCTTTGTGCGTTTCCCTGGACTAGGTGAACTAGACCTCAGTTTTAAAGTAACTAAAATGTGCACAGACTCTTCTAGAAAAGAGTCTATTGAAGTTGCCTCATGGGTGGAGAGCACAGCAGATATTCAATAAGAACGGTCTCATCAATGGCTTTTGCACATCAGCATGATGTAAGTCATTATTATTTACATACGGGTCTCTAGAATCTCTAGATGTGGGAATCATCTGGGAAAGGAATGTCACATCAAAGTTAGATTGTTCAAAGAATTCTTTGAACACTTGAGTTAATCATCCCCATCAGCTGAAGTAGTGTGGCATGTGGCCTACATTTATTAGCAGTGATTTATAAGATCTTTAAAGATACCATGTGCCAGCAATTACAGTTCAGATAGGTAAGGCTCTTTGATAGTCAAATAAGCTATTCCTAAGCCCTTTTAAGAACTGAGAGACATGTCAAGGGCTGCATTAAGAAGGTATTCCTTGCTAAGCCTTGTGAAGATGCCTAATCTTTAATCTAACAAATGGCTTGTTTCTCTTTTGTCTTCCTCAGGGCCACAAGATGAAGCAAAGGAACAAAGAACTGATGCTAAATGACAACCCTCAGCATTGCAAGGCCTGGCCCTGGGGGACTTGGGAAGATGAGAATGTGTCCTGTGGAAGAGGGAGGGGGTGGGGGGAAGGCAAGTCAGCAGAAGGAAGGGGGGGGGTCCTTTGCTCTAATTCTCCAGCTGCACTTTGTTCTTTTTACCTACAGGGGAAGAAAGAAAGAAAGAAAATAAAAACACTTAAAAAAAAAAAAGGAATAAGAAAGCAAGCTGCCTCCACTTGTGAGAGGCCCCATTCTAGGGCAGTCTTTCAGGCACTCAGTTCCTCTCATTTCTGTCTTTTCTCCATGCTTCACCCTAGAGTTGGTGATAGAGTTAACACTCACCTGTATCTCCTGGCCCCTGTCTGCTTTCTTGGTTATCTCACAAAGCTGGTCATACAGTGATTTCTCCCCCCAAAAGAAGGAAGCTGCAGGCTAAGTTTCAAGAATTACCAGGCCCAACATTGGTATAATCCATAGACAGAAGGGGAAGGAGAGAAAATGGGCACAAGTATCAGAAAACACTTTGAAGAGGTCTGAATGAAGAGTTCATAATATTTTAATCAGGATTAGTGAAGAAAGTGAGACCTGGCAGCCACTGGGGTCTCCACCTCCACACCCAGAATGCCATGTGCACTCACTTTTGAGGCTGATTTTGAGCATGGATTCTTTGGTTTATGAGGTCTAGGTGGTTCTTAGTACACAATGGAAAAGGGTACTAGGATCATTAAGACATGAGGGCCATGCTTGCTTCATTTAGGACCTAAACAAACCTATTAAATACTAATTTTAGTTTTCCAAGTTCCACTTGAAATCTCTACTTTTCATAAAAGAATATCCATGTTGAGCCAAGATGTGATAAGCCACAGAGGTTCACAGTCAAAGTGAGGAGCATTAAGAGCCATTGCTCCCAGTCTAGGTTTCCTGGTCTGCTCATGCCAAGTTCAAGGATGCTTTGATGGAACATCCACTCATCCAAAAGGTAGTCAGAACTATTAACAACTTAAGCATGGGAATAATGCGGGTTCAAGCAATGAAGACCATAGGAGCCTGGATATCATCTTGACCTATATGTCCTAGAACAAACAGAAATTTTTTCATGGCCTCTCTGGGTTCCAAAGACACAGTAGTATCTTTTGCATATTATCTTAACTCTACAGTATTTTAGAACTGGTATGTTTATGCTTCTATTCCTAACAGAAGTGGAGAAAAGTGGAACTAACTGATAATATCTGAAGTCAATAGTGAGATGATACCACTTTATAAACATTTCACCTAGTTCTCTAGTTTTGCCCTTTCCTATGACTAGTTCTGACTGTTCTGAACTAATTGCCTCTTCCAGATAACATATTTAATAAAATAGAGTAAGTAGCAAATCATACATCTGCATATGTTACCTTTTAACATCTCTAATTTTCATTAAAGCAATTCATCATAGCCATAAGGATATTTCAGCAATTTCATGATGTTTCCCTATGCCCTTTTCTTTTGCTGCAGTTTGATGTGAAAGCATATACCTCTCCATTACACACTGTTTTCTAGAGCAATGCTTGGTCTAAATAATCCAAGGAAGGATGCCATTCAGATAGCAAGAGCTTCAATGTTTCTTGCCATCTTCATAGCTACTTTACAAGCACCCATCATTTTTAGGAAGTGCCTGACAAGAAAACCATGCTAGGAAGGTGTTTCCCTATATCTCCCAGGGGAAGTACTACTGGGACCCTTATGGGGGTATAGTGGACAGCAGGCTTCTAAATGGACAAATACGGAAGAGGGACAACCAGGACTGGAGTGATCCAGCCCACCTTTCTCCTTATTACCATGGCAGCCATTTGATTCTCTCTCTTGCATGAGTTAGGAAATAGGAAGAGAGGGTTCTATGAAAACTATAGGAACAGAAAAGCACTCTGTGTATCTAGGAAACAGAAGAGGAGGAGTCCTACTCCTGAATTTGCTTAAACTTCTTTTTATGAATTAGACATTTTCATTTTTGCTTTGCAGTAGATTTTTGGTTGCTATGTGGCTGAATGATTGTATGCTTTAAAATAAATAATGCAGTTAATTTACACTTCAATAATGAAATATTAAAATTTTAGCTCTGGGCCAGACCGAAGGCATCACTGCACAGGCTGTACAATGCAGTACATGTGGGAAGTGGACCAGCTCTTGCTCACATGAATTCAGGGTGGCCATTTTCAATCACACTTCAGCCAGGCCACATGACACAAAGGGCAATAGGAGGATGGGAGGAAAGTAGCCCTGACATTCATCATGTTTGCATACAGAGGATTAAAGTAGGCCTTCAACATAATAGTCCTAATTAAAAAGGTACTCACCGCAGGCTAGACAAAGGGGCTTTTCCTCTTGCTGGTAACTATTCAGATGATGGACAAGTCTTCTTTGATAAAAGCTTACAAAGAAGACATCCAAAGCACTGTCTATGATACTGGGTCACATATTAATCACTGCAGCTAATTGTAAATCTTTCTATGAAACACTGAAAAGCCTCTTTGTGAATTAATACAGTTCTGCTTGATGCACTTGGTTTGCAAAGACATTTCTCTGTATGTGGTGCATGTCAGCTGTGCTTTGAACAAGAACAAAGTTAACAGAATATGTTCAATATATTTTCTCGGGAAATAGGGTTTTTAATCATATGATTCATTAAGGATTTGCCTTACCCTGACATTTGTGATATAAAGGAAATCAGGAAAAAAGTAATTTTCTTGAACAAGATATGTTTTTACTTAATGCGAATAAATGTAGTCTGTTGCTTGCAAGGGGAAAGAAATGTCTTCTGGTATTAATAGGGTAACACGTGCCTCTTTTGTTAAACCAGTCTTGAAATGCTGGATGGCTTCTGAGTCTGTTTGTCCCCTTTCATCTGTGCCACACACTATGACACTTAAATGACTGTTGCCTTCAAACTATATTTGTTAGAGCAGAGTGCAAATAAACTTCTTTGAGAGGATAATGTGGAATTATGTGTTTTGTGAAATTTGTTCATTAGCCACAGCACTAATCCTGTGGTCATTTGCTTCTATGTGGTTGCAATAAGCATATTTAAAATTGCCTCCATAAGTCCACTTTGGAGCAATGATTTTCTTCACTTCCTGAGACCAACTCAAGTTTTTCCCATATTTTTCAAACTACAGAGATGTTTCAATAGACACACAAAGCCAAAATAATTTTTCTTTATGCTAGATAAGTCATCATTAGCTTATTAACATAGGTTGCCTAGGTAAAAAAAAAAATGGGTCCTTCCTTGGGGTACATCCTCTCTTACCAGAAATCTCTCAAGTACCTCCTGTGATGTTGTTTCTGACTAGCTGTGTGATCGTGGCAGCCATAGCCTTCAACCTACTGGTGACAGAACCATAACAGATAAAATTACAAAAAATGGTTCAAAGTGCACAACAGGGCCATCAAAACTCATTGAGAGAAAACTCAAGGTGCTTTCCTTTCCCAAGTGGATATCCATAAGCATTCCACCAAATGTAATTTCCTCATCTCTTTCAGAACAAGTGCCATCAGTTGCCCAGTTATTGTTCTTAACGACCATCAAGTGAGCCCTTTCATAAAATGCCAGAGATGGACTGGTCTAAAGACATCTAGGCTGCCACACTAGAGCATCATGTTTCTAGTCATAAATAAAATTTGAAGAGGAAATAAAAAGCTGGCAGCACTGTCCCTTGTTGTAATGGGCATCCTCAATACAGTGACAGTGATGATTGCTGGGTACAAGGTTTCTTCTATACCCAGCTATTCAAGACTGCTGGTCACTCATGACCCTCTGCCCATGTTTCTATCACTGTTCAAACACAAGACTGTGAGGAATGTTTCTCAGCCAAACTACAGCAAGAGGGGACTACAGAAAGGAATTAATTTTTCAGTTAAATGAATATGTCTGTTTCAGTATTAAATATTCATTTTGAATAAACATTCAGTTATCCAGATTCAAAGTGTAAACTCCCCATTATTGAAGTGAAGCTATTTCTTGTTATATAATTGGTTTTGTATCTCTTAGATAAAAGGCTTATTTTCTAATTACAATGCAATAAAACTAATATTTAACCAATAAGTATAAATATTAAAGCTATAGTAGCTAAAACTATAATTACAGAATTTTTAAATGATTTAATTTTACATTATAATTTTTTTATAGTTACAAAAATTTGAGAAAGCATTCAAATTAAGATTTTTAGCAACAGAAAAAAATGAGTACTGAACAAGGATATTAAGTCTTATTCTTGCTTGAAATTCTGTAAAAATAGGTAGGTCTTCAACACCTATCTGGAATGATTTTTAAAGGTAGCAATAAATATTTTAAGTGCACAAAAAAATGTATGGATAAACTACTTAGCCAGTATCAAATTTATTTTTAATTTACCAACAGTACAACAGGGGAGAAAATACATACAAAAAAAAAATCAATGCATGGAAGAAACAACTACCGAGAGGCCCTTTATTGCTGTCTCTTCTTCTATTTACCAATCAATCAAAATAATGAGTGTGAATTGTTAAAATCCTGTAAGCAACTTCAGGTAATACCTTTGATTTATTTTCATTTTATGTTATTTTCAATACTGTATGAATCATAACCTGTGTCATGGGTGTCCATTGCTTCTTGAGGTGGGTGTATCACAAGCATTTTCTCATGAATCCTTTCCATAAGTCATTTAAAATATATTTCATAATAATGGCTGAAGTTTATTGTGCCATTTTCCTGGTGCATGACATTCAGCTTATTTGAGTCTTTTTTCCCTTAAACAAAACTACTAACATTCTTTTTTAACCACAGTTTCTCTCTACACCAGGCCACACTTTCAGGAGAGACCTCAGGGTTAATGAATATTTGGCACTAATCACCAAATTACCTTACAAAGTCAGACTGCCAGCAATTATAAAATAAGAATTTCCACTTTGTGGGGCCCTCACTGACCTTGAGGGCACTATAAACATGGACACTTAAACATGTCAGCATGAAAAATTGTTTCTCATTATTATTTTAACTATCCTGTCTTCATTTACTAATGAGGGTGGACAGATTTCTGTCAGCTGCTTGTATTTTCTGATTGGGGAATTAATCTCTTCGCAGTTTTGCTCATTCATCACTGGGATTTTGCTTTCCTATTGATATTTATGAGCTAGCTCTTTATATATAGAGAGAGTTTTATCTTTATTGTCATGTTTCCTGCATAACTTTTTCTACTTGTCTTTCAGATTGGGATATTTTCTGACATAGCGTCCTTTTTTATCTCTCTATGAAAGAAAATCACTTTCCCATCCTGTGGGCTTCCATGTTTTTTGTTGCTGACCACAATCTGTGCTTCATTTCTGCCTCTGCTGAAATATTTTACCCTGGTAGTAAAAGCCTTGTTTGGCTTCCTGGTTATAGGTCTTCTGATCCTACACCTGCCAAAACACAACAGACAGAGATAAAACACAAGCTGACCAATCAGGAATTTACCTACCAGACCTCAGTGATTAGTTCAGAGAGAATTGTGACCCAAACTGAACCAATCAGTAATTTTCCTTATTTGATGTATTTTTGCTAGGAAAGAGAGCTTCAACAGTTCCAATGTATAGGTAGCCATGCTGATTTTAATAACCTTTTCTTTCAGTCATATGATTTAATAAATTCCTCTTTCAAACAACTTTTGGAATATATTTGTTTTAGCTTTCTGGTTTGAAGAACATCATTTATTATTCCTGTTCTCTACTCCACTCTCTTCCTTGAGACAGTGTCTCAGTGTAATGCAGGATAAATTTGGATACTCTTGTAGCTCTTGCAGCTGAGGCTGGACCAACCACCTGATCTTCCTGCCCCCATATTTCAAATGCTTTAACAATACTTGTCTGTCAACATGCCTATCTAAAAACAAAATGTTTCATAGTCATCACAGCCCCGTGGGTGTGCTCCCCCACCCACAGCTCTACAAACTCGTCTGTCATTCTCTCCAGTGGCTTCTCTACACTCAAAACACCAGGCTCCTGAAGTATGCAACTATGTTTCTCTCCTTAAAGTTTTTCACTGGCTTTTCTAGAATGTTATTTCTCTGGCTGTTCACTACTTTGTTCATCACTGTGGAATATTCTCCAAGCTATCTTAGTGAGAGTTGCCACAAATGCCCTTGTAATGCCACAAACAACTCCTAGGCCTTCCTCCATACCCATGAGGCTACAGTGTCACAGGCAGGTTTGTCCCTGCTGGTCTTGTCCCACCACCACGTCAGCCTTCAATAACACACAGAGACTCTGTATTTGATATAATGCTGTTGGCCAGGTACTAATTTCTTATTGGCTAGCTCTGTCTTAATTATTAACCCATTTTTATTAATCTAAGTATTTCCACGTGGTCTCATCTTACCGGAGAGAGGACCCGTGTTCTGCTCTCTCCAGTCTTTCCCTGTTGACTCCTCCCTCCTACTTCCTCTTTTCTCCTTGTCTCCTAGTCCTGCCTATCATGCTTTCCTATTGGCCAACAGTGCTTTATTCATTAACCAATATGAGAAACATATTTACAGAATGACATCTCCCATCACTCCAGTCCTCCTTTAAATGATTATTTATTAAACTCATTAAAAAAAAAACCAAATTATAAAACTCAACTTCTTTGGAAACAGACAGACAGACAGGCAAGAATTTTGTTTTAGTCAATGAAGAATCTTAAGTTCGTAGGTTGGACCTAGCACATGTGAAACAGGCAAGAAGAAATTCTACTCAGGGTTTTTGTTTTGAGAAGCTGTTGGCATATTTTTATAAGAAAGGTCGGGTATTGACTGAAGATTCTTTTTGTGTGTTGGCCTTGGCAGGAGGGTTATAAAGGAGAAATGAGATCACCTGTGGTGACTCAGAAAGTCAGCAGGGTGCTCAGCATCTTTGACCCTGAAGACAGAGCAGAAAAGGGAAGCATAAAATCTGTTTGCAAAACTAGGGTGAAAAGTTGGCTTAGTAGTCAAGACCACTTGATCTTTCAGCAGACCCAGGTTTGGTTCCCATGACCTACTAGGTGGCTCACAACCGTCCAGTTTCAGGGGACCTAACACCCTCTCTTTACTTCCATAGCCATGAGACAGACACAGTACACACACATATATATATAAGCAAAACACAAATTGAATAGTTCAAAAATTATTACGAAAACAGCCTTTCTGGACAGAAATTATATTCAGTTTATACTGGATATGAAAAAGGGAACAGGAAGTATTAATTCATTTATCCTGCCTCAAACAAGCAAGAACTTCATGTGATGGGCTGCATCATTTTATGTGAAGGAAGATAGTGATAGGAATAGATAGGCATGGCCAGACTACCACAAAAAGGCAAAAAATTTCTACACCTGGCTACCATTTGTATCACGACCTCTAAGCTGCCATCATGGGATGCTGTCCACTTCTGCATGAAGCGGAAGCAATAAGAGACAAGACTCTGAGTCACACCCAGAAGGGACTGTATGTCATCATTTTTGCCCATTTTTGAGTACAAGTTGGTGAACTTACCTGACCCTAAGTCCTGAGAACTATAGTTTGGCTGAGTGACAGGCAGGAAATTGACTGTGTCTGGTGATGATCTAGCTTGCTGCCTTCTTTGTGCTGATGTTTAGCTCTATGCTCTAGTTCAACCCACCATTTCCATTCATCAAGACTAAGCAAGTCAGCACACCAATTTGAGAGGAGTGCCACCTGAATATATTAGTTGATCAAAGCAATTCAGCACTGGGCAGAGGGCTTAAGAAGAGTACATGGAGAAAGCAGGAATACTGTTCTCCACTCATGGATAGAAAGAAACTTGGGAATATTGAGCCAGTGAGATGGCTCAGCAGGTAAATGCACTTGCAGAGCATTTACCTCCCCCCAAAAACAAAGCAAAGCAAAAAAGCTTGAATGCCATGGTATGCATCTGTAATCCCAGCATTCTTATAGCCAGATGAGACAGGAGTATCCCAGGAAGCATCTAGGCCAGCTAGAACAGAGTATGCAGCATAACAAAACAACACAACACACACACACACACACACACACACACACACACACAAAAAAAAAAACCCAACAAAAAACAAAAAACAACCAAACCAACCAACCAAACAAACAAACAAAAAATACAAGAAACCCTGCCTCAACAAGGAAGAAAATGACTCCCAAAAGCTGTCCTCCAACATGCACACTGTAGTATGCATGAACATACACACACACACACACACACACACACACACACACACACACACACACGCTCACACACAAATAATAATTAAATTTAAACTAAAAGAAAAGAAACAGATCTAGGGAAATGCTCAAAGATCTACAAGGATGAACCCAACTAGCTAGCAATCTAAGCAATAGTGGAGAGGCTACCTTTAATGCCCTTCCACAATAATGAGATTGATGTACCTTATATGCCATTCTAGAGCCTTCATCTAGTAGCTGATGGAAACAGAAGCAGACACGCACAGCTAAACACTAGTGGAACTCCTAGAATCCAGTTACAGAGAGGGAGGAATGATGAGCAAAGGGGCCAAGACCAGGCTGTAGAAACACACAGAAACAGCTAACATGAACAAAGAGGAGCTCATGCTACAACATAGGACTGACCCAGACCCCCTGAATGTGGTGTTAGTTAGGAGGTCTTGGCAGTCTATGGGGCCTCTAGTAATGGATCAGTATTTATCCCTACTGTATGAATGGACTTTGGGAGCCCATCCCACATAGAGGGATACTTTCTCAACCTAGACACATGGGGAAGTACCTAATCCCTGCCCCAAATAATATGAAAGACTTTGAAGACTTCCCATGGAAGGACTCACTCTCCCTGGGGAACAGAAATGGGATGGGCTGGGGTTTGGTGGGGATGATAAGGGAGGATAGAAGGGTGAGGGAACTGGGATTGACATGTAAAACAACCTTGTTTCAAATTTAAATTAAAAAAAAAAGAAAAAAGCCCCCCCCAAAAGAATCTTGAGGATATGGTAAAAATAAAATATACCTTCGTGTTGTCTCTATTTCTGAATTAATTTTCTGTTTTTATTAAGGACGCCTAGCACTAGAGAGTTGATTTGTCTTTGTCATCTACTAAGAACATGTCCGGATGCCCACATGTTCCCCCTTGATTTTTTTTGGTTTCATTTTGTTTTGTTTTCATCTGTTTCTGTTTGTGTGTAAATGTGGTTCCATGTTCCTACCTATACCTTTAATGCAGCTGGAACGTATTTGTTATTTGGTAGTTAGTGAGAAGCAACTGCACTTTGTTTTCGGAACACTCACAGGACTAATTATTAAATGGCATGTCCAGATCCTTTATCATGAGTTTATATTTCAACACATGCTCATTTTGCATTCACATAAGGGTCTATTTTCTTGGCTGCCTCTCATACTGCTGTTTCCTAATATACCGATTCAGCTACTGTGGTTTAACTGGCTGTGACAATGTCTAGTGAGGCAAACTCAGTGCCTGTTCTCTTCTTTGTGTTCAAGTGTCCCCTTCTATTATTGTTTAGTGTTCCAGATAAGCCTTAAACACACCTCATCACATTTTATACCAAGAGATAGCACCCCTTCTCTTCATTTTGCTTCATTCCTTTCTTTCTTTCTTTCTTTCTTTCTTTCTTTCTTTCTTTCTTTCTTTCTGTCTTTCTTCCTTTCTTGTCTTCTTCTTTTTTAATCCAATTCTCTTTCTCTCAGAATCTGGAAAAGGTAAGCCAATCAGAGGGTTCACACTGAGTTCTGATACCAAGGAAAGAAGACACTTGTTATATATGTAGCCTTCTGAAATGATCCATAGAAGAAACAGTCCTATTTATTCCTGGCCTGTGGACAAGACTGAGCTGTGGCCTGAATAAAAATTGCTTTCTCAATCTTCTGTCCAAAACCTTTTTCTGACTGTTTGGGCCTCCTTCCCCATCAATCTCCTGGCTGTGCCTTCCGGTTGTGTATAGTGAGTCAGGAGGCAAACACTAGGTAAATGTCAGTGTGTCTTGAGTGATCATCCTTCCTAAGCAAACATCCATTTTACAAGGAATAAAGGACTCAATAGAGCTGGTCACAGGCCTCTTTATCTGCACAGCACAAGATCCAGGCATCTAGCATGCAGTTATCAAATGCTTTCCAGAGAGGTCTGAGTTTCTCCTGAAACAGTGTCTTTGGTTTCATTTCATCTGATACCAGGTCCTGGCATTATACCATTGAGAGGAGATTTATTAGCCACCTATTCTAGTAAAGATTGTGCCAAAAGTATCCTCTCCAAAGGTCCCAACAATTTAGAGGATAGAGGAGGATAAGTTTTTGTTTGGGTAAGTGGAAAAGTATAATTAATATGGATAGAAAATCTATAAATATCTAATATCAAATAGCATTCTTCACTGTTCAAATAATTGTTCATAAGTTAATTCTATCTTGACTACAATGAGGTAGTTACTGCTTCCTCCCCCTTTAAGATGAGCAATGTAAGGTGCCAAGGAACTAATTAATTTGTGCAAGGTCACATCAACCAAGCATCCAGAAGTTATTATGCTAACTACTTCAATTGGGGGCTTCTACACAAGGGTCAGAAACAAAACTACCCTCAGACACTAGCAAGTCCCAGATCCTGGACCTCAACCCAGGCTCTAGGTCTTGAAGCTTCTGGTTTAGGAATCCAGGGAAGAAACGTCAGAACTTTGTGCCTCTAACAACTTTCAGGTAATACTGTTGCTGCTGCTGCCCTGGGGGCCAGCCTTTGAGAACAACTGTGCTATGCTGAAGTGATTGACAGGTCTGATCCCTTGACAGCTCAGAAGGGTAAAATGTCCTGAGAATCTTTAAGCCATGCAGCTAATTCTCAATTTCCTAAGCCAGAATACCTGTGCATTTCAATTCCCTAAAGCAAGTATAAGCTGGCACAGCCCACACGGGGCCAGCTTCTCTGTCTGTTGGGTTTGCAGGCAGCTATTCGAAAATGAGACAGTATGAACAGGAATGTTGGAACATTAGAAAGCAAAGGTTTAAATATCAGCCTTATGACTTAACTTCCCCTTTTATGGCCATAATTGTCATATCTAGAATATAGTGGGATTTGTTTACCATGCAAGAATTTAATATAAAGGTAAATGTTATGCACATTTCCTGGCACATAGTAATAATAGTGTCAACACACACACACACATACATACATACATGCATAACATCCTGTAAAGAAATGCTATCTAATTTCCTTTTTTTTTTTTTTTTTTTTTAGAAACCAGGAGAGGAACTTAACTTTCTTAGCTATTTCAAAATCCACCAGGGTCACTCTGGGTACTCAAACATTCTTTCCATTTTATTTTTCACTGTGACAAGAAAGCTGTGTACTTGGCTATTTGCTGCTAGTGAACTCCTGATAGAGGGAGGCATTTATTGGCTGGCTCTTCTCCATAGCCATATTTCCCTGTGCATAAGAAACGGATGGATTCTAATAGAGAGATGGAAAGGGCTAGAAAGGGCCAGCGATCTACAAAGAGGGAGACTGGGCAAGGGAGTGGAGGAAAAGAGAACTTGACATAATTTCAATGTCATAAATAAAGTGTTTTCCTTAATGCATTGTAGGTTGCTTATTGCATCCTCTTTAGGATTTCTTTCCTCTGCAAGAAGATACAGCGTTGCTGCTTGTGTTAATCATTACCCTCCTTCCTAAAGATATAGGAGTTAAGGACAAAGGTAGAACCTCCTATCACGTAATGAATGGGAAAGGTAAAGACCAGAAGAAGGGAAACAAGACCAGAGTGGAAGCCCCGAGGATTAATAGCCAACTCATTTGCATCCAGCCACCTGAAAATGCAAAGTCCTGGAGATTGTTGGCTCCCTCCCAGCCTCGGAGAACTGCCATTGTAGTCAGAAGGGAGTGTACTTTAGCCCAAGCCCTGTCATGGAGAATCTACAGCAATGGGGGTCTACACTCAGCCATCTTTCCTTGGTGTTTAACAAAGGTGGGACATGATCCAGTTTTAAAAGTGACTCCATACCAGAGAGGTATGGGAAAGCTGAGCCAATACCAAGTGAGTTCTCTCATCTGTAACTTCAATATGAGAAAGAGAATGGGAAGTAAGAGCAGCAGTTTTGAAGAGAGCTCTAGAGAATGTGTTCACAGATGGTCTGGGCTCTGTGGGGCCACACTCTCCTGTAGTTACTGCTCACTTTTCTGTGGGGCCACACTCTTCTATAGTTACTACTCCCTTTTCCCCTGACCTCCAGAGGCAGTTCACTAAGCATAGGGTTTTGTCCTCAATTACCTGGGGTTAATGTGCTCAACTCTAGCCACACAATAAAATTGTCTAGGGAGCCCTGTCTTTCTAAAAACTTCCTAAAAAAGGGAAGGGAAGGCTATAAGTGGCAGGCCTATCACACTTCTAATATATGAAGGTCATTAAAGACAAAGGAAAACTGAGAAGCTGTCCCAGATTCAGAGTATATGAAGACAAAAGCTAAATTCATTGTAGATCCTGGGAAAGAGCATCAATGCCATAACCAGTGTCAATGGATGTCCCCATTTGATCTCGATGCTGCTGCTATGGAAATGAGGAAAAGGATGAATACTTAGAGAGGTGCATGAAAGATACCAATTCATTCTTCATGCTTCATTTGCTTTCTTCTTTCTTTTCCTTTTTTAAAGTCAGTTTTTCTATATAGCCCTAGCTGTCTAGCCTGAAACTTGCTGATATGTAGACCAATCCTTGAACACACTCATGTGATCCTCACCACCACTGCCTCTGTCGCTGACTCTTTAGCACATACTCCCGCCCTGACTCAGTACTGGGATTAAATGCATGCCACCCCATCTGGGGCTCCTTTTGCCTATTTAAAACAGATTATTGGAAGTGGAGAGATGGCTCAGTGGTTAAGAGCACTTGTGATTTTAGAGGACGCACGTTTGATTCCCAGCATCCACATGGCAGCTCACCACTGCCCATCACTCCAGTTCTAGGGCATCCAACACCCTCTTCTGACATCTGCGAGCATCTAGCATGCATATGGTACACAAACATGCAGGCAAGGCATCAATTGGTGTAAAATTAAATTTAAAAATTATTTAAGTATGGTATTCAGTGTGTTTGCAAGGTCATGAAGAGGTCATAGGATTAATTTCTCCTCCACTATGTGAGTGGGTTCCAAGGATAGGAACTGGGTCAACAGGTTCCATGGCACTGAGACATCTCACTGGACTTTGTACATTCTTTGAAGGGCTAACATATTGTAAAATAAAATGTTTTTAAAAAAATCCCACCATTTTCTAAGCCCTCTCCCAGATCCATATATCATCATCCAAGATTTAGGAACCTAGATGGTATGCTTTTTCTCAGTCCCTTAAATGGTATTAACTTTTCAAGAAGTATGAGCCTCCTTCTTGGAACAAAACAGTAGGTAGATGGGTGACTGTGCTTTGAAAATCATTCCTGCCCACTAGGGGAAAAGAATGGGATCTGGTGGTATCTTAAAATGATGCCTGGACACCTCCAGCCTTGGACCACTGTGAGTCTACTCTTACCTTCCCAGATGTTCCTTCTCTGGCAGTTTTATTACTGCAGAGAGAAGGCTTCTATCTCAATGGAAATTGGCAAACACCAAATACCATCCTCTGCTAGCAAATACTGCTCTATGGAAATGAAACATAATCTGCTTTTATTAATAAGGAGGTGGCAAATGGCTGAGCATTCACATGCAGGAGAAAACGGAAAGGTACGAATGTGCCTCTAAAAACAAAGGGGGGAGGGGGAGCAGGAAAGGTTAAACAGCACAGAAAGATCACTGAGTTTAGGATTCAATTTCAGTGGTTGCAAAAACAAGGCTCTTGGCTATTTGCATATAAATGTGCTGGGGGTGGGGAGGGGAGAGTCACAGTTCTCAGCTGTGCATTTTAACTTTCTCCTTAAAATCTGTTTCCCAAAGCAGCTGCAGGAATCAGCTGCAAATTCCAAATCTAAAAATGAAAGTCACA
Source organism: Cricetiscus sungorus (assembly GCA_030556225.1). NCBI lineage: Eukaryota > Metazoa > Chordata > Mammalia > Rodentia > Cricetidae > Cricetiscus > Cricetiscus sungorus. Next base: position 76,882,703 of record JANBXA010000372.1, read on the forward strand.
TGGTTGAGTTGGGAAGGAGACAAGAGGAAGGCACTAACTGTGCTCCAGTTAACCCATTGGGGCCTGCAGCCCATCTGTGTTGCCTGCAAGCTTTTAAGAATCTCAGTACCCATGGTGCACTGTAGAACAATCAAATCAGCATTGCTGTCTGCTAGAGAAGGGCCAGAGAAGACAGGTATCCCACGCCTATGAATTTCCCAAACCATTAGAATCTACAGTCCTGATTGGCTAGCAATCAGTGTAGGTCTGCAAATTTTTAAAGGCAAGATAGGTAAACATTTCAAGTTGAGGGTGAGAGAGGCTAGCCTCTGTGGCAACTACCCAGCCATGCCATTAGACAGTCATAGACAGTACTAATGGGTTGGCTGGGTACAGTAAACTCAGTTATAAAGCAAGCTGGTAGACCGTGCCCAAGACCTGTCATTCAGTATTATCTTTGGTTCAGATGCATGATATCAGGATGCCTGTCAGATATGACCACTCTCCCACTTTAGTGCACAACCCTCCAAAGAATCACCATCTATCTTTTCTTGATTTCTTTTTGCAAGATGATGGGAGAATACTGATGTGGAAGGAGGGTGGTGGTGGTGCGGGAGATAAGGTAGTGACACTGAGAGCGAACCAGGTCTGAGAGTCTAGAGAATGAGTCTTTGGTTCATAAACCTTAGCATTCAGAGATATCCAGTTACTTTAAGGACCTTTTGCCTGTATAGGGAATTTGAGAGGAAATGCACAAATGTGAAGTGTCAATGGGGACAGTCATGGCACCAAGTGGGAGCTGACCCGTGAGCATGTATTCTAATTTCTTCAGTTGGCATGAGGTTGGGAAAGGTTGGTTGGCACAGATTTTCATTTTAGAGGCCAAGACATTTGTACCTCATCTCTGTCAGACCTGCAATCTCAGCTGCGTAGTGACAGAGGTTGGGAACAACTACCATGGGTCTAAAAAAGTAGGGCTTGAACCTGGTTTCCTGACCCTGATGTGTGGCATTCTATTTTTACATCAAATCCTACTCTGTGTAGGGCGGTGCCTCTACACAGCTGCATCCACAATGCCTGGCACAGCTTCAGCTTTCAAAATAGTCAGCGGGTGAATGGACACAGAGCACATGATGCCAGTTTGAAGTGACATGAGCCTTTAGTTTACTCATGTCCATAATTGACTAGGGAGCTTCCTCATTAGCATGCACAAGGGTTGGGGTTTTGATTTATTTCAAAGGATTAATCTCTGTTTACCTTGCTGGACCGAATTCTGAAAAATGACAAAGCAAGCTATTTCTTCATCCATTTCCCACAGCAGATGGCCTAATGACCTATATCCTGGCCCATAAGGGTTAATGGGACTTAGGAAGGTGTTTCCGGTACCTTCTGTTTTCCTAAAGCTGTGTCTGCCTGAGCTGGAAGGTAATGAACTGAGTAGCTCATCCCTTGTCCCAGTGTGCCAGTCAGCTGGGACCAGCCTATTGTCAGCTGCTGTTTTTCATGCCCTAGAAAAAGATTCTCCCAAAAAAGCCTGCCAGTGATTAGCGTGTGCAAAGTGGGTACGCATCCCTCCGTACACCCTTGCACCTGCCTCTGAGGTATCTCTGTGGAACACAGCTTCACACATTGTGTGAAGTGGAGTTAGAGAGGAGGCACAAGGGATGTCACACGGCAGCTGAGAATTGGGATGGAGCCCTGAGCATCCATAGCCAGAGTAACCAGTGTGGCCCCGGAACCATTTTCTCAAATTCAAAGTGCAGATGGCTAACTCCGGCATCATATTAGAACCCAGCTCCAAGGCTGGGCTCCTATTATTCTGCACTCCTCATAGGCAGCATATGAACACTGAGTACCTTGACCACAGAGGAAAGAGCACAGAAGAGTCAAGCTCTTTTCTCCTCTGAGCTTTTCAAAAGAAAAAAAAAAGTTACATTAGAGATGTAGTTGTCAAAGATAACCTCCTTTCCATGTGCTGATCTCACGATGTGACTTGCACATACCTCTCACTGAGACAAAGAGATGGAGTTGTGCTCCCTCCCTCTAAAATGGGCTGGACTTGCAAACACCTAGAGAGTGATTTGAGCTTCTTAAGGTAGGTCATGGAGCTGATAGGCTTCCATCATGGATCTCTACAGACCCAGGCATCACCCTGTGAGGAAGCTCAGGCATCCGGGGAAAGCCCCAGAGAAGCAGCCTCTGGCCCACAGGCCACATTGGGCTCTGGCTGACAGCTAGCATTACTTGACAGGCACATAAGTAATTTGTATTTATCTGATCCTCTTCAACTTCATCTTGGTGGTAGAGCCTCCCCCTTTATGCAGCTTGCCCTGTTTGAAAGTGTGTAAAGTAGACATGGGTAATTCTTGTGTCCTCTGCCCAAGACAGACTGGTGACTAAATCAGTGACCATTGTTCTGTTCCTGTAAACAGAGCTTGGGAATATTTTCACATATAATAATAGGATCTGAGATGTGGTGTAAAGTACCCAATTATTTTGTTTCACTCAGAATACCCTCTCTTCACAATTTGAGTCCTCTCATTCCTCATGCTAGGACCATATCTCCCAAGCTGTAGGCTGTACATCTAATTGCTTAGCAAAGAACCCATTATGCCTGAATCTTTACAAGCACCCCATTCCTCATCCTCACCCTACCCCAAACACCTGGTCTATGTTTATTTGGTATCATCATCGATTTAGGTGATTAAAACAGCATAGCATGGCTGAAGCTATCAAGCTACTGGTACTATGGGCAGACTGACACATCTGTTATTTCCATCCCACTAAATCTCTCCACTGCCACCCCACTGCTAAGGTTTTTGTCCTTAGTGTCATCAACCTATGGGATGCTAATTATTTCTGGATACATCCACTATTTCTTAGATTCAGGGTCACTATCCTCCTGGCTAGTATCATAAAAAACTTGGACCTGCTTTTCACTGGCTCCCAGTTGCTTTGACAAGGCCAAAGAAGAGCATCAAATGCCCTTCTTGCCCACACACACATCCTGGCTATTGGTCAAACATTGTGTCCTGCAGTAAGTAGATGCCTTGTTCTCTTTGTGCTTCAGTGATGCTCAAATTTTGGGGATGCTTGCTCCTTTCATCCCTAGAACTCTCTGTGGTCTTTCCAGCCATGACTGTTTCTTTCACTCTTCCTTCCTGGGGTCACACCTTCTCCTGCGAATGACTCTGCGGCTGAGTTCCCACATTTTAGGGCCAGTCATCCCTGTACTTGACTGTCATTGATTCTGCAGTAATAATTCTCAGTGTGATTCATAAAGCCAACAGCTTCCCCCACCTCCCCAGTGCTGGAAGTTTGTTAAAAAAATGAAGATTCTCAAGTTTTACTTCAGCTCACTGAATAAGAAACTAAGGGGTTGGGGCCCACTATGATGTAATATGCCCTCCAAGGGCATTTGATGCATTGAGGTTTTGAAACCACAACCTTGGAACAGTTAGGCAAACAATAGTATCATCAACTTTTCTTTTTTGTGTATGCATGCATGTATACATGAAAGCCAGAAGTTGACATGGCACCTTGAATCAGAATCTATAACTTATAAGTTCTGAACGCACACTGAAGTTTGAAAAGAATTATTTTGTGTGTGTGTTTGGCCTTCAAACTTGGTTTTGCTTGTTTGTTTGTTTGTTTGAAACAGCATCTTTCTCTATGGTCCTAGCTGTCCTGGAACTCACAGAAATCTCTCTGTCTCTGCCTCTAAATGTGGGGTTAAGGGACATGCACCATCACAGCTGGAGTTTTTAGCCTGTCAGAGCAGCATTCTACTATGGAACTATATCCCCAACTACAGCAGACTTATCTTGTTCATCTCTGTATCATAATCGCTAGCAAAGAGCCCAATAGAACATAATAGCCACTTGATCAAGTCTACAAAAATATTAGCAAAAATGTGTTTTCTGCTTCTGGTGGCTTTGAATAATGGAATGAAAACTTGTAATAAAGCACTTTGTAAACAGCTTTATAAATGTGTACTGTAATAGTAAGTGATGTATAAAAACTGGTTCATCAGGTCATTCATTCCAAATTGCTCAAAAGGTGCCTATTATTTAGCAAGTATAATTTTATACACAAAACCAATTATGTCGAGAAAGAGAGGCCCAACCAGCAAAGTGGAGTAGGAGAGATAGCAGCTATGTACAATTGCACAGCTAGTCAAAACAGAATGTGATAAGTGTAACAAAAGGGAAGTAAACAATGTGAATAGATACAACATTCACTTTCCTTTGTCCCACTTAAGTCAACTTTATCTCTCTAAGCCCCTTCATGGTGAGGTGTGACCATCCTAAGAAAAATCAGTGATATACACAAGGGACCTAGAAGGATTCAGACATAAGACTGACTTCATTTAGGATACACTCAAGCATCGTCTCAAGTAAGCACTTGGGTGAAGATGACTTATGAGGCAGGGAGTGAGCAAGAGAAGAAAGCTGAACAGAAAAAAATGGTGTGTCTACTCAGTGAGGGACTGAGGCACAAAACCAGGCTCTGGGAAAATGTAGGATACACTTGAAAGTCATCTATGGCAAGTTGTGAAGCACAAGCCTTTATCCAATGACTTCAGCTCCCCTCCTGGCATTATTTCCACCATTCTTTCAGGTTATACTTTTGAAGAGCTAAGCTAGGGCTTGGTAGCTGTGGCTGTCATTACTGTAGCTCAGCCATGAGCAGTATCAGCAAATTTTCAGGGGTCATCTGACACCCAGTGAATGAGATGATCTAAGGGTGGAGCTGATGACCCTTAAGGAAACTTCTCAGGGGAAACTTAAACCCTTTCTTAAGTTTAAACTCTCATAATTAGATACCAAATAGGAGGAGAAGAGATGGTAGAGCAGGAAAGCTGACACTAAGAGATGCTGGACCAGGGAAGCTGACACTAAGAGATGCTGGAACAAAGAAGCTGTCACTAGCCAAGATGTATCTACTACAACTTTGGGTGAACTCAGATCAGTCATGGAGCTGAATAATGAAATGGAAACTTATAGTAAAGTACTTTATAAAGAGGATGTATAATATTAACTGGTGTTTAAAAATATGTTTCACCAGATGTTTATGGTGAGTAGCACTTTAAGAACTCAAACTGGGCTTGTTGGTCACCTTGGGGGAAAACATTAAACAATGCAGAAGGGTAAAATGTGGAGTACTTGAGGTGTGCTGAACTCTGAATATTTGTACCTCATTCAAATTTCTTTGTTGGGGCCTAAAAAGATAACTTGGTTGTTAAGAGCACGTGTTGTTCTTTCAGAGGACTGAAGTTCAATTCCCAGCAGAAATCCCAGTTTCTGGGCATCCGGTGCCTCTGGCAGTTGTACTCACATGCACATACCTACACACACATAAACACAGAGGCATGCACACACACACATGCACACATACATACATACACATATACATCCTTACACTTAACTAAAAATAATCTTATTAAAAACTGCAACAAGCAAATTCCTATGTTGAAATCATATCCTCTGAGATCCCTGTTCATAAGCCACACCATTTATGGGACAGATGCTTCTTATTTGTTTGGGGTTAGAATTGTAAGAACCCATCACAAATGAGACTATTGTAACTCAAAATGCCTTTCCTAAGGAGAAGACTCAAGTTAGCTAACTTAATGTGTCCTGTGCCAGCTATTGTCATGGAGAATAAAACAAGGAAACAAAAGAAAGGCTCCATTTCAAAAAGAGAGATTCAAACCTAGAAATGTGCAAGATAGGGACTCAAAAGCAATTTAAATGAATAAAAGCCCACTGTACTTAGAACCCAGAGCTTTCATGGCTGGTGTAGTATGGAGGGAGAATGCCAGACAAAAGGAGGAACATCAGTGGTCCCTATCATAGCAGCAGAAGGGTAGTCATAACAACAGGTCTGCGCCTCACTGTACTAAGCATGTGGTCACCTGTGTTTCAGCCCCCCCCCCCCTCCCCAGCCTAACCTGCATGTAGCTCATGGACCTGGGGAAACTTTCCTCTGCAGCTCATATCCTTGAGACTATGGCACTTGTTGTCAGAAAGTCTGATACCACTTGTGACTGCTCCAAAGAATCCTGGGAAAGTCTTATCTGTGTTTCTTGGATTCAAGAACATACCTATCAATGTCCTAAGTATCAGCGTCATCCATGGTTACCCACATGACCTAAGGAAGATCCCATCTCTATCCTGCAACTCCATAACTATGCACATGAGTCACATGAGCTCTGACATCACCCATACTTGTCCCATTATATCTAGGGTGGGTCTCCATAGCCCAAGGCCTTAGGACCTTAACCACTTATGCCATCAATCATGCTTACTGAGAAACTGAAGATGATATTGTCTTTCTCCCTTAGTTCAATTGCCACAAATTCGGAAGTTACCCACATTCAACACATGAGCTCTAAGAAAAGTCCCAGATGCATCCTGCAGCTCAAAAATTTTATTTACCAGAGGCACACACCCATTTCACCTATACTCAACCTAAGGGTCCCAGGAAGCCCCCCCCCCCCAACCTACAGCATTAGGACCATGGCTGCTTATGTCAAAATTCCCAGCGTCAAGTGTACTTGTGCCATGAAACCTAGGAAAAGTTTCCTTTGTTAGATGTGATGCAACAGTCATGGTTGTGAATACTATAGTACAGAAAATCACTCACACTTACCTTTTGTTACCTGAGGAAGGTTCTACATGTATTCTGTACCACCAAAATCCTAGCCCTTTTTGTCTCTCATGGCTGTGAGTCTGGATGCTGGTTTCACAGCATTCAGTATCACCTTTGATCAGCACCTTTTATTTATTATGGATAGTCTGTTCCGCATCCCATAGCACCAGAATCATGATGCTGCGACCACATGTATGACACTATCAGAGCCAAACTGTGGGGTCTGAGTAACAAATCTTTGGAAGCCCAGTCCATTGAACATTCATATACTACTTTCATGGGCTTATAGACAGTGTAGGCTGTAAAGGTCCACATAGTTATTGCTAGTAATTATTATAGTAGAATATTTGTATAGAAACTAGTTATAAACTCACCTATAGTTGAAACAAGACTATACAACTTACATCCCACACCCCATTAAATTAAAAAATACTTTCCTATGAAAACTGTCCCAAAAATAGGAAGAGATGACTATTATATTAGATGTGCAGGCATCACAAAAAGACAAAATGAATCACAGTACCTCTAATGATAGAGTAATTGTGCATAAAGAGATCACAGGATGGAATTCCAGAAAATTCTTGAATAAAATGAATGAAAGAAACTCCGTTAGATGTTAAGAATGCAGATATATTGCAAAATGAAATGAGAAAAACTTATGGTAGTAATGAAAAGTCACACAAAAGAATCTACTGAAATACTGGAGCTAAGATTCTTAGTCAGTGGATACAATGCTATAGTCTACACCAAGCAGAAGAAAGAAAGACCCAAGAATAGCTCTTGAGTAGCTTCTGAGATAAGCCAGAGGAAGGAAAAAAGGAATAGGAGAACAAGAGTAACAAGACCATGTCTCTGATAAGAAGGAGGAGGAAGAGGAGGAGCACAACAATAGAGTGCTTGTTTCATGTGTACCAAAACCTGGGTGTTATCCCCAGCACCACAGGAAGGCACAGTTAAGTAAACAAATAAATTCACCTAGGAAATTTCAGAAAGAAGGTGAAAGAAGCAGTGAACCCCTATTCAATGGCACTGTAACTAGAGATTTATCAGATCTTCAAAGAGATGTGGATGGAGACAGGTAAGCTCAAGTAACTGCCAACTGAACTCAATTGAAACAGACCTACACTGAGAGAATGTCACAGGACTAAGACAAAGAGAAAGTAAAAACAAAAATGAAAAAGAAATTGAAAACACAACAGAATTTGGATCTACAACAAAAACAGTACCAAGCATGAAATGTATAAAATGTATAGCAATAGTGCCTTCATGGACATTAGGAAGCTTTTTTTTTTTCTTTTTCTCTTTTTGAATAAACAATTCAATGATGCACCCCAAAGCCTTAAAAAAGGTGGAAAGCTGACACCAGTGCCAAGATAAAATAAAAGGGGGGGGGCTTGAAAAACGCAAACTATTCAATGACACAGAGTTAGTTCTTTGACAAGAAAAAACAAGTTCCAAAACCTTGATCTGGACTAACCACCAGAACAAGGGATGGCCCAAGAAAACTACAATTAGAGATTTAAAAGGAAACATTATGATGGACACCACAGTATACCATCATATTAGATTATGACTATGTGCTCACAAGTGTGGAAAGCTAGAGAAAATAGATAGACCCCACCAAAATTGAAACGAGAGAACAACACATATGAACAAACTACAAGCAATAGGACTGAATTCATAATAGAAACTTTCTCAATAAAGATAAGCCCAGGACCAAATAGCTTCACTGTGGAATTTTGCCAAACTTCTTTTAAAGAACTCATGCCAATACATCTCAAACCATTTCACAGAAATGAAAGTGAGAGCCCTTTCAAAATCATTCTGTGAAGCCAGCATAACCTTGACTCTAAAATCAGACAAGGATACAAAGCAGAGAAAGGAGGGGCTAGAGATGAAAGGAGGGAGACACAGGAGAAAGAGGCAGACAGGTAATAGATCAACATCCTTGATAAACACAGATGCAAAAATCGTCAACAAAATACTAACAGTCTAATTCAATAGTACATCAAAAAGTAATTCAGAATGATTAAGTTGGTTTCAGTACAGGACAGTTCAGCATACACAAATCAATATAAAAAAGGATAAAATCCTATGATCATTTCTGTAGGTACAGAAAGGCATGTGATAAAATTCAGTATCACCATAGGATAGAAACCCTCAGCAGTTTAAAAATAAAGATGTTACATCTTTTATGCACATAATAAAGATGATGTACGGAAATGCACAGTCACTGTCACACTGTATGGAATTCAAATCAGAGGCAATCCAAGGATACCATCTCATCTCTCTTATTCAAGCAATGCGACAAGAGAAGGGATGTAAGACATACAAATAGGACAAGTCAATTTTGCTTGTTTGCAGATGTGACTATATATATGTGTGGGTATGTGTATATATATGTATATATAATATATAATGTATATTACATATGTTATTATATATTATATATGTGATTATATATATCAAAAGACACCAACAAATGACATTTAAAATATACAAATAAATTTAGTCATCCATAAGAAAATAAAAATAAAAATCAGTAGCTTTTGTATACATATTGACCAGATTTTCAGAGAAGGAAATCAACCCTATTCGTAGTAGCAACAGCAGCAACAGAAATATATAGGAATAGACATGGGGAGTTACTTAGTCAGCTAACTGCTTGCCTTGCAAGTACAAGGACCTGAGTTTAATTCCTGAGAACTCACATTAAAAAACGAAACAAACAAGCCAGCATGGTAAACTTGTAACTTGTAATGGGGTAGGGAGGAGAGCAGGGTTGAGACACATGGATCCATGAGGTTCCCTGACTTGTCAGCCTAGTATGCTTGGTAAGTTTCTGGTCAAAGAAAGACAGAGTCTATAGATAAGTAAATGAATTTAATAAATAAATAAAAATGAATGGATGGAAGACTAACCTTTGAGGTTGTCCTCTAGCCTCCACATACATGTTCTGCTACACACAAAAACACATAACACACAAACAACCCACTGTGCTCTCACAACCCACATAAATATCTAGGAATAATCTTATCTAAGGGAATGAAAACCCACTATAATGAAAATTTTTAAATGTTGGGGAACGAATCTAAAGGGGAAATGGTAAATTAAATATCTATGTCTAAGGACTAGGAAAATTAACTTGTTAAAATTCCTGCACTACTGAGAGTGATCCATCCCCACCAACACAATGGCATTCTTTATAGGAAAAAAAACTGTCTTAAAATTTATATAAAAATGCAAAACATCCTCAGTAGCCATACTATAACAAGAGGCATCATTGTAACTGTTTTCAAAACATGCCTGAGAGCCTTTCTGCCACAGCAGCAATCTTACAGTGGCCTGCCACAATGACAAACACAAAGGGAATGATGAGGGTCTGGATTCTCTAGACCCTTTATGAAACATGGACTTGTTCCTTTGGCCATGTACATGCAAATCTACCAGAAGGGTGGTATTGTAGACATCAAGGAAATGTTACCTGTTCCAAAAAGAACAAACTGGAAGAGTCTACAGCCCAAGCAGTATAGTACTAGTGTGAAAATGGACACACAAATATGTAAGATAGAATGGAGACTCCCAGCTACTTTCAAACCACCATAAACATATGTTGGAAAAATGTATGTTTTATAGATGGTCCTGTGAAAATCGGACATCTATAAGCAAAAGACTGTTGTGCATCATTTCTCTACAGAAATCAACTGCAAACACAACAGAAAACTAAATGGAACACTTGGAATTACTAAAAGGAAGAGGGAAAACAACACTTCAAGGCATCATCACAGGCAAGGATGCTCTGGTTAGGACCTCAAAAGCAAAGAAAACACAAGGGAAACTCAAGGCACATGAGGCATCAAAGTACAAAGCTTCTGTAAAGCAAAGGGAACAGCAGTGAAGACACAGCCTACACAACCAGAGGAACATTTGCCAGCTATACATTGACTGGATGGTTCCTAACAAGAGGGTCACTATCCAGAATAATTCGAGAACTCACAAAGTAGCTTATGAATAATAAACAAAACAGCTAAGCAATATTAGGCAACAGGGTCAGCAAGATGGGTAAAGTCACTTGCAAGGCCTCATGGCATGGGCTTGGTCCTCAGAACCCATGAAAAGGTTGCAGGAGAGAAACAACTTCAGAGTTGTCCTCAAACCTCCACATATGTGCCTGGCTACATTAGGCACACACACAGTAATAATATAATTTGGTTCATGTGGTAAAGAACAATACAGCTATTCATCAAAAACTCCAAGGTAGAATTATAGTGTGATCCAGCTATCCCATATCTAGCTATAAACTCAGAAAAATAAAATCAGCATAGCAAAGATAGAATCCCATGGCTAAACCACGGATAAAGGAAATATTGTGTATATCCACAATGGAGTATTTTGGGCCATTGTGAAAAAAAGTTAAAAAAAAAAAAAACTTAGTAAGTGAAGGAAACCATGAGCACCAGGAAGTTGAACTAATAAGGAGCCCATGTTCTAGCCCCATCAACCGGTAGAACTTGGTCGCTTCAGCCATATGGTTCTGGCTTTGGAGTCAAGGATACCAAAAATGGGTTGTAGAGTCTCCTTTCATAGCTAAGGGGAGCTACTGAGGACAGGCATGTGTCAGGGTTTTCCTTTCATGGGGGCCCAGAGAGGCCATTGTGCGAAGCTTGAATTTCATTGGAGATACAAAGATTGGAGAAGCCGAAGTTGAGGGAAACCTGCCAAGGAGAGCTGCTAACAGTGTGGAAGCAGCCCAAAAGAGAGAAATGCATTGCAGTCAACAAAGCTAAAAGCAGTTGGAGATCTGAAGAGCATTCTGACATCAGTCATGGAGATACAGAGTGCGGAGTTTGCCCAGATGGGTTTTGGTCTTGTTTTGGTACAGTGTTCCCAGTCCTCCCTTTTAGAAAGGTAATGTATGTCCTGTGCCATTGTATGCTAGAAATGTGTGATCTACTTTTAAAATTTGATTTTACAAGGGATTACAGTTAAGAGATTGCCTTGAGGTTCAGAAGACACTTTGAATTTTGGACTTTTAAACAGCAATGAGATCTTTACAGACAATGGAAACATTGAAGCTGGAATAAATGTATTTTTGTATTATGATATGGCTATAGGCCTATGGTAGCCAGGGAGTGTGATGTGGTGATTTGAATAAGAAAGTTATGAATAAGAAAGATTTGAATAGAAACCTATAGGTTCATAGATATTAATAATCATTAATATCAGGAAGTAGCACTATTTGAAAGGATGAGGAAGTATATCCTTGTTGGTGTAGTTATAACCTTATTAGAAAAATGGGTGGGCTTTGAGGTTTCAAGGGCCTAAGCCAAGACACCTCTCTTTTTACTGACTTCACATCCAGATGTAGAACTCTCAGCTACTATGTCTATTTGCATGTTGCCATGCTCTCTTCCATGAAGATTATGCACTAAATCTCCAAAAACGTAAGCAAGTTCCAATTAAATGCCTTATTTTATAAGGATTGTTATCCACAGTCATGGTGTTTTTCACAGCAATAGAACTAAGATAATGGGGTATGTCTTTTGTATGCTGTGAATATTATGTTTTTCTTATTGGTTGATGAATAAAGCTGTTTTGGCCAATGGACAGGCAGGATTTAGTCAGGCAGGAAATCCAAATAGGGATAGAGAAAGATAGTAGGTGGAGTCAAACATACACCATGTAGCTCCTGAGGAAGCAAGAAATCTGAGCATCACAGGTAAGCCAATACCAGGTAGATATGCACAGATTAATAGAAATGGATTAATAATTTAAAAAGAGCTAGCCAATAAGAAACTTGAGCCATTGGCCAGTTTATCATTAGTATAAGCCTCTGTATGTTTATTTGGGACTAAATGTGGGTCTAGGCAGGATAGAAACTTCCATCTACACTAAGACACTGCTTATATATGAAATGTTGGCCATGGAAAATAAACAAAATAGCAAATCCAGGTGATAGAGTATGAAGATATATGAGATGAAACAGGAAGGAATTAAAGATAATTCCTATGTATATGGTTTAAACAACTCTATATGCAACAGCTATATACACCACTATACAAATTAATTTTGAGAATAGTATATGGAAGAGACTAAGGTTGAAATGTCCATAAAATATTCAAGGGAAACATATAGAACAAAGAGAGTCATGCAGTATTAAAGAGAAACAGGGAAGAAAGAGAGATGCAGTTCATATACAGACCCACAGTACAAAGAATAAGAGACAGAATATTGCAAAGGAAGTCCTACATAGGGTGGTAGAGGAGAACTTAGAAGAGTGTTAAAATAGGTAACTAATATCTTGCCTAATCTAAGAACCAACCCCCATTCCAACCTGCTAAATTAAACTAAATTAAATTGAAGGGTTGCGAGACAGAACAGATGCACAACAACATTCTCCAGTCATCAGGATTTGCCCAATGGTGGGCATCAGATTTAAACACAAATTCTCACAGATTTCCCTGGGACTTTCCTTTCCTTAAGATGTACTTTTTAACCTGGAGAATACACTGTCTAATGTTAACTATATTAAGTTAAAAATCATCTTAAACTCCTCTAGCTGATGGTTAGTTAGCTCTGAAGAACAGGGAGGCTGTGACTAGGAGGTGAGCAAAGGAAACCGATTTCCTGCTTGGTTATTGCCAGAAAATGAATGAGTCATCCTCATGAAACTTATGGTTGGAGGCCCTCCATCTCCAGTTTAATGGCATTGGGGATAGAGACATGGGATGTGCATGGTTTAAATTGGATCATGAGTGTATGCTGGCATTAGTTCCTATAAGAAGAGAGCTTACTTACCCTCTTTGTAATTTGAAGAGTCATGAAGAAGGTGGCCATGTATAAGCCCAGAAGACAACCCTTGCCAGTCCTGCTAGGACCTTGGGTCTAGACTTCCCAGCCTTCAGAACAGTGCAGTGAGTGTCTCTTGTCTAAAGAATTTTGTTACAGCATCCCCAGTAGAGTAACACAGTCATGTTTATACTGATGCATTCAAGAGGTAATTATGTATAAGCTGTGACTGATGCATACTGCTGAATGAATTATTGACTTCAATAAAGTTCATTGAATTTTTTGAAATGATTTTTTTTCCACTTTTAATTATGTGTACTTGTGAGAAGGGGTGAACATGCAAATGCCCAGGGAAGCCAGAGGCATTGAATCTCCTGAAGCTAAAGTCACAGGAGGTTATGCGCCACTTGGCATGGGCTGTGACAACCTGATCTTAACTGCTGAGACATGTCTCTAGCCCCATCCTTGGCTTTTCATCATAGAATCAGAAAGACATGTCCAGATTCTTAGTTAAGTGGATGAATTGACTGTCACATCTTATGAGCATCCTGCTGGGCTTTGAGAGGCAATAGAAATATTGAAGCATTGCCTTAAAAAAAGCCTCTCTAGATTGAGTGACGTAAACTATCAGAAAAGCAGCAATAAAACTGGAGGACACAATAGCAGAAGGCAAACTCTAGGGCAGGCGTTACTTTCTACTTCATTTTCTACACCCAGTACATTCCTAAAACATGCTGTCCATATGACAAAGCATCTGTAAAATCCAGTTCTCTCCAGAGCCTGTAAAAGTCCATAAGTAGTTTTAACAGAGTACTTTCACAACGAAAAATGAAGTCAGCTATTTTAACCACCCCCCAATTACCAAATAAGATGAATAGAAAATGCCATTAAGGAAGCAAATAAGCAAGCTTAGGGTAAGGCCTATTAGTAAATGAAATCCATTCTGCTCATTCTCTTTCAACTCAAGTCCTTAAAATTCATGGTAATTAATCAAAAGCTTACTCTACGCTTACATTTTTCTAAAAATAGGTCCATGAGTTAAAATCCTCTGCTGTTTCTCATCACATATAGAAACAAATCCATACCCTGTAGAATGGCCTTTAATATTAATTACCTAGTCTTGTCCACATCCTACCTGCTCTCACCTTCCCTTCACATACCCCAGCCGCATTGGCCATCTTTCTGTCTACCATAACCTCTTTATTTTCTCCAGTAACCTCAACACAAGTATTTTCTGGTCTCAGTATTTTCAGCTTTAAAGGAAGTTTTCTCACTCCATCCCTCTCTTTGAAATGAAACTAACCTATTGGCTCTTCTAGGATATGATCTGTTTGTGTGTATTGCTTATTTTTTGACTTCATTAACATATGATTATTAATTATATTATATTATATTTATCGATATTAATATATGTGAATACATAGCATTTATGAATATATTATATAGTGAATTTAATGCATCCTGTTTATATTAAATGTAGAATATATCTGAATATAGTATACAGACTCAAGATATAGTATATCTGAATATATTGTATACATTGAATATAATATATAATATATTAGATATATTACATGATATATATATACATAATATATTATGTATATTCAATATAATTTTGATGAGGGCTGAGTCTTTGGTTTTCTTTCACCAATTATATTCTTAGGAGTTCAAAGCATTCCTAGCACTCCTAGTTATCCCTTCATTGCTTATATGTTCATTGTGCTGGAGTTTAATCGCAAGGACAAATGAGTGAGAAAATTAGAAAGAAAACTACAGTTTACAATATCTTGTCCTTTGGTTGCTTTTTATTTTCGTGATAAAACACCATGACCAAGGCAACTTATAGAAGAAAGTTTATGGAGGTGGGTGTACAACTTACAGTTTCAGAGGATGAGTTCATGGCTATCATGGTGGGGAGCAGGAAAACAGGCAAGTACAATGCTAGAATAGTATCTGAGAGCCTCCATCTTGATTTGTAAATTCAAGGCAGAAAGAGAATCTGAATGGTTGAAAACATAACCTCAGTGACACACTTCCTCTCACAGGGTCACACCTCCTAATCCTTCCTAAATAGCTCTACCAACTAGGGACCAAATACTCAAAAATATGAGTCTGTGGGAGACTTCTTTATAGAAAATCTTAGGGGATCCATAAAATATTAGAACTAATAAATTAGTTCACCGTGATTATAGAATATAAAATTGATGTTCAAGTCAGCCTTTATAAATAGGAATTTGGCCGGGCACATGCCTTTAATCCCAGCATTTGGGAGGCAGAGGCAGGTGGATCTCTGTAAGTTTGAGACCAGCCTGGTCTACAGAGCTAGTTCCAAAGCAATACAGAGAAACCCTGTCTCAAAAAAACCAAAAGAAAAAAAAATAGGAGTTATGAATTAAGAAAATAGCATTTGTACTATGTGCATAGCACCAAAAAGAGTAAGTACCTAGAAATAAATATAACAAAAATGTATCCTTTGAAAACTGTAAAATATTCTTAACACAAATTAACAACCCATAAAGTAAAAGAAAAACCTATATTCAAGACCTGGAAAATAATTTTTGTTTGTTTTGTTTTGTATTTTTGTTTGTTTTGTTTTTGTATTTTGAGGTAGGAGATCAGGCTGGTTTTCAACTCAGTTTCTCTGTACTCCTAGAGGGCTGATATTAAAGGCATGAACCACCACAATGTGGGGAGGGGGTGTTAACTCTGCATTTCTTATGTCAGAGTCAAACTGAAAGATAACTTGAGACAATTTAAAAGAACAGCATTTTGTTGTTGCCCCTCCCCCTCCCCAGAGGTGGCATGGGGGCTAGTCAGGTACCAATAAACAAACTCTGAAACATTATTAAGTAACGATGCTACTTCCAATATCATGGAAAAAAAAAACCTAAGGAATAAAATAGCAAAAATTACAACATTTTTACTATCAAAAATGTCATCTGGTTTATTTGAAGACCTGAGAAGCTGCTTCCAAAAATTAAATGCAAATATAAGAATAAGCAAATCAATCCAGAGGAAGCTACCAAAATTACAGTAGTCATGCCTCTTGATTTCAAAACTACATTATTCAAATCAGGGTGGTGTTAACCATGCAGACACAGGGGTGGATGGAACAGAACTTAGTTGATAAGTAAGCCTACAACATACATTGTCAATTTGTTCTTTTTAGACCAGGTGCCAAGATTACCCAGTCAGGACAGAACCATCTCAATGGTGCCAGGGCAATTCCATAGCCAACTAAAGACTGAAATAGGGTCTACAGAGCACAAAGATAAATTAGTGTAAAAAGCACCCAGTGTTCACTTTAAGAGCTAAAGCTATAGTTTTAGAAGAAAACATGGGCATGAATCTTCATGATAATGAGTTAGGAAATGTTTTCTTAGGAATAATTAAGAAGATAGTGGGAAAACAGGTAAACTATGTCTCATTGGAATTAAAAATATTTGCCTGTCAGAGGGTATTATGAGTAGTTTTTTCCCTGCCCCCGCCAGTCTGGTCCCACTGCCTTACCAGCCCCAAATAACACACAGAGATGCTGTATTTGATATAAAGCTGTTGGCTTGTTACTGGTTTCTTATCAGCTACGTCTTTCTTAAATATTAACCCATTTCTATTAATCTAAGTACTTCCACGTGGTCTTATTGGAGAGAGGAGCTGGTGTTCTACCCTATGGTCCTCCATCTTGGATCTCCCTACTACTTTCTGAATCCTCCTTGTCTCCTAGTCCTGCCTATCTTGCTTTCCTATTGGCTAACAGTGCTTTATTCATTAACCAATATGAGAAACACATTTACAGAATGACGTCTCCCATTAAGTGGGTACCACGGAAGACAATCCACATCACAGGGTGAAATGTTTGAAACACAGGTGTTTGATCATGAAGTTATGTTCTGATTAAAGATCTCCTAAGCTAGTGAAGTGACAAAATTATCCAACTAAAATTGGGAACAAATATGAATATACATTATCCAAGACAATATAAATAAATATGTCAATAATCCCACACAAATCAACACTCTACTTTATTAGCAAAATCATAAAAATTCACATCAAATGAAACCAATGACATGCTCATGAAAAATCATGATGAGGTGCCACTTTGCATCTACCTGGATGACTGTACCAAAAGACAGATATTTCCAAGAACTGCCAGATGTGGGAAAGACAGATACCATATACTATTGGTGAGAGTGAGAAATGGTGCAATGGTTGTGGAAAAGGCTAGTAGCATTTCAAAGAAACAGAATTAATGGATCACCCAGAAGTCCCAGATTTTGCACCAAGAGTAGCAAAAACAAATGTCTACCTGCAACTCTATATGTAAATAGTCCTTCCTTCTGTATAGCTTACTTTCACTGCTTCTCATGTTTGGCTGCTGCTACCTGGCTTCTGACTCTGGGTATGTTGCTTTCCTTAGCCCTTGTTATCTTCTCCTTCTCTCAATCTTCTCTCCTCTAGCCTAGATTTCTTCTCCTATTTATTCTCTCTCTCCACCTATCCTATTATTGGCCATTCAGCTCTTTATTAAACCAATCAAGTGCCTTAGGCAGGCAAGGTGAAATAAATGCAACACATCTTTACATAATTGAACAGACATCCTTACATCATTAAACAAATACAGCATAAACAAATGTAACACACCTTTACACAGTTAAAGTAACATTCTATAGCATAAACAAATGTAACACATCTTTGCCCAGTTAAAGTAATATTCCGCAACAAAATATTTTTTTCTGGAAATGCTTGCACAAATTTATGAATATGCTAAAAATCACTGCTTATACGCTTGAAGTGGGTGGAGTGCATGGGATATGAATCATATCTTAATAAACCTCTTATCTGAAACAAAGCAAGCCTTTTTTATTTCCAATATTTCACAGATTTTTGTTGATGCTATTGAAAATGACTAAAATTTATATTAATACATTTGGCACTATTGTTTGGATGTTGGCTACTTTAAACTGTCTGTCTTAATGCTAGCATTTAAGAATAGGTATAACAATAGTGCCTGCTGCTGAAGGACTGATGTGCTTGCCAAGCCTGTCCCTTTCAGTTCTTAGATAGTTTCTTGTTTTGCTTTCTTCTGCCTAAACCACTGCCTGTACAGTCCATGGCATTGCTAGGACCCTGCCAGCAACCCTCTCAACATGCACAAGTCCCAATGACTGAGTCTCTCTGCCATACTCAGTGCCCAGGACCACACCCCACAAACTCCCACTCAGGCCCTTTGAGCTCTAGGAAGGGCTCCCTTTGCAGGTTCTATTGAGTCCTTGTTCTATGCCAGTAGTCACCTGCCTGGCTTTTTCCTGTGCAGTAATTACACTGTATTCATAGCCTGATTTGACATTTCCAAAGGGGGGAAAATGCAATTATAGCATCCTGAAAGGCGGAAATAACCTGCTGATGATATTTGAGGAGAGAAAAAAAAAAAAAACTTTAGTTTTGCTTCCACTAAGTATCTCTGAACAGTGTTACTGTATGCAATTGGATGTGAGAGCTGCCTCATTTTCCTTTACCTAAATGTTAAACTTGACCCCACTTCAAATAAGGTCCTGAACACCCCAAGTGAGGAGACCTCAAACTGAGCAACTTAGAACGTGGAGAAGCAAAGCATTTCACAGGAGATAAAAGGTGATGATCAATCTATGAAAACTCATCCAAACTCATTCATTAGAACATTATTTATATTACCACATTTTAATTAGCAAGGGTAATTGCTGGTATTTACATGATTCATTTCAATTTAAGATCACCTGTTGACCAAAAATTCCACAATTTCAATCAGAAACTTTTGCTGTACTTACCCCTCAGAGGTTTTTTGTTTTTTGGGGTTTTGTTTGTTTGTTTGTTTTTTGTGTTGTTTTTGTTGTTGTTGTTGTTGTTCGTTTCCCCTTTGAGTATGAGTATTTGGTGAGCTTCAACACTGTGCTGACAATATATGTTACCAAGACACACAGAGCAGGGTCCAAATTGTGAGTTCACCATCTGTTAGTTGTATGACCTTTATCATCAAGTCCAGAGTCCCCATCATTTTTAGCAAGGTGCTGAATGAGTTTCAGCTTCATTTGGCTGTCCTATGAGATTCTCTCACTATTCTTGTTTAAGAAAGATGGAGTCTGGAGTTTAAAGGATATTTTCATATATCTGCATGCTATAATTAAAAATCCTACATGGAACTAAGAGTTCTCTGTCCTTGGGAGCCAATCCATGACTCCAGAATCCTCAAATGACCAGGTGCTCCATGGCTATTATCTCCTAGAAGTCTTTTCAAGCTTTCTTTTTGCCTCACCAGACCTGTTTTGTTTTCCCTCAGCAAATCATCATTTGGGATGCAGCTCAGTCCAAGGGCAGCCTTAATTATTGAGCCAGGTTTCTGGCATTGATAAGAATTGCTGGGTTAAGGTCAAGTGTGGAGGGAAGTTTTCATTAAACATACTAAATGCGGTTGCAATTTGAAATGATACTGCCTATCACTTCCTGAGTCAGTATCCTATTGCAGTGGAGCTGCTGTTCTTCCTAATTTAAAAAGCAGTAATAAATGCACAAGATGAGCCATGCCACAAAAAAAAAAAGAAAGAAAAAAGAAAAAAAAGAAAAAGAAAAAAACCCAAAAACCAAAACAAAACAAAAAACCCAATAGGTACTTAGTCATCTGGACATCTGGATAGGATCAAAGGACTCCCTGCCCACAGTCTACTGATGCTGCTCTCCTAATCTCAGTGTCCTTGTGCAGAACAATTGTGTGTCAGGCATTTTAGACCAGTTTAGATGCAGCTTCAAAAGCCTAAAACAGAACCATAATAGTCTATTTTAAAATTTGTATCAACTGCTTTTTATTCATAGTCTGTTAAATAGAACATAGATTACACAAATACACAATGTTACATAGAACATCCATTTTTACATAAAGGCTCCATTTGTGAAGCATCTACACTCCACTCATGTACAATGGATGTCTCCATCCCACATACATTTTTTACTATTGGTGTGTTACAGCAGGTTCCTCCCCGCCGGCCTCCCGGTATTGCCGCCATGATCCCACCACCATGTGAGCCCCAAATAACACTCAGAGACTCTGTATTTGATACAATCCTGTTGGCCAGTTACCATTACTGTTTATGGGCTAGCTCTGCCTTAATTATTAACCCATTTCTACTTATCTAAGTATTTCCACGTGGCTCATCTTATCCGGGAGCCGTGGCGGGCACCTTCCTTCTCTCAGGTCTCCATCTTGACTCCTCCCTCCTACTTCCTCTTTCCTCCTTGTCTCCTAGCCCCGCCTATCCTGCTATCTCATTGGCCCAACAGTGCTTTATTAATTAACAAGTATGAGAAACATATAAATACAGAATAACATCTCCCATCATTGGTGAACCAATATTAATCCACCATTATCACCTAAGATCTGTCTTAGACACAGGCTTATTCTTGGTTGCACATTCTATGGGTTTGGATAAACAGAGTGGGCGGGCTCTATCATTTTAAGACTTCATAGCATCTCACCTGTTGAAGAAGCCTCTGCACTCCTATTCACCCCTCCTCCCTCCCAGAAGCTGATCCCATTTCCTGTCTCCATAGGTTTGTGTCACTCAAAATGCCTATAGTTAAAACCACACAGCACATAACCATTTTGTGCTGGCTTAATTCATTCAGTAATAGGCTTTCACAGTTCCTCCATGTCTTTTCATGGGTTAATAGCTCATTTCTTTACAGTACTAGATAATACTGCATTTTGTAGATGTGCCAGTTTATTTACCAATTCATCTACTCTAGGACAATTTGTTCACTTCCCAGGTTTAACAATGATAAGAAAAATCATTGTAAGCATGGTAGGTTCTAATCTTGCTTTCTTTCTTCTCAGAATAACTTACTCAAGGCTCAAAGTCCTATCAGGAGAGTTTGACTGATCGGAAGTGTCTAAGCTCACTCAGTTCTGGCTCCTAACATGAGGAAGCAAGCATCTGCTGTCCTCTTGCTCCATCTGTAAAATGGGGTGATGGGAGATGTTATTCTGTAAATATGTTTCTCATACTGGTTAATTAATAAAGCACTGTTGGGCCAATGGGAAAGCAAGATAGGTGGGGCTAGGAAACAAGGAGGAAAGAGGAAGTAGTTAGGAGGAGTCAGCATGTAGAGCCTAGAGGAAGCAAGATGCCAGCCCGCCACACTGGGATAAGATTACCACATGGAAATACTTAGATAAGTAGAAATGGGTTAATAATTAAGACAGAGCTAGCCCATAAACAATAATAGTAACTGGCCAACAGGATTGTATCAAATACAGAGTCTCTGAGTGTTATTGGGGGCTGGCGTGGTAGCGGGGCAGCAGGACCAAAATGGGACCAGGCTGACCAGCGGGAAAAACCTGCTTGTAACAATGGGGTCTTTGTCTCTTGTCAGCGGACAATGCAGTCCATGCAAGGCTTCTTCTACCTCCTTTGTCTTCCTTGGAAATGTCACTCTTATCTCCTTTGCAGGGCCTGTGCTCTGGCAGCACCTCTGACCACATCTAACGCTCATTCTCCATCAAACCATTCCTCAGCACCTCTCCCTCCCTGCCCTAATTCATTCCTCTCTGACAATTACCTGGAAGCCTCCTTTTTCCTGATGTGACAAGTACCCTGAGCATTTCCCAAGCCCTGATCTGCAGGCAGAGAGGGACTTGAACTGTGCCACTGCTTAGGACTGTGCCCAGGGCAATGCTGAGTATGATGGAAGCTCTATGAGTGAGAACAATGAGAAAGCTCATTCTTCTTGTGGGGGCAGGGATTTCAAGACAGAGTTTCTCTATGTAAACAGTTCTGACTATCCTGAAGCTCTCTTTGTAGACCCGACTGGCCTCAAACCCACAGAGATCTGCCTGCCTCTGCCTCCCAAATGCTGGGATCAAGGTGTGTGCCACCACTGCCCAGCAAGATAGCACATTATTTGCTCCCATTTATTGCCAATGCATGTGCTCCAGGGACCTGGCTTAATACCCAGCACAACTGCCTTTAGCTACCAGATCTTTCTCTGTATTATCCATGTGAATGAATGAAACTCTACTCCAGTCACCAGTCCTGACTTTCTAGCACTTCTCCTTCTATCCAGTCCCATCTTAGCATTGAGAGATGGAGGGGGTAAGGAAGAAGGTGGGAAGGTTCATTTGAATAAAAATATGCCTAGTTCAAGAAGGCATATTTATCAGCAGGGTTTTCAGAAACAGAAAACCTACCGGTAGCTAGTTTCTCTAGATGGTCTAAAAGAAAGAGCACAGACAAATCATGAGTAGGGATAAGGAGAACCTGAAAATTCATCTTTTCCTCTAGAGTGGTGGTTCTCAGTCTGTGGGTCACAAGCCTTTTGGGGGCCAAATGACTCTTTCCCATTCACCTGAGTCCATCAGAAAACACAGATATTTACATTATGATTCATAACTGATGGGTGATGTCATTCTGTAAATATGTTTTTCTTATTGGTTATTGGTTAATGAATAAAGCAAGATAGGCGAGACTAAAAGACAAGGAGGATTCTGAGAGATGTAGTAGAAAGGAGTCATGTTGTAGGACATGAGAGGAATAAGGGGTCCAGACCCTCTCTCCGGTAAGAAAAGACCATGTGGAAACACTTAGATTGATAGGAATGGGTTAATATTTAAGACAGAGCTAGCTAACTAGCCAATAAGAAGTGCTAGTAACAGGCCAACAGCTTTATATGTAATACAGCATCTCCGTGTGTCATTTGGGGCTGACTTGGCTCTGGGACCAGACTGGCAGGAAAACTGCATGTAACATGTAACAGTAGCAAAATCACAGTTATGAAGTAGCAATGAAAATAATTTTATGGTTAGAGGTCACCACAACATAAGGAACTATGTTAAAGTGTAAAAGGATTAGGGAGGTTGAGAACCACTGCTCTAGATTTTAGCCTTCAACTAACTAGAAATTTGGAGTTCTAAAAACAATTAGGTAATTTAAATTTTCTACTTTTATAAAACACAGGACTGTACAGGGATACCAGGAGTAAGAACACAAACACAGAAAAACCCTGCTGCTCTCTGACAGTACCCGCAGAGATCATGACCAAAGCATTTCCTAAAGCAATCAGGCAGGCAGCTCTTGTGTTCAGCTCTGTGTGCTTGTCTTCCACTTGGTAGGCCCAAGTGTTCTGTGTTTGAGCTAAAATTACATAACGGGAAAGAAACATCACAATGTGATCTGCCCTTTCTTGCCTAGAACTGCAATAACAGCTCATATTCACTGAGCCCTTCAAAGGAATTGAAATAGCTATTTTCTATGCATCATTTCACTGGATCCTCATAACCACACGAAATCTTATTGTTATCACTGGCATTTACAGGTGAGGAAACTAAACCTCGGGCATGCTCCAAAGGTCACGTGCCTGCTAAAGGGAGAAGCAGGGGCTCCTGGGAGCAATGATTCTTCAGTAGCTTGTACATAGTAGCTGAAGAGTCCATGCTGTCTGAGCAACAATTTCCCAATCTCTTTCTCTTTTAATTCAAATATTGGTTATTTTTAACAGTTGTGCTCAGGTAAGACTTTCTTCATAAAACCAGAATTGACTCTCTTTCCTTTACCCCATACCAAGCCACATGAACCAGTGTTTAACATCATGTGCCATTATCTTCATTAGAATTAGTTATTAGTACAGTGCATGTGTATTGTGGTTTAATAAGGATCAGTATAAACAAATAGGTGGAACAGATGTTTATTCAGGGAGAAATAACTTACAACCTAGACAGATGAACACCAGCAGGTTCCACTGGATGATCTCCTCTCATGTCCTCCAGAAAGGGAGTGTTCCCAGGCTCCTCAGGAGACCTAGTTCCACTGGTCACTTCTGCCCCTGGCCCCACCCCCAGTGGGTGTGGTCAGTGCCACAGAAGCAGACAAAGTGAATATCTCACTACACACGTGGAAGCCATGAAGAGTTCAGATTCAGGTTCATCACCTGTCCACTGGGTGACTATTATTTATGAGTTATCCAAGGCCTATGCTTCTCCAGTTCCTAAGCCTGCATAATAACACTGCGCTTGAAAGAGACTCCTGTACAGATGCAAGGAAACCACTCACAATACAGTGGCTCTTCCTTGCCAATACCCGTGTGCTCCATAACAAGGACGACCATCTCACATCCCTATCATCTACCTCGTGTTCTGTCTCTTTAAATCCATGCCCACTCCTTGTTGTCTAGAACTGGCCACAGGCACTTCCACCTGCTCAGTCTTTGCTGTCCAAAAATCATTACCAAGATGCAGATGTGGAAGGGGGGAACAACTATTCCCCCCTATTCTATTTGCTATTCTACAGCTATTCTAATCGCTGCCTCCCCAGCTCATCACTCAAGCCTCACATTTGCCCAGCTCCTATGTTTATTTCATATCGCCCTTCACATACTTTAATGTCGAATTATGGAAAAGTTCACAAGGAAAAGGTAAAGGAATTGTATGCAAATACCTATACCCTTACCCTTTAGAGCTGTTGTTAACATTTTATTATGTTTTCTTAACTATGTATCACTCCATCCTTCTATTTCTTCTCCAGTTAACCTTATCTGTGACACATGAATGAGTTGCAGTTGTCTGACTACTTCTCCCTCATTGCTTCAGGGTGCACATTAATGACTAGAAATAAATATAATTTTTACAATAGTTTTTTTGTAAACCTAGCATATAATGTCATTTAAAAAATTCATTATTTGATGAAATTTGGCCCAAATTTCTGACAAAGAATAATACCCTAGAGAATCCTTACTTGTCAATCCCCAACCCACTTAGACACAGCTATTATTTTGTTCTCTCCACTCCTACAAATTCTAAAGCCTCATGAAAATGAACTGATTTAAAATAACTAAATAAATTAAATTTTAATAAAATAAATAAAAGTGCTTCTCATATGCCCAGAGAGGAACACATCTGTCAGTATGCATAAACAAAAACTACCGTAGACAAAGCTACGCATCTATTTACCCCCTCAAAAACATCCCTAAGCTATGGTGGTCACTGTTTTTCAGGAAGTCCTGGGGCCTCCAAGGCATGTTCAGGTTCACAGGATCAAAATCATTGCCTTCAAAATCCTAAAATATCTCTTGTCCCTTTCACCCTTAATACTCCCTTGAATAACAGAGGCTGTATGAAGTGAACTTAAGTTGAGCTGAAGGAAGACAGACATTGCTTACAGCTAGTTGCCTTCTATTGGGTATGACAGAAAAAACAACTTGCAAAATTGTAGATATGCTGCTTTTCTCCCTGCAATTTTTGGTTTGGAAAAATATAGGAAAATATATTGTTTATGCAAAAAAATAAAACATTGCTTGTGTGACAGGCATAGTATTTTTAAAGTAATTTAATAGCTAAATCTAATATTTAAATTATTCTTTTATTTAAAAACCAAGCCACATGTTATTCATACTTGGATTAAAATGAAGCACTGGTTAGAAGTTAAAAAGCTAGATGGAAGAAAGAAAGAAAGAAAGGAAGGAAGGAAGGAAGGAAGGAAGAAGAAATAAGTCAAGCCACAACTCTAATTCATGTAACTCAGCAGGAGCAGGAGGGATAAATGCTTGGGCAAAGATAGACTTGAATGTGTATTGATTTAAACACACATGTAAACAGTCCCAGCTGTGGGGGAAAGGTCATCCACATTTGTCTTCTCAAGACAGACTTTGCTAGTTCATGTTTTACCTGCTAACTCTGAAGTCTGAAAATCAAAACTGTACTGTATTTTTGTGTTCTACCAGTTTTTTACTTACACCATTGTTAGGAAAGGAAATCACATTTGTGCATGTCAAAGCTGACTGCATTTTTGTGTTGTCCCAGGGTTTTATTTATCTCACTGTCAGGAAAAGAAAATCACATTGCTACATGTCAAAGCTGTGTACTGCCCAACTGGGCTTGGGGGCCACACCTGCTCTTCAGCTTTCTTTTGTCAGCTTTATTACTTGTTACTGAAACAGTCAAAGCTATGTTTCTCACTTTGCTCCTTTAAACCTTTACCAAAAAGTGCAAGGTCAAGAGACAATATTTAAAGTCACCATTCTACACAATTTGGCCGCCTTGATGATAGATGCTTTCAGTCTACACAACCGGGAGACAGTCACCTGGGCAACTTTGATAAAATGAAATATGCCCCAAGAGCTAGGAGCCATCTCTCCTACCTGATCCCAAGGTCTCCAGATAGTCTTTACCTGAAATAAGATAGATGAGAACTAGGTTTTAAACATACTACTGAGAATCTCTTCCCATTAATCTGGAAGGAGGGATGTCTGTGGACTTGGTCCCTAGTCAAGGGGGAAAGAAAGTCAATGAGCTTCATTTGCATCTACAGGGATTGCCTTAGCTGTCTGTTACTAAGATATTACTTAAAGAAAGGGGAATTTTATCAAGATCAGTTTCAGATCCTTCAGGGGCTGATACTTTAAGTCAGTAGCCTTTGGACCCATCGGAGAAGCAAGTGCATAGTAGAACAAAATGGCTCACCTCATGGAGGCAAGGAGAGTTCAGAAGGAGGGGAGGAAAGGAAAGAGCAGGGGTAGCAATATCCCCTTCAAGCATACACAATCAGTGGCTGCCCTTCCACTAGGCCCCACCTCTTAAAGGAAACAAGCCTATGGATGGGCCCAAAAGGGCCATGTAAAATCCCAATTGAATTAATTGCTTTTCTGTTGTTGAGAAAACATGTAATGTTCAAAAGCAACTTATATCAGGAAGAATAATTTTGGCTTAGTGTTCTAGGGGGAGGGTCCATAAAGGTCAGTGAGGCACGACAGCTGATCCCATCTCTGTCCACCTGCAGCCAGCAGAGAACAAACTAGAGGGCATTTCTCATTCAAACCACTACGGCAATCTTCCAAATTCAGTTGAAAGACAAAAGCAAAGTAGGCTTCTAGGAACTTCTTGGCAGCCCAAGGCAAGAATATCTATGACAGAGTGACCAGAAGAGAAAACATGGGTGTTACATCCCACTTCTGACACCAGATATTGCAGTTTAATAAGGGTCGGGATAAACAAATAGGCCGAATAGATGTTTATTCAGGGAGAAACAACTCACAACACAGACAGATGAACACCGCAGTTGGAACCGGATGCTCCTCTCTCCGTGTCCCACCATAAAGAGAGTGTTCCCCACCTCCTTCCCAGACCTAGTTCCACAGGTCACTTCTGCCCCTGGCTCCAGCCCTCAATGGGTGTGGTCAGTGTCACAGAAGCAGACAAAGTGAATATCCCACTACACATCGGGACCTGTTTAGGTAGCATGCTGCTAGAGACCACTTTCCTGTCATTTCCCTTCCCCTCCACCCCCATCACTTCTAAGAAAATCAAGTAGAAATGAAAAAAATTGATAAACCTGTAAGCGCCAGGTCCCTCCCCCAAGGATCTCTCTCTGCCAGGTTCCACCCACAGAATACTCTAACTGCTGGACCCTGCCCCTACTCTACACAGTAAAAAGCCCATCTCTGGACATGAAATCTCACCAATCTCAAACTTGGAAAGTGCCACCCTGAAAAGTTCCACTTCTTCCCAAAAACTTCTGTGTAAGTCCTGTTTCCTGTTCAGTTTGCTGCTGTTTCTCACCTCAGCAGAGGCAGCCACCCTCTTGGTTTTTTCCTTGCAGAGCTGTAACACCTACAGGTATAGTCTGGCTTCCAAAACCAGGATACCTTTCCCTGGTCTGGCTTCTGATGGCCAGGCTACCTTACCTTCCAGAGCTGTAACCCTTATAGGTATAGTCTGGCTTGTCATGTGATGTTTTACTATTCTGTCTCTTCAGTCTTTTTGAGGGGCCCACCACCCAGCTCCCAAGTAAATCACACATGGAGGCTTACTCTTTTTATGAACACTCAGCCTTAGCTTGGCTTATTGCTAGTCTGATTTTCTTAGCCCATCTATCCTTTGCCTCAGGGTTTTTCCTTTTCTATTCCTGTATAACTTTCTTTCCTTCTTATTCTGTGTCTTACTGTGTATCTGGGTGGCTGGCCCCTGATGTCCTCCTCTCTTTGTTCTCTCGTAGCTCCTCTCTTCCTCATTTCTCCTTCTATTTACCCTCTCTGCCTGCCAGCCCCGCCTATCCTTGCTCCTGCTATTGGCCATTCAGCTCTTTATTAGACTCTCAGGTGTTTTAGACAGGTGAAGAATCACAGACTCACAGAGTTAAACAAATGCAGCATAAGCAAAAGTCACACCCCTTAAAATAACATTCTACTACACTGGCTTCCCACAGCCAGGATACCTTCACCTTCAGAGTTGTAACACTTAACAACACCCAAAGTCAAAAATCATAAGTTGGTAGATCATAAAAGGAACTCTGTGGTGATCAGGCCATGAAATACCACAGGGAACAAATTTTAGGACATATTTAAGCCACATACTTAGAATTACACCATGAAAGATACACTCCTCCTGATAACACATTTTTGAGCAAAATGCATTAGCCCTAGATACTTAAGGCCCTCATATCATGTGATCTGTGTCCAGGCTGGTACTCACAGCATGTATGAATGAATAGTGCTGGCAAAAATAACAAATGCAGGGGCAGTGCCTTTTGAGTACGTACTACTCAGGAAGCTACAAGAGATGTGAATTTCATTACAAATAGCCCTCAAAAGTTAGAAGCCATCTGCATGCTCCCTGTGCTAACTAACAGTGGCTTCTAACACTTCATCTTTTCCTCTCCTCATTTTTGCCATTTCCTGGCCCATAGTTCCCAAAAGGCAACCAGAGCAGATTCATTCAAGCAGTCCCACAGGTAAGTCTTTCACAAGGGCAGTCATCCAAATCAGAAGACTTGAAGTTAAAATTGCCTCCTGCGTGTTTCAATGTTGCCGTCTCTGTGGAGATGGAAGGTTGCTCAAGACAAGCCCAGCCACGTCAATCATCTGACTTCTTCATCCACAGTGTCACTATGAAAGAAAGCTGACTGATCTCAACAAGAGAGGTGGGAGAGCTGAGTGGAGTTGGTGGAGGTGGTGGGGGTGCTTTATAAGCCTTAGGATTGAAGTCAGTGGTGCTAAAGGTACAGAGGGACTTTAACAGGGAGAGGAGTAAAATCTACTTTTTTTTTTTTTTTTTTAACTTATCGGTCTAGACAAACACAATTTCACCTTGAACTAAACTGCCCCATTAGCACAGATCCATATCTAGTATACCATTTGATCCTCCAGGCTGGACCACTTTACCGGGTCTTACACTGACAAGATTCTCCTATACCAAGGCATTACAAGAGACTAGAGGGGAAACAACCTGTGTTATCAGTGGGACTGCCTACACCACTGATGGGATTTCCAAGTTCCTGCCCAAGCCTTGACTATGAAGCCCAGGCTGGTTCTGCAGTCTCCGGGTCAACTGGGTTCTGCTCTGGTTTTGTCTCTCACCCATCAGTAACAGTTTTAGTGGAGAGGGCACTAGCTCAGAGGATGAATTTGGTCATTTGCCTTATTTTAAAGGAGTGCTTCTCTTCCTTGGTCCACACAGGCATCATTGCCTGATTGTTTTTCCCTTTATACACTGGGTCTCAGCTTCAGTGATGTTAATTTCCTTGGTCTGGGTGATGTTTTGGGCGCTGAGTTTTTAAACCTCTCCAGGTGGTTCTAATATGCAGCCAAACTTAAAATCCACAGCTGAAGGCAATGACTCTCAAATTTAGCTCATCTCCAAAGCACCTAGCAGGCTTGATTACAGAGCCCCACTCCCAGAGAGCAGGTGCAGAAAACAACCCCCACACAACCCAGTTCTAGCTCCACCCCCTGCAATGCCAATCCTCCTGGCCCGATTACAACTGCAAAGCACACAGGCTTAAACACTTTTTCCTAAGGTGTTTTTCATTACATTGATCTGGCTACAAGATGTGCTCTGAAAAGCTGATAGCCAATCATGCAACATCCAGTGAAGTAAAAAAGAGCCTTCCTACACCTTAGATGTTAAGGAAGGTCTTGGGTTCTGAATCCATTTTTATAAAAACCAGGTGAATGGACCAGACTGTGTGTAATGGACAAACAGACCAGGTATTACCAACCCGCCCTCGCCACACTTTCTGCTCTTGCTCCTCCTTTAAGTGAGCCCCTGAATTCAGCAGGTACAGCGTTTGCTTCTTGTTAACTGCTGTCTGGGTTTATGTGGAAGAGCCAGCTCTGCCTCCACTTAATCTATGACAGAAAACCTTCAGACTCAGAAACCTTCTAATTCAAGCTTTCAGTTGAGCCTGGATAGGGGAGGGGCAGTATAAAAGCCTTTGAAGTCTACAAAGAGACATCACTGGGCCCTATCAAGTGTAACAATTTAAAGAGTGCTCCTGGACAGCAGCAGATTCTACCATGGGCACACAGGAGCAACTTAGGGATACAGTGACCTTGTACCTCTAACCCCTAGCCCATCCCCTTCTTTGTTATCCTGAGCTGAACAAAATGGAATACATTCTGGGATGAGTATGAAAAGTCAAGTGTAAGGGAGCACGCTGAGAACCCCAGCATTCGGGAGGCTGAGACAGAGGGAACGGGAGTTTGATTCCAGCCTGGGCTACAAAATGACTTTAAAGTAGCCTGCACTCCATAGACTCTTTCTCAAAAGAAAACAAAAGCTGAGCATGGGAGGGAGAGAAGGGGGAGCCAGCAATGTTGTATATACTCACAGATGAGAGCCTAAAACCCTGGCCCCTAGACCTTATTTTGCTTTCTATTAATACGACAAACACCATGACCATAAGCAACTTGGGGAGGAAAGGATTTATTTCTTCTTACATCATGGAGGCAGAGCTGAAGAAGAGGACATGAAGGATTGCAGCCTATAATACAAGCTTGCTCACCTTGCTTTTTACATAATCAGGAAGCACCTGTTGAGTCTGGCACCTCCCACAGTGGCAGAGCCATCTCATATCAACTATTAATCATGAAAATTCCCCCACAGACTTGACTAGTGGCCAATCTGATGGAAGCATTTTCTCGTTTGAGATTTCTTCTTCCTAGATTTATCTCAAGTTGCTAATAATTTATCTTCTTCCAGTTTAATCTCAAGTTGCTAATAATAATAATAGTGGTTGTTGGAGAGATGGCTCTGTGGGTAAGAGTACTTACTGACTGCTCTTCCAGAGGACCTGGGTTCAATTCCTAGTACCCTTATGGCAGCTCACATCTATAATTCCAGTTCCAAGGGCCTGATGCCCATGGCAAAACACCAGTGCACTTAAAATAATAATAATAATAGTAATAATAGTAATAATAAATTATAGACCACATCCATCAACCTCACAAAATCTAAGTGAACTAACTGATACTTATTTGGTCCAGGGAGGGGCGCCATCTTATGTGCCAAGCATTAGCCTCTTTAACTTCACTTCCTATGAGTTTATGGGAATAAATGCTTTTACTTATGTTCCTGCTGTATTATTTGCCTGGTTTTATCTCCCATGACAGAGGAGAAAGGGGCTTCTTTGGTTCACATAATGTAGCACAAATCCAGGATAACCAATTTGACTCCTCTTCAACGGCTTGTTTGTCTTTAACTTATCTAAGAGCTAGACACAATATCGTACCCATACTCAGCTGTTACTGCAGACCTGGAATTGTGCTCTGAGCTACACCTGCCTCACCTTACCTGATGACAAATGACAACTCTGAGGATTTGCACTATCCATTCATGGAACAAGGACGTTGGGTCTCCCAAATAAAAAGATAGGGAACTTGCTGCTTCTAAACCTGATGTTCTCAACAGGCCAGCTATTGGTGCGATGGACCAAATGCTGTGTGGCTGTCATTGTGACCACTCTCTTCTCTCACTTCACAGAACCCATTCACTTGGCAGGGGGAAACAGGTAGAGAAAGCTTTGCCAGAAGTCATGTGATAATGGAAAGGGTGGCCTCAGGTCAGACAAGAGCTACCACTGGGGTATTTCAAAGCTGGTTTGCCTGAAATGGCCTTGGCCAAGCTGCCACCTAAGTACATTGTTAGCAGAGTGAGTCAATGGGCAGTGGCAGGCAGACAGGCAGGACAGCAACGAAGAAGATTAAAATAATTACAACTCTAATTGATCGGCTCCGCTCAAGAGGAGATTAAAAGGGAAAAGGCATATTGAAGAAGGCACTCGACATCCACCCTGAGCCAGATTCCATCTGCCACTGTGGCCAACTCTCCCCTCCCTTCTGGATCTTGGTTCAGCAGCCCCCACTACAAAGCCTTATGACAGCATTGATGAAAGTCATTCTTTGTAGAGGGCATCAGTCCGTGCTCCCTTGAAGAACTGCTTTCACAAACAGCAGGGAGGAAGCAGCTTGGAGCAGCAGGCAGTGGCCTCCCATTGGCAAACCCCCAGCATGTAGTTGCCAGCAGCTTGTAGAAAGTAGGGAAGGAGGTGCCAAAAGCAGGGCCAGCCCAGGGCAGGGGACCAGACAAGCAGAGGCAAGATTGTGCCCTGTGATCCAATAATCTCACTAGGCAGAAGCAGCCTGGACTCCAGGCAGCCCATCTAACTTTTGTACAGCTAACCTCCCAACTGAGCCCTTGGCTTCTTGTCCTTTGGGAGCAGGGCCAGGGAGCACTTTTGCCTTGTCCCTGGCACCCGTCTGTAGGAATCATAGAGTAAAGTCATACCCAGGGACTGGGGCCAGGGAGGAAATAGAGATGCAGATTCAGGAGAAGAAGAAATCCTGGCACTTGTCAGAGCCATTTGGGTATGTGGAGTTGGGCAAGGTCAAGAGCTGGTGTAGAGTGGGGAAAGGTAGAAGACTTCTCTGTACATGGGAGAGGAACTCAAGCTCCATCCCTGTTTGGTCTTGCCTCTAATTTGGGATGTGGCACAGAGAACCCAGAATCTCCAAGTTTGCTTTTACTCCACATTATCAGGACAGCAGCAGATGTCTGTGCTGGATTCAGAAGAGGAAGGCCTAGATCATGAGCTCCAGAACAGTGGACAGCCAGCCATCCTCCTCATGGGCTGCAAAAATGGAGAAAATGGGCAACCAAATCCCATTCACCACTTCCTGCCAACTGTAAGCCCGTACTTCTCCAATTCCAATGTCCATATGTCCGTACTCATCAGCAGGGACTGTTTGGAAAATGGATTCAGAGGGTCCTAGGAAGGGCCTGAGGCTCTGCATTTCAAACAAGCTTCCAGGTCCTGATGCTGCTAGATGAGAGTTTGAATAGCAAACATTCAACAACTGAGAAATACAAACGACCTAGAAGGGATTACTACGCTATTATTAATGACAAAGCAATGAACACACACATGATACCTTTGTCTCTCCTCCCATAGGTGAGAAAGTGATAACTGTGCCTTCCCGGCAGGGTTTTCTGAACTTTTTTTTTTCAGGATCAGAGTAGTGAGGACCAAACTCTAGGCTTTTAATGTACTAGGCAAGCACATTACTAGTGAGTGGCATCCATAGCTTATCCTATTTTGTTAATTAAGGGCAAAATAATTGATTAGATTGGCTTCAGTAATAATTTCACCCATGGGAGTTAGGGGCAGGGTCACCTTCATCAAGCCTCATGAACCAGAGTGGTTTCATTGCCCTACACACTTTACTTAGAAAGTCCTTGGGGACTTTTCTGAACTGAGTTAGGAGAGAAGCCATTTTTATTACAGGCATCTAACGTGGCAGCAGCCAAGCTGTGTGCTGTTGTATCTATTTTCAGCTCAAGAAAACCTGAGCTGGGCAGAGGAGAAGAGGCACAGAAGGAAAGGACAAAGGGCTACGCGTTAACAATGACTAAGGCAGCCCTTCCAGCTTGTCAGACCTTCCAATACAGCCAACCCAGAAGTTAAAACCCAACTCAAGGGGTCAAGACCGCACTGGGAAAACCCACAGAGATAGCTGACCTGGGCAAGTGGGAGCTGATGGACACCAGTCTGACAGCTGGGGAAACAACATAGAACCAAACCAGGCTCCCTTAACGTGGGTGTCAGCTGGGAGGCCTGGACAGTCTAAGGGACCTGTAGTGGAACTAGGATGTATCCATAGTTCATGAATGGATTTTGGGAGCCCATGTCCCATAGAGGGATACTCCCTTAGCGTAGATACACGGGGAAGGGCCTAGGCCCTGCCCCAAATGACTTGACAGATTTTGATGTTCCCTCATGGAAGGCCTCACCCTCCCTGGGGAGCGGATAGGGGATGGGATGGGGGGGCGGTCAGTGTGAGGCATGGGAGCATGGGAAGGAGAGGGAACTGGGATTGATTTGTAAAATAGAATAAATAGAATTGTTTCTAATTAAAATTAAAATACATTTATATTCATACACACACACACACACACACACACACATATATATCAAACTCTCATCTATGTTGATCAACAAATTCCCTTCTAGCTTCAACAAATAAGGGCAAGTATGAAGGACAAGAAGGACAGAAACAAGAGATGACTCCAAAGATCTTATCCATGTTTTGTGCCATTCTCTGGAAAACATGTTAATAAGAGATTAACAATTAGTAAAGCAAAGAGTCCTGGAAAAAATAAGCCTCTGGGGACTAACATTTAACCTGGCCTTGGTTGATTGAAGCTGGGGACCAGAGTATGAATAGGATAATCCTAATACATTTCTCTGGAACATATGGCTTGGGGAGTGGGGTGGCCCTGTAGAGCTAATTACTGTATGCCACCCCACACCATCCACTTATTTCTCTTGTACCTACCCTGCCATATAAAAGGTGGTAGGGGTTTAACCAAGATAAGTGTATGAGTGGCCCGTTGAGGCAAAAAATGAACAACGCAATCCAGACATGAATAGACAAGAACTATGTACACAGAAGGAAACCATCAAATAGTTTTTTAGCAGATCGAACTAAGAAGAATCACTAAAATGACTTGAAGAACCTGATATAAACTAAGTAGGTCTCACAATTTAACCTTGACTGGCCTAGAACTCAGTGTGAAGAGCATGCTGACCTTGAAATCATTAGATCAGGCTGCCTCTGCCTCCTAAATGCTAGAATTAAAAACATGTGCCACTCTAACATGACCAGCTAAAACATTTAAAAATTTAGTATTTTATTAATTCTTTGATAATTTCCTACAATGTATTTTAATTATATTTATCCCATTACCCCCTAACCCCTCCCATATCTACCTCTACTTCCCCACCCCCTCACGGATTCATATCATTTTATTTATTTATTAAATAATTCAGAGTTTACTTTGTGTTGCTCATACACTTATGGGTGTGGGATCATCCACTGAAGTATGATTAACCTACCAAGAGCCACATCTTTAACAGTGATTCTCTCTCCCTGAGAAGCCATTGACTGTCAATAGTTCCTTAGTGAGAGGAGCTTATGATCCTGTTCTTGCTATGTTAAAATGTTGACTTGTTTGTTATTATGTAGGCAACTACAGCTCCTAAGAGTTTGTAAGCACAGTTGTTCTGTCATATCCAGGACAATTATTCACTCTGATTCACTCCCAACCTTTTGAACTTAAAATCTGTCAACCCATTCTTCCCTGGCAGTCTCTTTTGAGATAATATAGAAGTCTCATTTGTGATTGACCATTCCACTCACACTTATTTCCTTTGATCAGTTGTGAGTTTTTGCAATACCCAGCATCTATTACAGTCAGAAATTTCTCTCATGAGGCCTAAGAGTTTTTCTCATCTCTGAATATAAAGATACAAATCTGAAGGTTTGCCTTTGGGGCTTGTGACTTCTCCAATCATAGTCAGATGTATAAAACCACATATGCATTTCCTCCTGTGGAGTGGCCTTCAATCCTATCAGAAAGTGGTTGGTTACCCATGGACATATGTTAACATACTGATAATTGTTATAGTGCACTGAGTCACAGAGTTGATGATATATCCTCTCCCCCAAGCAATCTAGATAACATATTCTAGTTTTATGAAAGCTAATAAGTATCAAAGATTATTCCTGGTCAATACCAACTTGATTTTTCCATGTTCTATAACCAAAGTGTATGATATCTTTAGCAATAGCTTGTATTATTTAGCAGAACATGAGTTTACCCCTGAGCAACCGCTACTAGGGAGGTATGTACTCCATGCCTGGTGCTGGGATTTTTATCAACCTTTGGCTTCTAGGAGAAAACAAAATGCATTTTAAATAATTTCAACAAGATCTTTGTACTTTTACATCTTTAACTCTAAATCCTCTAAGGTTGAGGCTCAGAAATATAAAATCCAACATAAAATCTTGTTACCTTTGGCTAAGAAGAGAAGAGAGGTGGGGTAAAGCTTGATGCTTGAGTTCAGTAGATTGTGCATATAACTTCATCATAGCTGGAACTTTGCTTGTTTATTTTAGATGCTTTAAAAACCCCAAGGTCAAAACTGACATTACAAAAATGTCAAAATGTCATGTTTTCATGGCTTAATCTGATAAATGATATTGAATAGCAGAGCACTTCAACACCCATGAGCCATCCAACATGATTTTTGATGAGGAAATGATGAATGCCTCTACTGTGAAATATGTAGGAGTCAAGAAATTCCTCAGAATAAACCTGATAGATCATGTTCACAACTTCTACCTATAGAAGCAAGAAATTTTACCAAGATAAATTGAAGAATACTTAACCACCATAATGGGCTTCTGAGTTCATATTATAATGATGTAGATTCTCCTTAATGTGATCCATAAATTTAGCATAATATCAATCAGTATTCCAATGGTATGTAAGCTGACTTTAAGATTATAAACAGAGGAAAGAGACCCAAAGCTCAAATAATCTTTTTCCCAAATAATCTTGGACAAAAGCAAAATGAAATTAATTATTCTCTCAGATATCAAAATTTATTACAAGAACACAGAAAATAAGCAAACAAGAACAGATTAATAGAACAGGGTGAGGAAACAGAGACATGTATAGATAGAATCTCTGTTTAAGGAATATTAGCAAAGCAAATTAATGAAATAGATGTATTTTATTGATAAGACTAATCCTATCATTGACAGACCTAGTAGAACTAGGTCTAGTGAACATCTCCATGCAATAAAATAAGTCCTTATAGACAACAAAATATTCACATCCATATGAAAATAGAAAAAATAGTGCGCTAAAATACATGGACTGTAGATCTAAAAGAGAAAACAATAATATTTTCTAATAGTAAACAATGAAATATCTTTATGACCCAAAAGTAGGCCAAGATCATTTTAACACTATTCAAAAAGAAAGCACAAGACAAAAGACAGACATTGCCAAACTGACTATGTAAAAATTAGTAATTTTGGTTAAAAGAACAACAACAACAAAAAAAAACAACAAAAAAAAAAAACTCTAGATTTAGGCAGTATAGGGCAAGTCAACAGAGCAGGAAGAGATGTTTTCAATACCCATAGCTGAGAAGGGGTTATATAAAAAGCTTTTGTGAACCACTAAGTAACACACAGAAAGCCCAATAGAAAAGCAGAATATTTGATTAGTCACATATTTACACAGGAATACATACAATCAAGAAACATAAAAAGATGATTAACTTCATCAGTGAGCAAGAGATTTCTAATTAAAACCACAAGGGCATCATTCTAGAAAGATAAAGTTTAAAATTTTTCTTATGTCAAGTGTTGGGGAACAGACAGAGTACAAAAATTGGTGCAGCCATTTTTGAAGACTTACTCAAAGATTAAAAATACTTTCAAGGCTCAGCAACTTCAGCACCATTTTGTTTGTTTATTTGTTTGTTTGTTTGTTTTATAATATCTGAGTCCTGGTAACATCTTAATGTCCATGAATAATGAAATTGATGACAAAACTGTGGCATATTGATGCAAGCTATAATATGAAGCAATTAAAAGAAACCTTATAAAGCTGGGCATTGGTGGCACATACCTTTAATCCCAGAACTCAGGATGCAGAGACAGGCTGGTCTCTGTGAGTTCTAGGCAAGTCTGGTCTACAGAGATAGTTCCAGGTCAGGCTCCAAAGCAA
Source organism: Cricetiscus sungorus (assembly GCA_030556225.1). Classification (NCBI taxonomy): domain Eukaryota; kingdom Metazoa; phylum Chordata; class Mammalia; order Rodentia; family Cricetidae; genus Cricetiscus; species Cricetiscus sungorus. The sequence continues at coordinate 76,921,002 of JANBXA010000372.1, forward strand.
TTCAGAGAAACCCTGTCTCCAAAAAACAAAAGCAAACAAACAAACAAAGGAACCATGTAACAGTTTTCATGAGATATACTAACTATGTGTACTGAAAACTGTCAACCACAAAGAAATAGAACATCATAGATCACAGATTAAGTTTAAAAAGTTAAAATTAATCATGATATCATAATTGTGGGTACTTGTTATTGTTATCTCCAGGAATGAAGAACAAAGAGACATAGATGGAACACTGGACAGAGAGGTATCTGAAATAGTAATTATGTCCCAAGTGTTGACCTGGCTGTCAGATGCACATACCAAATTACTCTGTAACAGTAGAGCTAAGAATTGCCATTACTGAACCTTTATGAAGACAACAAAGTATTCATTATATTTTAAATTAACTTTGAATATGGCATTCTCTTTGTTGAACATATGTGTGAGAGAGAATCGATAATTGAAGAGACCTATTTCCTCAGAATTTACTTTCTAATGAAGGGAGAAGATCCACAAAACTGTTGAGGATATAAAATTCTCTTCCAAAGAAGAAAGAATTTTCAAACAGTTATGAGGATCAACATCATACAGAAATAACTATCACTCCTTCCAGTAGAAAGAACATCAGAGCCATGAGTAGAGTCCATTATTTTCCAACAAAGAAATCTTAGAAGGTCAATAAATCCTTATTATCTTTACTCAGAAAGGTTCATGTTGGGGTATCATCATCTTTTCCAAGAATCAAATGTACAGGATAAGAAATCTGTATCTCCCCAGTCTCTTCATTAATTGTTGTCTCTCTTGTCTTGGAATTCAGTGTTTAAGGCAAAGGCTGCATATTCTCTATGCTCAGCCATCATCAGGACACATTTCTTCACTCCTAGTTGCTTTGACCATCAGGAAGAGTACCATCCCAGTCACAAGCCTGAGTTCTTGCTGAGGTTTCTGTTGAACAAGTAAGCCAGCCCAAGCTGCTCTGGAGCTACCATTGGTGCAGCTGTTTTGCACAGAAGAGCGAACATGCATATATGTGTGGATGCATGGACCCGGTCCTTCCAGATTTGTAGGCTTCACAGAAGCCTTTGCACTGAGACCCTTTGAACTGGGATAACAAATCTGATAGAATTGCTCTTGTTAATGCCCACAAGTTCTCTGTGCCTAGGATCTTAATAGCTAGAGGTCACAGAAGCAGCCTTGTGATACTGTTTTTGAGAATAATAGTGCTTCAAACATTTGGAGCATCATTCTTCTGAAGCACTCGAAATGTTTCCCGGTTGGCATTTCCATGAGCACTGATAGCTCTTAGCTCTTCAGGCTTCCCAGACACCAAAGAAACAGACTTACAGTGAAAATTATCGGCATTGTTAAATGCACACAAAAGATACTTCCAGAACACTTGTCAAGCATTGTCCCACAGGCAATAGAAAAGTACTTTCAAACACTCTGAAAGATGAGAGGTCAACAGCAGATTCAGTCTAATTGTCAGTGAGAAACCAACCAACATAGTGCTCTAATGAGAAGGAAGGCATGCTTCATGTCCATTCCTGCTTGTTAGGACTCCAGGTGCACACTATGCACACCAGTGACTCCTATACACCTCTTCTACCTTATGTCTTCAGCAACAAAAGGCCTATAGGAGTGGTCAGGCAGGCAATAAAATACACAAAATAAGTGACTGTATCTCATGAACAATGGGAGGGACTCAGATCATGTGTCTGCTACTCACAGGGCTTTTTCTCCTCTACTGTCTAAAAAGTACCTTTTGAACTGTAAGTTTTCTTATGATGATAAACCTTTTCTATGAAAATTTTTATCAAGAATGGGACACCATGAATTCAAACTCACCCCTCCTGTGGGCCTCATTCAGACTATAGGCTCCCAATTTACATTGTCTACTCCAGGGAACTTTTAGGAGTATCACTCACCTCTGCTCCTAAGTCCTTCTTCATCATCTACAAATATGCCTAGCCTCTAACTTGCTCCTGTGGTGATATTTGGTTTATTATCTAACAAATAAATCTTGCCTGAAGATCAGAGTGCAAAGCTAGCCACACTAGTTAGCCATAAAGGCCAGGCAGTGGTGGTACTTACCTTTAATCCCAGCAGAGGCAGATGGATCTGTTAACTCAAGGCCACCCTGAGATACAGGAGCTCACACAAAGGTGATCTCAGCACTTTGGACCCCACACCTTTAATTGCAGTGCCCCAACACATGGGACAGTCAACGACGAACTGGGAAACACCTAGAGAATAGAAGAACAAGGGACAAGAAGAACGACAAGAAGTCCATATTCTGATCAAGCTGCCAAACTTTATTTTCTCAGGGGAGGCTTATATGGGCAGGATGTGAGTGGGGGGTTTGTAAGTGGGCAGGATGAAAGGGTCAGTAGAAGGAATGCCCTGAACTAATCTTTAACTGGCTGTAAAACTGTAGCAGGAGGAATATCCTGAGCTATTCTTTAACTGGTTGTAAAATTGCAAGCCTGTATCTAGGAATGCCCTGCTGAACATTCTGCTTATTTCTTAAGAGGCAGTGATTTTCTATCTGAGGTCTGAGGTAATGAGGATGGTGATGGTCCCCAACACACAGCACACAGCAGTACGGAAGAGGGAGGAGCAGGAGCTCAATGCAGTTTGGAGTTTGGTGGAGAGCAATGCAGTAGGAGGAAGAGTGGAGTCAGAGGATGCAGTCTGAGGGCAGGATCTCGTCAGGTAAGAACTCTCTACTGCCTGGCCACTTTGCTTCTCTGATCTTCAGCTTTAACCCTAATATCTGTCACTGGGTTTTTATTACTTATAACAATTAGAATCCGTGCTACATGCCCCTGATGGATCTTCTGACTCTAATTTCAACCTCTCCTCCCTACCTCCCAGATACTAGACATTCATTTTGACCAGATTAGTCTTGGGGCTAGCTTCCCACTTCACTGTTCTGGAAGATATTTCCATTTTCCCCAGCCCTTAACTCAAAGTAAGCTTCATTCCTTCTTGAATATTCACCAACTATTAGAACCCAAAGCCAGGAGCCAGCATACATGCATATCTCTTGAACTAGACTTCAGCCTCTGGAAATCATTCTTATGCAGCCTTATGACAGGCTCACTAGCTACTTTATATATGCTTTTCAGAGTCAAATGGACTGAACAGAGATGCCTTTTGTTGCTTAACAGCATCATTTAAAGAGCAAAATTATGAACATATAGATGACCTGGGTAAAAAGCAACTCAAGCATGGTGGCAAGAATAAAGCTAACTTACAGAAAAGCATCTGATTTGTATTATTGGTCACATGCTAGCATGATCTTTGTTTTTTCCTAGATCAGTAGTCATGGCCATAGACACAAGAAGCTAACTACCCAAAAATGAGATAAGAAAACAACTTACTTGATATGTAAGAGTTTCAGAGAAGTCCCATCATCATGGTAATTTAAAGGAATAAAGAATGTGTCCAGGATTTTATTACTCATGTTTTAAGATATTTTTAATCAAAAGATTCTTTTCAACTAAAAAGACAGTTTTTCTTTTTGAAAAAAAACAAGAAAAAAATGATGGAAGACAAATAATTATTCATAGTCCCATTATCCCAGAATAGCAATAATGCATGCAAGAGGCTTTTCTACATCTTAGTATATTTTTTGTTTGTTTTGTACCAGCATCTGACATTCTATTTTAAAAGTATTGTTATAGTAGGAGAATATTTCTTATTATTAGACACATAGGCATAATTTCACTTTTTATAGCATTCCCTGAAGAGGATATACAGTTAACTACTCCTCGTTGGTTGTTTATTTAAATTATTTACAATTTGCATTCCTATAAATAAACCTTGAGGAATAGCTTTGTGCATGACTTTTTTCCATATTTAGAATTTTTTACTTAGAAAACATCTAAAGAAGTAGAATGCTTTGGGCAAAGAATTAGAATACTTCACTGGCTCTGATGCAGAGTACTAACCTCATCCCTATCAGGCTTAGCCCTCAGACCTAGGAAACAGCTGAATAAGACAAGCAAGTGAAGGAGCCGTGGATCACATAGCCTTTCTGCCTGACCATATATACCTGTACTATATGCTGTGTGGATCACAGACATGGCCCTGAATTTTCCCCATTTCTGTACCTACGTGCCTCCACAATGAGACTTTCAAACTCTTTCAATCAAGCTGTGGCCCAGGCTTGGCCAATGAACATCAGCATATAAATTATAAGCAGGAATTTGAAAATACTTGCTGATGAAAGCTAGCCTTCTCTGCCTACAGAGACTCTGAAATACAAAACAAAACAAAAAAAAAAGACAGGACCTCATCGGGTGTCTTATGACATACCAGCTTACCAATGGCTAAGTTTATCAGTGAGGCTATTCTATCATATATTTATCTGACCACACATACAGGAAAAAGCTGAGAAAATATTAGTGAGTCCATCCAACTAACCCAAAGACTCATGCATTAAGAACAATGTTATTTAAAGTTACTAAATTTAAGGATAGTTTGTCAGGCAATGTGAAGCAACTGTATAAATTCTAAACAGGATAAAGTAACTGTCAACACATCTGCACCATCAAAGTGTCAGAAAATGGATTCTCCACATGAGTAGCTTTGTCATCTAATTGATAACTAGTAGTACCCAATGTCTGCTCAATGGCAATATGTTCTTACTAGGTTACATATAGTAACATATGTATTTGAAGTCAAAGTCTAAGAAAAATCTGCTGGTTTTCTTCTGAGTTCTACCTTTGAGTGGGTGATCTTTCATATTTTTTTTTAAATTTAAGTTTCAGATATAACACAGACATCCACTTTCCTTTCAAATTGTCTTGGAGTCTAGCTCTCTATGAGAAGAAAGCCATATGTGGAATCATGCTCTGAGTTTGCTGAAGAAAACTCTGGTTTATACCATCAAACACACAGCATCCCACCTTCCTTCCTCACACTTCCACCAATGTCATACAAGCTAAAGAAAGTATTATGCTTTAAAGGTGGAAGGAGACGATGCAGTTGGAGCACGTGACCTAGCTAGTCTACATGCCATTTGGTAGAACTTGCTGAATTTATTTACTTTTAAAAATATTATTAGAGAGGGTTGCACTTGCTATTTCTTTATGAAATCCCAGAAAGTCAGTCCTAGAGTAGAAGGACCTTTAAAGGGGTCTTCTGTAATGGAAAGAAGTCTCAGTGCTGTCTGTCTGTTACTGACAGCTCCAAAAAGAGAAAGGCTATGCGTTTTTAAAAATGGCCCCCACAGGCTGTCAGCAGAAGGCTGCATACTTGGAGCTGAGGATGGCCATGCCCATGTTCTAGCATGTTTCCTTCTTCCTAACATTGATTTATTTCTTGAACTAGCAAAGTCCAAGTACCAGTTGTCACTCAAGGCTTTGTGACCTGGAGTCCATCTCAAGGCTCCAGCCCCTTAAAAGCCATTCCTCTGCTTTCCATTTAGGGCTAAGAAAGTGTGCAAAGGAACTTTTCAAAGTCAGAGTTGTGAGTTTAATTTGCATTAATCAAAACAATTGGAAAGTAAACTTACTCTGTGTTTAAAAGTACAATCTAATCCTTTCATCAGACCCTAAAAATACTGTCTAAATTCTTTCCTATAAAGAGTAGTTGTCTGGGAAATTGTTATATAAAACTTGCCTATTTTAGTTATATGTTGAGGTTTTACTTTCATCAGTTTTTGTTGTGTAACAAAATATAGGCCCAGAAGCTCTTAGGACATGCATACTGTAGAATCTGTTGTCAGGGCTAACAGCCACCACTTCTTGTCCAGCACAGAAATCACCACCACCTTCACAAACCTGTTTTATCCTTTGAAAATACTATTCTTACTCCTTAATTGGCCATTAATTTCTAGTCAGGGAAATCAACTTACTTCCCTCTCAGTTACAGAGTGTTTTTCATTGTTTCCATGTCAGATAGCTGTGAACTTTAGACAACAACAATGTATTATCACATTGCTTTGTAGATCAGAAGCTGAACATGGACCACAGTGGACACAAGTTTAAGAAAGTGTTCCTTTCTGGAAAACCCATGGGAAAACTGATTCCCTTGCCGTTTCTAGCTTCTCAAACCATCAGCATTGGGTCTTCTGGACCTTCTAATCTCTAAAGGAAGCAATGTATCATCTTGCTGATACTTTATTCATTATTACTCTTCTTTCTCACCACAGCTAGGAAAAACAAGAACAAAACCTAACCTTACATAGTCATATGGTTAGATTAGATCCTCCAAGCTAATCTCAGAAAACCTCAGAATATCAAATTTAGCATTGGTGATATCTGTGAAATCTTACCATGTGTGTGGTAGTCAACTTGCCATTGCAATAATAATTACCTGAGATGATCAACTTACAAAGGAGCAAGTTCATTTTAGCTCAGGTTTAGATGTGTTAGTCCATGATCAGCAGACCTGTTGCTGTAGGACTGGTAGGTTCCAGCCTAGTCACTGTAGGGCTGTAGTTGGGAAGCACATCCTGACAGAAATGTATGGCACCCACCTCATCAAGAATCAGGAAGCAAACAAGAAAGAAAGAAGAAGCAATCTGGGTTCTACAATGTCCTTCAAATTATGTCATCAGTGTCCTAAAGACATGCCCCATTAGGCCTCACCTCCTAAAGGTTCACCACCTGCTGAAAGTCTGTCCTGAGAAGCTAATCTGTACCTCATGGACTTTTGAAAGAGGCAAAAGATCCAAACTACGGGACCACATAAGGTAACATATTCACATATTTACAGGTTACTGGGGACTCTGACATGATCATTGTGGAAAGCTTATCTTACATATTTTTGAAATTGCAGTCCCCTCCTTGTCTCTGTTCTCCTTAACACCCTGACAACCATTTGTCACCTAGGCAACTTCAAAGTGTTCTAAATGCCTCAAGCACCATCCGCCTGAGTATAAATGGAAACATCCATTCCTCCACATTCCTTTAGTCTGTCTGTTGAAATTCGTTGATAAAAGCTATTTTTAGGTACATTTCAACTCCACATTTTAATTTCCCAACTTGTCTTTCAGACTCCTCCAACTATACACGAGAAAAGCATGTGTGAATTTTCAAAGATCTGAAGCTGTGAATTATGCATCTTTAAAATCTCACAATATTTAGAAATGTTAACCACTTAATTGATTAATCAAAACTACTTAGTATCTGGTATAGTTTAATTGCAAAGAAATCTAAAACAAAAGACAAAGGTGGTTGGTAGTGACTTAAAAAATATCTCCTTGAAATCAAAGGATACTATAAGAGAAAGTGTTCACATCTTAAGTTTATAAAATATGAGAGTATTGTTCTGGAGATCTGTTATAGAATATTATTTTAAGATGTGTTACATATATTTGATTATGCTATGGAATATTTGCTTAATAATGCAAAGATGTGTTGCATCTTATGTTGTATTTGTTTAACTCTGTGAAGCTCTGTTACTTTGCCTGCCTAAAACACCTGATTAATCTAATAATGAGCTCAATGGCCAGTATCTAGGCAGGAGAAAGGATAGGTGGACCTGGCAGGCAGAGAGAAAAAACAGGAAAAATATCTGAGTGAAGAAAATGGAGGAGTAAGAAAGGAGGAGGACTCCAGGGACCAGCCACCTAGCAACACAGCAAGTCATGGAGTAAGAAATAAAGACAGACATACAGAAATAGAGATAGATAAAAGCCCCGAAGTAAAAGGTAAATGGGATAATTTAAGTTAAGAAAAGCTGGCTAGAAACAAGCTAAGCTAACTCGAGGCATTCATAAGTAATAATAAGGCTCTGTGTATTTATTTGGGAGCCTGGTAGTGAGCCCCCAAAGAATAAAAGAGTATAAAAAAACAACTACATAGATCACCAGAATTAGCTGAAGAAATTGAATGGAATAGGGCAAGTCCTTACACGATAACTCACAAAACAGGGGGATATGAGAAATTTCATTTCTTTTACATTGTAGTCAGAGTTTCTGTTCTACCTGGTTCTGCTGCTTTTCAGCCACAAATAAATACATGGAGAATTTTATTAATTAGAAACTGTTTGGCCAGTAGCTTGGGCTTCTTACTGGCTAGCTCTCTCTTAATTATTAACCCATTTCTATTCAACTATGTTTTGCCATGAGGCTGTACCAATAATGCTCCAGCATGTTACTCCTTTTGGCAGCTACATGGCATCATCTCCTTGCCGGCTCACCCTCTCCTTCCTCGAGCCAGCATTCTCCTTGTCTGATAGCCCCACCTCTACTTCTTGCATGACTACTGTCCAATCAGTGTTTTATTCATCAACCAATAAGAGAAACATATATACAGAAGAACATCCCCCATCACTACTTGGCTTAATATGAAGGCTTTGCTATAGTTTGAAACTGAAAGTACCTCCACAGTCTTGTCTCCCAACCTGTGATGCTGCTTTGAGATCACTTTATTTAATAATTTGTGAAAATCTACTCAGTGAGAGAAGCAAAACTGAGAGGACTCAACAGACCCACTGGGATGCCCAAATAAAAAATCCCAGAGTGCTTTGCTGGCTAGCCCCAGCTCCTCAAGTGCTCATCTAGAATATTCTTAGTAAGTAATATTATTCAAATGACTATTCTAATTAGCGTGTTTGCAACAGTGTTCTGGGAGATAACAGAAGGGAGTCCTGTTTGTAGCACCCGCCAACTTCTGCACTGTGAATACTTCTTTCATGACCAGTTTTAAGCTACCAAGGGCTCATGGAATTTCCGAAAATCCAAACAAAGAGCTCCTGTGAGCCAGAATAAAGGGACTCACATCACTGAACCTATTGTGATTTGCCTGTAAGGAAAGGGACGTGTGACTGTTGATTGCCTGAGCCTTATCTCTGTTTTCAAAATGTGCTTCCCCATCCTAGTCACTGCATAGACAGGGATCTGCCTGCTACACTGTTCAGAGGTAGTAGGATTACCCATAAAAAATGACGTAGACCCTCCTTTTGACAATTCCTTCAACTTACTGGTAAGTGTTACTTATATGGTCACACCACAACTTGAGCTGTTAGCATTTGTTTCAAATAGAGTCTCAAAAGTCATGACACAGAATGCAAGCATTTGACACTGTTATTTTTGTCAGAAGCACATGGAAGTGACTTTAGACTAAACCTCTGTACTAGGGAAACAGGACATACAGCAGGAAGACACAGGCACTACACCTGCCTCTACCCTTTGTCTTATTCATGGATTTTTTTGATTGCACTGTTTTTTGGAGAACCTTCTGTACCTTCTTTCCAAATGGCTCAGAAAGAGACCAGAGATAACTACTACTACTGCACATTAACACCTTTTTGGATAACCTTAATAAAAAAAGGCCACTTTTTTGTTTTGTTTTGTTTTGTTTTTGGGTTTTTTTTTTTTTTGTAATGGAAAAACCAAGCATTCTTTTGGGTCAACATTTTTATCTTTTTTGGGGGTGAAGGATCAGATTCTTGGGCTCAAGGTTTTACCCAGCTATCTAAAGCTTTTCCTGCCTTTTCAGTCTCTGAGAAACCTGTTCTTGGCTGATTATCAGGGAAGTCTGGGGAAGGCAAGGGAATAACCCAGTGCTCACAGCTATTGAACTGCTTCAGTATGTCCTGTAATCTTCTCTGTGTCCTCTTGGCAGCCAGAGCTGGCAATGTGTCCTTTCAGTTCCGGCAGCTTGTAACAGTGATCATCACTAATCTCCTATCTGAAATGCCACCTGGGTTGCAAATTGCCTTTATATATATTGATGGGCACAAGACACTAGAGCTGGGAGTGCATGCTAAAGGAAGTATTAAGCAAAAGAATTCATCTAACATGGTTCCCACAATGACGGTTACATATAGCACATGGAGGCGAAAAAATCTTTTGCATTGATTTGGAGAAGTCTTGGATTCTGATGTGTCAACTTCAACTCTTGCCTGGTACACTTCCAAAGATGTAAAACAGATGTTAACAAACAAAATGAAGTTACAGAACCACACCCGAAAGAATATAGCCACATACATCTGAAAATGGGGGTGGGGGCCACACAGCCATAGACATTTCCTCAGAACTCTAAAGCGAGTGTATACACAGGCAAAGTACTTTTAAATTTGATTAAGTACAGAACTGGATTTATCAGAAATGAACATCTGGAACCACAACTTGCCCGAGACCAGAGTCTGTTTTGGAGGAGGGTTATGTGTTTGTTTCTCAGGCACTGTCTTCTGCAGTTCTCACAGTGGGCAGCATGCTTCTAGCCAGTTTTGCCACTTTCTATTAATCCCCCAAGAAAGGAAAACATTTTAAGTTGGAACTACTTCTTCCTTGTTTCTCTTTTGAAGGGTTTTTTTGTTTTGTTTTTGTGTTTTCCAAAGCCAAGTAAACAAAGCCACTACTGGTGCATCACATTGAAGGTTATCTGAACAAAAACATAAAAAGGCTGTGTAGTTTATGAGCTAACATTCACAGGTCTTTGTACAATGACCCAGCTCCTCGCGGGCTGCGTCACTGCCATCTAAAGAGCTCTGTTCTGAAGGCCATCTTCTGATTACCCTAAATACACCCTGCAGTTCCACCTGGAGTCCACGCTATTCCCTCTCCTTTTCTTGTTTGGAAATGAGCTTTTTCTAAGCCCATTTGTGCCTAGCTCCTGTCTCATCTTAGACTCCCAGCTGAAGTCTCCAGTTTAGTAACTCTTCCTTTCTCTATTTCTTCTCCTGTCATCACTCCATCCCACACCTATCTGTCTCCCGAGACTTCACCTGTGGTCATTTCCCATTAGTTTTCCAGCCATGCTAGAAGAATCCTCAAGGCAGAAACCAGAACTTAGTATAACAATATTTTTATATTCCTCAGAACCTTGCCAAAGAAAAAAAAATGAGTCCAGCAGAAATGGTCTGCAAATGTTGCTCCACTGGGGACATGAAAATACTGAGGGTCAGGAAGGTCAAAAAATTTGCCTTCGGACAGAAATTTAATAAAGCTGGAGCCAGCATTCAAATCCATTTCTCAATTCATAGGTCTCTGGGGATTCCTCCCCCCACCATATAAAGTCTGATTTATTTTTGGATCTCTCAAGACTTAATAAATTCATACTGACTTGGCTCAAGCAACTGAACTGAGCAGTGATTGTAACAGTTGACTTTATTGAACACCTGCTATGTCCTGGCATCTGCAGAGGTCCTACAGCTGTTGTCTGGAACTCTTCTTGGAGCCAGAAATCTCACCTGCTCCAGACATGATTGTCTTGGCTCTCATTTATACATAGGTCTTCCCCAGGTTACAGAAAGAATACTGTTTCCAAGAGATAGGAGTAATTTGGGGACTCAGTGAGTTTATTTTGTCGTATCTACTTTACAGACTGTATAAAATGAATTGAGACTTTTAAGATAACAATCATTTTAAGGTTAGATAGAGAATTAGAAGCAACTGGCATTTAATTGCTGATAGAACTAATGAAAAAATTGCCAAGAGAAGAAGAAGCTCATTAATAAGCCCTCAGTCATGCTCCCTAAGATGCTGTTTTATCTGCTTTCCCACAGGGTCAAGGTGAATCAGATGGATCCCACTTCTTCCATCCCACACTGAGAGACAAATTAAAGAAAATAATCTTAGATATTTAGACTAACAATAAGAAGCAGAATCTCTATTCCAAGAAAAAAAATTGCTTTTACAGTTCCCTATGAACATCCGGGTTTCCTCTGCCCCTCATATGAAAGGCAGCATGCACTGTGTATGTAGATTGTCCAATTAACTCAGATGAAGTAGTAGAATCTCATGACTTTTGGCTGCATTTGCTCAGCATACTTGGTTTATGGTTCGAATGAAATGACCCCCAATAGCCACATTCAAAACCATTTTAAAATATAATTTACTTTGGTCATGTGGTCATGGTGTTTTATCAGAGTGGTATAAAAAGAAAAAAGAAAAAAGAAGCTAAAGCAGCTTCTTGGAAAGGGCAGTCAGTATAAGGGACATGAGATTCCTGGTTCCAACTCTACTGGTTGCATAAATGTGAATGAATTATTTAATATCTGATGCTTATCTCAATGAGTTTCTTTTCACTTTACAATGGTGAAAATGCTATCTATGTATTCTACAGAGAACCTCTATTGAGTTTGGAACTTTGGTCTAGCAGTATGCAGTAATATACTGTCTTACAAAGCTGAGCACTAGCAAGGCAGGAGCTTGCAGACTATTATGACAACACAAGTGGAACCAACTGGCAGTGTTCAGTGTGCTATATGTCAAATCTGGAATGTTCCATAGAGTAGGTGCATTCAATATAAACTTTACATTTATAGTGGGTTTGGAAATATGACACACTCATAAACAGTGCTTCTCGTTAACCTTCCTCCCCCATCTTGAGAATCCTGTGATGGTTACTCTGCTCAGATTGTGATCCTGGAATGGAATGCTGGGTAGTTTCTGTTCATATCAGCCTCTGAGAACCCACCATAGTTGGCTTCTCACCTCATTCTTCAGCCCTTCTTGTCCTTTAAATTTCACCAACACTACATCTTAGCACATAAATGTTATTATAGTGTTGATGGGAGATGTTATTCTGTAAATGTTTCTCATACTGGTTAATAAATAAAGCACTGTTGGGCCAATAGGAAAGCAAGATAGGCAGGGCTAGGAGACAAGGAGGAAAGAGGAAGTAGGGAGGAGGAGTCAGGATGTAGAACATGGATAAAGAAGATGCCGGCGGCGGCTCTCCGATAAGATGACCACGTGGAACTACTTAGAGAAGTAGAAATGGGTTAATAATTAAGACAGAGCTAGCCCATAAACAATAATAGGAACCGGCCAACAGGATTGTATCAAATACAGAGTCTCTGAGTGTTATTGGGTGCTGGCGCAGCTTTGGGACCAGACCGGTAGCGGGCAGGCAGGCGAAAAACATACATGCTACATAGTGTAACTACTTAGAATATATTTTTGACTCAAGGGGATAAGAAAGGACAGAGACCAACCTTCTAGGCTGCAAATAAAAAAGCAAATTGAACTTGTTTACAACCTCTAAATAGCCTTTGTGTAACAACCAATCCACCTCTAATTAAGTCTAGAATGATGATCTCCTATGGGTGGTATTTTATTGATTATACTCAGCTCAATTCTAATCAATCATTCCTGCTAGTATTTCTGCTTCAGGCTGAAGTCAATGAGCCAGGCCTGATAATACTTCACAGAATATGTAAATGGTAAAAATGGAAACAAGGAGTATTATGAAATACAAACTCTGTTACCAGTTGTCTTTGATAGGTTTCTATGTATCCCACTGAAGTCCAGGTTGTTTAGACAACTTGGATTATTGTTTGCAAACATAAGGAGTCTATTAGTTCCTTTAAAGTAAAGAAGGTTGAATCCGTTTCTTACTCAATGTCCACTAATGCTCTTAGACTCTGAGGAATTGGTAAATGAAGTAGTTATAACCACACAATAAGTCACCTAAAATTAAGTGACTGGACACAACCACCACTTACTTACGCCATAATTTGAAAGACTAACAGTGTGGTTGGGATCAGTCCTTGATTCTTCTGCTTTTGTCACCTGGGCTCAATCATACATGTGATGACATCAGCAAGCATGAGGCCACTTGAGAGTTGGATGTCTTTCAGTGAAGTTTGCTAAGACAATACATATCTTCTCCATGTATCTCAAACTTGGCAAGCCTTGACTTGTTCACATACCTATTCAATAACTCTCCAAGAACCACTAGAGAAAGCAAATGCTCAACATAGCACTATTCCAGTCATAGTTTGTATTATCTTCAATCTTGTTTTGGTGATTAAAGTAAACCACATGGACAAACTCTGTGTGATGAATACAAAAAGGTAGAACAGATTACTGCCAACAACCACAATAGTGTACTGTAAGGGATAACCAAGATTTCTGAGCTTGCTTTAAAGCAACCTACACTCTTCCCATTTTAGCTCATTTTTATAAGATTGAATCCCTACTCATCTCCAATTGTATTTTCTCTTTTATCTACTTGTGCTGGATAGTTTCATGTCAACCTGACACAAGTAGTCATCTGAGAGGAGGGAAACCTCAATTAAGAAAATTCCTCTGTAAGACCAAGCTATAGGCAGGCCTGTTAGTGATTTCTTAGATAGTGATTGACGGGAAGGGCCAGTTGTGAGACCATCCCTTGGCTGGTGGTCCTGGATACTATAAGAAAGCAGGCTCTCGGAAACCTATGTGGAGCAAGCCAGTAAGTAGCACCCCTTCATGGCCTCTGTCTTGATCTCTGCTTCTAAGTCTCTGCCCTGTTTGAGGTCCTGTTCTGACTTCCTTTGGTGATGAACAGTGATATGGAAGTGAAAGCCAAATAAAGTTGTTCCTCTCCAAGTAGCTTTGGTCATGGTGTTTCATCTCAGCAACAGAAATCAAGCATCCTTAGAAGTATTTTATGTTACATAATCCGAACAATTATCCAAGATGTCCCACAAATAAATGGCAGATCTGAGATTTAAACCCAACTCATCTAAGACCAAACTGCATGTTCTTAACAGTCTTGAATATAACTCTCTATGTCATAAATCACTACTTGTATATGTAAAGACAAACAAAAATCTAAACAAAGTAACATGTTTTGACAGAGCCTTTTCAAGCTCCTGGTAGATGTGTCTTTTTCCAAGGAAAGTTTCTTCATCAAGGGCCTAACAGTGAAAAGGCTTTTGCCCTTAAGCATCTTATGAAATGGAGAAAGTGAGATCAAAGGAGACATGGAAGCTTGGGCAGCTGGAAGGTCCTCTGCTCAAATAGACTTCTGCTAAGGGCCTGCTTGAGGGTGCAGATAGCACTATCAAAAATGATTTTTTAAAAAAAAAAAAAACAAACAACTATGTTTTCCAGGATATCTCATCCAGTCTTTAAAGCATTCTCCTATTATGGACAGTAAAAAAAAGTCCAAATAAACACTATGGGCTAAATGCTTTCTACAAATTGTGTTTTGGAAATTTAGCCTTTGAAATCATGTTAATGGTATTGAGAATGTTATAGTTTGAATATAATTGGCCCCATAATCTCACAGAAAGTGGCACTATTAGTAGCGGTGGCTTTGTTGGAGTGGGTATGTCCTTGTTGAGAGAAGTGTGTCACTGTAGGGATGGGCTTTGAGGTTTTCTATGCTCAGAATACTACCTAGTAATTCACTTAACTTCCTGTTGCCTTAAAGATGCAGGACTTCAGCTACTGCTCCGGCACCACATCTGCCTGCATGCCACCATATTACCTGTCATGATGATAATAGCCCAAACCTCTGAAACTATAAGCAAGCCACTGCAATTAAATATTTTCATTTGCAAGATTTGCCGTGGTCTTGGTGTCTCTTCACAGCAATAGAAACCCTAACTAAGACAGGGAGGTATGAGAGTCAAGGTTAATCCATTCATAACTTAATAGAGTAGCTGGTTATGATGGATATGGCTTTTTACTAAAAGCTAGCTCTCCCTGCTTCGCTTGATCTGTTCTGCCACATTATGTCTTTTGCTCTATTATGACACAGCAAGAAAACTGCACTGAAAGCTAGGACAATGGAGCCAGCTCTTTGTGTGGCCTCTGGAACCATGAGCCCAAATAAACCTCTTTTCCTTAAAAATCACCTCATGTAAAATTATTCCATTACAGCAACAGAAAGCAGAGGAAGGCCAAGAGCACAGGAAGTAAAAAAGTCCTACAAACACTGGAAATGCTTGGATGAGAGTCCAAAAGAATAAAAACATGTCTTTGTCCATGAGACACCTACAGGAAGACAGATACTGTGCACCAAAGCCCAGCAACCAGGGCCTCCCTAAGATGAGCGCATTGCATTCCTCCAGCCTTCTTCTAGAAGTGACCTGCAGAATAAACCATGGAGTTTTGTCAAGATCCTAGGACTAGAAGTAGAGCAAGTGTATTGCCATAATCCACTGCACTTTAAGGTGGTTGGTTTCAGCATCTTCTTATGCTTTTATTCCAGTCCTGGGAGGAAAAAGAGAAAGGGAAAGGAAAACCAATTTTGTTTTGTAGGTAAAGGTGCTAAGTTCCATGGATAACTGTCCCAAATAACTTAAGTGTAGACAGCTCAGATGAGAAATCATAATTTTTTTCTGGAATAATTTTTGTTTATTTTCCTTTACATTTTCTCCTGTGTGTGACCTTCCTTGAATTTCTACAGAATTAGAGGCAATATTCATTTATAAGCACAGTACCATCTGGCTCTTCTCTTCAATCCCCACAGCCATAAATAGGACCTCAAAAATGTTATCTGATGTGACTTTTTGTGGCCAGGATCAGGCATTAGAGAATGAACACAACTTAACTTCTTGCTTCTTTTTTCATAAATACTGTTGGATACCTCTGGAAGAATTAATTATTGAGCAAATTGGCCCGAAGGAGAGACTGAATAAGATATGTATAGGGCCTCTGACTACCAAGTGCTGTCACTCAAAAACTTTCCACTGTCTTTCCATGCAAGTAAGAAAACTGCACATTCCTCAGCAGAATATATAAAATACCTTTTCTTGCTGTTTCATTTTTAAACATTCTCAGCTTTACCAACTTGTCCTCCTCAACATCCTCCAGCTCTGCTTCATCAAGATGCATTTCTTTATTGAAACTTTATTTCTCTTTCTCTCAGAGAAATTTTGTCCATTCTTGCAATTCAGACGGGGTCAGGGGTCATTGCAGGGATGGCAATACTACTCTGCAGTCTTCCCAAACCACTCAGTGGAATTTTACTAGTGTCATTGCTCAAGCAAAAAATTCCTGGATTCATCTATAACATTCTTCCAGCTCTTCTGTGACAACATATCTGACTCAGCCATTTGACACTCTAGTCAAACTGTGGCTGGTTGAAGCTTAAAGCCCCTGTAGCATTCGTTTTGCCCTGATCACATGGCATGGCCATAAAAATAGTTTGTAATCCAGACTGGGCTTCTCTAATCTGAAACATCCCTACAACTAAAACCTGTGGTGCTGATATGTGACCACAAATGGTCTACTTGGATTCATGTGACTGGTCAGTTAGAAAATGGCACATTGACAAGTATATTTAACAAATGCCTCCAAACTCCATGCTCAAGGTGTTTACACAAATGAAGTTCATGTTTAGACTTGGTTTCATCCCCAATCTCTCTCTCTCTCTCTCTCTCTCTCTCTCTCTCTCTCTCTCTCTCTCTCTCTCTCTCTCTCTCTCTCAAAACAATTGAAATATTCTAGTATCCAGAATTGTGGGATATTTATTTCTACTGTGTCTTTATTTCTACTATATCAGGTAGTCCCCAAGGACATAGATAATCATTTATGTATCAATGTACTACCTCATTTGTGGAAGATGCTTTTCAGTTAACAAACATTCTCTCATATACTGTCCTTCACTATTTCATAGATGAACACAGGGGATTAGAATGGTTCCCCAACACAGCCATGGCTATAGATGTTCCATAGAGCAAAATGGTATAGTCACAAGTTCATTACTTCATCACCTTTATCCTTTCTGAACAGGAGTATAGAGAAGTTTGAAAGTGCTCATAATATAGGACAATTTTTATCTTGCTTCTCTTTGGGTATGTGCTCTCAAAATGATCAGCAAGGCAAGATAGCCATGTATTAATTGAATTAGCATTGTGAATAGAAACACATCTCCAAAGTTTTGCTTGTTTTCAAAAAAAAGATAAAGAAGGTCTTTATTCCCCTCCAGGGTATTTCATAACAGCCCCTAACTGAAACCAATATAAATCCCTATCAACAAGGAAACAGAGGCATAAATTATGGTATAATCATGTAGTGGAAATCTGCAAAACAATGATTTTGCTGCATGAAAGAATGTGAATGAATTCTACACAAATGATATTAAATGAATGAAACAAGACACAAACCATTATGTTTAAAATACAAAAAAAAAAATACATTGTGATTACTAACAGAATAGTAATTACCTCTGGATAGATGAGAAGGGTATCAGTTATGAAAGAATATGACGGACTACTTTAAGATATTAGGAATATTGTATATTAAGACTCAGCAAAGCTAGCCATGAAGTAGATACAACCCACCATCTGTTTGGAACCCAAACATATCCCTTCATTAGCATATGATCTGTGAATGCTTTTATGCCTGAGTCATTGAATCTCAGACCCTCAACAGAAAGACATTGCTGACCTCTACTTTATACCACAATCTGAGTAGTAGTATGCACACTTATGCAGGGGAGAAATTTCACCAATTCAAGTATATCCACCATTATACTAAATATTATGGTACTAAGAGGAAGGGGCATAATGAGTGAATGAAAGTGAAATAGAATGAAAGAAACCTTTAACATATAGAAATAACAGCCATAACATGTGCTATAGATGGGTGAGAAAAGAGCTTGTAAGAACCTAGTCAAGCTACAAGGATGAGAGAAGAGCATAGTGCTAACTTTTCCAAATGGTTTTATTCAACCCAGCTATTTGAACTTTTTCTAAATCATAGATGAACTTGAGTTTCAATTTGTACTCCCCTAATTTCTTCAATATGCAACCTAAACACATTACTTAATTATCACTAGCCCTCAATTCCCTATCTGCAAAATTGATGTAACAATGATATCTCAGTAGGTTATTATAAAAAAAATTAAGTGTCATAAGTATATGTAAAGTACTTAAAGCAGTATTGAGGGAATCTCAGTAAGCATTAATTAAAAAAATGTAATAAAACCATGAACTTTTGTCAGAAAAATAAACATGCACACATTCATAGGCTTTAAAACAGTCACAAGAGACATGATAACCCATCCCCCTAGCCCACAGTGGGTCCCAGCTCTTGCTATAAATTCATTGTGAAGTCATAGCAGGTCCTCAGCTGTCTCCAAAGCCCCAGGAATGCTCAAGGCTTGTAGAGAGTATCCTCTGCCTAACAAACAACAATCTATGGCCCTGAGGACTCTTCTGTTGGCCCTGAAAAATTCACATCTAATTGCATGGGCTTCTATGCTAACTTGCCAGATGACAGGATCTAGGGAGCCCTGAAAGACACATGTGATGGGAGATGTTATTCTGTAAATATGTTTCTCATACTGGTTAATTAATAAAGCACCATGGCCAATAGAAAACAAGATAGGCAGGGCTAGGAGACCAGGAGAAGGAAAGAGGAAGTAGTAAGAAGGAGTCAAGATGTAGACCTGGAAGGAAGGAAGACGCCAGCCACGGCTCCCGGATAAGATGAGCCACGTGGAAATAATTAGATAAGTAGAAATGGGTTAATAATTAAGACAGAACTAGCCCATAAACAATAATTGTAACTGGCCAACAGGATTGTATCAAATACAGAGTCTCTGAGTGTTATTTGGGGCTGGCGCGGCTGTGGGCCCAGACTGGCAGGCCGGTGGAAACATACATGCTACACACATGCTGTGAGATGAAGCCAGCCTTGCACTTCCCTCTGCTGTGCTCATATGTGGCAGCTGCTCCCCCAAGAGCTGAGTCCCCAGCAGCAGTGCTAAGATTAGAGCTAAGATAGAGTGTCCTAAGTTCATCAACCTCTACTGCCTTTGGGGACTATTTATCACACTTGCTGCAGTACAGCTGGTTTCTATGGAAGTATAGTTCTTGTAAAACTAGGTGGCTGGGGAAATACCAGCCCAGTCTCTACTAGGCTGGTATAGCAATGTTTTTCTTGGTGTGGTAGGCAGATTTACTCTACCACACTCAGTTTGGAAAAGACTTCAGTTGATGTTTGCTGGTGCCTGTATTATAAGGAGATGGGTATTTTAATGTTCCTTGGCACTGGGGAAGTCCCAAGTGAAATGGGGGACACACGACACTCTGCACAGCAAGATGAACTGTTGTTCAACTGCAGAAGGGACTGACAGGAACCTTGCAATTGCTTGTTTGGGACAAAATAGCCCCTTGTCTTATTACCATTTGCCACCAGGGAGACAATGGACTGTAACTAGAAACAAACAAACAAAAGACAGGGAATTTGGAAATTTTACAAAAATGTGAAAACCAAAGAATAGCATAGCAATTAATAACCATGGATGAAAGAAGAATCAAAGGGATATTAGAAAATAAGGTGATTGAAAGTGAAACCACAAAGCTTCAAAAGATATGGCATGCTGCAAAAACAGTTGTCCTGGTGGGGGTACATTTGTAAACACAACTACCACAACACTGAAACAGAAATAAAAAGGATCGGAAACATAAACATTATTAAAAAATTACACAAGTGAAAGTTAGACTTTTCAACAAAATGAACAAACTTAAGCAAGATAAAGAGCAGGACAATCCATGTTGCTAAAAGAAAGAATGCAAAAGGGGCACTGATCCCCATCTTGAAGCTGGGTATGCAAGGTGTTAGGTAGGATGGCACCATTAAAATCACAGCTACCTCCTGACAGAACTCCTGTTGTTACTGAACTTCCTTGAAGCTACAGCTGGGTTCATCACTGTGTACCAGAAACCACAGAACTTTCCCAGTTGCAACACACAGGCACTAATGAAGGATCTGGGTCTTCAAAAAATCCTAAATTCTTACATCACTTTCACTGTGATTTTGACCCCCCTTACAACACCCCACTTAGGGGCCTTTCAAGGCAATCAGGGTAAGATACCCTACAGGGAAATCAGGATCCACTATGATTAGGTGGGTGGGGGGACATCACCCTACCCTTGAATATGTGACCCACTTCAGAATAGTCACTAAGGCTTCAAAATCTGAAGTGAAGAACTCAACACAATGTCATCTGCTTATCGGCAGCCCTGTTGTGGAATAATCTTTTTGTACACTGTGAAGAGGTGCCTTTGCCAAAGCACCTTGTGACTGGTTTAGTGAAGAAGTGAATGGCCAATAGCTAGGCAGAAAGAGCTTAGGTGAGACTTTTGAGTAGAGAGAAAAGGATATGAATTTAGGCATGAGAGATGTCAGAGGACACAGAGAGGAAATAGGAGGTATAAGATGGAAGGCAAAAAGCCATGAGGCTAGATTAATATAAATGGCTTAATTTAAATTATTAGAGCTAGTAGAACAAGCCTAAGGTATAGACCAAACTTTCATAATTAATAATAAATTTCCATGTCATTTTTTTGTGAGCTGGCAGCCCAAAGAAAAATCCACCTACACAGCCCACTCCAAACTTTCTTTGGAGTGCATTTTCTTTCCCTTTACAAAATAAACTTTTGCTTAACTTGCCTGGGTTGTCATTTGAATTCTTTCCTTTACAATGAATACAAGAACTGGTGGGAATCTTTTATTCAGAAAAAAAATTAAGAATCAAAGGCACTTACATGTCAAAGAGGAAATGAAAAATTTCCTAGATGATAGAGAACGTTCTTCTGTATATATGTTTGTTTTATTGGTTAATAAAAAAAAACACTGATTGGCCAGGCAGGATGATAGGTAGTACTAGAAGACAAGGAGGATTCTAGGAAGTATAGGCAGAGAGGCGTTGTCATGTGATCCCAGGAAGTGACATAGCTGGGCAAAAACCTACCACTAGCTAACCATAGAGGTCTGGAGGTCTGTACAGACAGGCAGGAAGCGACACAGCTGGGCAGAATCCCAATATAAGCAGGGACAAACAAGAAAACGCTCTCTTCTCTCTTTTCTGTGGACGTACTGAATGGTCATTATGTAGCAAGCAAAGGAGTTGCAAGTCTGGCATTTCCCAGTAAGCCCAAACCATGTGGAAATACACAGATTAATTAAGATAGAACTAGCCAAATACGAAACCCCAAAACAAAGGCCAACAGCTTATTATAACTGATATAATGTGCATATGTTTCTTTGGAGCTGACATGTCTGTGGGACCAGGCTGGTGGAAGAATGCACATTATACCTAGGGAGATAGAAATTATCAAAACTTAAGAATGCAAAGAAAAATGAATGGATAAATAAAATATGGTGTATATGCACCATATGCCACTGAGTTTCGCTTAGCACCAAAGAACAGAATTATATTGTTTGCAATAAATAGATGGGACTTGAGATTGTTACATTAGGCAAAATAAACCAGATTTAGAAAGACATACCACATGTTTTCTCTCAGATATAAAACCTAGATGTATTAATGATAGATGATTGGTAGATAGGTAGAAAGACAGGAGGAAGATGACAGATAGATTAATATGAATGTGCATAATAACCAGTAATGACATTCATTATGAAAAATGTTAAAATGAAACATATAATTTTGTACACTAATTAAAAACATAACACAGACTGGAGGGATGGCTCCACAGTTAAGAGCATGCACTGCTCTTGCAGATGATCTGAGTTTGTTTCCCAGCACAGGCATCTTTGTATAACTTTACAACTTTGTATAATTATAACTCAAGAGGATCGTACACCCTGTCTGACCTACACAGGCACTGTATTCACATGCATTCAATCCCCACACAGACACAATAAAAACCAAAAATCTTTAAAAAATATATGAAAACATAATTTAAAGGAATACATAGAAATTTTGTGTATACTCATAGTCAACATCAGACTGAACTGAGAAAATACCTAAAAAACAAAACAAACAAACAAAAAAAAAAAAACAAAACAAAAACCCAATTACTTCACTGGTGAATTTTACCTAACTTTTAAAGAATAATTAATAACAACCTTCCACAGCCTCTTATACAAACTAAAAAGGGGGAAATTACCTTGGAACATATTATATAACACCAGTATTACACCAATTGTGACCCAGACAAAGACTATAGCTTTGTAAACTGAAGACTACCACCACCTACTAAAATAGCTATAAAGACTGTTCATAAAACCCTAGGAAATAGAATCAATAGTGACAAATAAAATCACACAACATTAACCCAGGAATGCAGGACTCCATGCTGCAGGATTGATATATTAAGGACAACTGTATATCTAAATAGTAGCAATGCATAATCCCAAACAATATAGTTAATATTAGCAACAAAAATAATATAATAGAGCTAGTGAGATAGGACAGCAGGTGAAAGCATTTTCCACCCAAGCCGTGACAACTGAGTTTTATCTCTGGAGCTCACAGTAGGAGAGAACAGATTCCTAAACACACACACACACACACACACACACACACACACACACACACACACACACGCACAGGCACACACACACACACACACACACACACACGCACATGCACATACACATGCACATGCGCACGCACACACACATACACACACACACACATGCACACACATGCACATACAAAGGATAAATTTAAAATATTTATGAATAAGTTGAATAATGGATGTGCAAGTTTACACATTCAAAATTATGAAACAAAATAAAGAAGATTTAGATAAGTAAAAAGCTATCCTTTGTTCACTGTGTGGAAGTCTTATTACTGCTCAGACAGAAATATGCTCTAAATTGATTAATAGATTCAATGTAATCACTATTAAAACCACAGCTGGATGTTTTTACAAAAATTAACAAACTATCATTTAAGTGGAAATATAAAAGACTCAAAATAATCAAATCAAACAACAATCAAAAGAACTTAGAAAGATAAATGATCAAAATTAGATGGCTTACACTTCCTAATTTCAGAATTTACTGTGAAGCTACAATAATGAAGAATGTAGTCCCAGCACAAGAATGAAACCGAGATTCAAAAATTAAACCTCACATTCACAGTTTTCTTTTGACAATGATTTTAATAAAATGTAATAAAGAAAGAGTACTATCTTCAAAAACTATATTTCCACAATGAAAAGAATGAAACTGGATACTTGCCATGTATTGTATAAAAAAAATTAACCAAAATGTATTTGAGACCTAAATGGAAGGTCTAAAACTGGAAATATTCTTAAATATAAATCACTTATGCTTTTAAATAAAGCAATGTGTTCTTAGATGTCATATTAGTCAGGGTTCTCTAGAGCAACAAAACTGATAGGATATATATATATATATATGTATATATATATATATATATATACATATATATATCAGATTAAATTAGCTTATACTGAAATAGTTAACAATAATTGTTTCACACCTCAAAATCTGAGAGCTTGGAAGTTGCTTTGCCCTTGGTCCTGGGTGCCTTATCAATCAGAGAAGTCCCACAATGACTTTTTCACATTAGAGAGGCTGATGACCTGGTAATTACTTAGACCACAAGGCTGGCTCCCTTAGTGTGTCTGCAAGGTCCCTCAGTAGACCCACTCTGGTACTGAAATCCTTGAGAATTCCTGGAGAGCCACATGATGGAAACCTGAAATGTTAGCTGTAATAGCAGAAGCAGCAATGGGGTAAACACCTCATAGCAAGAGGGAAGGCTGAGAGAAAGTTGAGGTGTTGCAGGATATCTGATCACAACTGGGAAACCCTGAAATTATGTTAATAAAATCAACCTTGGATCAGGGGACAGAGCCAGCAACTAGTTGGCTGGAATTAGCCAACTAGTGTGGAGGAGACAGGGAGATGATAGAAAGATGCACAGGAAGGAACACGGAGTTTGGGGGTCTTTTGGTTTAGGACGGCTGGAGAGATTCTTGGTGAGCCTACAGCTGTGAAGGAAGGTCAGCTAGTTACTTCTCAGCCTCCTTGAGCTACAGGTTTTCACCCCAACATCTGACTCCTAAGTCTTAATTGGTAAATAGAATGATAGAGACTGATAAATCAAGAAGACACCCTTCTTTTGTCACACCCACTTCATCTGGGCTGCTATGGGAAGGTGCCACCCATATTTGCAGTGGGTCTGTCCACACCAATTAAAGTAATCACAACAATCCCTCATGTAAGTAAGCATACTCAGGTGATTCTAAGCTGTTACAAGTTAACATTAATTCTAACTATCACAAGTATGATTAAAACAAGCTTCAACAGCATCAAATATTATAAATAACATATATGTGTGTTATATATAATATATATACACACATAAAAATTGGCTTCACTCAAATTAAAACAAGCTTTGTACTTCCAAATATTTTTATTAAGAAATGTAGGAGGCATAGCAGTGCAAACCTAAAATCTCAGCACTTGGGAGAATGAGGCAAGACGATAATGATTTCAAAGTTTGCTCGGGTTCTGTGGTGATTTCCACACTAGCTCAACCTTAGCTAGACCCTATCTTATAATAAATAATAATAATGGCAATAAAGAAAGCAAGAAGGGGAGAATACAATCCACAAAATGAAAGCAAAAATGGTAAGCATACATCAGAAAGTGGTTTGTGCCCTAACTAAGGAACTCACTCTGTCCAGTGACACAAGAGACACCTATGTTTTAAATGAGACAAAGGATTTGAACAGACATGTAGATAAGTGATAAATATGTACAGGAAAAGATGCTGGGGAGAAATGCAAGTCAAGATCTGATATGATAGTACTTGGCACTCCTGGTGACTGTAAGGAAGAAATCGGATATTTCAATACAGGTGTAGAAAGACTGGGACTCTAGCACTAGCCTGGGGTAACATAGTACAGCAGTGCTGCTGTGACTGAAGTCATGACAATTCTACAAAGGTACAGAGAGCGCATGAGCCACCGAGGCCAGAATCCTTGTGGAAGCATGGCTCTGCTGGCCTGGGGTCAATTCCTGATAAACTCCTGTTGTCCCTGAAGACTCATGAGCCAGCCATTAGCGCTCACATTGGTTTCTTTCTTTTCTTTCTCTGCTCCATGATTCCATGAGGAGGATACCAAGCTCTCCTTGCAGCTCTCTATGACTTCTCTAGCTCCCAGATCCAAACTTCTCTTATTCCTCTCATAAACCAGTTCTCAAGGCTGATGAGCAATGCCGCCAGGTCTATCACAAGAACAGCTCCACTTAACATTGGCTTCCACATTATCCTCCTCATCATTGTGACTAAGCACCTGACACAAGCAACAGAAAGGAAGGACCTGCTTGGACTCGTGGTTTGAGAGGAGATAGTCTGGCACCATAGGGAAGACTTGTTGGTAGGAGTGGCTCGTGGTCATGGCTTCAGAGGTTCACACACATTTGAACTAATCAGAAAAATATACAGAAGGCCAGAGGCACACCCTGAGTAACCTACTTTCTCTACTTACACCCTTTTCTCCTGAAGGTTCCACATGTCCCCCAAAACATTGCCACCAGCCAGTCAGTATTGGACACATAGCCTGTGACACTGTTTCACACCAAAACCCTAACCATCGGCCTTTCTTCACTATAGAGAGACACCTGGGAACATTTAAACAAGAAAAGGGTTATTTTGACTCACAGACTTTGAGGTTTCTGTCTGTGGTTGATTGGTTGGTTGCTTTGGGCCTATGCAGAGACAGTTCCTCTTGATGAAAGTGTCAGCACAAGAAGCTGCACCCCCTGTCACAACTAGGAAGTAAGACAGTGATATTTGGGGCCAGAGTCCCAATGTCCCCTTTAAAGTCATTTATCAAAGTAAGTCCTTCCTCAAATCCCCACTTTCTCAAGTTTCTGCCTCATCACAATAGCACATGGGTTGGGGCCAAGTCCTCAACACAAAAGCCTTAGAGGGACATTCAAGTTGTAACCTACAACAAAAATATTCTGGAATGAGATGCTGAGCCAAAGTCACACAACTTTAGGAACATGCCACTAATCTATCTATTGAACATTTCAAAGGATGCAATTTACACAATGTGAATTATATCTCAAATATTGGCGAATTTATAAACAAGAAAGAAACTTGGCAGTATGAGAAACTACAATCACATAAATATTCATGAAATAGACATAAATAACAATGCTAGTATCAATATCTCCTCTGGAAATTTCCAATCCAACACTTGCCTATGAGATCACAAGTATAAAAATTTCTACTTACAGACAGAGTATTTCAGACAGTGTTTTTTGAGTGGGAGCAGAAAGTAGATATTCCTAATTTTAAAAGGCTACTGGGGAAACACATTTTGGCTTGAGGGATTAAATACAATCAATGGTTGGATGCTTCATGTAAAGTTAAACAGCATTTTTTATCATATAATATAGCAATCTCAGTCAAATATTTACCCCAAAGGAAAGAAGAAATATATTCACAAAAGTACTTGTAGGAAGACACAAAAGAGGAGCAAGATCGCAGATTAGAAACTAGCCATGCTTTGTAGCTTTTCTACAAGTCAGAAGTGAAGCAGAAAAGCAGCTTCTTGGTGAGGAGGCTGACTGATGAAAGGTACTAAAGTTCAATGTTGGACAGAGAATGAAGTACCCAGAGACTTCTTGTTACATCAGAGGGCACTGAGCCTATGGCAAATCCATGGTGTGTCAGAGTAGAGAAGTAAAAAGGGAAACAGAAAAGAGGAGGGCACAAAACTGACCCAGATAGATGTAGAACAGAGAGTGGGTCTGAACTTGGTGGATCTGGGGTGATCATGGCAGCTTGACACTGTGTTTTACAACCTAAAAGAATAGTGCATGGAAACCATCTTGAGAAGGTCATACCCAAGCTCAATTTGGGGGTAACATTAGTCTCCAATAAAACCTTCATGATGACATCAGTTAAAGAAATTCTTAACCACTTAGCCTGGATTATAGCAGGTACTTGGAGGAATGCACACATAGGAAAGCAAGGCAAAATAGCCTTGAGAACACAGGAAACAAGAAACCCCACAAGAGCACCAAAAAACCCAATGCAAACTAGGGGGGCAGAAAAAAATACAGACATAGAAAAACATTAAATTAACAGTAATTATTCATTTCTTTCCATTACAATTCTAGATGTAAATGGTCTTAAGATGCAAATTAAATGACACATACTGGCAAATTTGATTTGAAAAATATCCAACCATCTTCTGCCAAAAGAAACTAAGACACATTGAAAAAGACCTGTAAAATAAATTTTAAAACACATAAACTAATGTTTCAACAACTGGAATCTAGAATCAAGCAAAAGCAGGTGTATACATATCTGACAATGCAGAGCTCAAGTTAAAAATGGTCAAAAGAGACAGCCAAGCTCAAAACAAGCCAGCAAAGTGAAAAATATATCAAGATCACAAAACGATTGTAAGCATAAGCCCATTCAACTGCAGGCCTCTCAAGTTAATAAAACACTACTGAACAAAAAGGACAGATAGCTTCCAATGCAATGACAATGAGTGACATCGGTTCTTCACTGTCACCCAAAGAGATCACCCAAACAAGAGCAAAATCAACAAGCAAACTTCATAATTAAACTACTTCACTGTAAAGCAAATAAGCACAGCAGACACCTACAAGATAGTGCACCTATCAAAGGTAAACATTCTTTTTGATAGCTCATGAGACTTTCTCCAAAATATATCATATTAAGAATTAGCAAACACAAGATATTAAAACATTTCTTTACAACTTTTGGAATCATAATTGAGTGAAACTAGAGATCACCAAACAGAGAATCCGAGGGGCTGATGAGATGGGTCAGCGGCTAAAGGCACTTGCTCTTCTTGCCAAAGACTTGAGTTAGACTCCCAGCATCCACATGGTGGTTCATAACTGTCTAAAATTACAGCTCCAGGAGCTATGCCTTAGTCTTCTTGATTCCCCATGCATCAGGCACTACATATAGGCAAATAAAATAAAACAAATATATTTAAAATGTTTTAAAAGTAAAAAAGCCAAAAAAGTTCACAAACATGTAGAAATTAGTAAACATTTTTGAACAGTCAAAAAGCTACTGATGAAATGATGGGATATTTAAAAATCCCAAAAGAAAGTAATTGTACAACATATGAGAATCTATGGGGTATAGCCAAGGCAATTGTAAGAGAAAAGATTGCAATTACAAATGACCATTCAAGAAATTTACATCAAGTCAATGTAACTCTATAAACAAAATCAATAAAAATATAATAAATCTCAGAATTACAGTAATGTAATTGATTCTAAAAGAACCACACAATGTATAAGTGAAACACAGAATTTATTATTTGAAATTATTAAAAGAAAAGAGTAGTGAATATTTAGCAATATTAGTCAAAAGAAAGAGAAGACCTAAATTAATAGACTAAATTAAACATGAAAGAAAGACATGATAAGGGTTATTACTGAATTCCAGGGACCTACAGAAGATTACTTTGAAAACTTAATCTCCAACAAACTAGAGAAGAAGAAATGGATGAACTTCTAGATGCTATGGCTGACTAAAATGAACAAAGAGAATATTTTTAGAACCCAAACAAGTATGGAATTGACACATTATACAAACTTGCCCATCAAAGAAAAAAATCTGAGGACTAGAAGAATTCAATGAAGGATTTTCCAGACCTTTACAGAATTAACTCCAATACTCCTTAAGCTATACCATAAAGGGATGGAATGTTTCAAAATTCATTCTATAAAATGAGGTTCATACTGCTTTGAATTTAATAAATAACCAGACAAGGCAAAATCCTAAAAAGAATATATAAATCATTAGCCCTGGTGAGCACACATGCAAAAAATACTCAGAAAAAAATATGCAAAACAAATTCAGCAATGCATTAATAAAGACCATATACCATGATACAGTTGATTTAATTCCACAGATCCCAATATGGTTGAACACATACAGGTCAATGAATGTAAGACAGCATCTGGATAAAACCCAGGACAGAATTCACACAATTTTCTCAATTAATGATGGAAAAATTGAACACAACTTCATGATAAAAGTGGAGGAGTGTACCCAAAGGTATTTATATTCTACTATAGAGAAACTTTCATACCCATTTCCATTGCTGCCCTACTCAAAATAGCTAGGAAATGGAGTCACCCTAGATGATAATCAACAGAAAAAAATGGATAAGGTAATTGTGGCATACATACACAATGGAATATTACTCAGCTGTTCAAAGTGTTGAGAATTAGTTGACTGTAAGTGCCCAGTCTTAAATGGCACATCTTTATCAATACCTCCCAACAAGGTCAGGGAACACCTCAGAAGAGACAGAAGGCTATGAAGAATTGGAGGACAGAGAGAGATGCTATGAAGTGCTGTCTTCTGAACATGACACGAAAATCACACTCATCAATTTACATAAGTTATAGTTACTTGTATAAGACCTGTACTAGATCAAGCAAGCCAAACTTCAAGCACAGATGGGAGCAACTTAAAGGTCCCACCCTTTACTGAGGAGCTATTGGCAATTGGCAGCTGCCAGAAAAGGGAGACTCGTTATTCTTTGAGGGTGCGGCCACTAGCAGGTTGCCCATGCTTTAGTGGGTGACTCCACAATCCCACAATGCGCACAACATATGGGCAGCACTAATTTGACTCAGCAGGTTATTAAAAAAATAAAAGGCTATAAAGTTAAGAGTAAAACACTGCAGGGAGGTCCAGGGAAAGTTGGAGGGAGGGAATGGGAGGTATGTGTAAACGTATTTCATTGTATACTTTGTGAAACTCTCAAAGGATAAAAATAGTATCAATTATTACAGTGGTAGACAAAAAGGAAAAGATACAGAAGCCTATTCAAGCATAACAGGGGCTGTATATACCAAACCCTTAGCCAACATCACACATCAAATTGGATGGGGAAAAACAAAACAGACCCTCAAATAAATAATAAAAAATAAAAAGGAACGAGACCAGAATGTCTACTCCTACTGCTTTTACTACTGCTCTTATTTAATATAGCATTTGAAGTTTTAACCAGGGAAGTAAGTCAGGAAAAAAATAAATAAAAAGTTCACAAATAAGGAAAGAAGTCATATTACTCCTACCTGCAGATAATTTGATCCTATTCTTAGAAACCCCTGATGACTTCTCCAAACTCTTAGAACTGACACTGTCAGCAATACACAAAGTCAACATACAAAGTACAAAACAACAGAAAAGGCATAACATCAACAAAAAAGCACAAGAATTTTACATAGATAACAAAAAAGCATTCTTCTTATTATCTGTCATCTATCCATTTGAGAGTAGATCTTATCACATAGCCCTGGCTTGCCTGTAACTTGTTATATAGATGAAGCTGGCCCCAGACTCACAGAGATCCTCCTGTCTCTGCTTCCTGAATGTCCTTCCTACCATGATGGTTTATACTCTCTGAAACCGGGAGTTAAGAAACATTCTTTGAGTTCATTCTTGTCAAGTAATTGGTCACAACACTGAAAAAAAAAATAACTAATCAGAAGGAAACACTTACCAGAGTGAAGAGAGAGTCTACAGAACCAGGAAAAATACCTTTGGTGACTATTTATGAAATGGAGAATAAACATAATTTTATATGTACATATAAAATGTGTTTGTAAAATATATGATGTATAAGAGTGTTTGTGTTTCTGTATATGTTTATATGTATATAGACATGTATACATACAAATATATATATATATGTATATGTATATATATATATATATATATATATATTTCCAAACAGCAAGTAATATAATCAACAAATGGCCACAAAGCAAAAAGATGCTTTTCAGAAAAAGAAATGTAATAGCCAATAAAGATATGAAAAATAGTTCAGCATTTTTATCCACCAGTAAAATACAAATCAAAACTACATTGAAATTCTATCTCAACTCAGTTAAAATGGCTATCATCAAGGAACCAAAAAAATAACAAATGTTGGCAGGGATGCTGAGACAAAGAATCCTCATACACAATTGATAGTACCAAAAAATCAGTTCAGCCACTGAAAAACACAACAAGAATGTTTCTCAAAAGCTAAAAATGGAATTACCATGCATACAGCTATTCCTTCCCTGGGAGTACTAGAAGAAATCTAAGTCGTCATGCAACCTGCACATCTATGCTTTTTGTACAGCTACTCACAAGGCCAGAAGAGCCAGGTGGTAGAACCAGGTTAGGTGTGCATGTCAAGAAATGAATTGATAAAGTATGTCTGTGTATGTGTGTATATGTGGTGTAAGGTGTAGTTATTTAGCCATAAAATGACAAAAATTGTGACTCACAGAGACTGCATGGAACTGGAGATTGTAGTATTAAGAAGCAAGTTTAGTCCATCTCAGAACGACAAATACTGCATATATTATTTCATATTTCACATCCCTCATGTCTGAAGAAAAAGACATAAAAGTAGAAGGGGAGAGAAAGGCCTGTGCAGTGAGGAGGAAAAAAGATTGATGAGGTTGATTTATACAAAGTATATTGTGTACATGTATGAATTCCACAATGGAACCTATTGTTTTTATAATTAATACATGTATGTAAATGAAAACAAATTAAAGATAAATATTCAAGAAAGCTTAAATAAGAATATCCTGGAAAGCCATGGCAAGACAGTTCCAAACTGGAAATGACCACATGTCCAGGAAAAAGGACAACTAAATTAATATATACTTATATAGGTAGAATTTTCCTAAGCAGCAAAAATGAAATATTTACAGCAATAAAATGAATTTTCATCAACATTATGAGAATCACAAGAAGGTGTACCACATGACAGATAAGCACCCACTACACTCACCAGAAGAGAGCTCATCAGAATGGAATGGAAGGAGAGATGGGGCTAGATCAGGTAGATTAACGCAATCCTCAGTTCTGATATTTTCTGAAATAAGCCTCCCTTGTTTCTTCCTTCCCCTTTCCTTGTTTCCATTGTCCCAATCTCTCCTATTTTATTCCTTCCCCACCCCTAATATTTTGAAAAAGTTTAAAGAAAGGGTAAAAGTAAGAAAATTATTCTTTATTTATCCAATAATGTATGTGAAATGCTTTCAATGTTCATTGATATTCTAGATTATGACATAAGTAAGGATAAGGTACCACTCTGTCCTCACAGAAGACTTTACTATTGCATGTTTTTTAGAAAGTTGCTCCTTTTTTGTTTTATTTGGGATAATGGTCATATGATTACATTGAAAAGTTAAAACTCTTCAATTGGACACTTATGATATGACACATTTTTTAATGAAATTAATAGCTCAAAATTAACATGTAATGTGATGTGATTGTAAATTATTTCAGCTCTGCAGGTAAATTATGATGGCTTGTCAGGTAAAAGTGCTTGCCATCAATCCTGACCTGCAGTCAATCCCAGAACCTTCATGGTAGAAGGAGAGAACTGACTTCCATAAGTTGTCCTATGATTTCCACACATGTACTGTGACCCACAAACACACACACATAAATTGATTAGTTAAAGAAGTTGGTATTTTAAAATCACAAATAATTCTGGTGTGTCAAGACATCATGGAAATACCGCTTTTACCTGAGAACATGCATTCTGGTACCAGAATAGCCTGTACAGGGACTTCCTCTACTCACATCTATGTATCATATTTGAAGCCTATAATAAATGGCTCCTGATAGAATCTGATTAACCTCAACAGCTCAAATAAGCACTGTCTTTATGAATTAAGTGGTATATTTAATTTATTTTATGGTCAGAAATCAATTTTCTTTTGAGTCTTTAATTTCAATTAACTTTGCCCTCAGGCAAGAGATCCCCAGAATTGTGCGCCTGTGTGATTTCTCTGAAAAGTCTAATGTGGACATAGGATATAGCTGTAAGATATGATTGATATTATAGGGAGCACACTGACTCACAGTCTCTATGTTATAATGCTGTAGATACAGTTAGACTAGAACATAAGGCTAAGTTTACAAGCTAGTAGTAAAGAATATCAAAGTGCCTCACATAAACCTACACATTACACTTACTTAATGGAGAAGCTGAAAGGCAGCACTAATCATAAACAGAGTTATATACTGTATATCAGAAAGTCCCATAATTGTTGTGAGATATACCATGTCAACAAAGGCTCATAGACAGCCTCCCACACCCAGTTACATTTTAAGAAAGGAAGATTGAAAAACACTCCTGAAAAATCACAGCCAGACATCCGGAAGTCTATACTCTAAGGCAGTGTAAAATCAACTCAAAGACATAACCTTGACTAAGAATATTGACAAGCTGCAATGTAGAACACAAATTGATGTAAGAAGATGCAGCACTCCAGAAGCATTGACACTAACCCTAGTGGTCATCAACCAGATGCTTCCTCTTGTTTTTTCTCCAAGTAACAAAAGAAATGGAAACACATGCCAACTATGAGCCTTTGGGAATGCAACTACAACTTATACACAGGAATGATTTAAACACTAAATGGCCATTTTAAATAAGACTTTTGATTACTTTGAGTTCCCATTATATGGTAATTCCCCAATAATCACTAATTATTACATGGGGAATTGTCTGGTATGGTACGTGGTTAGTACTCATATTTCTTTCTTGTATTTTTCTTCCCATTCTCCTCCTGTGTTGGGTTAAATGGGATGCTTTGCAGATCTTTATTAAACCCTAGAGTGGATTTCCTTACAAGTTGACATGGCCTGGCCTCTTAGCTTATTTTAATGTCATACAAGTATTCTTGTAGTATCAGTTCTTATTGTTTTAGCATGTGGCTATCACATAAAGAATCCCAAGCTAGTCTACTAGAGACATGGCCCAGCTAAAACCAGCGCTATCCTATGAGACATATGAGAGAAGTCAGCAGAAAACTTCAGTTCTAAGTTGAGTTGTCAGATCATTGCTGTCATAATGAACTAAGGCAGAAAGGGCTCCTACAAAAAAAAAAAAAAAAAAAAAAAAACAGAGCTCAAGCAACTTACCCACAGAATAGCCATTGCTATTTTGGGCCATTAAAATTTGGGTGGTTTGTTATACAGCAAGAGGTCACCAGTACATTCTCTTTTTTGTACCAGTGTCTTGGGATGACTTGGACTCATTAGAAAAGAGCTGAGAGTTCAAAGGTAGAGGAAGATGAGAGAAGTAAAAAGTGTTCTGGAAGAGACATTCAGATGGTTCCTCGCAGTCCTGGTAAGGCTTTTTCTACTAGGATGATGCATAGATGTTCACTTGCTTATCTTTTTTTTTAAGCAGGAAAATGCATTTTATTTAAAAAGGGAAAACAAACAAGCCAAACAAACAAACAAATAATTACAAAACATAATACAGAATTGTATTTTTAAAAGAAAATTAGGAACAGAGTAATATTCTTTCATCATTAAGTCATAATAAAAATACATGCATTCAAACAAAATGTTTGCAAAACAACATGTATGTCACTATAAAAGTAATTAAGTTAATGGTAGAAAATGTTAAGTACTAGGGATATTAGTATTTGGCATGGAGATATCTAGATAGGAGGAAGAATTGGGGAAAAAAAGCAGCAACAGAAACAAAAGTTGACTAAGAGAACTCTATCAAAAATATGTACTCTGAATAACAAATGAAATAATCAACAAAGATCAACCCACAAAATAGGAGAAAGAATTCTTTTAGAAAAGAACTACTCCAGAGAATAAAAACACTCATAAAACAAGGAAGCGAGCTGAAAAATGGGCAAAAGATCTGAATCAACATTTCAAATAAAAATTTAAAAATGTTTAACATATGAAATATTCTTTACTTATGAGCTATTGGAAAAACTGTAAATCAAAATGACAGTGAGATTCTAGTCTTTTTAGAATGCCCCCCTTTTTAAATTTTCAGTGCTTGAGACAAACCCAAGGTCCTAAGCAAATGCTCTACCACTAGGCTATACCCAGCTCATCACTCAGAACATCTATTATAACAAACCTTCATAAAAATGTGGTAAAAACTGAATTATTTCTCTACATCGGTGGGAGGAATGTAACATTGATAAATTATCATGAATAAAATGGAAATGCCTACTAATAGTGAAAACATCCGTGTGATTGATCCATCACCCAGCACAGATTCAGGGGAAAACTAAGCCAACTACCAAACAGACAACATATCCATGTTTGATACAGCACTCTTCACAACTATGAAATCAAATCAACTTTGATGACAGTGAAAAAATATGGTATGTATATACACAAAGCATTGCTTAACCATAAAGAGGGACATCTTGGTCAAGTATGGTGGTACATGCCTCTAATTTCAAGGCAGGCATAAATTGGGCTTTATAAGTTTGAGGCCTGCCTGCTCTATATTGTTTATACCAGTCAGTGGTATATACTGAGACACTTTCAATTGCTAGCTTATTTCAACAACTGAGTTGGTCCATAGCTCAGTAATTTCATCCAGAGCTTTGAAATTCTTCATTATACCAGCTGAAAACAAAATGGAGAATTGGATGGTGACAGATCCATTTAATTGCACTGTATATATAGGCAAAATGCTGTCTTAACAACGTAGACAGTGTGGTCTGTGCAATGTTTTATATTAACCAATTAAAAGCTCAAGCCTAGTAAAGCCCAAATCATTCAGTGGTCTGATCAATAATAATATAAACAATCACATTTATCAAGGACTTCCTATGCATCGGGTACCACTTAAATATTTTATGATGTGATTGGTCTTTCTAAATGACTATGAGATGGATGTACTGGTTTGCCCACTTAGGGAAACTATAAGAAGTGATTCATTTCTTGTACTTCCCTAACACTCACAATTAATCACTGGTTTAAGGTAGATGCAAGCAATCAGATTCTTAAAGTAATTCTCTAAGCTACCTCTAAAGGCTCAGATCTTTAATCTTTGATTTAAAGGCTCAGAATTGAGGATTTGGGGTTATTGTGCAATACAAGCAAAGTTCAGATTCCACCCTCCATCAAGCTCAGAAATACAGAAACAAACTTTATACCTCTGTTAAATTCCCAGGCCCACAGTGTATCCTTCCAATCCTGCCACTTGACTACACACAAGCTATTTGTAAGTCTCTGCCTCTCACATTCCTGACCTAGTTTGAGAGACAGAGGCTGAACCATGAAAGAAGAGTGCTTGGAAATTCACTGTGTAAGCTCACAGAACATCCATTCCTTAAGATGAGACTCAAATTCCACCAAGGACTTTCTGATAATTTTTCAGAGCCATGGCTCTTTAAGGTCTTCAGAGGTTCATTTTACAGAGCAACAGCTTTTAATTTTGGCTGACCATGAGACTTGCCAAGGATTCAAAAGACTCATTCCTCATCATTCTTAATTAACCTATTCAACTTTCTACTCATAGCAGTGCCAGGGGCCATAGTGTCTCTATGGATTGATTGTCTATTAGTAAAGATTACATCTTTGGTGTAATAAGTTCTATACGTCCAGGTAAAGAGAAAAAATTGTAGAAAACACATCAGTCATTTTAAGACATCTTGTGTCCTGAAAGACATGCACATTTCCTTACTAGTGGGCATATCACAGAATTAACTGTAGAAGACTGGAAAAATTCTATCTCTATGACCTCCAAGGCTATTTTGCTTTAAACTTATATTTTTTCCATTTGGCCACATCCAGACTGATACTCAAAGCTTTAGAATAGTACATAATGCAGTACTTGTATAGTCCATTCATCTTTATTTATCACAGTAGACTTCAGCTCGGGTTAATGGGTACCAAAGCTCCAGTCAAGACCTATTTATCTATAATCATTTCTATGTTTAAGATGTTCCATCTGGCAAGCTGGAGATGTTTTGTTTGTTGTGCAAACATGAGAGCTGAAGTACTGACCAGAAGCCATGCTAGGTGTATGGGGAAGCCTGCCTGTAATTCTGCTCTCAGAAGACAGAAGACAGTTACTAATTATATTAGCTAAACTGGAAAGTACTAGTTTTGATTGAAAGGCCCTGCCTTAAAGTATAAGCTGGAAGATACTGGAGAATTTACCTTGACAACAATCTTTCCCCTTCATATACACAGTCACATATATGCACATATATTCATATGCACTCAGACAATACAAACATAAAAGCACCACTCATACACATAAAAAATGAAAAAATAAAATAAAATAATCTCCTCCTGGTACCCTAACCTGTGTAATGCCCGAAAGGACCATGGTACACAGCATCATGGACAACTGAAAATTTCAACATTACTGTCTGTTCCATCTATCATCCTGTCCCACAGTGTCCTGAGCCAACAGACACTCTGGAAATGATCAAATTAAATGATTGAACCAACCATACTTTTATAGTCAAAATTATGCTGCAATTATCAATATCTCAATGGTTACAAATACTTTATGAAATTAGTTGTTGCCTATTAGTTACTGGTTACCAGGCTTAATCCACTGCACAATACTGATTATCTCAACCTGTGACCCCCACACACACCATTTCCCCAAATTTCCTTTTTTTCCCAGAATCCCACACCCTTTCCTGTTGTTATAGAGAAACCGGAGATATCTTCTAATGTCTGTGCTACCCCAACATCCTTCTACCTACTTGCTGCCTTTCTTCATTCCCCCAAGCCAAGCCAATTGTTTTTGCACAGACTACAACACCCTATGAGGTCTCATCACTTCCACTTAAGAAAGTTCAGAAACTTTAAGTTTCCCCAAACAACTTTGTTAACTTGAGACAGACCATATTTGAAAACCTGGCCTTTCATTTCACTGACCATGGTGGTATGTTTATAACAATGAAACTTGGAAAACTGAGGCAGGAGGATAAAAATGGAAGGCCAACATGCCAGCATAGCAAGTTCCTGTTTCAAACAACACAAACAGAACAAAACAGAAAACAGTGGTGTTTTACACCCCTGATCTGAAAATCCTTTTGGCAATGTCATAACCTTTAAAAATGTCTATTTCTTTACTTGTTTGTGTGTTTTTATGTTCACATGTGTGTAGGGTGCACTCTCTTGAACACACACAGAGACCAGCTCTACTGATTTCCTGCTAAGGCTCAGGTCAGTTGCCTCAGCACAGAGAAAGGGATTTTAGGAGAGCTCTAAACTGAGGGAAAAGACTCAGAGGCTTGCAGGTCTAATCATGGCTCTTTATTGTATGCTTTAATTCTAATTTTCTTGCCCTAATTGTCAAAAGCTTCTTAGCTCTAATTCACTGTATCAATTCTTAGCAAAATTACAAGTCTCTGTTCCAATTCATTTTTGTTCCAATTATTCTACATTTCTTCTTTCTTTTCCTTCTATATTTTCCCCCATTTAATCTTATTTTTCTTTTATAACAAATTCCCAAACACACACACACACACACACACACACACACACACACACACACACACACATCCATTGGATGTATGTAGTATCTTGCTAGTAACAATAACAACAATGACAAACCACAAAGATACTTCTCAGCGACACAGGCATTCTTTTAAGATAGGTAGCAAAACTTATCAGCTACTTTGTAGCTAACGGAAGCTGTGGCTGTGTGGAGGTTCCAGCTGTCTCTTAAAGGTGCCATTCTGGGTTACAAAGGGACAATACTAAACCATTCAGAGATCTAAGAAAAATGCAAAGAATACATGCATTCCTTTACGTTTCTTAAGTGTGATTAATAATATCTGGACATGGTGAGTCAGTTAGGTGCTATTGATCTCTTGAAGAAATACAATATACAAGAACTGACACCTGAAATACCACCCTAATTTGTCATAAATTTTTGAAGGACTTCAATCTAACAAGGCCCAGACACCTGAAATTCCACTCTGTAAAAGTTCCTCCTGTGGTCACTCCAAAAATACTTCTGTTTGTCCAAATAATACTATCAGGGAGTTAGTTATAGATAACTGGCTTCTAAGTTTTCACTTTTTTCTGCTTTGTTTTAATTGCAGTGTGGGACAAAAGGCTTAACTGTCTTATTTTATTTGTCAAAATACACAGTTTAGTGAAAAAGTCATCCTATTAACAGAACACAAGAAAATTGTGCCCATTATATAAGGAATACACTACAGGGAAGCATGTTATCACACAAGAGAATTTGCAGTTAGAGACAGCCAGCTATTCAAAAGAGTATTTTTCACGGACCATGCCTACATGAATTTAATTGCAAGCAGATGTGT
This sequence comes from Cricetiscus sungorus, assembly GCA_030556225.1. Classification (NCBI taxonomy): domain Eukaryota; kingdom Metazoa; phylum Chordata; class Mammalia; order Rodentia; family Cricetidae; genus Cricetiscus; species Cricetiscus sungorus. The sequence goes on from JANBXA010000372.1 coordinate 76,960,522, forward strand.
AAATCTCTGATGGTTTGGCCTTCTAAATGTCATCTGATCCACTGTGTAACCCTGTGGATCCCATGAGTTCTCTATCATTCTCCACACTAATTCTCCGAGTCTCTCACTGAACCTGGAATTGGACAACCAATTTTAGAAATCCTCTATGGTCCTCCATATGGATGGGGTTACAGGCACATGCACATACACATGGCTATTTAACATGGATTCTGAGGACTTGAACTCAAGTCCTCAAGCTTGAACAATGGTGCTTCTACTTGCTGAGTCATCACCCCAGTCCTCATTGATAAAATTGATGATCATTTAGACATTGTAAAAAATTAAAATTCAGGGACCACCACACATGTGGTGGATTCAGCTGCCATCTTCCTTTCAGTCCTAAAAGGATATTATTAACTTTTAGATTTCCTATGTTTGTGAAGATACCTCCCAGTTGTTTGTCAGAAAAAAAATGCTTAAGCAAGCATTCAGGTGGTGTAGAAAAAAATCAAGTAATATACAGAAATAATCCATTCATCCAAGAGTTTCACTATGGCGATATAGTTTCTTCTTTTATTTAGCTAGTAATTAAAAAAAAAAAACACAAATGTGGCATATAAGGTAGTCATCAATCTCATTATCTGGGAAGGGCATTTAAGGTAGCCTCTCCACTATTGCTTAGATTGTTAGTTGGGGGTCATCCTTGTAGATCTCTGGACATTTCTCTAGTGCCAGATTTCTCTGAAAACCTATAATGGCTCCCTCTATTATGGGATCTCTTTTCTTGCTCTCCTCTATCCTTTCCCAGACTCAATCTTCCTGCTATATCATGCCTACCTCTGCCCTCCTTTAATCCCTAACCCCACCCCCAACATGCTTCCAATTTGCTTGGGAGATCTTGTCCCTTTCCCCTTATCCTGGGGACCATTTTTGTCTCTCTGCCGGTCCTAGAGCCTTTATCTAGTAGCTGATGGAAGCTGAAGTAGACAACCTCCCTAGGAAGCAGAAAGGGAATGGGATGAGGGTGGTGGAGGGGGACAGGGGAGGATGAGAGGGACTGATAAGTAAAACAAGTTTGTTTCTAATTTAAATAAAAATATATATTAAAAAAATAAATAAAAGGGGAAATAAAAGAAGGCCATCAAAAAAAAAAGTGAATTTGTTGAATGGTTCACATATGTCAACTCAACAATAAATGTTCTGTATATGTGTTCCTTCAAAAAAAAAAACCAATGGGGTAGATGACATGATATCATAATCTCAACTTTTTATGAAAATTTTGAAGTGTAAGGTAGATTATTTTGCTGACTCCACAAGAATGATGCTGAAAATTTGTGATAAAAATCTAGTTTCAACCTCATATTATCTGGGTCCAGAGTGCTGTCCTCAGCTGACTATGCATGATTTGGCATGTTACAGGCAATGTACAGCCAAGACAGATAAATTTGGGGAGAGAGAATACATTGTTTCTATAGAAAGTATTCTGGGCAACAAATACAATAGAATGTGGTATATCCAGTTTCATAGCCTTTGAGCATGAATCATGGTGGCTTCCATCTGACAGAGCAGATTAAACAATTTCCCAGAAACATAGTCTGACAGATTCCTAGAGAACCACAGGTGCTCCCATCCTTTTCCTGCTGCCCACTTGGAATAAGCCAATGAGAGCCATTATGCTTCATGGACTCTACAGCTTGAGTTATGCCTGGGTGGGTGTTCATTCTCTCTCAGCATCAGCACCAGACTTTATCACACAAGGCCACCGTCATTTATTTTTGGCCATGGGTAAGCAATTCTACATAATTAGTTCTGTATTATTTGTCAAATCTATCTCTAGGCAATTGCACCAAGAAGATAAATGTCACCTTTCCAAGAAGCAAGCCTATATAATAAGGTAGGCATGGTCTTCAAAAGTCATGTCTGAGAAATGGTGAAGTTGATTTTTTTTTTAAAAAGGGCACATTTTGCAGTTTTCCTGTCAATGGGTTAGGATAGACTTCATCTCTCCCCTTCTTTAATTTGACACTTGGCAAATTTTGAAACAATGGAACACTAATATGTAAGACACAAATTGAAGACTAAAGAGTATACCCTGAAGCTTCTCTGTCCTGGTTGTATTTCAGACTTTGACATCACCATGGGAATGAGCTCTGGCTGGCCTGACAGCAATAAGGAGCCATGGGAAAGAAAACCTAGCTATCCCAATCAGTAGCAACAAAATGTCATGAATGTGACAGAATCTGCCTTAGATCAGTCCAGCTAGCATGTGAGTCACTTTCTGCCTACTGATGCATGGCTCAGTCCAGAACTGACTCAGAGTCAAAGATTATGGGAAATGTTGGTTGGTATTTTAAGTGGCCAAGCTTCAGGTAGTTTGTGATACAGGCAACAACCATCAAACATGACAAGCCATAATAGGTTAATCTGAAAAAAAAAATAGACTTCTGGTTCTTGATTCCATATATAAAGATCTTGGAAGTCATTGTTATCTTCTTATATGAAATGAAAAGCTAAGCAAAAGATAGAATCAACCATACTTCTTAGATCTAGAAGAGCCATGAAAGCAAATTACTGCCCTGGAGATTAGAAATTAGAAACAAGGATCATGGGATAAAGGCATGGAAATAAGTACATGGATGGGAATATACAAACGTCATATTGATGAACTGCTGGAGGCTCTGCATGAACAAGTCTGGAAATTAAAATTTATAGGAGGATCCAGTTATAAGTTGAGCCCCACATTTCTGTGAATTTTACCTCTTGCAGATTGACCATAACATTACAAAAAGTATCTTTATAGTTCTAGCAAGAGAAGGCAAAAGAAATGATTTTAAATGCACCAGAATGTGCCATTCTCAACAAGACCCAGCCTCAGGAGACACCATTTAACAAATCCTAAAGTGCCAGGGTGTTATTAGAGCCTAGCTACTCTGAGAGAGGGAAAATATCCAACACAGGCAGTAGATGTTATATTTGATTTAAAAGAAAATATCAATAACAAAAACGAAGGAAATATTTAACTTTGTAGCCTGAGGCTAGCTCATTAAAAGAATAGAATATTCTGTTTTCCTATTGCCACCAGATAACTAAAGGCTCATGTCCAAGTTATTTTTTCCCAATTTTTCAATGTCTAGCTATCAAGTAAAGGTAACAGGGTACAAGCATGAAAGTGAGCACATGTTCATGCATGCACACATGCACATTCAAACTCACACACACACATACACACACACACACACACACACACACACACACACACACACACACTAAAGAGAAAGAGTAAATGTCTGAGCCATAGAGTAAGGATGTTGGAATTAACAGATTGGAAATGTAAAATGAGTATGATTAATATGCTGAGGAGTTTTAAAAACACAGGAGATGACATGCAAGGGCAGATGGGAGGTAGAAATCCTAAGAAGTGCCAAGATTCAGTATTAGAAATCAAAACTACCATAACTGAATAAAAGGTATCTTCAAGGACTTGTTAGAATAGTGGATATCATAAAAAAAATCTCTGAACTTGAATATATACCAATAAAAATCTCAAACTGAAACACAAAGAGATCAGGGATTTAAAGAAATAGAATAAAATATTCTAGAAAAAGAACAAGCTATTTAACACGTACATGATGAAAATTTCAGAAGAAGAAAGACAGGGAAGGAAAGTTTGTAACAATAATGTTCAAGAATTTCCCAAAATGAATTTCAGAAACCCAACTTAAATTGCCAAATCAGAGTAAGACAACTGATAAGAAATTAGAGGTCACCTATGGAGAAATTTTAGAACTGTAAACCATAATTGTGTTTCTGTTTTATTATATATCTCCACCCGTAGAATGAACTATACCAAAGATGAGCATTAGTGTGAGCTACAGGCTTGTGTGATAATGTAGTCACTATAACATAGGCCATTGACTGTACTGAATGTTGAACTCTGGTGGGACTGCTGCTAATGGAGAAGACTCAGTACAGGTTACATGAGATATCTCTATAGATTGTTCTTAAATTTGTTGCAAACCTACAAGTGCCTTAAAAACATAGGTATACTGAATGATCCGAACAGCTAGTCACATCAATTTAAAAGTCTCACAGGGCGGGAATTGCAACATGGCAGATCTCTTGATTAGCCATGTTTGAGGTGCTAAGTTTAATCCCCAATACTCGAGAAGATGTTATTAAAAATGAGAACGTTATTAAATTGGGCTCTTTATACAAGGACCTAATACATTTTCTAGAGTAAATGAAAGTATTGGAAATGCCACAAAAATGGCTTCCTGTAATAGATCAAATGGTGAGATTCCTGGAATAAATGAAGTGAGACTGTATAAAGATGTTGGAGAGCATCAAAAATTCCTGTTAAGATAGCCTAGACAACACTACACAGCATCACAAGGTCTATCAGATCCCCGTATGTGAAGAACAGAAAAGTAAATGTGCTGCTTAATCACCAAAGCTTTCCACACTCTGTTGAGTTGTTCTCAATATCAAAAGTACCCCACTTTCATGTAATCAATCCGTCCACAAAAACGCATCAACACAGACTTTATGTTAGAGCACGGGCCTGCCACAGCTCCCAATTTAATGGATTTTCTATTCTTATGAGAAGATTGACTTCAATAAATAAAAAGAAATCCATTGAAAAAGTGGTACCTGCCACACATGCTGTCAAGCAAACCTAATGTCAGGAATGTTGGCTTCACCAGGAAGCTGCAGAAGCCCTTCTCTGAGGATCAATCATGTAACATGCAGAACTTCAGAAAGATGTACTTCACTGAGGGTACAGATCAAAGAATGCAGATATCCTACACTGAAGAGTCAGCAAGCCTGAAGGACTGGAGAAGTCTAGCATACTTGTGTTAACCAGAATGAAGCCACAGTACTAGAGGAGGTTAGATGACAATTTGAAGCTAGTTAGATAGCTAGAGAAAGCAGCCTAACCCTAGATGACCCACATGAGCTTTAGTTCATCAGTATCCTAAAAAAAAAAAAAAAAAAAAAAAAAGGTTTTGGGGCAAAAGGGATAATGCCCTCCATCCCAGCAACCCAGACTTCCTTCCTAATAGGGAATCCTTCAAATATAAAATGAACAATCCTTCTTCAAAGGACCATCACCTTGCTTCTAAGGCCTGGATGACATCTTCCCTGAGTCAAAGTGTCTTCCTAAGGGTTGACCAGGCTGGCAGGTTTACCCTTACCAACCTGCCACAGTCAGCATTTTAATACATGTTGGTTGTATCAGTGAGTACAATGTTTACTCAGTTAAAGTCACCTTTGTTATGTTATGGTATGGTATAAAATTATAAAAATTTCAGGACCCTCAGAAATTTTGGCTTTCTAGACCAGCAGGAAGGTGATATTTGTCGAGAGAGAAGGATAGAACATATTTTATTTAACAGCTAGACTGGTTCATTATTTTTAAATATTTAGGTTTAGGGCACATGGGTCTCCATTAGTGCACCCGCTGGGGATGAATAAATTTTGGAAAGAATTGTTAAATGGATAGGTAGTCCAAAGAACATGAAACCTTATGGTCAGAATTTCACAAACCAATGTACTACTTGTAACAAACTTCCAGAAGCTGTCTGCATTCAGGCATAGGGACCACACTTACATAGCAATGTTGTTTGAAGGACTAAGTTACTTTATTTTTATTCAGCAAATCATTAGCAGTTCTTGGGAGACTTCAAGGAAGAAATTTGCATTTGGAAAAAAAGGACAATGACTGGGATGTAGAAAGGAGAACGCTGACACTGGAAAAGAGGAAAGTGATGTAGAGTTATTTCAAAGGTAGGATCAGCAAGACCCATTAAACTGGAAATGGAAGTTGGAAATTGGCAGTACACCAGGAAGTCACCAGAAGTAAGTCAATAAATGAATTAATGAATTACTTCAGTCATTTTCCACCCAAAAATCTTTCAGAATAGCGGGATTGGTTAGTTGTGTGTGACTTCAGAAACCTAAAAGATGTTTTAGTCCTGTCTCCTTGCAGAGAGTTGGTAGTTCTTTTTATCCCAAGTAACCTTTAATCTTTTTCTACCTCTTAACAGGGAGCTAAAATAATAGAACCAAGAGGTAGCAGTGACAATATTATGACAACTCAATTCATCTGCATTCCTTTTGCACTCAGTAAAGCCATCTTAGCAGTTTCTTCCTGTAAGTGGTGTGACTGCCACACACTGCAGGATTTCTCCAGGTCCCAAGTTACTAACTGTAGAATTACTACTTTTACTGTATGTGCATGCTCAAGCCAGAGAGCCCTCTGCAGAGGAAGGCTTTGTCTTTGGGGCTGCCTTCTGGAGAGAGGCTTGCTTGTATCCTGGTTGTGTCTAAGGAATGCTTCCTGCTTTCAGAGGGACTTTAGCTTTTTTTGAGGTAGAGGAACAGGACTCAAGGTCCTGCTGGGTTAAGAGCTCAACTCTCAATGCCTAGAAATGTCAACCCCAACTGAGGAAACAGCTGGTGATTCCAGGGAGCTCTGATTCTCTCCAGCTTCCCGGGCCATACTGGCTTATAATTCTTCCAGAGACTTCTCTGCTGTTGTCACCTTTGTTTTTGTCCTCCCTGGCCTTCTGTTGTGACTCACAAAGGGTAAAAGATGTAACATCTGAAGGAGCTTCCAGAAGGTGTCTTAGCTTTCTCCTAAGGGCCTAAGGAAAAATTTTAATTCATTGCACAGCATTCTCAGCCTGCTCTGTCATTTATTTCCTATTCTCACACTGTGAAACTCAAATATGGCTGGCTTGATTTGCACACATTTCATAAGGCCCTTTATCTTTTCGAACTTTTATTTATTGTCTTCTCTCATCCTGTTTGCTGCTTTGTTAATATGGCATCAAATATTCATATGTGCACATTTCCTAGCTGGATCTCATTTCATCGTTTCCCCTATAGTGTGTTATACATGATAAGAGCTGCTTCCTCCCTCAGTCCCCACATATGCCACTGCCCTCTTCCAAAGCCATTGCACAATACCGCCAACATCAGGTTTAATTAATGGAGATCCTTGTTTCTCACTTTCTCAGTAGCATCTTCAAAAGAAAGCATTTGTGCTCCATACTCAGAATTTGCTTTGCCTGGTAGGAGACTATTAGATAAGTGATGCTCATCACCTGACAATGTGGAGCCTATGGAGTCATGGACCTGGAGATTCTATACAGAGCCCTAATGGGTTCATAACCTGCTGGAGGTTATCACACAGGCCCTACTCAAAGAGTCAGTCATTTCCCAGGTTCAGTCAATTATGTCATGTGGGAAGTAATTTTCATATCATTCCGGGTTTTTTAAATCAAATATTTTTATAATATATTTCTTATTTAAATATGAAACAAGCTTGTTTTACATGTCAATCCCAGTTCCCACACCCTCCTGTTCTCCCCTGTTCACCTCATCGACTCCCATCTCATCCCCTTTCTGCTCCCCAGGGAAGGTAAGGCCTTCCATAGGGAGTCTTCAAGGTCTGTCATATCATTTAGAGCAGTGCCTAGGCCCTCCCCATGTGTCTAGGCTGAGAGAGTATCCCTCTATGTGGAATGGGCTCCCAAAGTCTCCTTCCCCTTCTCAGGGGGACCAAGTACGTTTCTCTTAGGGTTCTCCTTGTTTCCTAGCTTTTCTGGCCTTGTGGATTATAGGCTGGTGATCCTTTGCTCTATGTCTAAAATCCATATATGAGTGAGTACATACCATGTTGGTCTTTTTGTAACTGGGTTACCTCACTCAAGATGGTTTCTTCTAGTTCCATCCATTTGCCTGTTAATTCCAAGATTCCATTGTTTGTTTGTTTTTTTTTGTTTTGTTTTTTTTTGTTTTTGGTTTTTTTTTCCCCCACTGAGTAGAACTCTATTGTGTATAAGTACCACATTTTTCAGTTGAGGGGCATTTGGGTTGCTTCCAGTTTCTGGCTATTACAAATAATGCTGCTGTGAACATAGTTGAACAGATGTCCTTGTTGCATGAATGTGCATCTTTGGGGTATATGCCTAAGAGTGGGATTGCTGGATCTTGAAAAAGACTGCTTCCCATTTTCCCGAGGAACTGCCACAGTAATTTCCAAAGTGGCTGTACAAGTTTTCATTCCAACCAGCAGTGGAGGAGTGTTCCCCTTTCTCCACATCCTCTCCAGCATAAACTGTCATAAGTGTTTTTGATTTTAGCCATTCTGACAGGAGTAAGATGGTATCTCAGAGTTGCTTTGATTTGCATTTCCCTGATGGCTAAGGATGTTGAGCATTTTCTTAAATTTCTTTCAGCCATTTTAGATTCCTCTATTGAGAATTCTCTATTTAGTTCTGTACCCCACTTTTTAATTGGACTATTTGATATTTTGATATCTAGCTTCTGATCAGCCCTCTGTCAGATGTGGTGTTGGTGAATATCTTTTCCTATTCTGTGGATTGCCATTTTGTCTTGTTGACAGCGTCCTTTGCTTTACAAAAGCTTTTCAGTTTCAGGAAGTCCCATTTATTAATTGTCGATCTCAGTGTTTGTGCTACTGGTATTATGTTCAGGAAGTAATTTCCTGTACCAATTCCTTCAAGGGTACGTCCCACTTTCCCTTTTGAGAGGTTCTGTGTGGCTGAATTTATGTTCAGGTCTTTTATTCATTTAGATTTAAGTTTTGTGTGTGGCGATAGATATGGATCTATCTACAGTCTTCTACAAGTCAGCATCCAGTTATGCCAGCACCATTTGTTGAAGATGTTTTCTTGTTTCCATTGTATTATTTTAGCTTCTTTGTCAAAAATTAGGTGTTCCTAGGTTTGTGGGTTAATATCAGGGTTTTCAATTCAATTCCATTGGTCTACCTGTCTGTTTTTGCACCAATATCAAGCTGTTTTCAGGACTATAACTATAATAGAGCTTGAAGTCAGGAATGGTGATTTCTCCTGAAGTTCCTTTATTGTTCATGGTTGTTTTGGCTATCCTGGGTCTTTTATTTTTCTACATAAAGTTGAGTATTGTTCTTTCAAGGTCTGTGAAGAATTGTGCTGGGATTTTAATGGGGATTGCATTGAATCTATAGATTGCTTTTGGCATGATTGCTATAAAATCAAATATTTGGAATAAAATTTAGTATAAAACTCCTAGATCTTTGTCTCTTTACTCAATGCACTAAAAACAAAACTGGCAACACAGTGACACCAACAGCATCAGTAGGCCATGGGTCAGGAACTCTGCTTTAATTACTTCTAAATAACAGAACAGTCAGACAGATGTCCTCAAAGAGTCAAGCAACATGCCTTCTGACCGCTCATTGCTGGAAATGCTACTATTCTTTCAGGGCAGGAAAAAGTAAGAAAGTAATCTGTGAGATGTTACACCTGGCTGGGTGATAATTGTGGTGGTGATGAGACAGTGTGGATATCAACCTTTCACCTTGTCCATTATAGCAGCAGAATCAATTACTAGAAAACTTGCAAGTAGTTTTAGCAATGATTTTCACCAGGACCCCTGAAACTTCTAAGTCTAGTTTAGTAGTGTTCTTCTTTCCTGGTTCCTTCACTCAACCCCACTATCACCTAACTATTATATTTCTATCTTCACCTGCCACTGGTTCATTATTTTATTATTAGATATGGATGATTTAAAATATGTCTGGCCAGACAATCTATACAAGATTGTTTAAATGAGATGGAAATTATAATTCAAAATATTTGAATCTTACTATGTCTTCTAGGTTCTATAGGCATGTGTTTAACAATACAAAAGGAAAATGGGCAGAAGAGATATATTTATTCTTAGATACATATATATGTAGCAAGACCATCTGCCCCACCCAAAAACATTTAGAGAAAAATATACAAACTGTAGGACTCCTCTCTGACCTCTCTTAAAATGAGGTCATTCTCTTTTCCCCTTAGAGGGGAAAGTTCACTATCATTAAAAAATCTTTTCCCTCTTCACTATGGAGTTATCTTCTTTCAGAATAACATTGTCATCTGTCATTGGATATGACCAATGACTGCTAAGCTTATCATAACACTAGTCTAATTTCCATAAATCACACCCACCCCAAAGCCAAAAGCATCCAAGAGTCTTTAGAAGAGACAGCACTGCAGGCAAGACGCCTACTACAAGTGGAAATGTGTCAGTCCTCCAGCAAAGCACAGGCAGCTGGTGTCTGTCAGTTCAGAGATGATGGCAGCCTGTACAGAAGAAGCCATCTCCATAATCTCAGGCTTGTGCTCTGGGTTGGATCCTGACGCTAACTAGCAGTGTGGCCATATACAAGTGACTTACCATCTGGTTTCCTCTTCCCAAAAGCAAGGCATTTCATGACCATTCAATGTTCCCTTCCAGCTCCATAGTGTTCCTTATTTTGCCCAACCCTGAGACACACCCCACCCCCAGCCACAGAAGGTCACATGGGTCTAGCTCCCTTCACAAGTGTATGGCAATAACATGCTGAATACAAATACATCCTTAACCTTTGGGATTTAATGCATAATTTTTCATCTGTTCAAATCTTCCATCCCCCTACCTGATTTTTTTCTTATTAAAAGAAACCAGTATATTCTTACTGTGCAGGTAGGTGGGAAGAAAAGAGAATTCACTCATAATGCCAGATTCTTTCAAGTGGGTCATGCATGTGGACAGCCCTCATAGTGTTAAAAATATGTTTCCACATTAGAGAACATTTGCATGTAGCTCTTGCATCATTTGAAAATGTATTTTCACGTGTGTGTGTATGTATGTGTGTGTGTGTGTGTGTGTGTGTGTGTGTGTGCACGCATGCGTGTGCACGCATGCAAACATGCATTAAGTCAGATGTTCCTACAAGTGTGTGGAGATCAGAGGCAACTAGCACAAGTCAGTTCTCTACTTTTTCTTTGTGAATTCTGGGATCAAACTCAGGTCATCAGTCTTGGTGGCAGGCACTTTTACCCACTGACCCATCTCACAAGCCTGGGAAGCACATTCTGAAAGACAGAGTTAGGGACAAAAAGAAGATAAATGAACTGAATCTGTAAGGAAAACACAACTACTGTAATTCTAGAGGTAGAAACCTCTAGAGGGTTTCTGCTTTGTATCATCTGGTATGCTTGAAATAGCCATGCTTAAAATATGACTGAGGTTACCCAAAAGGAAAGTGTTACATAGAAAAGGTGTCACAGTTAAGAGAGTTGAGGCTTGCTTCAAAAGGGCAGTCTTGTAAAGCAATTCAGAGCAAGGATTCTGAAGTCAGATTTGCCTTGTTCAAAATATTATCACTTTATACTTTCAGGGATCTGAATTCCCTCACCTTTAAAACAGGAAGGCGAGCTCAATTACCAGGATGCTATGAGAAATCCTTGGGATGATGGGTGTGATGGGCTAGCACAGTGCCTAAAACAGGACAGTCCTTGGTTGACTGTGTCCCTGATACTTCTATTATGACAATTTTTTCCACCATAGCTGAAAAGGAAGAGATGATTGCATATTCAGGTTGAAAAACAGAAAATATAATACAGAGTACATTATTCTACCTCTAATTCAATAAGCCATTAATGACTCTGGCCATTGTAGTTTGGGAGAAACTTACCGAGGAAACAGGTCATAGATTCTAAGGTCTGAGCCACTGCAGAAAAGCTCTACTTTTCTAAGAACCAGCTGTGTGGCTCCACTGGGCTCCATTAGATTTTAGCAGGTTGAAAGTAATGGCTGATGGCTAGAAAGTATGGGTGGAACTTTGTGATTGTTTCTTGAGTAGGGCATAATTGAGCTAGGAAATACAAGGAAGACAAGATGTTTTCCGGGCCAGGACCATGTACAAGGGTCATTGGTTATCCCCTATGCTGTCTCAAATCAATACAGAAATTCACCTGAAGACTCTAAATGTAAGCCTGGGTCCGATAACACATTAATAAAATGTCATGTGTCATTCAAGACCTTGTTAACCTAGTTTATAACTTGAAAATAGTTATGTGTCACATGGGAGCATCCATTTCAATTCCTTCCAGGGGTCCCACAAATGCTAGTGTTAACATGATCCTGGATTTCATTATTTACTCTGCTATTTATTTTAAAACCACATGTGTCTTTAGGGAAAACAGGGCAAAGCTGCCCCAGTTAAAAAGACTCAAAGTGCAATTCACTTGCCACACAGGAGAAGAAATAATTTATTTGGCAAAAGAGTTCTAGGTTCAATGCTACAGAAAGCAGTCCTTGGGAGAAAAAGTCCTGTCACTTCTGCTCTGCAGATTTCCCCAATTCCACTTAGTATAATTAGGCACCATGGCTTTCTTTTTCTTCCTAGTCAGCATTTTACAGAAAAAAAAAAATTTAGAATATATTAAGTGTCTTGTTTTCTTGTTTTTGAGGAAACACAGACCCTTTGGGGAGTAGCACAGTGGAAACCATTAAGTCCTAGCCCCAGGAAAAAAGCATATGTGCACAAATGATAACTAGATACGATCAGACTGCCCATGATCATTCCACCCATACTTTCTAGCCATAGGCATGACGTTCAGATGCCTCAGACTGAGTTATGTCAAGCGAAAGTATCTAGTCCACTCTGCATCTTTTTTATACACAGTCTGAATCCAATTGAGACAGGACAAGTGAGTTTTGTGATTGATTCAGATACCTATTACTAGATAAAATAACCATCCTAGAACTTAGTATCTCAAAAGAGGTTCAGTCAGGATTCTACTGTTCAGGCAGAGTACTGGCACAAAGTATGTCCCCATGGCCTTGACTGAAGCACTGAGGAGCCAAAACAGATCCACCTGCAGCTCTTGTGTGTATGGCTAGGACCATCTGAGGCTAGCTAGATTTGTCTACATGTTTGTTTCTTTCTGAAAAATCGCATAGCCTTTCACAGTTTCCTCCATACAAGTTATCATACAATGACAGAAAAACAAAACAGGAAGCTCTATGGTAGACTAAGAGCTTCTGCTTATGTTACATGCTAATATCCTATTGGTTAAAGCAAGTGATATGACAAGCCCAGACTTGTTTAAGAAGACTACAGAGGCATGAATGCCAGGATACATGGCTTCTTGAGGCCACCTGCTAAGCAGTTTTGAGTATAAACTTTATGAATAAAAGGAGGAACAGCAATTGAAAGAGCAATAATTATAATCTGTTAGGTAGTCTACAATGGATGGAATGTCCCATTATTTAGACTCTACAACAAGGGTATTTTAAGGAAGTTTCCTCTAACTATATCATACCTCCTATTAGATTCTATCTAATATTACCATTCCTTTTGTCCAAGATGCATAGCACAATAGTTGATGATGCAGTACTGTTGATGTCTGATTTGTTATCACTCAAACTAAATTCCATCCTCTGAAGAAAGGGACCAAAACTGTTTCAGTCACCATTAATACTATTTAGACACAGGATCAGATACATGGTAGACCAAATACATATCCAAGGATGCAAAGGACTGGCAGGATAGGGCAGAGCATGGGAAAGGAATTCCATGTGGTACAATATTCAGGAATGCAAGACATGAGTCAAATGACAGTTAATACCCACCGAATAACAGTATGTCAGACATGAAGCTAAGGTAAAAAAAAATCTCAATTTCCAACAAACCTATGAGAGAGTTAATATTCACTCCATTTTATGTGTGAGGATATTGATGTTTACAGCAGGTAAGTGGTTGCTGAGGTTACAGAATTGGCATGCAAAGCTGTCATTGGCCCAGAAAAATATCAGATTTCAGAGCTCACACCCTTAACCATCATCTCACTTTTAAGTATGGGCCCATGCTTAGAAACAGGAAAAGAGTATTTAAGTATATAACCCTAGTGTCCTCTGAAAGACTGCCTGAGAAGGATGCCCACATAGGCAAAGAAACTATAAAGGAAAGAAATACTGCATGTTTTGTAAATTAAAAACAAAGATAAAAAGAATTACAGCAATTGAGCAGAAAAACGGGGTGGAAAATGAGAGTGTCAGAACGACAACGAGGCAGAAACGCCTGACAGAAAAAGGCATGCTGGGGGTGAACCACCTCTTATTCAAATAGGATGATGGAACTGCCTTCCAACAAGTGAGAAAGAGGATAGGTATATTCTGATATATTCCAATTGAATAAGCCAAATGCCACTCCTAGCATGAGTCAAAACGTTAAATCATAGTGGAGAAAAATTGTGCAAAATATAGATGTTTATAGCAGCAATAATGTTAAGTAATCAAAAATGCTCATGTGAAATGTTTATGGTTTGCTTCAAAGATTAAAAAATTGTAGAAAAATTTGAAAGGCCTAGCCTGCCCTCATCAGTATAACTAAAACGGCTAATGAGGACAACAGTGGAATTCTTTCATCTGCTGGAATATTTCTAGCAACATGCTTGTTTGGAGTGTCACTCAATTTGACACCCATTGATGTAGAATATACACACAGACCCTTTGACCCCACCCAAAAAATCACTCCTGAGCACATACCTACAGAACTGTAGTGTCGTATTCAAGAGGTATATAATAGAATAGCTATAGCACTACTCATAATGGGCTCCAACTGGAAACCATCCAACTGCCCATCAACAATAGTATGTGTTCACACACTGGAATAACATGCAATGATGAGCACAGACAATGCATAATTATATACAAGCTACAGAATGAACCTCATAAGAATTAATATTTAAAGCAAAAATCAGAATTCTTGAGTCCTGCATTTAAGACTAACCTAAATAACAAAATAAAGTATAAAGTAAAATATGATGCAGGTAAAATATATGCCATGGGCAGTTACACTTGCAATCACTCTTTAAAAAAAGAAACAAGGGGGCTCTGGGAGACTTCTTGGCTAGGGTGTAACCTTTCTGCATTGATATAATACACCAAAAATTTGGTACAGGGGTTCAGAAACAAACATCTTCAAGAACCCAAAACCAAACAGAAACACCAAGAACCAAGAGGTGCAGCACTGAGCAGGAAAAAGTCAAAAGATATGCCTGCCAATTCCTGTTTGTAATCTATTTAGGGGACACAAAACAATGCTTCTGGGAGTTCCAGAGATGGAATATTGATATTTCTCTCTAATGAGGTCCTTGTTTTAAGGCAATTATAAAGAAGAGGAAAGAGAGTACTTAATGGGAGATGTCATTCTGTAAAGATGTTTCTCATACTGGTTAATGAATAAAGCACTGTGGCCAATGGGAAAGCAAGATAGGCAGGGCTAGGAGACAAGGAGGAAAGAGGAAGTAGTTAGGAGGAGTCAACATGGAGATCCCGGAGAGGTAGGACACCAGTGCCGCTGTAGCCAGTAAAATGAGCCATGTGGAAATACTTAGAATAGTAGAAATTGGTTAATCATTAAGACAGAGCTAGCCCATAAACAATTATAGTAACTGGCCAACAGAATTATATCAAATACAGAGTCTCTGCGTGTTATTGGGGGCTGGCATGGTGGCGGGACCAGACCTGCAGTGGGGGAAAACATGCTCATAACAAGTGCTTGCTTCTCATCTTCCCACAGCACATAACAAAGGAATTCAGGATCTCAGGGCTGGAGAAATGGCTCAGCAGTTATGAGTGCTTTCCACTCATCCAGGGTACCAGAGCGTCATCTCAAGCACCCATGTCAGGTGGCTCAAAACCAGCTGTAACTCCAGCTTCAGGAGATCTGATCCCTTGATTCAACTGGGCACCATAAACCCTGCCTCCTTGATTCAGAAGGATGAAATAACCCATCTTCCTTGTCAGCATGCATCGTAAACAAGATGAGCTTCTGGATTGCTGTGACTTTTTCATCAGAGAGCCAAGCTTGTGGCAAGCAACATACAAAACCACCCAGTACAACTGACCCCTTCAGTCTCAGCTCTTCCACTGCCATTGATGCTGTACCTTCACTAATGACCAAAGCAACTGATTAAAGAAAGCATTTTACTGGAATCTTGCTTACAGTATCATGTGTTCATGACCATCATTGCAGAGAGTGTGGCAACAGGCAGGCAGGTATGGTGCTGGAGCCATAGCTGATAGTTCATATCTGATCCACAAGCAGGAAACAGAGAGGGAAGAGGAGAGAGGGACAGAGAAAAGATAGACAGAGAGAGAGAGAGAGAGACAGAGAGAGAGACAGAGAGAGAGACAGAGAGAGAGAGAGAGAACCTCACATGGGCTTTTGAAACCCCAAAGTGACACACTTCCTCCAACAAGGCCAATGTTCTGGACTTTTTTGGGATATTCTCATTCAAACCGCTAGAGCATCCCTGAAGAGAATCTATGTGAGAGGACTTCAAAGAGCCAGTATCTAGCCTAGGAAGCTCTAAATCTGATTCCCTGTGTCCAGGGTGCTGTCCACTGAAATTTTTGTTGTGGCAAGGCACATGGCCTCTTGAGTTCATCCATGCATGAGGCTTATGCCATGAACTGCTAGATTGTTCTGCAACAAAACATTGTATAATTCAGCCCCTATCTCCAGCTTCCATTCCAGCACAAATTAGAAACTGGAGAGAATGTACGTCTCATTAAGAAAAATCCCCTTCCTGAAGAGCCATTCAGTCACAAAATTTGAAGATCAGTGTTTAGAAGATCTACAGCCTCAGCTGATTTGGAAGAAAAGACACTCCTGCCCAGCCTTCACACCATCCCCTCAGTCTCATTAGAATTCTACCCAACCATGGCTGTTATTACTAATTCCATAATGACAGTGGAGCATTGAAGTGAAATTTTAACAGTTCCTCAGTTAATCATTAAAATTAGCCTATCAGGGTGAAGAGACCTTCCACTGTTTCAGTGCCGTGTGGTTTCAGATAATAAGTGAGATGAGGAAAAAAGATTTTTAATGCATTAGAAGTCCAGAGAGGGCACTGAGCTGTTTTGAAATGCCCGAGAGAGCTCAAAACAAAATGAAGCAAAACAAAGCCCAGCTCCAAGCAAAGCACATTTGGATCTGGTTTCTGGAGGAAAGGGCCTTAAGGCCAAAGATGCAGTAGGAGGGTGGATGCCCCTTGCAAAGTGCTGCATGGGAGAAACACCCAGGACCACTCTGGGGCTTAAAACGCTGAACACTTGAAGCCACCCAAGGTTGAATCAAAAGAAAACTCACTGTCCAAGAAACACCTGTTTGAAGTTATTGTCAGCTCCTTCTGGGGACTGGCTAAATTCCGGTTTGCTCATCAATTATCTGTCTACTGGAGAATGGTTTGTTTAGGTATTTTCTATGAAGCTAAAAAGAAATTTATTTGGAAATTCAAAATGTACAGAATTTTCTAAACGATCAGAATTTAAAAAAAAAAATGAAATAGTTGGATATAACCGGGACCTGAAGTAACAGCTGCAAAACTCCATGAAGAATAGCTTTGTTCTCACAGAATTCAGGAGAGCCTTGGAAAGGGATCTTGGAGATCACTCCCCTGAGAGGTTTCTTCTGTTTGTCCTCCTGCCCTGTGAGTGGGAAATTAGTGGCTCTCACAATGCTTTAACTGGGAGGCACCCCACTTTCTTTCAATTTTCTTTTTTCATACACATTTCTCACATTCCTCACATTTACTTAGAAGCCAAGAACCCAGGGTTTATGGAAGTTTTATGAACATTAGATCAGTTTGGTATAAAAGTTCTGAAAAATATATGAGACGATGTGTATAAAGTTAGCCCAAAGTGGAGTGGCTCTTCTCGGTTTATCCTCTGCACTGCAGCAGGTGGATTCTAAGATGGTCCAATTCACATTTTGCTGGTAATTCGTTAGACTCTTTCTTCTTTTTGCATATTTATCCTTCTCTGATATATTCATCCCAACCATAGTTCCCTTTCCTTCCTCTCCTCCCAGTTTCTCCCCACAGCCTTTTCTGTCCCCCAGATCCAGTCCCACTGTTTCCCTTCAGAAAAGCCCAGGCTTCCCAGGGATACCAACAGAACATGTTTTATCAAGTTGTAATAAGACTAGACACATTCCCTTGTAGAAGTGCTGAATAAGTATATAAGAGCAGGAGGAAAGGGGTCACAAAAGCATGAAAAAGAGTAAGAGACATCCCCTCCTCTCACTATTAGGAGTTCCACAATCAGACCAAGCTACACAATCATAGCATATACACAGAGGACCTAGGTCAGACCCATGCAGGCTCCCTGATTGTCATTCGGTCTCTGTGAGCCAGTGTGGGATTTTTTTTTGTTCGTTTGTTTTTAATATACTATTCTTGATCCCTCTGGTTCCCACAATCCCTCCTACCCCTCTTCTGCAGGATTCCTCAAGCTCCACCTAATGTTTAGCTGTGGGTCTCTGCATCTGCTCCCATCAGTTGCTAGATGAAGCCTCTCTGATGACAGTTATACTAACCTCCAGTCTATGAGTAAAACAGAGAATCATTAGGAATCATTTCATGAACGTTTTTTGTCTGGTCTTGTTTAGTTCTATCCTATATCTCTGTGTTATTCAACCTCTGGTTCCTGGCCCTTGAAGCAATGTCAGGCATGGGTTCCCTCTTATGAGTCTCAAGCTGGACCAATCTTGTTTGCCCACTCCCACAAGTTCTATGCAACCTTTACCAAGTACATCTTGTAGCCAAGACAAATTGTAGGTTGAAGGTTTTGTGGCTAGATTGGTGTTGCAATCCCTCCTTTGCAAGCTTTGCCTGGTTACAGGTTCCATATCCCTCATTATGAAAAGCCTTAATCTATGATAACCATCATAGATTCTTGGAAGTTTCCATTGTACTACGTTTTTACCTCACCCCCAAAATACTCATCAGTTCCAGTTATCTCTCCCAGAACTTTCTCCCTCCACTCTCCCTTCAACACATACCTGATCCCTTCTGTTCCAAAAACTGGCAATCAATCTACCTCCAGACCCAGCTATACCACTCCTGGGCATATACCCGAAGGAAGCTCTATCCTACCGCAAGCTCACTTGCTCAACTATATTCATATCAGCCTTAGTCATAATAGCCAGAAACTGGAAACAACTAGATGTCCCTCAACCAAATAATGGGTAAAGAAAATACATCACATTTACCCAATGGACTATTACTAAGCCATTAAAAAAATAACATCATGAAATTTTTAGATAAATGGGTGGAACTAGAAAAAATCATCCTGAGTGAGGTAACCCAGACCCAGAGAAACCAACATGGTATGTACTCATTTGTAAGTGGCTATTAGCAGTAAATGATAGACCCAGAGAGGCTAAGTAGCAGGGTGGGTTTAAGATGGGGTGGGACTCATGAATCTTCCTAGGAAGGGAAAATAGAATAGATTTTGCCAGTGGATGGGGGTGGGTGGGGATGGGAACAGATTTGTTAGTTTCTCATTATTGATGCTCTTCTGTTAGCCCCAACTCCTCTCAGACTTCTGGAATTTCTTTGTTTAGCAGAGCCAATCCACAGGCTTCTGAGCCAAAGCCTCTTCACCTTTCACTTTTCCCTTGCCTGTGATCAATTGCCTGTTACAGGTAGGTTTTTCCCGCCGCCAGCCTGCCCGCCACTGGTCTGGTGCGTCGGCCCCAAATAACACTCAGAGACTCCATATTTGATACATACCTGTTGGCCACTTACCATTATTGTTTATGGGGTAGCTCTGCCTTAACTATTAACCCATTACTACTTATCTAAATATTTCCACGTGGCTCATCTTATGGGGAGCGGCGGCCGGCGTCTTCCTTCCTCCCCAGACTACATCTTGACTCCTCCTTCTACTTCCTCTTTCCTCCTCCTGGCCTCCTAGCCCCACCTATCTTGTTTCCTATTGGCCACAGGCTTTATTAATTAACCAGTATGAGAAACATATATACAGAATAACATCTCCCATCAATTGTCCTGTTGTTGGATTTTGTTTTGTTTTCTAACTGATTTCTTCTAACTAGACATGCAATTGGAAGAAGACCCTAGTGATAGCACCTGTGCCTATTTCATCCATAACAGGGAATCATAGCACAAGTTCAAGTTAGTGCTTTTTAACCCTTTGGCCATCAGTAGCAGACTGTTTCCAATGAAGACACAACAATGCTTCCCACAGTTGCTGTTCTGTTGTGACTCTCTTTCCATTGAGAGGGCATATTTATATTTTCTCCCTTGATGTGGGGCTTGTTGCCATATACAAATGAAGCTATATGAGTTCTGAAGTAGAAGGCCAGTCAGTGTTCATGTAAGATACTGGCTTAAATAGTTACTAGTTGTTGGTGATGGTATAATACATTTTTATATGACTTTGATTGATTGATCATGTGATTTTAGTTTTTCCTAGCTAATTTGTTCCCAAAGATTTGGATTACAATACAAATTTTAAAATACAACCCAATATATGTGAACTAGTTAGGCCCATTATTTTATCTTGGTGCAAGGGGAGGAAGTTACTTTTATTTAGTCTACCATACACTCATGGGCATGGTAGGCAACATGACACACAATTCCTTCACATAGGCATTATGTACAATATTACGAGTCTAATCCAAAAACATAGATTTGCATATTTATTTAATTACACTTGGTTTATCTTGGTCTCTTGTAGAAGATTGGCAGATCTGGTGAACTCTGAATATGGATTTAATACTAAGTAAAGCCTTACTATTATTTTTGGTTTAAAAAAATGTAATTCTTGAACAGCGAAAGCTAAACTCACAGAAACCAACTCTAAAAATGGATGTTCACATTTTTTAGAGACTTCTTGGCACAAAATAAACCATAAAGAAGTAACCATATTTGTTGGGTTTGGCTGTGTAACAAATCACCCCCAAAGTTACTGGCTTAAAACCATAACTATCTTATTTAATTGATGATTCTGTGGTCCAGTTGGGCAGTTCTGGACTGGCCTTGCTTGGCTATGTCTGTTGGGTGTTCTCACATGGCCATTGGCAGTTGGCAGCTTGACTTACAACTGGATGATCTAACATGATTTTTCATTTGTCAAGCAGTTCTCCAAATATCTGTTAAGCTAAAAAGAACAACTGTTAACCTTGTTTTTACTCCTATGGTCTCCCATCTCAACCAGGCTACCCTAAAACAGCTAAGATCAGAGTTTTGAGATTCTAGGTGCAGAACAAGAGAGAAAAACCTATTTTATTTTAATGCTTTGGCTGCCTCCCATTAGACAAGGCAAATCATATGACTTAGCCCAGAAAGCATAAAGTTAAGCAATAGGGGTTGTCCTGTATGCTGTGAATATATGTTTCTCTTATTGGCTGACAAATAAATGCTGACTGACCAGTAGCCAGGCAGGAAGTATAAAGGTGGAGAAACCAGACTAGGAGAACACTGGGAAAAGGAAGGCAGGAGGAGATGCCATGTAACAGGTCTGGGGATTCCCCTGGTAAGCCAAGACTACATGGAGATATATAGTTTAATAGAAATGGGCTAATAATTAAGATGGAGCTAGCTAATAAGAAGACTGAGCCATTGGCCAAACAGTTTATAATTAATATAAGCCTATGTGTATTTATTTGGGACTAAATGGCTACAGGACTGGACAGGATAGAAACTCTGTCTACAGTTAAGATTCTATCTCTTGTTGAGAAATACTGCAATGGTATATTTTCAATGCTAGTGTGAAAGTTAATCTTCCTGGCCATTTTGACTGGATTTGGAACCACATGGAAGACACACCTGTGGTCATTGTCTGTGAGAGGATTAATTGAGAAAGAAAAGCAGACACACCCTGAATGTGGGTGGTGCCACTCCATGTGCTTGCATTCTGGACTGAATAAGAAGGACAAAGCTAGAATGCCAGCACAATCCCAGCATTCTCGTCTTTCTGCTTCCTGACCACTGAGGCATGTGGAGGGGCAACCATGTGCTTCTGCTACCATGGATGCTGCCCATGCCCCTACTGCTCACCCCAATAGTGGAAGGTACTCTCCTGGTGTGTGAGCCATGAGAAATCCTCACTGCCCCCTATAGTGGAAGGTACTCTCCTGTTGTGTGAGCCATGAGCAATTCTTTCATTGAGGCACTTTCTGCCAGATATGTGACCACAGCAGTGAGAAGAGTAACTCATACAGAAAGCAGGCGTTTGAGCCTGTTTGTGACTATTAGGAGTAAGCTATACTATAGTCACAGCTATACTATAAACCTGGATCTAGGACCCTGAGAACAGCAGTTTTCATTCGTTCACCAGGAACAGTCAAGAGGAAGCAAAGTAACCTGCACTCAGCTCAGCCCACTAACAAACATGCTATTTCCTAAGAAAAGGGCAGAACATGCAGTTCTGGACACTTAGCTCTGAGAGACAGGACATAATATTTCTTAGACCCAGAATGATACTGATACGAGTATAGCAGCTGTGACATGATCATAAAACTCAGGAAAAGGCTCATCAAAAAGGGATTTCAGCTGCAAAGCTTTTAGTGGGCTCTGGGAAAAGGCAATTCAGAAAGCTTAGTTAACCTTTTCTTTCCTAATGAGCATGATGAGGATGAATGGTTTGTTCTCTCACACCCTTTCTGCAGCTTGGTTAATTTGCTAAGCCCATCTAGATATGTAAAGGGAACTCCTTTATCTTCATTAAAGCCAGGGAAAATGAATGGCAAGTGGCAGCATCATTTCTCTGGCCTGATAGGTTTTATCAAAAGGTCTGAAATGCTTTGAAAACTCCAGAAGGCTTTATGCTTGGGTACATTAGCAATTGTTTATCTCTCAAAACAAACATTAGCTACTCCTATATCCATCTTTGTTCACATGTTCTGGAGTATTGACTTCTATCTTGAACCTCCTCTTAGACTGTTGACTCACTGAAGTTGACAGCAAAGTGTGTGAAAACAACCTCTCCACTTGCATTCTTAGAGGATGCTGGTCTCAAGATATCCAAATTTCCTCCACATCATATCAGTGTTCCAAAAGCAAGCAAGAGCAGCTAGCAAGTTTGAAAGTGCATTGCCTTATGACCTAGTCTCAGAAGGAATACATGGTCACTTTATCACCAATGAGACACAAGATTGCAAATTCTCAAAAAGAGAGAGCATAAATTATACATCATGATAGGTGAAATTTCAAAGTCATACTATAGATGAACATGTGGGAATAATTATTATCCAGGATAAAATAAATCAAACATAGAGGTTACTATAGGGCCTCACTAGTCAGAAGATACCCATATGTATTGATAAATATATAAACATAATATGTAAATATGATATATATTATATAAATAAATTTGACAGTTACATTTATTTGAAACTCTCATTAATGCCCTCAGGCTGTCATAACACCATAGACTGAATGGCTTAAATAACAGAAATTTCTCACAATCTCACACTCTTAACTGAGTGATAGCCAAGCTACTATGTTGGTGTTCCCTAACCAGAAAATATTCTCAATGCCTTTTGAGCCATCACTAGAATCACCTTACACATCATGATCCCATCAACCATCCCTCCAGGGCCTAGAACATACTACAAACTCTTCCATCCTCTACCTATCTCCCAATTCCAAACTGGCTTCCATGTTTATAAATCCTTCTCACAGCAGCATTCTGCTTCACAGTAACAGAACTTTACTATTCTGCTCAGACAGCTATAACAATATCCCAGGTTAGACACTTAAACAATAGAAATGTATTTTCCATAGTTCTGGAGACTAGAAAGGAGATCAAGATGATGATACATATGCAGTGAAATCTTTCTTTCAAGTTTATAAACAGCCATCCCCCAGTATGTGCTGTAAATGTCTCTCTTTGTTTGGAAGAAGGGAGAGGAAACAAGAGAAAGCAGGCAGGGAGGAAAAGTAGAGTGAGGGCAAGTAGAGGACAAAAAGAGGGAGAAGTGATCACTGAAGGAAAAATCTTGTAAAAACATTAATCCTATCAGATTAAGGTCCTACCCTCATGCCCTAATTTAACCTTGCTCTCTTATAGAAGCCATGTCTTCAAGCACACTGTGGTGAAGAGTGTCAGCATATAACTCTTAGGGGAAAATAACATTAGGTCCGTTAGGTCCACTGCCAACTTTATTAAGTAAGTAAATGATTTCCTTTGCCTATATAATATTTCTTTCTTTATGCCAGCATTCCAAAGAGCAGTCCTAATATTACAACAGTGTGTGTGTGTGTGTGTGTGTGTGTGTGTGTGTGTGTGTGTGTGCATACACACATTTCATGAGAACCATTTTAAGATCTTTTTCAACTGAGACTTTGCACCTCTTACTGAGTTTTTGGAATCTGACAAGACATTGTTGATATAAAACATTTGAAATATGAGCTTTGATCTTATACTGGGTTTACCTCTGTAACAACATTCTTATTGAATAACAAGGGAAACATTCAATGGGCTGGATTTAGAATCCTAAACAATTGCCATAATATACCCAAACAATGATCAATTCCACTTTTCGCTCTCCACGGACCTAGGAGAATGCTTCAGCAGATTAGGTATGTCTCCTCATTATCAGCTGATCAATAAATCACTTTCCCAGGTACATTTTATGGTTGTCCAATCCACCAGCTTAATAAAAGCTTAGATTAGATAATGTTCCTTTTTATTATCAGAGATGAATTACCGCATGAGGCCAATACACACACACACAAATATATGATGGTGCCCTTCCAATAAGTGAAAGGATGATTTCAATTGGCTTTTGACAATTGCAGGATGCAAAGACAAAAGAGTGGCATTCCAGATTGCTTCATGCTAATACTATAGGTTCATGCTCTCTTTCACTTGTCATTTATCAATAAAAAAAAAAGTCATGATTTCCATAGCAATCTTGGCAAGCCATCAGGGTAATGTAAAACATAAATTCTAAACTTTCAAGGATTATCCAGAGCCCAGAAGAAGATGCTTTCTTCAGAGTATGGTAAGATGCTCATTCAAGAAAAACATATATAGTTCTGTTCCCACTGGACACAGAATGCTGCTAAAATAGCATATTGTATAAATATAAGTTATAATACCATGCCAGTTGGGTGTAAAAGGAGTGAATGCAGGAATACTTTGACAGCAGTGGTAGCATATACCTGTGGCTTTGAAATCTCATGTTTCCTTCTTAGATTTTAAATGAGATTTATCATGAAATGATTAAATGCTTACTGTCTATAAGGGAAAATGTTCTGATATTTTAACTCTCTGAGATGCATGGACTAGGACTAGGACATGCTGATGCTCAGTCTTTGTTCTTGAAGGTCAAAGCATGAATCTTTGTGAGATATTTTGTTTTGTTTTGTTTCTGTTTTGGTTTTCATTTTTCCAACACAAACAACCTACCACATCATAGGGAGTGGAGGAAACCCTGGATGAGTGAAGTCCTGATTGTATAGTTGACATGGGCACAACCACATTAAGGATTCCAATGCCTCAACCCCATGGCAATGACATAGCCATTTCCCATATGGGCCAGGCTCAGAGAGATGACAACGCTTATTGTTGGGGCTGTTTGTGGGGAATGGGCTGTCCAAGTACAATGATCAACATGTACAAAAACTAGCAGCTACAACACCCCCCTCCTAGATATTTATATCCTGAGACTGCTTACCTGCACAGGCCTCCTACTAACCCTTGCCAGCCCTTCCCCATGTGCTATATACAACAAACCCAATGAGGTTTGGATTTGTTGTGGTAGTAGTAGGTACCACTTCATAGAGTGTATACACTGTACCTGACCCAAGTTTTTTTTTTTTTTTTTTTTTTTTGTGTGTGTGTGTGTGTGTGTGTGTGTGTGTGTGTGTGTGTGTCTGTTTCCTCTATGTTTATGTCACTGCCCCCTAGATAGGTTCCAGATCTAAGGCACACAGGTTGCAGCACCCTCTGTCAATACTTGAAATTTAACAATTACTGCTTGTTGACAATGAAACACAGTGGATGACAATAAAGTGTCCAAATGGATCAAAGACCTCCACATAAATCCAGCCACACTGAACCTCTTAGAAGAGAAAGGCGGAGGTACCCTTGAACAAATTGGTACAGGAGACTGCTTCCTGAACATAACTCCAGTAGCACAGACACTGAGATCCACAATTAATAAATGTTACCTCCTCAAACTGAGAAGCTTCTGTAAGGAAAAGGACACAGTCAACAAGACAAAATGGCAGCCCACAGAATGGGAAAAGATATTCACCAACCCCACATTTGAAAGAGGGCTGACTTCCAAAATATACAAAGAACTCAAGAAGCTAGGTACAAAAACATCAAATAATCCCATTAAAAAGTGGGGTATAGAACTAAATAGATAATTCTCAATAGAGGAATCTAAAATGGCTGAAAGACACTTTAAAAAGTGCTCAACATCCTTAGTCATCAGGGAAATGCAAATCAAAACAACTCTGAGATACCATTTTACTCCTGTCAGAATGGCTAAAATCAAAAATACCTATGACAGGACAGTTTATGTTGGAGAGGATGTGGAGAAAGGACAATTCTCTTCCACTGCTGGTGGGAGTGCAAACTCGTACAGCCACTTTGTAAGTCAGTATTGCCATTCCTCAGAAAAATGGGAATCAGTCTACTTCAAGATTCAGTAATTCCACTCTTAGGCATATAACCAAAAGATGCACATTCATACAACAAGGACATCTATTCAACTATGTTCACAGCAGCATTATTTGTAATACCAACAACCTGGAAGCAACCTAAATGCCCCTCAAGTTAAGAATGGATGGAGAAAATGTGGTATATTTACACAATGGAGTACTACTCAGCAGAAAAAAAAAATGAAAACTTTTTTCAATATTTATTTTTTATTTTACATATTGATCCCAGTCCCCTCCTCCTCCCTCTTTTTCTCCCTCCCTCCCATGTCCCCTGACCACCCTCCCATCTCATCCACCCCCCACTCCACAGGGAGGGTGGTGCCTTCCAGGAGGGGTCAACAAAATCTGTCAAGTGATTTGGAGTAGGGACTAGGCCCTGCCTCTAGGTTAAGGGAGTGTCCCTCCATGGGGAATGTGCTCCCAAAGTCCTTTTGTGCACCAGGGATACATCCTGATTCCACAGTCAGAGGTCCCTTAGACTGCCAGGCCTTCTAACTGAGAGCCATATTCAGGGGGTCTGAGTCTGGAGGCCCATTGGCTCCTCCTTGTTCAGGTCAGCTGTCTCTGTGGGTTTCTGTAGCCTGGTCTTGTCCTCTCTATCTGCATCTGGATTCCAGTTCGGCTCAGTGTTTAGCTGTGGGTGTCTGCTTCAAACAATACAATCCTGAAATTTGCACACAAATGGATGGAACTAGAAGAAACCATCCTGAGTGAGGTAACCCAGTCACAAAAAGACAACCACAATATGTACTCACTCAAAAATGGATTTTAGACATAGAGCAAAGGATTACCAGCCTACAATCCATATTGCCAGAAAAGCTAGGAAACAAGGAGGACCCTAAGAGACATACATGGTCCCCCTGAGAAGGGGAAAAGGACAAAATCTCCCAAGCAAATTGGGAGCATGGGAGGAGAGGGAGTTAGGAGGAAGAGTAGGGGAGAGGTGGGCATGATGGAGCAGGAAGATTGAGTCAAGGATAGAGCAGAGGAGAGAAAGAAAAGAGATACCATAATAGAGGGAACCATTATAGATTTAAGTAGAAATCTGGCACTAGGGAAATGTCAGATATCTACAAGGATGAACCCAACTAACAATCTAAGCAATAGTGGAGAGGCTACCTTAAATGTCCTTCCTTGATAATGAGATTGATGGCTACCTTATATGCCATCCTAGAGCCTTCATCTAGTAGCTGATGGAAGCAGAAGCAGACACTCATAGCTAAACTCTGAGCTGAATTCCTGGAATCCAGTTGCAGAGAAGGAGGAATGAGGAGCAAAAGGGCCAAGACCAGGCAAGAGAAACACACAGAAACAGCTAACCTGAACAAGGCGGAGCTCATGGACTCCAGTCTGATAGTTGGTAAACCAGCACAGGAATGACATAGATTCCCTAAATGTGGTGTTTGTTGGGAGGGCCGGACAGTCTATGGTGTCTCTGGTAGTGGATCAGTATTTATCCCCTAGTATATGAATGTACTTTGGGACCTCATTCCACATAGAGTGATACTCTCTCAGCCTAGACACATGGGGGTGGGCCTGGGCCCTGCTCCAAATGATATGACAGACTTTGAAGATTCCCCATAGAAGGCCTCACCCTCCCTGCAGAGCAGAAAGAGAATGGGATGGGGGTTAGTGGGGGAAACAGGGGAGTATGGGAAAATGTGGGAACTGTGATTGACATGTAAAACAAGCTTATTTCAATTTTAAATTTAAAAAAGTTATTTTAAAAAATGGTAACAAAATTTTAAAAGAAGAAAAAGAGATTGGCAGCTCAAATCAAAACCACCAGGAAGGAGGCAGGTAAAACAGGAAGCTATGTGTCCTGATGTTCTTGGGATACTACTATATCTGCAGTTTGATGATGAGGACAGAGGAAAGTCAGGTTGAGAGGCACCAGCCAGGTCAGAAAGGATAATAGAGCTTGGGCTACAGTCTTAGCACCATGGAGAAGACTAGATGGCTTTGAGAGGAGTCTTGCTCAGACTTCTGGCTTGAACAGATTCAGTATAGAGAAGAATGCACAAGAGGTATAGCTAGAATGAAAGAGACAGGAGGCCCTGCACTGTGGCCATCCTGAGATCCTTTCTCCATTCACTCTCACAGGTACATGGCCCTGCCTAGCATCATCATGTCCATCTCAAGGTCACTCGTGACAAGGTTGGACAAAGTACCTCACTCACCCATCTCAAGGACTACACACTATTTTAAAGGAGCACATTGTTGTACAGTATAGAAGCTCCCCACTTCTTCTCTTAGTCCTTTATGCATCCTCCCGGCCAGGGGCACAGTGGGAAGAGGAGGGCATTATGAACAAAGGAAATAGAGTATCACCATCCCTCTCTCAGCATCACCATTTCCAAAGACAGCCCTCCCTCGGGACGCAGCATCCTGCTGGCCTTGTACCAGCAAGGGGAGGACAAATCTCAAATGATTGCATTTGCCAACAAATTGCTTCTTGTCAATGGGAAATAGAAACAGGCCACTTTATTCCCTGATGACAGCCATTTGAAAATGTGCCAAAAGCATGGACATTTGGTCTTTTCCAGACCAGCAAAGCACACCATGAGTCCACTTGAGAGCAAGGCATTGTTTTTTAGGTTCTTTCAAGGGCATTGCAGATTTGAGGGAGGAAAAACCCAAGCCTTCTACTGTTTTGCAAACATTAGAAACCGCTTCCTTAATGGGAACCGCTTCCCAGCCCTTTGAAAATAATGGAATGTTTCAGAAGAAATATTCATGAAATTGAAATGCCTAACGTAGATGAGAACAATGCTGGCAAGGACTCACAGATCCTCTGAGCCCAGGTTGTCGTTCTCTATGGCAAATGGAGCCTAATTGGTTTGCCAGCTCTATCAAAAGTGCAGACAAGGAAATACACTTGCCTGCGAGCAAAAGGGATTTAATTTGGACAGAGGGGAAAACTTTTGCTGATAGGAAAGGTTATTAGGGACTGCAGTGGATTATGAAGGAAAAAAATCTGCAAATTTGTTCTTCAGCAAATGCATACCGAATGCTCACAATGTGATAAGCACTGCTCTGTGCTAAGAGGATTGATTAGTGGGTAAAATTGAGATCCCCAACTAAGTGAGGCTTAGATTCCAACCTGAGGCAAGAGGGACACCAAATAATTGAGGCGTGAGCAACTAGGAACTGCTAAGAACCTGATCCCAAAATGGGTTCCATGCCGGGTGGGTCAGTACAATGTAGTATGATTTGATGAAGGTACAGTGTAGCATGGGGCGGGCCATTGCTGGAACAAGGCAGTGTGGGTCACGAGTTATGAACAAAATGCAAGTTGGTCAATGCAATGTGGGTTTAATATAGGTTTGGAAGAGTTCTTTGTGACTGAGATGTGATGTGTGCCAGTGCACTATGAATACAGTGCATGATGGATATAAATCAGCACAGGTAGAAGATAGAGTGAGTCAATGCAGTGCTGGTGCAGTGCTTTATGAGCACAATGCAATGGAGTGTATTGTGTGTATAATGCAGTGTGCATCCGTGCGGTGTGGGTCCGTGTGGTGAAGGTCAATGCAATGTGGATCCAGTGAATTATGTGTACAGTGCATTATGGATTAGTGTAATGTGAGTAAAATGTAGTGTGGGTTAATATTGTTTGAGCATAATGTGAGTTTGGTGCATTGCAGGTATGAAGCAGAATTCATGTATTGCAGCATGGAGTCACTGTAGTAAAAGTAGGGAAATAGGCCTGTGTGGTATGGTATATTGTGAACATGGTACAATGTGAGTATGATGCAGTATGTGTGCCCAGCATTGTGTATGTTGTTCAGAATCAATAGAGTGACTATGGTCATAGAGTAGTGAGGGTATGGCATAATCTTGGTCAGTGCAGTATCGGCAAGCTGTAAGGAGGTAGCAGACTTCAAAAAACACAGGATATAAAAGGCTCAGAGTCATACTATGAAAATCCCTGCATCCTGGAGAATAAGCAGTCATGGGAGAAAGCTGAAGAGAGCAGTAGAAACTAATGAGGAGACTTTCAGAGTCACTTTCAGAATGATGCAAAGTGTGCAATAATGAGGCCCCAGGTGAGCATCTAGAGGCATAGGATTTAAGGGCCACCTGGATAGAACATTGAGAAGTGAAGTTTTCAAAGTTCAACAATCTTGGAATTACAGTGGCTGGAGCTCACATCGAGCCATAAACTCACATGAGTGAGGGTAATGGGGACAGGGTACAAACCCAAGTTTGTTATCCATCCTGAGTGTCTCCTGGGATGTTTGGGGAGTTGTACTATGCACAGGTGGCTGTGCCTCTAGAAAATATTTCCTTGCGGGACCATCAGTATGTCCTGTGTTATGACCTTGGGCCATGTACCACAGTCTGAAGAGGGTCCTGGAATCAGAGAATTGTCCACTGCACATAGTCCAGCTGGGTCAACTTAGTCCTAGGGTAGAACTCAATTTCCTTATGGTTCAAGATTTGGGATTAAAGAGATGCCTAAGCAATTAAGAGCAGCTGCTGATTATCGGAATTTGATTCCCAGCACCCAGATTGACAGGTTCATAAATGTTTGTATCTCCAGTTCTAGAGGATCTAAAGTCCTTTTCTGGCTCCATGATCATCCACACCAAACTTCACAAACACACAAATGTGCAGACCATTAAAAACAAAATGAATCTTAAGAAAAAAACACTCCTGGCTCTGATTTATCCTAGTGGTTAAATATCAGAATCACCAAGGTCCTTCGTGAACTTAGAGGAAGAGCTAATTGTGGCAGGAGCAGCTTGTCCACAACCCTGCTAATCTGCCAAGAAAATGGTTGAATCAAGTCTTTTGATGCCCAAACTGCCAAAACAGAAGCCTGGTTTTAGTGCCCTGTAAATTGTTCAATTTCCATTCCTTGGTCTTCAGGGTGATATGATTTACTGAAGGTGCCCTGTTTTGTGGTCCCTATAAAATAGAAACAATCTCTACACGACCTAGTATTTGGGCTGGCAATACTATAGGAAAAGCAACCATGTCAACTGCTGGAATTCAATCATTTATACTGCAGGAGACAGCAGGGCAAGTTCAGTTGCTAATGGTGTCTTCAAGGATAATCAAGAGAAATTGTCTATCCCACCCTCTTAGCATGGCTTACCCACCTTTGATGGACATCCCTTGCTTCTTGGTGTTAATGACAAGGGATCATCACATGCAGTCCAGGATTCTATCCATAATCATAAACCCAATCACATCCTTCACAGACCAATAGGGGCCTAGAAGGTACCATTCTTTTTCTTTTACATGCACCACGCAGCACTAGGTACTCAAGACAACTTCACTAATGAGCTTCTTGTTGTTACAGCAAATTGAACACACTATCTGAAAACTATGACATTTCAAATAATACCAAATACCATATATATATATATATATATATATATATATATATATATATATATATATGTGTGTGTGTGTGTGTGTGTGTGTGTGAAAATCAGAGAGGATGCAACTAGAGAATGTTTTATACCAACACAATGTCTCAATCAGAGTCTTGAGGGTATATAAAACAGCACAGGGATCAGTAACCTGTTCCTATAAAAGGGAAGAGAGTGAAATCTTTAGACTTGAGAGGCCAGAAGGTCTGGTCTATGTTCTGCCACTCTACCATTTTAACAGGAAACCAGCCATAGAACTCTTAAATACATAGGTATGACTATGTGCATATAAAAGTTTGTTTTTAAAAAACAGGTAATAGATTCTATATGGTGGGTTTAGTATACATGTGGTGGGTATTTAGTATTTGACAAATCTTTAATCTGATATAGTAAAAAAATTAGAGTAGGTCATAAAAGGCAATACATTTTCCAGTAATAGCAAAGGAATGAAAGCCAGATTACCAGAACATCATGAGTAAATGTTTATGTTCATGTGTACCCACATGTAAAGTGTGTGTGTGTCTATAGTTACAAATAGCTGGTTGTTCATGCATGTTCACATATATGTCTTTATAAATGTGTGTGCACGTGTTATGCATATTCACTTCAGGATCTCTGTTCTTGTCATGTGGAAGACTGGATATGCTGAATGAGTTCTCTGTTAAAAGGTAATTTTAGATAAAGGAATGCATCTCAGACCTGGCTTGAAGAAAAAAATCCTTGAGTGAAAGGAGATGCTTTTTAGGTTTGCATCAGCCATGAAGTACATAGTTTTCCTTGATCAACAGGAGAGAGCTGAAGCGAGGCAGAGAAGCTTCATCCCAAGCATGGTGGGAAAGCAAATAGGAGACCCTACTGTGTGGATCACATGTCAATCACCTTGATATCCACCACTGAGGGGCTTAAAATTCAAGTGACCATCACACAAATGTTTCATTACAAAGAATTTAGCACAGGAACAACAGAAGTGTTTGTGTAGGAAGGGAATTGTAAGTCATGACTGTTTTCTCCACCCAAGGATGAGTCTCAAAGGACAGCCTTCTCTCTAGCTTTCTAACAATCACTGATAAATAATCTCTCTCTCTCTCTCTCTCTCTCTCTCTCTCTCTCTCTCTCTCTCTCTCTCTGTGTGTGTGTGTGTGTGTGTGTGTGTGTGTGTGTGCATGCATCACTGCATATATAAATGCTTACACATTGGTGCCAAGTTTGTGTGAGGGTATCTCATAAATACATCTTAACTATATGGCCAACCTTGTGTATTGAAACTTGTGTCATCTCCCTAGCTGTCCTGGCTAGTTTTATGTTGTTACGAGTAGGTTTTTCCCTGCCCATCTGGTCCCATCATCACCACACCAGCCCCAAATAACACACAGAGACATTATATTAGATATAATTCTGTTGGCCAGTTACTTATTTGTTATTATCAGCTAGCTCTGTCTTAATGATTAACCCATTTCTATTAATCTAAGTACTTCCAGGTGGTCTCATCTTACCAAAGAGAGGGGCTGGTGTTCTCTCTGTCCTCCATCATGGATCACCCCCTACTACTTCCTCCCTTCTCCACCTATCTTGCTTTCCTATTGGCCAACAGTGCTTTATTCATTAACCAATAAGAGGATGACATCTCCCATTAACCCATATATACAGAATGACATCTACCAGCATTATGTCAACTTTATTTTTTTTATAATTTATTTTTTATTTTTATTTTATATATCCATCCCAGTTCCCTCTCCCTCTCTCCACCATCTCATGCCCCCTACCACCCTCCCCTCCCATCCCCCCACTTTACATGTAGGGTGATGCCCTCTAGGAGGGGGCATCTAAATCTGTCAAGTCATTTGGAGTAGAGACTAGGCCCTCTCTCCTGTCTCTAGGTTGAGGGAGTGTCCCTCCAGAGGGGATGTGTTCCCAAAGTCCTTTTGTGCACCAGAAATACATCCTGATTTGTGGGAAGCCACAGCCCCAAGTTCGTGCTTAGCTGTAAACAAGCCTTGTTTGGAAGTGCTTGATGGATCTGGTGCACTTCCTCCTTCTGTGGCCTATCCAGGATCACCAGGTGGCATGAGCTGATTGGGCTGTGAGCACATTTAAGGGCTTGCTGGGGCTGGGAGAAGCAGAGGAAGCTAATGGGAGAAACAGAAGCTGATGGAAGCAGAGGGAGCTGATGTACAAGGATCCTGAATAAAACTGCTTGAAGAAGAGTCGTGGTTGCGTGTTTCCTTGCCGGCCTAGATAGGCATGCAACACTGGTTCCACTGTCTGAGGTCCCTTAGACTGCTCAGGCCTTCTAGCTGAGACTCATGTTCAGAAGGTCTGAGTCAATCCCATGCTGGATTCCCAACTATCAGTCTGGGTGCCCATTAGCTCCTCCTTGTTCAGGTCAGTTTCTGCAGCCTAGTCTTGTCCTCCCTCTCTGCATCTGGATTCTAGTTCGGCTCAGTGCTTAGTTATGGGTGTTTGCTTCTGTTTCCATCAGCTCCTAAATGAGGGCTCCATGATGGTGGGTAAGTTAGTTGCCAATCTCATTATCAGGGAAGGGCATTTATGGTAGCCTTTCCACTGTTGCTCAAATTGTTAGTTGGGGTCAATCTTGTAGGTATCTAGACATTTCTCTAGGTTCAGTTTTCTCTTCAAACCTATAACAGCTCTCTCTTTTATGGTCTCTCTCTGTCTATCTGCTTTCAGGTTTTTTGTTTTATTTCATTCATTCATTTTATATCCTAGCTGCAGTGTCCCCCCCTTCTCCTTCTCCCTTCCCCCAAGCTCTTTGTTTCAGTCCCCTCCTCCATCTTCTCCTCTGTTTCTGTTTGGAAAAGAGCAGGTCTACTATGGATATCAACAAAACAAGGCATATTAGGTTGCACTGAGACAAGGTACCTTTCCATGTACCTCTCATTTCTCTCTCTCATTTCTCTCATCTATTCCTCCCCTGACTCAATCTTCCTATTCCTAGTTTTATGTCAACTTGACATAGGCAAAATTCCTTTGAAAGGAGCAGTTCTCAATTGAGAAAAATGCCTCCATAAATCAGGTTGTAGGCAGGCAAGCCTGTGGGAAATTTTGTTAAAGATTAATGAGGTAGGACCCTGCTAAATGAGGGTGGGAACACCCATGGCCTGGCGGGTTTGAGTTCTATAAGAAAGCAGACTGAACAAGGTGAGGAGCAAGTCAGTAAGTAGCACTCCTCCATCGCCTCTGTATCAACTCCTGCTTCCAAATTCCTGCCCATTTTGAATTCCTGTATTGGCTTTCCTTGGTGGACTGTGATATGTAAATTAAACAAATGATTTCCTCCCCATTTGGTCACAGTGTTTCATCCCAGCTACAGTAACTAAGTAAGACACTAGCCTCCATCAAGACTAATAACAAATTCTAAACCCAAACATTATTGAGAAACTACTCTGACGGGTGTTATGTTCCATTCTGACCCCATTCACTGACCCATAATTAAAGAACAATGTTTATTTTTGGTGATGAGGTTCCAAAGTGTCTCCAAGGGCCAGGGAGGTGCATGAGAGATTCACATGTGTCAACAGTTGACCCTGTGAAAATCACATCAGCCTTCTTAATTAGCCAGTGTCAGGAACACCTTTATGGTCCAAGAAATCTCAGGAAAAATGTGATGTTCATAATCTCAAGGCAGGTGTACCCTAGCTAAGAGGAGAAAGAGGCACAAATCTTTTACAGGAGAACTCAGCTTCTACCATGGCCTCAAACAGCTCTCATATATCAGCCTCCAATGGGAGCAGGCAGTTTACAGACAAGCTGCCATCCCCAGAAACAGCAGAGAGCAAGGGGCAGAATTCTGAAGTCTTTGGATGTGCCACAGGACAAATTAATAGGTTCACAGTACAAAGTAACAGTTGTTTGTATTTGAGAGAGAACTGTAAACAGAAATTCCCTGGGATGGGAGGGCAGAAGAATCATGTAATCTAAGAACCATCCAAAATTGTTAGAAAATGACTAATATCTCTCCAAACAAGAATGACAGGTTAGGCATCTATGAACAGAAAATGCAAAATTGAATGTTCCAGAATTGGAAATACACTGAGCACTACTGACTTGATACCAAAGTGAAAATTCAGTATCCAACCTCACTGACAGCCCTTCAAAACATAAACCACATAAACCCATTAAAAAAAAAAAGCCTGTATAAAATCACCTTCTAGCTATGTGTATCAGGTATACATGAATACACATGAATTTCATATTTAGATGTGGGGCTTGTACCCAAGATATTTTATTGTATATGAGGAAATATTCCAAGACAGGAACAAAATTTAAAAAATAAAAGCAACCCCCCCAAAAAAAAACCCAGCAGCATACCTGGTCCCAAGTACTTTATATGTAGGACAATAAAGCTATGCAATGACTGAAAATTTTTACTGAATTAAACAACAAAAGAAAAACTGAAATGCCTAGAAAAGAGTAAGTGAAGAAGCTAGGATAAAACTGACTGTCATTCTACTGAAAGATACAAGGGGGAGGGCCAAGGTGAAGGAAGAAGTCTGAGGGCCCATAGAGATTGCCTATGCATAGCCATTGCTGCCACTGAGCCCACATTCCTTGATGGGCTGCTTTGCCTTCCTTTTATTTCATGAGAAATTAGAAATGCATGGGTGTTTTGTGAAGTCTCATGATCTCTAAATGTTGGAAACTAACTCAATTTAGACAAAGCAAGTCTGCAAATTTAGCATCTAGTGGGTGACCTGAGCTCGAGAGCCATGTTAGTAATAGGGAAGAGTGGAACTTTAGGACAGGACAGAGGTAGCATAGCAGAGGTCACTACAAGTGGGCAGGATGGAGTCTGGGCACAGAATGGGATCTAAGCAGCTACTTTTCTTCTGTGTCAGAGATGCAGAGCTGAGGATTTGGTCAGGCACATCCTAAGCAGCTTGAAGAGTTTAATAAAATTTTGATGCCCCATGAATAGGTTGTCCTTGACCTTTACCTAAAGACACTCAACTCAGTAGTCACTGTAAAACCAAACAGAAACTTCATGGCATGGCACTGGGGAACTCATCAAATTGCAAATGACCATCAGGATGCTGGATGTTGCACAGGTTTGATCAAATCAGAGCTGTTGGGAACAATCTTGGCAGCATAGTTTCTCTTGTTACTGGGCAACCAATTAAATGAAGGGAAATTATCCTAAATATCCACTAAAAGATTAATGGGCACCCTGCAACAATTAAATAAAGAAATAGCTTTTCTGATACATTTCTGATAGAGGACTAACAATAGTTTAAGAATAGAGGGGGTGAGCAAGTGGCCAAGCACAATAAGATGAAAGAGTGAAAATAGAGGAAGAAATTGGAAAAAATAGCATGATGATATTTTAGAGGGCACTGAAATACAGCGAGGTAGATTTTGGACCTCCAAAAAACATGACATTGTTCACCATGGTCCTCAATAACTTCCAGAAAATATGGCACATCAGAGAAAACCAAGCAGTTTGGATTTAAATCTATCTCTTTGAAGAACCTACTTGTGCAGACTCAGTGTTCCTGCTGCTTTCAGTAAATGAAGCAACTAGGATGGCCAGCATTGGTTCATTAGGTGATTTCCCTTTCCAGCCTAAAGCTCCTCACATCTCAGTGTTTAATATTTGTGCCCATTCTCTGCATCTCTTGATCCCTCTTTCCTGCTATCTCAAAGGACCAACACTCCATATGAAAAGGCCATGCTGAAGTCTTAAACATTGGATGGGAGTGTGTATTTGATCAAGTTCTATGTAAATTCCATCTGCCAACAGAGTGAATATTTCCCTTGCTTTAAAAATACACTTTGCCTTTGTCAGTGTTTGTGTTTCCGTAAGTGCCAAAGCTTGCATTTATTGTTTTCCATCCCCATTTATATTCAACCTTTCCCATTCTAAATTCCTCTTGCAAAAGTAATGTATCTCCCAACAGATACAGGCTTTTATCAAAAGAAAAGCAATAGACAACTACCTTCATGCCTTATGTTCAATGCCTTCAAGGGCATTGCTACGACAAGGTCCAACCCCAATAATTTGTCTGGAACATTGTCTCAGCTACTGTTTTGAATCACATTTTTATGTAAAAAAAAAATGTTACTCATCTCTAAACTGCAAATGTATGTAAGTGGTATTTGAAACAAATTACGTAAGTATGTAATGTGGGAATCAGTTCTTTATCATATTAAAATTGAAAACACAGATTGCCTTCTCCTGTTTCAGAAACCTCATTAGGTGGTCAAGTAGTTTTTTGTATTCTCTGGGACGAAATTCTCACTGAACTCAAAGAAAAAAGAGCTTGTTTTGGCCTCAGAGGGTTCAGCCCATAGTGTCAGGGCAACTCAGTTCACAATTGTCAGGGAGGAGACAGATAGAATAAAAGACTAGCTCTCACCTGGATTTCTCTTGTTTTATTCATCATGTGTCAGGATACCTGGTCCATGGGATGATGCTATCCCTTTTCAAGGTGGGTTTTCCCCCCTTAGTTAATCTTCTCTGGAAATGCCTTCTTAGACACACCCACAGGTATGCCTCACCATATCCTTGGTGATTTTAAATTAAGTTAAGTTGACAAAGAAGATTAACCATCATAGAAAGTTCCTTTTGTGGGAATAGTGAGGGGGGTATCACTCTATAGCCTAGGCTTGCCTAGAATTTGCCATGTCATCCAGGCTGGCACCTAAATTGTGACAAACCTATCTCAGCCCCTGTGATCTGGGAATACAGGTGTAAGCCACCATACTGGATTCAACTCTGGAAATTTTCTACACAAAGAGAGTTGTGGAGATCTTGTTGAAAATGCAAATTCATTTTCAGACCTGATTCAGTAGGTCTGGAATAAAGCAAAAATACTTCATTCTTAATAAGTCCCTCAGTGAGGACAATATTACTCCTAAGATCACATTTGGAAGAGCAGAGGCTGGTGTAGTCATTCTAAGCTTTGGATCCACTACTGACCACTCAGGAACTGGAAAAAACTACAGTTGTCCAGGTCCACCCCAGGGACTCCTATTGCATTGGTTTGCAGAATGACCTGGCTATCAGAGACACATGAAAGCACCCCAGATGCTCCTAAAGGAAAGCTTCAGTGAAGATTCAGTGACCTAATTCAAGATATAGCTGCCTCCCAATGCACAGCCTGGGCTATGAGCTCTTGCCAGGCAAAGTCTGTGGTTCTGAGAGCTCCTCCTTCAGGAAAGCGTCACATAGAGACCCTTGTGAATTAGCAATGTTACCTATTGTCTAAAGAAATATGAGCCCATGAAATAAGTGATCTACCCTACCTTAGGGCCAGCACATTTGAATCAGTGAGTCCCATGTGAGAACTCCTGGAGACTTACTTTTTATTTCATATAAATATCACACATCAAAAGTCTGGGATGAGTATGTCATTCCCTGCTTGATCCAGAAAGAAAGGTTCAGCCCTTTTCTTATATTTGAGATGGAATTATGAGTTATTCCACACTTTTATTGCAGAGTTGAGAGCAACAGTCTTTATCCACAACATGAAACAACATAAACGCACTAAATACTTTGCAAAATCTTGAGAGATCCTCATGGGAAACGCCTGATTATCGAGACCCCCAAGTTATCACTCCCACCTGTGAAAACATACTGTTTGACTTATCAAGGCTCCAACATGTGCTGAAAGGAATATAAATAAAACAAAATAACTGCATGCTGAAAATATTATCTTCTGAGGGCATGGGTGAAAAAGAGATGTTCGACAGAGCAGTCATTGGTTAAATTAACACTTCTACTCCCTTGATTTGAAATTGGCAATAGTGATACTCCACAGAATAGCTTTTAGAATATTGTCTTGTGTCCTTGGTTATTTCTCATTACTATACCATCTAGTGACAACTGGCAAACTTCTTTGGTACATTTAAATTTTTACACATATAGGAGTATGTCTTCCACTTATTTTAATCTCATGTGTATTTCTTATGGGCAGTAATAAATATAAATACTATTGATTAGTAAGATAACTTTTAAAATACTAAGTAAGCATTCAAAGAATGAGATTTTGCTGAGGAAGAATGGACCCAGGGCTTATTGTCAGAGTGCAATTTCTACCAACATTCATATTCTACCCCACTGATACATGTTTTTATGAAACAAGCCATAGGAAAGATGTGTTTTAATGGAAACTCTAGATCTAGAGCACCTCTGGAAGGCCAAGTTTAACATATTGTCATCAGCATCATGCATATTGGGTTCAGAACATTGGAGTGAAGTTTCAGAAGCACATAGACTTCTAAAGAAGGTTCAATATATGCAAATGTAAGACCACTATAGCTTGTGGCTGACTTTGCTTTCTGAATCCTCAGGCACGCTTTAATAAGTTATAAATAATATATCACCACACAAATGTTTCAATGTCCACAATCCTCTGCCATTGAGTCACTGGTATTTTTCGCTACACAACATAAGTAGATTACAGGTACCAACCTACCAAGCACGACACTTAAGTCTCTTTGTGATCCATTTTTTTTCAGCTTCTTTTATCTAGAACTAGGGCACCCAGGGATCTATCAGATACACACTAAATTTGAATTCCAGCCATCATATACAATTGTAAAATCTACTTTACTTTTATGTCACCAAACACTCACATCCCTGTTATGATCAATTTTTTTCTAAGAGTCTAAGCAAATGTCAGTTAAGGTCCCTTAAGCATCCACCAGCCATGCTCCGGCCTTCTGGATACACTCATGAGTACAAATGATATTGGAGCAAATATCAATACAATCATAAAGGTGTTCTGACACAAATCCAAGGAGAAAAATGAATGATGTGTTAGTTTTATGTATAGCTTGCCTTTCAAACACAGGATATACAAACTTTCCAGAACATAATACCATGAGGCCTTGTTGTAGATGTTACTGGGACCAGAGTCAACTTGCCGAATAGGAAATCCTAAATCAAATTATTATTCAAGTAAACAAACTAAAAATGAAGACATCCCAAGATGCTTCTGACAAGGGACAAATGGACTACTAAATCAACATTCCATAAATAAATTATCAAAACGCATTATGTAACACTAACATTAATGGCACACACCAGATTGCTGAGGCCCTTAATCAAATCTCTTCAATGTAGCCATGATGCTGAGAAAGGGTCGCTTCTTAGACAGCTCATAACACTATATAAATCTCTCCAGTGACGTTTCTGCCATCACCAAATGCTTTCCTTCTGATCTGTCTCCAGGCCTGACATTTTTGCAAATTAAACTGGATTACATTATCCGTGATGGCCTAAATTCAATTATCCAAATAACTAACCAGCCAGCTCCATGACTAAATTATCCACCTGCTGCCTGAACTTTTGGGGTTTAACAATGTGCTGATTTCATTTCTGCTTTGAAAAGTGTAAGTAGATCTGGATTTCTCTTGGAAGACATCCAAAGAACTATCTTTCCTTTTAAAAACAACTCTGAGGATAAAAACCAAGAGAAAGCCTGACTGTACAAGATTCAACTGGTACAAAAGTGTTGAGCTACAAAAGCTGAATTGTCCTTTCCAATACCTTATTCTTCTGTTATGTAATTCTGTTTTGCCATGTCAGTATGCTTTCTTGACCATTTATTTCCAGTGTTATATGGCCTCAAACATCACCAAAGTAAATATCTTTTCTTCAGTGCACATCTCCAGGCCAGGCAGGTTGTAGCTTACGGGAATACTATTACATTGCCTTTCCATGTAGGACTTGTGCAGTAAGGCAGATGGAAAGACAGAATGAAAGAGAGAGTATGAAAATTCCCCATCAGCAGAGGCATTCCCTCTGTCCTTTCCAATTGCCATGACATGAACTTCTCTACCATACCTTCCTGGGAGCTAAATAACTCTACCCTTTAAGTTATTTCCTGGTTGGAAAACAAAGTAGCATGACTTCATAGTCTTATATTTCCAAAGTTCCATGTCCCTCCCCACTCAGCAGTACTTCTTAATATGAGTCATGTTACCAATCTTTTCATTTTTGCCATATGATGGCCCAAACACTGATTATTTCTATTTGCATTTTGTGGTTACTTGAAATTATATATATTTTCAGATTTCATGGTTCATATGCATGCAGTTTTCAAACTTGGTATAGGGAATCTTAAGATACATACAAATAAATCATAAAGTTAGTAACTGCCAACATACATATTGGTAGAAGCTTTGAAATTAATGGCTAAATACATTTAAATCAGTCATTTTTACAGCAAAACAAATACAAAATGAATTGCCAGAGAAATATATTTTCAAGTTCATATTTGAATGAAGGAAAATACAGAAGTCTTAACTGGGAGACCACTTTATAAAGCAAAGAAGAGAGTTTAAGATCTAAGGGAAATTGGATGGTTAGGCTTTTACATTTTGATTGTCATATCTGCATCCTGTTGCTGCCAGACAGATAACTAAAAATTTGGCTTTGTTGTGAGAGAGAAAGAGTGGTAGGGAGGGACGAAGGGAGGGACGGAGGAAAGGAGGAAAGAAGGAGGAAGGACATATGCAAAGCATCTCATCAATCTCTGCATTCTCTAAACACCTACATGACTTCTTATGGAAGTTGGGAAGAGTTTGGGGATACACTATATCCCACTGCCCATCTTTTTGATGTAGCAGGAAAGGAAGTTCAGGAGACCTGATTAGATAGGCCATTACTCATCAAGCAGATAGCTTTGATTCATGTATGTATTCAATATGCATTTACGCTATAAACATTTGTAGGTATCTATAAACTATTTATATGCATGTTGTACATTTGGTTACATACATACATGTGAAGCTGATATACAAATTATCTCATTTTCTTCTAAAGAGTTTAAAAGACTAATTTTATTATGATATGTTTATTTGTTTGGTTGGTTTTGTTTTGTTTTTTGAGATAAGGTTTCTTTTGGGGGCCTTTTTGTTTGTTTGTTTTGTTTTATTTTGTTTTTTGAGACAGGATTTCTCTGTTTAGCTTTCTCTGTATAGCCCTGGCTGTCCTGGAACTCACGCTCTAGTTCAGAATGGCTTCAAACTTACAGATCCACCTGTCTCTGCCTTCTGAGTACTAGGGTTAAAGGCATGCACCACTACCACCTGGTTATATTACTTAATCTAGTTTATTCTGAGTGATTCTTGATAGGAAAATATATAAGACAAACAAGAAATAATTGTGTTTGCCAGATTGTAACATTTAATTTGATGGATTAAAGTCTATCCCCCACTACGTTTCTTTTACTTTCAACAATTCATCTTTTTTGTTTTAAGAATAAAGGTTTATTAAGATAACTCTAGGTGTGAATGTTGTCACAAGCTAATCCTAGTCATAAATCATAAGTAAGCACTATTCAGAAGCCTTGTCCTGTAAAGAGATGAACTGCATTACAGTAAGGCTTGGATTTTGACTTGAATACTTCCTTTCATAGTGGTCTTGTGAACAAGGAACCATGAAAAAGCCTTTAAAATGACAAAGCACCAAGGCCTGTGTGAAATATGGGCTTCATAATAAACATTGTTTCTCCTAAAAGTTATGCTTCAATTATTTTTTTCAGAACCATGGGATTTTAAATCAGAGATGAGTCTCAACATTTGGACATAGTGTTCTGAAACCTAATGACTTCCATCCTACTGCCCACACTGTGATAGAAAGGTAAGTAAAAGGACATCTTTGCACCAGATACTTTTAAAAGAGAGGATGGGTTAATTTTGGCTTACAGTTCAAGGTACAGACCAGGTGGTAGGGACTTGAAGCATCTGGTCACATAACAAACAAAATCAGGCAACAGAGAGAGAGATCAATGAATGCACGCTAAGATGTGTTTCCTTTCCTCTACTTAAACAGTCCAGAATCTTTTACTCACAGTTATGATGGGTATTTCCACAGCAGGTAACTTAATCAAGAAAAATTTCCCACAGGCCTGCTTAGAGGCCCATCTCCCAAATGAATCTAGACTCTCTCTAATTGACTAACCCTGGCGATTACAGGTTAGTAGCTGCCACAATGGGAAGGACTCAGCTTAAAAGATCTCATGGTGCCTGCACAATGAGAAGTTGTTGTTCACCTTGTTGACCCAGGATGTCTTGTGTGTGCTTTGACCTTTAATCTAGTCCACTGAGGAAGTAGAGTTGTTTTAATCAATTCAGAATGCCAGAAAATTGTTGCATCATGTAGAAATTTAACAGGGAATCAAGTCTATCCATTCCCATGGCTTACTACACAGGTTCAGGGTTATGCATCTAGGCCTTGCCAAAGCTGTATCACAAAATACCCAGTAACTCCACTGACTTTCTTACTGGAATGCCAGTTTGCCAATTAAAGATTCCTGATATTCCAACAATGACATTAACTGGCTCCTGGTTGAAGATGATACATAGGATATGTTAGTATGTTTGACTGCAATAGTTATCCATTAAACATCTGACTATCAAAACATCATATTGCACCTCTTAAATAGATACATTAATAATTTAATGAAGTAAAATGACACACTGAGTATAATGTTTTAGATTTCTTACTCAAATTCTTCTGAAAGCAATGATAAGAAAAGCAGAAAACTCAACAGAAACAAAAGATTATAACCTCAAAAACAGATGAGTTGGTGTTAATTAAATGTCGAAGTCCGAATCTTGAACCAAACAGAACATGAAGCACATCAGAGAACTCCCTGAAGATTCAGGAATTATTTGCATCAAGGACCTTTGGAATAAAGCAGTATTGGTAAAGTGGTAAGGAGATTTGGCTGCAAGTTTATTGAAAAGACAGTGTGAGCTCAGGTCTTGTTTATATGACCATGTAGAGCCAGCAGTCTTTGCTTATTGCAAAGGAAGAATAGTCTATGTCAGTGAGAATTACAGTTTGTTGACAGTAAGGACTAGTCATTATTGCCAAATCAAGAGCTGAGTCTAATGACCCAAACTCACAGTAATAATGGGATCTGTCAGGTATCAAGTTTCCATGAGCACTAAAGCTATCCATCTGTAGAGACACATGAAGTGTGACACCAGGAGAAAAAAGGTCATCTCCTTGATTCCTGGTGATGCTGAGTAATAAAAAGAAGATATCTGGTGGGGCTGAATCAGTCTTCATTAGGAGGTAAATAAGCAAAGAAAGATACTGCTGCTGAATTGAGAAAAGGGACGTAGCCTTGTTATAAACGAGAAATAGGGGCTTCATATGTGAAACAGTAAAGATCTCTAAGCATTGAGCATGATAGCAAGAAATCAAAGGAGGGGCTACAGCTAGAGTAC
This sequence comes from Cricetiscus sungorus, assembly GCA_030556225.1. Classification (NCBI taxonomy): domain Eukaryota; kingdom Metazoa; phylum Chordata; class Mammalia; order Rodentia; family Cricetidae; genus Cricetiscus; species Cricetiscus sungorus. The sequence goes on from JANBXA010000372.1 coordinate 77,005,412, forward strand.
AGCTTCATGGTAGAATACTCAGCAGCCTAGAATTCAATATCTAGCACCAAGGCAGTAAAAGAAAATGTGATCAGCAACAGAGCCACAAAGAAATGAATTCTTCCATGAGCCAGGACCACAGCCCGGGCCATCAACCTTACTCAACCCCTGTAAAACCTTGAGTCAAGAAATCAGCCAATATATACAAAAACTGGAACATGAAAATTGATAAAAATGGATTTTTGCTGTTTCCAGTCATTAAATTCATGGCAAATATTTACAAGGTATTAGAAATTTGAATATGGGAAGTATCAGTGGCTAAAAAAAAAAAAAAAAAAAAAAAAATGCTAATGTCCCAGAAAGATTAAGGCGGAAGTATGTTGCATGCTAAGCAAACTACTATAGCAATGAGAATGACTTTTCTGTCTTCCATGCTTCATCATTATCCCAGAGTTCTCACCAGAGATGCAATGACCTTTCCCACTTTCCTGACTCAAATGGAAAAGGGCATGAGACTCACTTCCCTACACACATGTAGGGATGGTTCAGAGCAGACTCTGATTTCACCAACTCCTGTGGAGGGATGCACTGGTCAAAAATGACCTGAAAAGCCAGGCAGTCATGGCTCACACCTTTAATCTGGACACTCTAGAGGCAAAAGCAGGCAGATCTCTATGAGTTCAAGGTCAGAATGGTCTACAAAGCGAGTTCTAGGACAAGTTCCAAAGCTACACAGGAAAACCCTGTCTTGAAAAAACAAAAAAAGACCTGACAAAAGGAAGGCTCTTCTGTACAACATGGTATAAATTGGTGGTGCCTAGTGACATGATCTGGACTTAATATTTCAAGAAATAGATATTACAAATAGACAGAACAAAACTTGGAGTTCCAATTAGACAGGATCCATAAAAGGAACCAGCAGCAAAGACTTAATTTAAAGGAAAGGAAGACTGCATGGTCTCTGGAGGGAAACCGTGGTATACTGGGGAAGCCTTTGGATTCAGTAGGTGAATAGTTCTCCTTTGCCAGGCTCCTTTTAAGGCACAGCATTTCATGGTGACTGTGGACCTTCATAACAAACTAGTATGAAGGTTTGGGAAAGACACACAGCAATCTACTCCAAAGATACAATCCATGGAAAGTCAGCTACAGGTCATATTTTAAACCTCGAAAGGAAAGGTAAGCCAAGGATGTGTTCATCCGTGCATATACAACTTTCTCCCTGGAAGCTGCCCAGCTTAAGGTGGTGTCCCCTACTGGGAACACCACAGTGGAGACCTCTGTGAATCCTGAAAGGAGGTCTCAAAAGAATCATCTGCAAAAATGATTCCTGATCTTAGATGTCATCTCATGAGGTAGGTAAATCCATCCTCTAATAAGGACAATGAAGTTAAAGATGAACATTTTGAGATAACCCTGGCATTATCACAGTGCTGGTAGGGTCTTCCATGGAAACTCTTCCCAGCTGTTGTACAGTGGGAAGCAAAGTTAGGTTCAAGGAGAGAATATGATGATGAAGAACAGTAAGACAAAAATGACAAGGACAGTACTACTAGGAGATCCAACTCTGCTCCTAAGTGATGTGTCCTTAAGTCATTTCATATCCCTGAACACATTATTTCATTTGCAAAATGATTATGATGAATATTCACAATTTTCCTAAGTAAGCTAGCCAAGATACACATGGAAAAAACATATACAATAATGTACACATAGAAAAAATATGTACCCACACCCTTATATACTTTTAGGAATAGTTAATCATTCCTCTTCACTCTTTGGACCTATTCCCAAGAATCACTTTGGAAAAAGCCAAAATTACTGACTTATTTTTTTTTTAACAAAAAAATCTTAGTCCAAAATTCTGAATGTGAGAACAAAGCCAAACCCTTCTCCCAGCCCCAAATAAAACATCACTGCCACCCCCAGCATTTCACAACAGCCTGTCTGCCATGTAAGAGAATTCATAGGCAGTTTGTAGAGTAGATGCAGGAAAGATCAAAGCCCCGGGTCCCAGCTATGGACACAGTGAAAGACAAGCTGTCTTGAAAGGATCAGGTTGCTAGATTGTGAGGTGCTTCAAGCATGTTAAACAGGAATGGAACAGCAACAATAGAAACAGGATTCAGGGCAACAAAAGCACAACCATTAAATTTTCATGATCTCAGAGCTCAGGACACACAAGTTCATCACGGTGGCACTTTTTATGTCAGTGAATGTGTAATGAGCGTAGCTGCTTGAAAATCAGCACTATTCATGGCCATAGCTTAGCACATAATGCTGGCATTTTAGAAATTGATATCAAAACTGTTGCACTATTAAAACCAAAAGATCCTTTAATAAGTAAAAAAGCTAAGTGTCTGAGCATCATGATCCTTTTCAATAGCTAAAAGCGCTCTGTGCTATCAATGAATGTGTTCTTATGATGGCAGCGTGAGGTCATTCGGGCTCTCTGCAGAAAAGGGTTTGATGTAGAAAGCTCAGCTGTATTTATTTCAAGAGTTAATCTAGACGGGTTTCTATCATTCATCTTTCAGTCCAATGTAATTTTTACAATATTTCAATCTCAAACCTACCAAGACACACATAAACACATTTGTGAGCGAGCCAGCCAGACAGCCATACACACACACACACACACACACACACACAGGGGCTGGGGGGAGATCAGGGATCATTAGGGGTAACTTGTGTCCTGACATCATTGCCACCTATTTTCTATCTATGATCATTCACAGTGCGGAGCTAACCACACTAGTTAGCCACAGATACAAGGCAGTGGTAGCACACACCTTTAATCCTAGCACTCAGGAGGCAGAGACAGGCTAGTCTCTTCAAATTCAAGGCCATCCTGGGCTACATGAGATTGATCTAGTCTAAAACAAACAGAGCCAGGCGGTGGTGGCTCACACCTTTAATCCCAGTACTTGGAGTCACATGCCTGTGATCCCAGGTGGAGACCAGAGTGATATGACTGGGTGGGGAGAGGAATATAAGGCTGGAGACAAGAGCTCACTGCGTTCACTCTGAGGATTTGTAGGGTCAGGATGGCCGCTGTAGTCTGAGGATTCAGTAGAGGTGACTGGCTCCTTTACTTCTCTGACCTTTCAGAATTTACCCTGACCGATACCTGACTCTGGGTTTTTATTATGACCTATTAGAACCCATACTACAAGAACACTCTTCTCAGGTTGGGGTTTCCTAAACCATAGATTCTTAAACTGTGGGACATGGCCAGTGTGACAGTCTGGAAAACTGATGAGTTAAAAGTTCTAAACATACAATGACTAAACTCATTGGCACTTAACCATGTCCTATCATGTGCCTTCTCTGTACCATTGGTTCTGAACATGCAACACATGCACTCTGCACTGTGCATGCCTCATACCAGAGACTGTGCTTTAAACACCTTGGCTGAGCTTCAAGATTATTTTGTATGTTACTAATTGCACTGTTTCTATTGTACATACAAAGGATTCTGCTCCTGTAGAAACATAATGGTTTAATTATAGAAAATAACAATTTTTCATATTTTCCTATAGCCATTCCTCAGCATGTATCAAATTAGTACAACTTTCAATTTGATTGTGTTAGAATGTTTGATTTTAAAATTACTATTTGAATTGCTAACTTCAGTCTAAAAAAAGAAAAAAAAATCCATTAAATAGATTTTGGCTTGGGAATGGAGCAGAATTTCCACCCATTTCTGAAATGGCCCTACATACACACTCTGCCATTCTGCACTACAGAATCACACAAAGCACACTTGTTGGCATTGTCTGTTATAAAATCAAAATATCAGTCAACTCTGAAAAATATTGAAGATACTCCACATCCCACAGCATCAAATATTCATCCAGGATTTTATTCTTTATATAAAAATAAATACTTTTATCACTAGCATGAAAACTTACCTCTAGTGTTAATAAATAATTAAATGATGTGGAAAGCAGAAATTGTCTAAAGATAACTTCTTTGTGACATATTGTCGCTGTTGGATTTGTGTGCCTATTGTACAGACTGATATATTAGGATTGTGTGAAAAAAAAGCAGTTGAAAGGTGTGTTAAGTGAATAGAGTTTAAGAAGCCCTATCTTAGAAAACAGTCCAAGCAAGGCTCTAAGGGCAAATGGCTCCTGCGAGAGAAGGGACTTTTATTAGAAGCATTAATAAAAGAGAAACAAGGATGAGAAGAATAAAGTACTTTGATAAACAGGCCACTTGATGCAGGCAGGGGCGCTCAGCCACACTGAGGGGATGCTGGGAGATTGCATGAAACACACCACCAAGATTGGAAAGGCTAAGAGGCCTTCATGCAGCAGCTTTTATTGCCATAGGTCCATAGATTGTCTAGGCATCTACCCAACCCCTGCCCCACAAATACATTCCTGCACTGTCAAGAGCACCCAGGCTTTCTTGGGTGCTTAAAAATGGAGGCCATCCACATGCACAGGCGTGACAAGTAAGAAAGGGGTGGGCAGGGGGATAACAACAAGTTGATTTCATGCTATATACAAGTCTTAGATCCATCCATGTCACCTTTTTATCACTGGCTAACCAGTCAATGGACTCAGAGATCCCAGAGCTCATTCTTGGGTGCTTAAACACAGTCTTGACCAGGACCAGTAGTGACAAATCGAAGACCGCATGCATAGGCTAAACAATGAGAGGAGGGATGGGCTGAGTATCCCTATAGTACGTGCTTGGGATTAGGAGTGTTTGAGATTTCAGATATTTGAGGAGTTTGGAATATTTACACATATAAGAGAAATCTTGGGACTAGGACCAAGACTAAATATGAAATCATTTACATTTCTCATAAACCTTGTCTATATAGCTTGGATGTAATTTTGTATATATTTTTAATAATTTTGTGCATGAAACAAATTAACATAGCATGGAATTATCCACTTATAACATCATGTTGGCACTCAAAGTTGCCAATGTTAAGCCAAGTGTGGTGGTACAGACCTGTAATCAAAGCATGCTGGAAGCTAAAACAGGAGGTTTGTCATGAATTTGAGACCTCATGAGGGCTGGCCATTCTACAGCAGAATGGAGCCTGTCTCAAAAACAGAAAAAAGAAAATACAAACAGTTGTTGAATTTTGAGCATTTCTGACCTTGGATTTTCAGGATAAGGGAGTTTAAGTTATATGTGTAGCAGTTAAGGCCAGAGATGTTTGTGTTTCACAGCCTGGAACTTAACACAGACTCTTATTTCCTGCTCCAAATTAATTTCAACCTAGGACATATTTTCTATGAGCCACCTCTATCAGCTAGATTTTTAGAAGGTGGCCTCAGTCGGTCACAAGGATGTGTCATGTTGATACTAGATTTTGTACAAGCAGCACTATAAACCCAGTGGGAAAGTCTGGGCACTCAGAAGATGCTGTTGTTTTCCAGAAGAGCCTGTCAACATTCTGTGAGGGCTGAGTTCCAACTTGGCACAAGGAGAGTCACGGCAGAAGCAGACAGCTTTCCATAGGCCACCAGCCAGGGCAAGACAGCCACATGGGAATGACTGAGCATAAGCAAGGCCCAGAAGATTTTAATTTAAAAATAATTTGTTTATGAAAAGAGATCCTGGAAGGGAAAAAAAACTGGTAGAAGGTACGTGAGAGGAAATATACTCTGGCCCATGGAATAATTGTTCATAAAAGAAAAGACAGACACAAAATAATAAATAAGCAGGCTTGGAAGCACAGCAGGTGTGAGACAATCAGATCCTTGGCCCCAGGCAACAGGGAAACATTGGCTGTCTCTCTTGGTGTCTACACTCAGCAAGAATCATTTTCTATCAACACCCCACCAAACACTAGAGTCCTAGGGACAAAATGCTAGCTATGATTTTATGAATTTTCTTTGGGGGCAAGTCTTTATCCCCAGAGGCTGAAGGTTTTCCCTTCCATAGTACCAAAACAAAAATCAAGGGAGGCCAGGCAGACAAAACCATCAGCCATCCACCACTGAAAGAGGGCCACAGAGGCAAGAACTTGGTAGCCATGTGGGCTTACGAGGAGTATGGAAGCATTACTATGGGGAACACTTTGGAATAAGAAGTGGGGAATAAGAGCATAGAAGCTGTTGTTCGAGAGAAGTTAGATTCTAAAAGCAAAGAAATTTAGTTTCTTGTAACACGAATAATAAAATACCCAGAGACAGTTATTGGGGTCAAGCTAAAAAATCAGAGATGCAAAGCAGCCAAGCCCTAGAGATTTCTCACTTCTACTAATGCTCAGACAGAAGAGGTGATTGTGTCCTATGATTGCATCTCCATACTGCACTGCTCTCTACCGAGCCTCAGACTGCATCGTCTACTGCTATGCTCTCCTCAACATGGCCTAAGACTGATTTTGTTTCTTCCTTAAATACCTCTCTCTGCCCATCCATATCATTCCTGTCTCCACCTCCCTAGTGCTGGGATTAAAGGTTTGTGATCCCAAGTGCTGAGGTCTCCTTTGTATGAGCTGTTTCTCTTATAGACTTGATTGATTTCAGGTAGCTCAGTGTGGCCTTGAACTAACAGAGATCTATCTGCCTTTGTCTCCCGAGTCCTGGGATTAAGGTTGTGTATTACCACCTCCTGGCTTCCATGGCTAACAAGTATGGGTGCTAGAATTAAAGGTGTGTGCCACCACTGCCTGCCCTCTATGGTTTGTGGCTAGCTTTGCTTTCTGAACCCTCAGACAAGCTTTATTAAATCATAAATAATATGTCAGCATGGTTTCTTATGAAAATTGAGGAGCCAGATTGAAGAGGAAGAAGTAGAGATAACAGCAGTGAATCACTCACCCATCATTTCATGAGGTTATTGTCACTACAGACTCACCACTGCTCATGCATGCCAAGTAGTGGCAGGTAGGAAAGGCTCCAGATCTCCCTGTGGGAATGCAATTTGACATACAATCACTCTGCCTGAATTTCTGTTCACAGAGTGATTTGATGTCTGTGTCCATTATTGTTCAGTGTTTCTTTGCTGTGTAACAAACCTCAGAACTTAGACAATGAAACACCTCATTATTATTATTATCTCTCACTAGTCTTTGGCACTACTCACCGGAATGGCTTTCACTTATGTCTCATGCAATTTGGTTACAGGACTGTATTCACCTGGAAGGGTCACCTGGGCTGAAAAATTCAAGGTAACTCCTGGAAGGTGATATTGCAGCCGTGTAAGAACCTTGGAATTCCAGAGCATGGCAATGAACTTCTGAGACAGAATGACCCAAGAATTAGAAGTTTTAGTGGGCAACAACAGGACATCATCACACAAGCTAAGATGAACCTGGATCTGCTCAGCATCTTTTCTTCCTTGTACTACCTGTCAAAGTAGGTATAATACACACTCTTCTCAGAAAAAGAGAAAAGAACCTTCGCCTTGCTGAGACTCTTGACAAATTGTACTGCAGATGAGGGATGAATCCTTAGAAAAAGTATCAGCCATGGTGATCTAGCTTCCTGACCATGAAGAATGACTTTATTGTCTCCTTAAGCCTTTTGAGTTGTTAGTTACAAATGGAACATGCATTGTGAACTTTCAATCTCATGTGACCTTCCAGAATGTCAATTCAAATGGAATTAGACCAGTTAGAGAAAATTCTATTTTGAGTATTCTCAAAAGGAATGCCCAGAAAGTATGTTGTTATAGATAGCCTGCGTAAATTACATATTTATTTACTGTCCTCTTCTCATTTGTCATTCATTCATCATATATTCATTCATTATACATATGTATGTATGTATTTATATATACATATATATATATGACACAGGTGCTATGATAAGTATTGTGGATGCACAGATAAAAGGCATTGCTTATGCTAAAGGGTAAAGTGTCATGAGTTTCATTCACATCTCATCTTACAAGTCTTAGGGAGCCACAGTTTAAACCCAGAAAATAAACTTAAAGATGCATATTTTAAAACTCCCCTTTAAAAAGATATGTCAAGATGCATCACCCTATAAACTACTTACAACAAGCCCAGCCTAGGTATTTCAAATCCACTGTTGGAAATAGACCATTGTTTTAGTTTTCCAAGCAGCAAATAACAGAATACCTTTGCATTGAGGTGGCCCATCTCTCCTCCACTTACTCTTTTCTTCCTCTTTGGACTTTACCCTGTTCTGTCCTTGCTGACCTTGACTGAGTAGAGCTGCTTAAGATGAAGTAGGAGTATAAGGGTACTCCAGTCCTTTGTTCAAAACTCACCTGATATGCCTCTTACTGAAAACAATACCCAAATGCTTTCTCATGGCCCCACATAATACAACCCCTGGACCCCTGGACCCCTGGACATAATACAACTCCAGGACCATGTCTTACCATCTTCTTCCTTCCCAACATTCCAGTTCCACATAATACTTCCTTCTTCCTATGTGCCAAACACACTTATGCCTCGGGGTTTTTAATATTCTGCTCTTTCTGCTTGGACTATCTCACCCCCCCATCCTCAATTAGTCTTATTAGTTTCTTCACTTCATGTTGGTCACTGCTTAGAAAGAACCGGGACAGAAAGGTCTATAAAGCAGCACCACCTCTCATTTTCTGCCCTTTTCTTCTGACTTTATGTCTCTTTATAGCATTTTAACCTACCTGAAATTGAGTATCTGCTTTTTTAACTAGAGTGTAGCTACTTGTAAGGAAGTGGGCTAACACATTCATCAGCTCTGAACTTCCATGTTGTCTCAGTTCCTAGAATGGCACTCAATGAAAAAATGGGTGGATGGATAGATGGATGGATGGATGGATGGATGGATGGATGGATGGATGGCTGGATGGATAGATGTGTGGGTGGGTGGGTGGGAGGCCAGACTGGTACTAAATGATATATCATGAATGCTCTTTACATCTAACTAGCAACAAGCCCACCACAGATATTTTGCATCAGTCTTAGGGAAATGATCATTGACTTAGTTTTCTGAGCACCAAATAAAATAGTTTGTCTGCCTTTAAGAGATTCATCTCTCCTCTTCTACTTTAACTTCTCTCCTCCCCTGGACTAGAATTGACCTCTTTTTTGGTCTTCATAGTTACATTAAATGTCAAGATGATGCTGTCACACCACACACACTTCCATCAGGAAAGCCACGACAGAGCATAATGTGTATGATGACCAATTCAGAAATGAGCATCCAGCCTCCAGGAGTATTGATTGCTATTGGCCTTGAGATGTCCCTTTGTAGTAATGGCTGTCAGCTGGATGGAGCTACCTTGCCCCCCCTTGCCTCCAGTGATTGATTGACTGGAAATGTATACATCTGACTAGCCAACTATGTTTGGGACAATCCTAAAGGCCAATTACAAAGCTCCAGTTTGGTTTCTCCTTTCTCACTTGTGCCCCTTCATCTTCTAATGAAGGAGGTCTCAAAACCATCACCTGCCCAATCTACACAAGGTTCGATCTGAGAGTCTGTTTACAGGAGATTTGATTTAAGACAACGGGCACACATTCAAACAGTGGATTCACATGCAGTTCAGTATTTCCCCATCCACAAGCAATGTACTGGAACTGAGAGATTTCAAAACCATTTCCCTGTAATTCTTTTACCCAGAGCATGAGGTCACCAGCCCCTTTCCCCTCCTGCCTTCCTCTCTCTCTCTCTCTAGATCTCTGCACAGTGCATGGAGTTGAGACCAGCTACATCAAAAGCAGGTAAAATAGCATCCAGCTGTGGCTACTTTCACCAGGAATGGCATCTAAGCTAAGTAGTCAGGTAGGCTTATTAAAGTCTGTAAAGGCAATTCCTCCCTGAAAATCGACACATTGAACTCCAGTTACCTGAACTCTTTGTGAATACTGGCAAAAAAAAAAAAAAAAAAAAGGGTAGCAGGAACTGGAAAGATGCCCCCAGAGAATGGCACCAAATAAGCCAAAGTCATGAATAAGCTAAAGCAGTAGAAAAAGCAGAAAATACCTGACAGGGGGAAAGATATGAAGTAGAGCACTAACATAAAGTAAGGCATTGAAACTGGTGATTAGGAGAAAAGGAACAAGGGGGAATTTTTAATGAAGTTTAAAAGGTCCAACTTTTAGTGACAAGATAAGTAAATTCTGAGGCTCTGCGATAGAGTGTAGTAATTATAATTCATGTTATACTGTTTACTTTTATACTGTGACATTTTATAAAAGAACAGATGTTACATGCACATGCCAACATACAAATGATGACTATGGATGGCATGGATGTGCTAATTAACTTGACTGGGAATGTATATAGAAATCAACTTACCACATTGTACATTTTGAATAATCATAATTTTTATCTGTCAAGTATTTTTCTGAGGACAACCAGGACCATTTTTGTAGGACATTGTTTTATCAGCCAAATGTTGGTAATAACTATTTAGCTATCAGTAGGAAAAAGACTGGTTCAACAATTTTTATTATACTACTATTATGGGATGTTGTACAGCCTTTAATATTACTGGGTGTGTATTCTGTACAATCCATTTTAAAATAAAATCAACAAGTGAACAATATAAAAGAAAGTTTAGTTCCTGTTTGACATAGATGAAAAAAAAAAAGAAGCAGACACAAATAGGACGGCTCATCAACTGACTAAGGACACCACAATCCCCAAATATTTTGACCTTCACATACTACATACCTAGGGAATCCCAAAACTCTGGGCCTCCTTGTTCTTATTGTTGAACTTGCTTGTTTTTATATCTACTAATGTGGCTAGTATTACTATGTCTCTAATTCCTCTGTGTGTTCTTTTCAATAAACCCATTACCTGAAGCATATAGAGTTCTTTGAACCCCAAAATAACTTACTGAAAAATACAATGATTCCAGAATAATAGCAGCCACTATTAGTTATGACTACAGAGCAGGTGAGCCCTGAGCCATAAATCCTTGTATAATGAGGACCCAGTTTAAAGAGAATAGCTAATGTCTAGGAACTGGCTGCATAAATTAGTCAAAGTCAAGCCAATTTGCCTGAACTGAATCCCAAACTAGGATTACTAGATCCTAAATCCTTAGTCTTTGTAATCCCTGAACATATTTTGCTCAATCTGTTCTGTTTTCCTACATACCATCCTCACTACTCACCACAGCAAGATGGAGATTTAGGTGGCAAGTCCTAAGCTGGCCTTGGCATTAACTGTGGATCTTAGTTCCAGTAGGAAGCCATTGACTAGCTCTTGGGAGAAGTCTCAAGACGAGTTCTCATGGTTTTCTCCTTAGTGAGCTGGTCTGAAAGAGGAGCTGCTGCTAACCAAACTTAAACCTAAAGAAGTCTAAAGACTGCACGGAAAGCTCTCATGGCTCCTTTACCTGTAAGGCCACTTGAATAAACAGTTACTACCTGACAGCACATTTTCTATTATAGGCCGTCGAAACATCTGTTTACCTAATCATGCTTCCTTGTATACGCACTACATTTATGTTTTACAACTGGGCCATCTGTGTCACCATAGTTATAGTCCTGCCAGCATTTCCATAAAAATGATAGTAAATCCTTCTTTTCTGAGGTTCATAAATAGCACATAAAAACAGACATTGGGCTGAAACAGATCCCCAACAGTTTCTAGCCAAGACACCAATAGACTTTGTTAACAAATTAAACAAATATCAATTTACTTGGCAGGCTAAAATGTTACAAATGTTTACAATTTCCAAAGGCAATTACCTATTCATAAAGGAGAAAAATAAACTAAATCTCTGCATAAGATAATAGAGTTACCCTTAATTTTAATAAGTCCATAAGTCATTCCTTTAATTAGTTTAAAATGTTAAAATGTTGGATTAGTATTCTATCACTATACATGTTCCCTGATTGCATTTTCTAGAGATTTTTTGATAATAAACAAGAATGGGGAATGGCTGCCTTGGGCAATATGGAAACTCAACAGGAGGATTTGCAGGATCTTATAGGATTATTGAGAAGGGGAGGGGGATGCCAAGACCAGTGATTGAAAGTATGAAGAAGCAAGCCTAGGGGTCTTTCTATAGCATCTCAGCATAAACTCAAAGTCCCAGGAAGGGACAGAACAGCACATGTAGGCTTCAGTCACACAGGGCCACTATTCCTTCTGTCAGAACTGACATAGTGATAAACATTCAGCTTCAACCTTCCTAACTGGTAACTAAAAGAGAGACAGGCCAAGACAGAAAGGAAGGGAGGTAGAGAAACTAAATGACAGAAATAGAAAGGAAGGAAGGAAGGAAGGAAGGAAGGAAGGAAGGAAGGAAGGAGAGAGGGAGAAAGAAGAAGAAAGCCAAAGGCAGAAAAGCAGAGATAAAACCACATAGATATATAATACTAAGAGTAATTGATGCTATAAATACACAGTGAAACATAAATTATTAGGACCTATGCTATAGAAACAAAATACTTGATAGCTTGGAATGCTAAACTCCATAGAGTTTAAGTAACAAGGTATCTTACAGAAAATGTGGGGCCAATGTAAGTCCGATTTCAGAAAAATTTAGTATTAGTTATGTTTCTGGTTGTTGGGACCAAAGACCTAGCAGAAGCAACAAGAGACAGAAAAGATTTAGTTTGGTTTCTCATTTTAGAGAGTTTGGCTTCAAATACTTGGGCGGTACATCACGGTGTTGGGAACATGTGACATAGAAGAGCTCTTCTTCTATCTTAGTTAGGTTGCATGGCTGTGAAGACACACTGTAACCAAGATCAACTGGAAGAAGAAAGGATTTATTTCATCTTACAGCTTGTAATTCATCATCCAGGGAACTCAGGGTAGGAATCTGCAGGAAGAAACTGATGTGGAAGCCATGGAAGAATGCCTACTGGCTTCTTCTTCCTGGCTTGCTCAACCTGCCTTGTTATGCCCAGAAGCTCCAGGCCAGGGATGACACTACTTACCATGACCTGCCCTGCCATGCCTCCCAATTCATACCAAGCATTGATGCCTACAGGCAAGTCTTATAGGGACACTTTCTCAGTTGAGAGTCCCTCTTCTTAAATGAGTCTAGCTTGTGTTAAGTAAACACAAAACTAGCCAGGACATCATCCTGTAACAAACAGGAATCAAAGAGTAGGACAGGAAGTGTTGAGAGATACTATGCTCACCCTTAATGATACTTGCATCTTGACTCAGCCTCCAAAAGTTCAGACTCCAAAAATAGCACCTTCTTTGAAGGAACAAGCTTGCAGAACTGCAGCCTAGGTGCAAGATTTCACATTCAAACAATAATAACATATATGTCTAGAGAAAAATGGGTGATAAGATTTCAAGTTATTTTGCGTTTCTTATTTTAGCTAATCGCCATGATTTATTTTTTTTTAACTAGATGTAAATTGCTTTTGAAAGGATGTGATTTTTAAAAATGCAAAGTATTTTACAGGTTTCAAAGCCTTGACCTAAAATGTCTGTGTTCATTATGTGCACTTGAATTACCCCATTGCACCCATGGTGAAGTTGAGACATAGACCTTCCCACACAGAATTCCAACATTGAATGAAGACAAACTCTGGACTTAGTCTTCCCATCCATGGGTGTTCTTATTTTCCAGGGAGGCTGGGTCTCCTGGACATAACCTTTGACAAAGGAGTAAACATGGCATACAACACTCTTCCTGTAACCTCACTCAGGTTCTTAGCTTTTTTGAGCTGACTCTAGAGCCAGCTGGGCTTGGGCTTTCCCCTCTTCAGCAGAGAGGGTAGTTAAAGTGATATAGCAAACTCTGAGAGTTGTACTGAAATTGCTCAATGTTATCTTTCACATGCCATTTTGAAGGCATCTTTGTGTCTGAAAGGTCACTGCCCCTGTCTAAACAACATTGATTTCCAGGCATTTACAGACGGACATGACAACTCCTAAAAGGGACTTTCATGGACTAAAAAGTCAAAGTGAAGGGATACAGTGGGCAAATACCTCCTCTGAACAATGTGGGCAGAATTCTTAGGAAATAAACCAGCGGGTGTGTTTCACCAGCAGAGTCAAAATGAATCATGCGTTCCTGAGACAAACTCTAGGACTCCAATACCCTCAAAGCACAGCCCTCCTCACCATAGCTGAGAGGCTGATCTTGGACTAATACAACATGAACAGTGCAATGAACAGTTAGCTCCTGCTTTTAGCTTCCCTTCCTGTGCCTAATTGGCTAAGTTCTATCACTGGCCAGCACATTAGGCTTAGTAGTCACCAGGGATGGGCAGAGACTCTGGATCCTGCTCCTCATAGGGAATTCAGAAAGTGTTTAGAAAGAACAGCCAGGTTTATTTAAATGTTTTTAATTTCAGACATTAATTTCAGTCAGTAAGTGCCAAAGGTTATTCAGAAAACTGAGTGAGCCATAGTTGTCAGAAGCAACAGCTAAAGCAGAAGTGGGTCTCTCTCATGCTGTCCTATGTGTCATGAGAACAATGGCTAGTTCTCATGATTCACGGTCCAAGCATTACACTGTATCTGTTCACATTCAACGAGGGACCACATTGAAAACCCAAGCAAGATGGTTTGCCAATCCTCCCAAGTGAATTCCAGCTAAGTCAGAAGAAATCTGTATAAGCAGGGGCAACTATGGCCTGCTATATGGCTTCCACTGGTTGTTATTTACCTGGGTTTTAAGATAATGGTAAGTACTAAATTCTTTGTTAGGAAATATCTAGTTTTTGATGGCCAGGTAGGTGGGGGTAGGCTTTGGCTTCAGTGTCAGATAGTCCTAGAATCTAATATAGCTTAGTTACCATAGTTACCAGTCATAGGTCACCTAAGAACAGTTAGTGAGTCTCAAAGCATTGTCTCAGTTCTACTGAGATTCACTGATACCCTTTAGATGATACACAAAGTTATTTTCACCATAGTATAAATTCTGTTTGTCAACTTCATTCTCATTTTTGCTTGCTTTCGTATGATATGGGTTAGTCCAGAAGGTATAAGTCATGTGGTATTATCCTGGTGGCTATTAGAATGTGTGCCTATGTATTCTCATGTTTTTACTATCAACCCTTTAGGAATTTTTCCTGCCTCAGCCTCTCATGCCTGGATCTTTGTGTTCTCTTGATAGGTACTCCTATCCTGTATGAAGGAAGCAGAATCTTCATGAACTAAGGATGGTATTTCAGTATGTGAAGATTTCTTAGGCAGTATCCAGCAATGCCTCAGTGTATAAATGGATGTCAGGCAAGGAGAGATAGGATGTGGGCTGTGCCTCAGAAAAAGTAAAGGAAAAATAGCCCATATATATATATATATATACACACACACACATATATATATATATATATATATATATATATATATATACAATTTTATTTTTCTAGAACAGATCAATGATGACCCAACCTGCCTCCATCTTAGGCTTGAAAGCCATCTTATAGTAAAAACAAACTGGGCACTTAAATGTCTTTTGGGTATATATAATGTTGAACTATTGTTTTATTCTGTTCTGCTATAATGAAAGCTGGCTCCAGAGTTGGAAAGTTTCTGCCCTATGTAAGGAGAGTCACCTGATTTTGTGGCACAAAAATAAGGGGGAGCAAAGCAGAGAAGCTAAAAAATAAAATTAAACTATTGGATTCATTTAACTGCCTAAAACCTTTGCTAAGCTATAAATTTTATCTTAAGGCTTATAAAACTATTATATAAAATTTCTGTACCTTAGGATTTATAAGTTTATTGAATATGGTTAAAAATCTGTACTGTAGCAAAAGTTGACTTAAAACTTGTAGCACAAGTTTAAGAAGGCTACATAGATAATTGTGGTTTGATAGGAATAGCCCCTATACATTTATGTGTTTGAATGCTCATCCATAGAAAGTGGTACTATTAGGAAGTGTGGCATTGTTGGAGTAGGTATGACCTTGTTAGAAGAAGTATGTCACTGTGGTGGTGGACTCAGAGGTCTATATACTCAAGCTACTCCCAGTGTGATACAAAGTTTCCTCCTGTCTGCAGATCAAGATATAGAACCCTCAGCTCCTTCTCCAGCATCATGTCTGCCTGCATGCTGCCATGATTTTCACCATGACTATAATGGACTAAATCTCTGAACCTATGAGCCATCCCTAATTAATAAATGTTTTCCTTTATAAGAGTTGCCATGGTCATGGTGTTGGTTCACAGCAATAGAAGTCCTAGCTAAGACAGCAATCTTACCATTCAGACTGCAAAACTCAGCACATAGACAACACCATCAGCCAAAATGAAAACAAAGACCTAATCCATCAAAGTCCATAGTTCTGGGCAAGTCTCCAAAATGTACCAGCCTTGCTTTCTAACTCATGCAGTTATTCTGGCTATCTGTTCTTGTTAACTAAAATATGCTAAACCAAGACATAGATTTTATGTTTGAGGACTCGTTCTGAGACAGACTCAAGGCTATAATGGATCCTAAAATCCCAATGTAGAAGCTGGTCAACTAAAGTTAGGCCCCAAACTATGAACACCAAACACTAAAAAACAGAAATTTGAATATCCCTATCTTATAATGTAGCAAGATAATTACCTAAGCAGTGTAATTACCTAACAGCCTTTAAAATTGTATCTCCTTACCTAAGATCTATTCAGGCTAACAGAGACTGACTTAAGGCTCTATGTCTAGACTTCTTGTCTTTGCCAACTTTGTAATACTTTAGCTATTTTGATAAACCGAATCATATAAAAAGCTGTGATATTCTGCAATGATGCACTATGAAAGTATCAGTAAAGTAAAATTGCCAATCTCCCTGTACTTATGATTTAAAGTTTTATTTGATAAGCTTTATTTAGGCTCCTGTATATATTTTTAAAGTTAAACCTAAAACAAGCAACCAAAACCAAGTTTATTTAAAATTGGGTATACTTAATAGATGGCTCCCAAAACATTCCAGAGATCTACTGAATATGGCATTCAAAATATTTAATGGCAAAAGCTCTCCATGGTAGACAGAAATGCAACCTCCTAGAAGCAACCCTAAGATTTCCAATGAAGATAATAGGGCACAGACAATTCCATTATGGTACTATGGTAACACTTTATGGTAATCATGCTAACACTAACCATTGGGGGGGAACTTCCCCTGCCACCAGGGCTCTGCTCACATTGTGAATGCTGTTGGGTTAACAGTCCTCCTCTGTCTCATAGCAGGTCAGATTTTCCAAGTTCCTCCTGCACAGGAAAATCTCTCAGAGCTTCTGGGTGTGGCAGCCAGAGGTCTATGCTCCACTATGTTGCAACTGAAGATGTAATGCTGTACTATGTATCAGCTGAAAACCAATAAGCCACTGGGACCACAGGAGCCCACCATAACTACCCAGATAGCAGTAAGTCTCTGTCATTTTAATTGATACACAGACCATTTGGATTATCTTCTTGCTATACTTTATCCTTCTCTGATCTCTGATGATGTTGACAGCTAACTGTAGCTTTATCAGTTTAGCAGCAGATGCCTGGTCAATACATTTCATATAAAAATCAGGCTTTCCTTGCTTTTCTAGAGCTATTAGGTCTCCTGATGAAAAAGGCAAACTCATAGATAGGTTTATCTTACTAACAAGTTTCATATTAAAGATAAACTGGTTTCAGTTGTAACTTTTACTATTTTCAGGAACTTCCTTTGCAAAGACTTCACTCAGTAATCACTTATGTATGTCTATAATAAGTAATTGGATAAAAAGTTTAAGGTTTATATAAATTATAAAGGCCTAAAAATTTTAAATTATAAACATCTGAGAATATAAAAATCTAGATAAATGATAGGGATCTAAAATAGTGACTTAAGATATATAAATACAATATTCTATGATGATATCATTATACTAAATTTACAAAGGTTCAAAGTTTTAACATTAATCAATAAAGTTCTGATAAGCTGGTAAAGCACTGACTACTATTATCAGTCACAAACTCAAGATTTTAAATTTCCTCTGGTTGCCTTCTAAGTACAGACTTGAAGATGTTTCTCATCATAGTAAAAACATCTCTGTCCAATCTATATATATCCAGCTCTCTGTACAGAGAAAAAAAAGTATTCATTATTTTAACACAAAGCCACAGCTTTTTCTATGACTCAAAGACCTATTCCAGCTGTTTTTCTTTTTTTTTTTCTACAAAGATTTCAGTACAATTACAAACAATTTATACTGTAAGCTTTAAGTCACTGAGAAAGTTACATGACTTAGATCCACCTCTCACAGGTCAAAAGGACTCCAGGTAAGTACTCCTGTCAATCAACAGTCTAAGCTCCCTGCATATTGCCTATTCCTGAAGGGGAAGTTCCAAATATAAAAGTTTCCTTTAAGTTCTTTAACTTTGACTTCTGTCCCTACTCTATATCTGTCCTGGCAGAGTTCCACTCGGCTGGTAGACACCATCTAGCTGAAGACTTGAGACTGCTCCAGAGGTGACCTATACCACACCATCCTACAAAGTCAGAAAGCCCTGCACTTGCTGAAAGCTGATGTAAACCACTCCAGTGATGGCTCCCTGTTTCTTCAGCTGGGTCAGCAAACCAGATCCTTCTAATGAACACCCCATTACCCTAATCCCCTCCCAGCCTTTGACGGACATTCCAGCCTTCCCGGGCCCTGACAACAGTGTCCTAATTTTATCAGGAAGTAGTTACAGAAAAGAGTGTGTCACCTCTTATCCTCAATAGAAAGAAAGGAAACTCCCTGGAAGGAGACAAAATGGCTTCCTACAGTACCTATTGGCATACCCAGATTCTATGGCCTTAAATATGTGTTATTTCTATGCTAACCAAACAGGTATAACTTATAAGCAGGCCATAGATCTTTTAATTCATTAAAATCTTTGTCTTGCCCCAGATAACAGATACTAAGACCCTATCAAAGATTTTACAAAGACACATAAAACAAAAATGAAATGATGAACCAGGCTGCCTCCATCTTAGGCTTGCAAACCATCTTATAGAAGAAGAAAAAGAAAAGGAAAGGAAAGGAAAGAAAAGAAAAGAAAAGAAAAGAAAAGAAAAAAAGAAAAAGAAAGCTTCATTCCTGCTTATGATCAACTCTCTGTTTCTCAAGGATGCCTCATCTGTAACCTTAACTACAAATGGTTCTCTACTGCCTGTTCGAAGAAATGGCAACCATGCCTTTGTTTCAAAAGTTTATTATGATCATCTTCTGTTAAAAACATCTATTGTTATAACCATCTTACAACCATACCTTTGTTTCAAAAGTTGATTATAGCCACCTGTTGTTATGACTACCTTGTTAAGCCTACTGTGTTATGACCACAGTGCTATGTTCTGCTTCTGTAAACCTATTTCCCTGACAAATTCCCCCTTTGGAAACACCCTAACTCTGAGCTATAAAAACCATGTCTTCCCCACATCCAAAGTCCAATGCTGACCTTTCTAACCCCACCTTACTAGGAGGCAAGTCATGATGATTTGGGTTGGTGGTCTTTCTCCTTAATCTTTGGGACTAACATCAAATCCAGCATCTATATGGGGTAAAACAAAGTAAAGAAAGTCTGGTGTCCAGAAAACCCACTACATTCAGTGGAGATATAACAGAATTTAAAAGCTGCTTTTGATAAAAAGTCTCACTGAGGTCCACATGGTAATAAAAAGCAGAATGGAAGCCTGGAATCTCTGATTTCATTTTCTATCTGCCTTTATAGGCAGCTTGGCAGAAGTGAAGATATTTTGAAGATATTTGTGTCCTTCCCTTTGGTTATAATACTATTGAAACAGTTCATGCCATGAGTATGTAAAATTCTCTTGCTGGTGGCCAAATTTAGAGGAAGGGAAAGGTGAAACCCTGGTGCCAGTCAAAGAAAGAGCCTGCTGCCCTAGAGATTTCCCATTGCCCTGTTGATCTACAGGTCAGATTAGGTCTGAAACAAGAATGTGTCAATGATGTTTTGACCTCATTTTGACCAAGGATGCATACCTCTTGCCCTTTTTTTAAACTTAAACCTACACTTGGAAAGAGGGCCCTGCAATTGAGTGCATACTGCTCTTGAAGAGGACCCCAGTAGATCATGTGTCAGACCACTCACAACCACCTGTAACTCTAGCTCCAGGGGAGCTAATACCTCTGGTCTCCACAGACACCTGCACTCGTGTGCTCATACCCATACATATGCACATATATAATTAAAAGCACAATAAATACAAACAAATCCATTTACTGCCCTAAACATGAACTCCAGCATCACTGAACCCCTCTTTATTTGTTTCTTTTCAGTGTGGCTATATTGACTAAATCTCCTTTCTATGCTTTTCATTACCATTTGTCACTTTAATTAACCTATGGCTGAGCCCAGTTTGTTAGGGCTGCCAGAGTCCAGGCTTTAAACTTCAGTAATGCCTTCCTTGCTCTGGGTTGCCTGTTTGTCTCTGCACATGGGTGAACTAATTGCTTAAAGAGTGTCCATCTAGAAACGTGTGGTACCTAAGGAATCTCACTCACCTTGGAGGCTAGGCATAATGAAAGAGTGAGTGAGGCATCCTACTGGCAGTTTTTTATGATGTTCCACTGCTTCAAATCCCCAATGATCAGGAGTCATTGTCCTAAACCAGCAGTTATGCTGAATTCAAAGAGCAGCAGAGCTTCACAGGGCAGAAAACCTCCATATGAGGACAATTATCAATAATAAAGAGGTGTGCACTGGAGCAAGAACAATCATCTGCTGAGAACCAGCTTGCACCCCCAAACAATGAGGAATTTTTTGGATCACCTTCTTGAACTGATATTTAGCTGCTGACCACCCACATTGACTGTAGCCCCCCCCCCCCATTGTAGAATATTATTTTAAGACGTGCTACATTTGTTTATACTGTGGAGTATTGTTTAATGGTACAAATATGTGTTGCATTTGTTTAACTCTGTGAAGCTGTGTTACTTTGCCTGTCTGAAACACCTGATTGACCAGGCAAAGTAACTGAATGGCCAGGCAGGAGAAAGGATAGGAAGGCTGTTGGGCATACAGGATAATTAGAAGAAGTCTGGAAAAAGAAGATCAAGGAGCAAGAGAAAGGAGCCAGCCATCCCGCTACACAGCCAGCCAGGGAGCAAGAGGTAAAGAAAGGTATACAGAATGGAGAAAGATAAAAGCCCAGAGGCAAAGGTAGACAGGACAATTTAAGAAACGCTGGCTAGAAATAAGCCAAGCTAAGGCCAGACAATTATAAGTAACAATAAGTCTCATCCATGTGATTTATTTAGGAGCTGGGTGGCAAGCCCCCCCCCAAAGAGCAAAGAGAAAAGAAAGAGAAAAAAGACCAACAGCCCCACCCCAGTAGAAATGAAGATATTAAAAAAAAAAAAAAAGACTCTTTTCTCCCAATCTGACAAGCAGATTTCTGAATGAATGGACTCCAAAGATGAATTTCCTCAGAAATATCATGGTGGGAGAAGGAAGAGGTACAGACTGGAGGGTCAACTTGTCACAGGCAAAGGGAATGCATAGTTCTAACAGTGTGGCAGATCATGTTACATTTTGAAGCTCAGACAATGATGGGTCAGTGAGTAGACCACACCTTGCCTGGACTGCTTAGATGTCCATATACCCATCCCTCTATTTAAACATTGATCTTACTTCAGACCCTGGAGATAAACTTGAGAGAATCAAGGGATCTCTTTGTCCTTCTTACCAATGTGATTACATTAACTACATCTCTTTTTCTCTGCTCTTTACTATTGATTTGACTGTTTTAATTTTCTGCTTTTTACTATTGATTTGGCTATTTTAATTTGCTTCTGAAGTTCAGATGGCTGAACTTGACTTCTTTGATATACAATGTATCCCAAGCATAGAGAAAAACTACTTAATCATGAATACCGTTGTCCCCTGCCCCAATTCTTCATATACCCAAACCAAAAACCACATTACTACCCCAAAGGTCATGGTTAAATATTTCTCTGCTTCTCACAATTACTCATCTTTTTTGTGTGTGTATTTGGGACAGGTAGCCAAGCCCAGTATGTTGGCACTTACAGAGCATGGATTTTTTTTTGCCCCCAAACTCCAATGACAAAACAGGGAGAAGTATTGGCTTTAGCAGTTATTTCTCATATTAAAAAGTGTGTGTGCGTATATATAAATATATACATGTATATTTATATTGGGATATAAATATACATATATTTGGATAAGTGACAGATTTGATGAGGAGACTGGGGAAGAGCAAATCGCTGAGGTTCCCTGGGGATTCTGGATTAGGCTGCAGATGGATAGAGAAGCTTTGGATAGGCGAATAAGGAAGGGATGGTCAGGGAGAGGTGTTAGAAACTCTGGAGTTCTCAAAGGACAGTCATAGGATGCAGAGTGGCGGCTGAACTGCCCAGACTGTGCTGTGCCTCTGAGGCGCCTCTGCAGCGAGTGCTTGCCACAGGAAGTATGAAGCCAGTAGAAAAGGCAGCCATCTGTTTTTATAGGATTTTCACTTTGGTTTCTGACTCTTACTGCCAATTACAGTTCCCAACTGCACTTCTATTGCCTTCACTTGATGTGGCTTTGACTTTCAAATCTATCTTTGTACCTCCAAATCATTTCCCTTTCGATTCCCTAGGTAGCTTTTCTGAATTTGTGCTCTGGGAAATCCACCTGAGAAATGTGGTAAGCACCTCCAAGGCAAATGCCCCAGAGCCCTCTTTGAAACTCAACTCAATGCACACCTTTCTTTATGGCCCACTCTTAAGACCAGACCAGGAAATACTCTATTCTTTCTTTATTGTATCCCTTTATATTGAAAATCAAGGGAAGGGTGAGAATACTCACGGCCATTAGTAAATATGGAAATTTCTTCTTTCCTCTACAATGTGCATCTCCAGGTCCTGCTGGCAAGGGAATGATCTCAGATAGCTAATATGGAGAGCTTGTGTGTCATTTTGGTGAACTGACTCCAGAAACAAACCTTTCACCTTCAAAATGAGTCAATTCATCATAGCAAATGTTATTCTATTGACAAGGTATACTAACAACATAAGAAACACAACCTGCATGGTATGCTTTTTATTTTTATAGAAAATGTCTTATATTTTAAGGACACCAATGGTCCCTTATAATTTTATACAGGCTGGAATTTATCATTTAATAATTACTTTTGAGAAGAATGAGAAAATATATTAGTTGTATTCAACAGTTTCTCCAGTTCAGGCCACTTGCAAGTTTCAGTAAATGATGGCTAAAGATCTGTGGATGCTGCTATGTTTCCTCCTAGGGAGCTTTAAGGAGTCAGCAAGTGGCTTATCTGTCAATCCTGACCTGACAATTAGTAAGTCCCCAACATGCTACGAGTCAATAATCCACTTGAATCGATGGAGGAAGTTATTCTTGTCAGAATAGGTTAAGTTATGCTTCAGTGACTAATAATTGCCTGCTATCTGTGGGTTTGAACACAACAGTTTTTGTATATGATACACATTTGCTGCTTGCATATAGAAAGGTTCACTCCATGCAGCTTCACTTAGAACCCAAGCTTGTCAAGGACGTAAAAGGAGGGAGAGATGAAGGGAAGGAGGAAGATAGTGATGGAGGAAGAGAGATGATCATCATCACTCTAAATCAGAAGTTGTACTTATTGTCTAGTCACACTGTAGTAGCCTACAAATCACACAAAGCAGTCTAAATCCAACAAGAAATCGAAAGCACTGCTTACGAACAAGTGTAAGTTTAGCACAATAGGCATAGCCCCAAGCTCATCAACAAAGCATTCTACAGGAAGACAGACACAAACAAAGCAATACAGTAGGATGGTTCTAGAACATAACTTGGAATTTTGAGTTCTATGTTAGTAACAAGATATTTTGGGAGAGAGAGAGAGAGAGAGAGAGAGAGAGAGAGAGAGAGAGAGAGAGAGAGAGAGAGCAAATAGTCACACCTTTCATCAATGAAATCAAGCAATTAATGTGACTACCCTAAGAGCACACAGCTTAGTTGAAAGTAGCCTTGTTTGAAGTAGCAGCTCTAGAATTGCTGGATTAAGTGATGCTAGAAAAGCAAGTGGGATGATGGCTCAGCAGGTAAAGGTACTTGCTTTGCAAGCCTAGTGGCTCAGGATTCCTTCCTTCAAGCTGTGTTTATGTGACTGAAGAGACTAACTAAATCCACAGAGCTGTCCTCTGATCGACACACATGTGTGCATACACACACACACACACACACACACACACACACACACACACACAGTGCCCATATAACAATTAACAAAGAATGAAATCCATCACAATAATTAAGTCATAATTTGTGTTGAGAACATTTTCTATTAAAACTCACTAATTGCTCCTGTAATTGCTTCTACTTTTTTATTATTTCTTCTATTATAATAAAATGACTGCTGCATCTTCCAATGAGAGTAAAACCAGATCACAAGTTTCAGACCCATGCTGAAAATTTAGGCAATATAATCAGATAAACAATTTCCTAGAACCTTCCCCAAAAGCTTATCCTTTAAGCAAAGCCTCAGGGTGATGTCTGAACACATGCTCAGGAATGACATTTGAAGTCAAGTCAAAGGGTTGGCAAATACTAAAGAAAGCCTCTTCCACCCAAGAGTTTTCCCACAAGCATATTTTCTTAATCCATAGAGGACTTGAAAAATATGAGAAATTAATTGCAGAAAAAAATTCTTGACTATAAAGTTTGCATAATTAATTTCACTTCTGAGCTTGCTTAGAAATCAAAAACAGAAATGTCAAGTTGGCATGCATACCATCTCACTTAAAAAAAAGTTTTGCTGGAATTATTTATCTTTAAGCACCACAGAAATATAATAATAATAATGATGATGATGATGCTAATGATGATAGTAATAATAGCACATTATAATGTAAATCTATGAGAAAAGATAGCAGCCCTGTTATGAAATCTGCAGTTATGATGGCGAATTTAACCATAGTGGGTAACATGTTTGAGTCTTGGTGGCTGAGAAAGACTTTAATGAAGACAGATGTGAGTATTTGGCTGTGACAAAATTCCAGTTTGATTATAGTTAGGGAGGGAGAGCCCTATTCCATATTCTAGAGATGAATGTAATGCAGATGGGGATCCAAGGTTGCTAGGTGTTCATAGAGTGTGTGTGAGCACAGAATGTGCAGGTAAAGGACCTGATTGCCAGCTACATTATTGTAAGAGTGGTTGTGTGTGGTACACACCAAGCACAGTCCCAGTTACTAAGCTACTTCCTATGCTTGCCCACCCCACCGTTGTTCACTACCCTTTAAGTATTACAAAGCACTTCACAGTCTGACTTCAGTTTCTAAGATGTGAAATGAGCTGGTCCTGAGAACCTTACCCACACCTCCCAGGTAGAGAAGAATTTAGGAGTCAGATCACGGGTATGTATTGTATTCGTCTATGCAAATGTGTTCTATGAGTACACACTGTCACATCTTAGCAACGGACACTCTATTAGCTGGATGTGTTTTCCCAGACCAACATTTTGGAAAGGGAAAAGGGGTAGGTGAGGAGAGCATCAAATTCTTAGAGGGCAGCCACCACAGAAGAACTCAAAGGCCCCAGATAGGGTGGTGGATGTTTGCCTCCTAGTTAGTGTCCTGGCAGTTTGCCTGCAGAAATGGCAATCAGAAAGCTTTTCACCACACTGTTTTTATTCGAGCTGCTGTTCTTTTGACTATGTTTAAGATGTGATGACTGCATAGCCAATGAAGGTGCAAAGATTACAAGATACAAGATACAAGAACAAGAAAAGATGCCCATGAAAAAAAAGAAAGTTGTTAAAATAAGACAAAATGATGAGATTTACCCTAATTTAGCGATGACAGTCTTCTACCTTTTTGTCCACTTTAGATGCAAAAGGTACACAGATTCTGCATTACTTAGATCTGAGGCTAAGGCCATGGCTTGCTAACCAGCCAATCAATATGAACAGTGTAGGTGAAAATGAACAATCATTTGTGTTGTTTTTTTCCTTAGAAAGGCTTTGGAACACATGTGACTTACCAAGAAGGTGTGAAGTATATTTCTTCCTGTAGATGGGCTTTTCAGTAAAGTCCCCACCCCAGCACAGAAAGACACTACCGTGTGAATGAATAACCTTACAATTGAATCATTTCACAGACATGCTGAAAACTAAAAATTTCTGCTGTCTTTTGGATCACAAACTGAAAGCTGTTTACAAAGTACATGGATTGAGCGTTAGTGTTAATGTGCTCATTTATACAAGAATGATAATTGTGTCTCAGAGCAAAGGCAGAGTAAACCACAAAACTCCATGCATTGAGTGATGGTGCCTACAAAACAGGGCCCCAACATGTTCAAACGTGCAAATATGAATATGTGAAAAATCCTGACACATGTGAGTACATATATAATTTCAACCACATCCTTTACAGGAGTGAGTAATGGCTCCTTAAAGAGAACTTATCCATATACTGGAATAGAATTAGGAGATGAGTATATGGGCCATATACTTTAACTCTGGGCCAGAATTTGTGCTGTTTTATATAGACCATGCTTGCTAAATAGGAACTTCTGATATGAATTTTGTCCACCTTACAGACAATTACGGTAAGGGACAAAAGTATTGATCACCCTGGTCAATTCCTCGACAACACTCAAAACTCCTGACTTCTCCCTCTTTTTTAAAAAAATAAACCTGAAGCACAATCATCCTCCCCACTCCCACTGCCCCCAAAGAGGCTCTGCCATCCAATCTCTATACCCTTCTGACTGCAGAACTGTTTCTGTCCAGAGAGATTTATGTTTTGCCCTTGGGGGAAACACTAGGAAATATGAAATCAGACCCTAACACACAAGCACAGAACTTGTGATTCTGGTGGACAATCCCTTCCCAGAACACATGCCTCCATATGCAAGTGGTCCATTTTCTAAAATATCATATCCAGATGTTATTGGACCCAAGTGTATTAAACACAAAGTTCATTTTCATTGAAGTTGAATTCCATTGAACACTTTCTATCAAGCATAAGTCATGGTTTTCTGTTTCTTTGTATGTCTCTTTTGGGACTGAATTTGAAACATTGGGATTTTTATGTTTTTAAATATACTCATAGTCCTCCAGAGGTTTTTGTTGTTGTTGTTTTAACTTTCTTGTTTTATTTTAGGTAGTAATTAACTTAGCCATATTCAAACTTTGTATGTTCTTTCTGCACTAGACAATGGTTTGAATCTCAAGTCTTTTTTATCAGCTAGTAGCAGGGATTAAATCTATGGCTTTGTGCATGGTATGAAAATGCTATAACACTGAGCTGATGGGAGATGTCATTCTGTAAATATGTTTTTTGTATTGGTTAATGAATAAAGCTGTGTTGGCCAATAGGAAAGCAAGATAGGCGGGGCTAGGAGACTAGAAAGAGGAAGGAGGAAGTAGTTAAGAGGAGTCAACATGGAGAGCCCAGAGAGGTAGAATGCCAGCCAGCTGCTCTGGCCAGTAAGATAAGCCACGTGGAAATACTTAGAATAGTAGAAATGGGTTAATCATTAAGACACAGCTGGCCGATAAACAATGATACTAACTGGTCAACAGGATTGTATCAAATACAAAGTGTCTGCGTGTTATTTGGGGCTGGCGTGGTGGTGGGACCAGGTGGGCTGGCAGAAAACAACTAGCAACAGTTGGTGCCCAACGTGGCTATGATAGCTTTCACTTAAAACTAAGAAAAGCTTAAGAAATGTTTTAGAAATAAAGGAACAAATACAAGCAAGACTTCTTGGTAGCAGCATTTTTCTCAGTTGGACTCTGTTTTGCTAGAGACAAACAGAGACTTTCGAGGCTCCTTTAAGGGAGGTTTCCTGACTCAGCATAAGCGGCAAAAACCACATGGCTTTTAAAGAATTCTGCTAGCAATTCATTGGTGTATACAAGAGCTGGCAATGGCAGCGACCACATCTCCAAGCCTGCAGCATGCTGCTGGATGGCAGAGTAGACCAAGGAGGTGAGCACAGCTCTCAGTGCTGGTGGTAAAATAGCTGCCACCATCTTGGATAAACTGCACCTAAAACCATGGCTTTCATTTTAGCAATGTTGTTGTTTAGCAGATAAAAGACTCATGGCTAAACAAAAACAAACAAACAAACAAATAAACAAACAAAAAAAAACAGATTCACATTAAGAAAAAGTGCTAAAGGTTACACTGTGTTTTAAAATATATGTAGGCTTGGGAGAGAAAGAGAAAAGAAATAAAATGGCTTTTAAAAGACAGTGTGTGGCTGGGTGTGGTGGCCTTTAATCCCAGCATTCGGGAGGCAGAGACAAACAGATCTCTGTGATTTCAAAGGAAACCTGGTATACAGAGTAAATTCCAGGACAGATAAAAGTTACACAGAGAAACCCTGTCTCAAAATATGTAAGAATAGAAGTAAAAGAAATAGAGTAATAAAAAAGCCACATAAAGAATGGAAAGCACAGAGAAATTTTGGATATTGTATGTTGTTCTGTTATCTTTAAATTGTTTGACTGCTGAGAAAATAACAACAACTGATAAAAGAATTGCTGCTGGTAATTCAATTTATATATTTTAAAAATGCTTTGACTCCAAAATTTAAGTCCAAGGACAAATTACTGAGGGAAATGATTTCTAATTTTGTTTCCACAGAAAATGAGAAGCTGTGGATTCCTTCCAGACTAACATGGTTTAATCAAGCCAGATCCCCTGAAACAGCGCCCCAAGTGATCCAACATTCAATGCAGTTGGGACAAAGCAGCCTTGCAGACTACAGCCAGGATTTCTGTGTCTTCTTAGGATTCCCCATGACAGCGCCCCCTACCAGCAGGAAATACTTTGGAAAGAAGAACGCCCAAATTCCCAACTATTGTTTATAAATGTTTATTTTAAGTGGGCTTGGTTATAAATGGTTAAAAACTACAAGCAATCTTTTTAAAGGTAAAAAGGGAATTATGGTATAGATATTAATACTTTGTTTTGAAATGGATTTTCATTTATTGATACAAATTTAAGGGCAATCTTGTGATATGTATACTTCTCTTATTTAGGTATTGTGTTTATATAGATCATTGAAAAATGTAATGTATAATTTAGTGCAGATTATAGATAGTTACCTATGATAGTCAAAACTTATAGTTAAGTGAGTTAAGATTTCTAGATATACAGAGATATATTTGAGATGGATAGGTATTCTTAAAGCCTTTAAAAGACCTACAGAATATGGCATTTAAAATGGTTTAGGGACTTTCTTGATAGTGAGAAATAACTGCTCCTGGCAATAACACCTGCATCAGAAGTTTGGTTTCAATATGGCAACACTAGCCATTTGAGCAAGGTACTGCTCTTGTCTAGACTGTTTGACTTTATGCCGTATAAGCTGGACATGCAGGACCCACAGGAAAGTGACTGCTGAAACAAGATGGACATTGCTACAGGATTCCTGCTTCATGGAAGAGGCTGCCAGACAGGTAACAGGACACAGAGAAAAATGACTGACAAACTTCCAATACAGGTGGACAGTTTAAAGTTTTCTGCTTTGCTGAGGAGTCTGCCAGACACACTATGGCCTATGGGCTGAAGATGGAACATTACAGAAGAACTTTGGGTGACTGACCAGGCAGTGAGTTGTCTCTGTCATTCTAGAGTTTATATATTATCTTTCTGTGGTCTTTGAAGGAGTTGAAGACAGATAGTTATGGTTATAGTTTTCCTTAGTTAGGATTAAAGATAAGTTACATATAAGACTTTGGACTCATAAAGATAGGATAGATGATAAAATATTTTCTTTAAGTCTTACTAAATGTTAATGGACTAAATATTGTTAACTGTGATTCTTATTTGATAACTGTTGTGTGATATATTTTGCTATGTTAAGGTTAAAACTCTTCTTTTTATTTTAGACAGAAAAGAGGAGATGATGGGAGATGTCATTCTGTAAATATGTTTTTGTATTGGTTAATGAATAAAGCCCTATTGGTCAATAGGAAAGCAAGATAGGCAGGGCTAGGAGACTAGGAGGAGGAAGGAGGAAGTAGTTAGGAGGAGTCAAAATGGAGAGCCCAGAGAGGTAGAACACCAGCCAGCCGCTCTGGCTGGTAAGGTGAGCCACGTGGAAATACTTAGAATAGTAGAAATGGGTTAATCCTTAAGACAGAGATAGCCAATAAACAATGATAGTAACTGGTCAACAGGATTGTATCAAATACAGAGTCTCTGTGTGTTATTTGGGGCTGGCATGGCGGTGGGACCAGGTAGGCTGGTGGAAAACAACTAGCTACACTGAGCTATATGCCCAGCCCTCTTTTTTTTTATGAGATTCATATTTCTGCAGTGTCTTTTGTAGATAAGTATGCATATGTATATGAATGTATATGTGGGGGGGCAGAGTCTCTCTCTCTGTGTGTGTGTGTGTGTGTGTTTGTGTGTGTTTGTGAGTGTGTGTGTGTGTGTGTGTGTGTGTGTGTGTGTGTGTGTACAGAACTAACTCAGAGTTGATTAGGAGACCAGACTGCTATACTATTGAGTAGAGGAACCAAACTGAAAACAGACCCATAATTTTTTACTTTACTGGGTATTACAATCATATATAGTTTCAGTTGTACATTTCCCCTTTTATCCTGTTCCCTTGAAAATCCTATTAGTATCTACATAGCATGGCCACCATTCAGAATAAGTAGATTAGTGGTGCCTTTCAAAATGGATTAGTATTCCCTATGCATTTAATTAAAGGGTACCTCATTCTGTCATTCTTACAAGAAAAATGATTCGAGGAAAATTTTCTTATGTGCACACACTGGCTGCAGATATGTCTCCCACTTGGGTCTCAC
This sequence comes from Cricetiscus sungorus, assembly GCA_030556225.1. NCBI lineage: Eukaryota > Metazoa > Chordata > Mammalia > Rodentia > Cricetidae > Cricetiscus > Cricetiscus sungorus. The sequence continues at coordinate 77,036,013 of JANBXA010000372.1, forward strand.
AGTGGTCTAAGTGTCTACAATGGTCAACATTTCTAGAATACTGTATACATTAAGTGGATTTTTTTCCCTTTAGGACAAAGGAGTAATTTCTGAGTGGGAAGACTCATACCCCTGAAGTGATATGGATCTCATACTTTCTTGTAAGGTGCCAAGTTCTAGCCATTTTGTTAAATGGTAAAAATACAGTAATGTCAGAATGGGAGAAGTCCAGTGAGGAGCCTTCTTTGGCTCATTGATGTACTCAGCTCATTAAGCACATTCTCATTTGAAAGTACCATCACGGGACCTGTTAGTTGCATAAACATCAAAAGAGATCATTTTGTACACGGCCTGACTAAATGCTCTTGTCTATGGCTGGGTTGCCATTTTATGCAGCTGGCCTCACACCAGGAAGGATGTTACCCTCAAGGCATTTTGCATCTCAGAATGCATTTGCCTGACTGTTTTCATAAGGAATATAACAAATGACCACAGAACTCCTGCCTCAGAGTTTTGCAAATATGACTACCCATTAGAATCACATGGGAAACAATTATAAAATTGCGTGCTTAGAACCCGCTCTTAGAAATTCTAATTTCATCAGAATGCAACCCCAGTATGATACTTTTTTTTTTTTACGTGTCCAAGGTAATTCAGGGTTCAAGGGAGAGAGCTAAGATAGAAAACCATTTCTCTTTCCAGTTTTTCTCTCTTTTTTCTGGGTAGGGCTGGCATAGTGAGCATATTATTATTATCATTATTATTATTAAAGAGTTTTTATTTTGTGCTTTTTTTCTCATTAATTCCTCAACAGATTATTTTTCATTTAGATGAAAGAGAATACTCATATCTTGGGTTTCAAAATACTGATGGGCAATGCATAGAAATAAAAAGCCAAGAAGTGGCACACATTAGAGTAGTATGATGGTTTGAATGAGAAATGTGTCCTTACATGGCTTACCTATTTGAATACTTAGTCTCTAGTTGGTAGCACGCTGAGAAGGTGCAATCTTTCTTGGGGGGGGGCATTGAGGGTTTATGGCCTGGCTTCATTTCCTATTCTTACTTTCAACTTCCCATGTACAAATGAAACTAGTGGTGCTATGCCATGTCCTCCTTGCCATGATGGACTCTAGCCCTCTGAAACTTTAAGTCAAAATAGACTCTTTCTTTCTTATGGTGTTGTGGGTCATGTTATTTTATCACAGCAAGAGAAAATTCACTGATACAAGTGCTGTGTATCATCATTTCATTACTGAAGCTCTTAGAGTCAGACTGGTATATTGATGGGAGATGTTATTCTGTAAATACGTTTCTCATACTGGTTAATGAATAAAGCACTGGTGGCCAATAGGAAAGCAAGATAGGCGGGGCTAGGAGACAAGGAGGAAAGAGGAAGTAGAAGGGGGAGTCAAGATGGGGAGCCCGGAGAGGTAGAATGCCAGCCGATCTGGCCGGTAAGATGAGCCATGTGGAAATACTTAGAATGGTAGAAATGGGTTAATCATTAAGACAGACTTAGCCGGTAAGAAACTATTAACTGGCCAACAGCCTTATATCAAATACAGAGTCTCAGCGTGCTATAGGGGGCTGGCGTGGCAGCGGGACCTGACCAGCAGGGAAAAACGTGCCCGGAACAGTATATCAAGACCACTTGTGGGGAAAAGGGGAACAATAGTGAAGAATTCCCTTGGTCTAAGAGGCAGTAGAGGAGATTCTATGTGACATTTGGTCTGATAAAGGCTAACTAGGAGTGAAAAATGATCTCCAAGTAGAATATATCTGCTAGACAGTTAGAGACAGGGTGAGACAGGTGTTCCCTGGGGACCACATCCACTGTAGGAAGCAAATAACTAACAGCCTCTCCCAAAAGCCATCTCTAATTAATTTCCATGATTGTTACTGAGTCAGCAAAAACCCCCCAGAGTATTCCTGATTAACTTCCTAGGCCTCTGCCCCAATATATCATCATGCAAAGTCCGAATTTCTCTTCAACGTTTCCTGCTATCACACATACACAAAATCTCAATTATAAAGGTCTGGATTGACTATTATAGAAGCTGTCTCTGATGGTTAAACATTTAGTAGTGGCAATGCCTTACCTTTGTTGACATCTAAGAAAGCACAAGGATGACACACACAAGACTCCATTGAAACAACTGGTAATAATGAGTATGGTATTTATTTGCAATTCAAATTTTACCATAAATACCAGACTCAGCTAAGCATCTTCCTACAGAGAAGTCCAAAACTGTCTGCCTCTACCATGTGCATTCTCACATTCGAGGTCTGAGTGTCTCACATGAAGCTTACAGCTACATGCTTTATGTTGTCTGAAGAGAGGAGCTGCTTTAGCTGTGGAACACTTCTTGCACATATCTGGACTATTTGTATATTATCCATGAGAGCACCTGATGACACAGGGGCAAGCAAAACAATTCAACACAAATCATTGATGCTACCTGGCATAAAGTTTACTTCCGTTCCAGAGTTTACACACAATAGCAATACACAGCAATTAGTAAATTAATTATACAGCTTGTGACATTTTCCTGTGAGTCATGTCCCATAAATCTATGAATGTCATATTTATTTATAATAAGATATTGACATCAGCTAAGTACATCCTGCTAAAAGTAGCTCGTGGATGATGACTTTTCTTTATCTTTCTGATGGTAAATGCCACTTAGATGTTTCCTAGGAAGTCTAGTTATTAGTAATTTGCAAAGACATTTGCTTATCCATCTTTCTTTTCCAGATGCTCCAAGTAAATGCCAAAAATAAATGGCAGGCTCACTGCCAACATTTTGCTTTCCAGACTTATGGGTCAGGTCTATAACCGCAGTACTAAAGAGGCTAAGGTAGCCTGTGCTACATAGTGGGACCCTGTCAGAAGAAAACTGTAAGCAAGAAAGAAAATTATGTCACAAATATGCCAATAGGTTATTTACTTTTTCTCTTGCTGTGATAAAATGCCATGCCCAAATGGGACTTAAAGAAGAAAGGATTTTTTTTTTTTTTTTTTTTTTTTAGCTCAGAGTCTTAGAGGGATAGATTCCTCATGGCATGGCAGCAGGAAAAGAAACCTAGTTCATCATGTTTTTATCCACACACAAGAAGCAGAGAGACAGCACAGGAAATAGGATGGGCCGTTATACCCTTAAAACTCACCTCAAACAAGGGTTTAAACACATTGAGTCCATAAGGGACATTTCTCACCCAAACCACCGCAGCCAATTTGAAGCGTAAACTGAGGCTACCAGGAGGGGAGCACATGCAGGAAGTAGCATCTTTGAGGTTTCCCTATCTTCTAGAGAAGATAATTGCTTTCCATCTTATTACCAAAAAAGAGGCTAAAATCAAATTCCCCACCTCAAGCACAATAGAACTTGGTCCCAGACTAGTCTATTCATCAAGCCATTTATCTCCCTCGAAAGAAATCATTAACCTCTCTTCTAAAAGTATCTATATCTCCATTTCATCTCTCCTGTGAAGAGGGCATCCAAGCCTCAACCATCTGGCAAGGCTTTGATGCTTGCATTTTGGGAGGCTCCCATGCACATGTGCACAGTGATGAATGTGTGTCTTTCCTACTGGTACCCTGCCAACTGTCAGTTTACTCCAGCATACTCAGCCTTTGAACCTTCAGAGCATAAGTCTGTACTTCCTATGCCACAGATAATAAATTCTTTCCATGTTTCTAAGCCCACTGCCATCTTGACCTCACGGCCTACACAGTCAGGGCAAGTTTCTTCACTGAGAAAAAGAAATCAAAAGAATTATGTGAGTACTCCAGGTCTAGAATCACTAGTTAATTCAGCCCTTTCATCCTAATAGTCTTCAATAGGTCACCTTTGAAACACACAATATACTCATACTATTTCAAAGACATTGTTTTAGACATCACCCCTGAGCAATCCACCACAAACAAACTCTAGAGCTCTGAGCTATATGGGTAACAGAGGAACAGGAGGATATCTTTCCAGCTACTCCTCCCCAGGTTGACACATTCTCTGTTCCTTGATGTAAATATGATGCTCCATTAGCTTATGTATCTGTCTCATGCCATATTCATCTTTGAATCTCTAATTCCTGAAATAATATAACCTATCCATAGGTGCTGTATGTTAAAAACTGATTAAATCAATCTACACAATAAAAATCTGAAGGGAGAGCTTCAGAAATAATTATCTGTGCATTCATTACACATGAGGAAAGTCAAAGATTTTTCCAATATTAAAGTTGGGAAGTATCTAAATCAGAGCTTATGCCCAGATCTCAACAAACCCAGACTTCTTTCCCTCCTCATGGGGGTAACGGAGCACTATTGCCATGCTTTCTTGTCACTTTACTGTGTGGAGGTCAGGACTGTGACTCAATAATGTCTTCATTGTTTTTATAACCTTTGCCTCCAATAATCCTCAGCTCAATTATTGTTATTCAAAATGTAGACAGTGAAAATGTTTGGGAATCTTATGGACAATGAGGCTGTAGGATGAGGAATGAAAGCCAGGAACTTTAAACACAAGTGTGTCCTGGACAACATTCTCCTTAACCTGCTAAGTCTCTTTGCCTCAACTGTATATAGAGAGAGGGGAGAAGGGACTATGACCCCTTCAAGTCTAGAAATTTCCTAATGATCACCTCTGGCTATTTCAGTCTAAACCATACACCTGTTTAAGTAGGTAGCAAGGCATTCAGATTATATTTCACATACTCTTGATTTGGTAGTTTAATTTTACTGTGAAATGTGCAGTCAGAATGTGGGCAAACTCACCACTTTCAGCCACCGTCTATATACTTTCAGGCAAGTGATAAGCCTTATCTTCACCCAGACAATGACTAACCAGCCAGATCACTTCTGCCTTTCAGCTCTGTCTCCTTCAACCCAGAAACTGAGGAAGCAGAAGACACGGTGATTATATTTCACATCAAGGTAACCCTGGGTAACCTGGGCTTGCCAAGATGAAAGAAAACCTGCTGAAGATAATGACCAGTTCTCAAATCATTATGAAATAAAGGGGATGGGGCGCAGGGGTAGGGTGAGAACAGAAAGAGCAAGAAAGAAGGATGCAAGAAGAAAAGAGAAACAAATCGAGTCCATGAACTGCTTGATTGGTACTGGGTCCATGAACTATGTTGTTCCCCGAAAGTCCTGGTTCTGTGGACCAGGCTTCATTAGGAAGGTTAGGAAAATCACTCTCAGGAGGTGTATACTTATATTACTCCAGAAAAGCCAGGTAACAGATATCTATCTAATAAATGAGAGAAAACAAAGGCAGCAGTAGGGTAGGACATTAGGCAAACCACAGAGTGCTTCCCCTGTACCCAAAGTCTCTACTGTTCCTGGTACACTCCAAGATATCTGCTGGCCCATTCAGCCTTGTGCTGCCAGGTTTTGACCTCTAATAAATGAGGGCTGGTAGATAGGAACTGCAATTCAAGGTGTGTGCTGGCCACATGGTGCTGCATTTTTCATCCACAGAGGCCATGATCAATGTTGTCAAGGCTTATTTTATTCCTATCCCTGTTCCTAGCCGCCCAGTGGAGTCAGCATTTCTAAATCCCGCAAGCACTCCATCACAAAGCAGCCCCAGCTCTCTAAAAGTGATGGGATGATGCAAACACAAATGTTATTTTTTTTCAGGACCTTTAAACATTGGATCAAGCATGGCTAGGAGGAGAAATGCAGAAAGCTTTCAGAGCTTCTTGCCAAGCTCACTTGTCTTGACACAGGAGGCAGTGAGAACATCATCACTTAAAATTATGACTGTCTCCCATAGCTAGCATTGTTCTGTCCTCATGGGAAGAGAGAAAGACAATAGCCCTAGCTCAGGATCATCAGTCAACTAAGACCCCTCTCAGGTTCATGTCCTCATCACCCAAGAGCACTGAGCCTTGTAATATATCCTCTACTCGGTTAATTTCCCAAATTTTTGAAAGCTCAAAGATGAATGCAATCAAGTAATTTGTATTTGCAAGAAAAGTGCTTAGCTAAAATGTACATTCAGATAATAGATGTGATAAAAACAAACTAACAGTAAGCAAAAGCCAGCATAAGCAATCTTACATAGAATGGTGATGGTACCTTAAAATCTTCAGCACCCCCACAGGAGATACAGGCCATCTCCTGGGTTTGTCATAGTAGTCTATCCACCTAGAACAGTGGTTCTCAACCTTCCTCATGCTTCAACACTTAAATACAGTTCCTTGTGTTGCGGTGACCTCCCCAACCATAAAATTATTTTGTTCCAATTCATAGCTGTAATTTTGCTACTGCTATGAATCATAATATAAATATCTGACATGCAGGGTATCTGGTGACTCCCAAAAGGGTCACAACTCACAGGCTGAGAACTGCTAACTTCGAGGAATCATTTTTAAATCCTTAACTCAGAATATATACACCAGTGCTTTTGTTTATCCGTACTTATGATCATTAGGGTAGAGAAAAAGACTTTAGGTGTTTTTTTGAAGGAAGTCGGTGCTCTTTGTCCCAACTGTACAGCTAAAGCTCAGGGAACTTAAGGTAAGAAGAGCCAACTGGCCTCATCCAAAGAATAAATCTGAGTGGCCCTTAATTCAACAGAGCCCAACCTTGACAAGCAATTCCTGCCTAAATAAGAACTATTTGTCTGCAGTTCTAAAGGTCACAGAATCCCAGGAGAATATAGAATTTCACAGCCCTAGCTCCGTTTTTTGCGCTTTGATCATTAAATGGTCTGGGCAGGAGGCCCCATTTCTATGAGACAATGGAGTTCTCATACACATACCTTGTCTTCACCTCCTCCTGATCACAGACTAGAATTACCATTGTGTGAGCAGACAGCTTCCTAGGCTTCAAGGGCACACTGAGCAATATTGCTATACTAGCTGTATTTTATATAATTCCCCCAACTGGCTCTTCCTTCCTTCCTAATACAAGCAGAAACTATTTGCAATTAAGCAATTCATTAAAATATAAGTACCATCATTGAATACCTACTGTGCACGGAGCCTTGCATTGGGTCCTTTGTATGCATAATTTCATTAAAAGTTGCAGCAATTTGATAATTTAGGGATAATTATAATGAGAGGGGTTAAGTAATGTGTCTGATGCTTCAGATAGAATTTATATGCCAGGATTTTGGGGTCTTTATGAATCTAAAGAACTGGGAAAGCACTAGCCATATAGTTGCCTTTTTTATGACTTCTTCCAAATGCAGGCAATATACCTAAAGCTGATTTCTGAACCTTGTTTATTACTCTACCCCTCCTCAGTCCAACAGTTGTTTTTCAGGCAGGTAACACTGTCAGATCATGACTCTGATTTGCCCAGTCTCCAGTTTGCAGAGGAAATAGACATAAAGTGATTTCTCCTCCCCGTGGCAGTTTCTCACCTGCCTGTCCTGTGTCATGGAAGATACTTTGAACATAGATGGTGAAAATCTAAAGATAAGGAATGTGTTCTTTGGGACAATCAAAATGTCAAATCCATTTACCATTGGATTCAAATGTCAGTGAACATTGAATGGGGTGCACCTACTTACACCTCCCCATGAGTCAATAGTATCCTTCCTAGTGCTGCTGCTGAAGAGTTTGTGATTTCAGTCAATTCTTATCTCCCAAAGCAAGAAAGTCCTAAACAAATATAGCAGGGAGCTTATTTTTCAAGTTCCTTCTATTTGGTTCCTCCTTCCTCTGAAAAGAGCTACGTGGGTGACAGAAAGCACATGATGTAGGAAGACAGGCTGGGATGTGACTTCAATTCAGTGTTTCACAGAGTGCAGCTTCAGGCCAGCTTGGCCAGCTCAGGGACTGAGGACCGTATGTACAGTGCTGGTCCTACCCACAAGGTGACCTTTTGCATTTATATCTGACGGCTCTTGTTTAAGGGTTATGGGAAAGGAGAACAGGCATGAATTCCGGTTCTGCCAAGCAAGACCTGCTGGGTAGTCCATGGGGCAGCCAGTGCCATTCAGCCGCAGAAGCTCATTAGTAGGAGTTCACATCAAGCCTGAGAGTATGTAAAAATGGGAAAACTGGTACCTAAAATGATTGTGTTGTCAACACAGGAATGACTCTCTTGTGCTGCCATTATCATTTATGAAAATCTATAATGCCTGGTCTGGTCCTTGATAAATAACACCAACTTCGTGTCCTGCTGACTACTTGGTTGAGGCCCACAGCACAACTTGCCAGCCAGGTTGGTCCCTGGGAGGTCATTTCACTCTATTTGCTCTATGGCAGATAACAGTGTTTATTGCTTATGATAGGCAGAAAGCAATGCCCCTTTGGCCATTGTAACACATATTGTTTGGAGCTCCTGAGAAAAATAATGGAACCCCCTTTGGGGGCATGTCTTCTACAATCTGAAATATTGTCCTTGCCTGTGTCTACTGTCATGGGCCTCTAATCTTAGTTCCTTGGGAAACTGAGGCAGAAGGAGTGCAAAGACGAGTCCTCTCCTGAGCTACCGAGTTTGTTCATACAGGCCTGGAGAACTAAGTAACATCTTGTCTCAAAAGGAACATGAGGAGATAGAGCTGGGAACTTGGGAGAACACTTGCCTGTCATGTATGAGGGCCTAGTTCAAACTACAATCCACATACACACACGATAAAGATATAAAAAAACAATATAAATGGGAATCTGCATTCACCATGGGATAATGTTTAAGAAGGTTAGCAGCAGAAAACTAAGGCTTCTGAGGTGACCCCTCAATCCATGATACCACTGAACTTCCAGAAGACCTTGGCAACCCTTAGTCACCCTCTCTCTAAACAAATGGTTGACCCTTTCAAGTTCTGCCTACTCATGCTCCTTCCCTAAGGCCAAGAGGTTCCTTGGAATGACCCACCCTGGGACAATGACAAGGTTTGTTGTCTATGTGTTTGCAGCCCCATTCCAGAGCATTCAGACAGCAGTTTTCGCCTTGGGGAGCCAAAGACTCTCAGAGGAGCAATGGGGCCTGGGTCTAGTTTAATTAACCTTTGTTCACAGTCAGCGTCTCCCCTGTGCCAGCATGATGGGGTAAGCTCATCTGTGAAGGAGCCACCCTCTGTGACTAATCCCCTGTGTTCTGATGGTGCTATGCTCCAAAGCCACCTCCTTTGTACATCCCCTCACAAGAGCTGGATCTTCTCTCTGTCCCTGGCAGCCCCCTTGGCCACACTACTGCAGGCCTCCATTGTCTGGGCTGCTGTCATCCCTGAATTAATCTGAAAGAGGTCTCTTTGACAGCGGTGGCAGCAAATATCCGATTCAATTTGCTTTCACCCAAGATTTCCCAGGAGTCATGCCGAATGAGATAATCAATGATGATTATGAGCCTTGGACTGCCTCACTGAGCCAGCGTGCTAAAAGGAGGGAGCATTTCTGCTCCGGTGCTCGCCCAAGCCAGGTGCTAATTCAGGCAGATCCATTACCTTTCTCAGTGGCTCTAAACCATATGTGCTGCAGTAATCACGCTGGGTAGGTAAGGCGATCAGTCCTCCCACCTAAGCAAAGAGGATTCATTCTTTTTGCTTCTCTTCACATTCCACAACAACAACAACAAAAATGTTCCGAGCATCTGGTGCAAAAGTGAGTAGGCTGTTGGAACCAATGACGCCGAAGAGATTTAATTTAGCTGGGCTAAACTTTCCTTGTCTCAGCTGGAGAGACTAGTCAATGGCTTAGCCACTAATCCAATCAAAAGAAGGCATTAAATTACTTGTTGATGCCATCTTAACCCTGAGTAGACTGTTTTCAGCTCCGCCGATCATTCTGAAAGAAGGCAGCAGCCAGGGAAGGAAAGCCAACCAAATGGCTGCGGAGCCAAAGACATCTTCCAGACTCCCCACGCCCCTCTATTTCTTGCCTCTTTTAGTTTTATTCAGAACAGCTGTTAGGGGTGCTCTTTGACTATGTGCATTTGTACAGAGGAAGTAGCTGAAAATGCTGGTGGCATATCGGTCACCTAGTTCTGTGTAACAAATTTCTTGCCTCCCCAGATTGAGTAGCTGGAGAGAAAAGTTTATGTAATCTCATGGTGCTGGGGGTCAAGAACTCAGGAGTATCTTAGCCACAGGGTGCTGGCTAACTCACAAGGCTGTGATTAGACCATCAGGCAAGCCTGCCACCACTTGGAGTTTTCTCTGTACTTAGTTACTGGTACATTAACTGGAAGAAAAAAAAAAAAAAAAAAACAGGACTCCTTGCTTGGACCCACAAGCTAGAACTAAGGGCAAGATAAAAGTCTGGTATCTCTGCTTCCATTTTATATCTATCCCTTTTTATGCCTTTTTTCTTTTAGCTTTTCTTTTAGATGGGTCTCACTAGATAACCCTGGCAGGCTATGAACTTGAAGTGATCCCTCTTTCTCAAGTTCTGGGATCAGAGACATGCCTCATTAAGCAGGTCTATATCTGTCTCTTTTACTTTGGGACAGACTCCTGCTTAACTCTGCTTGTAGACATGTTAATCATTCAGTAAGTGTCTGTCTAAAAGCTGGTGATATCTGACCTATCTCATCTCCCTTCAAGGCTCAATGCACAAAGATAAGAACAGCTGAGGCATTTTACTACCAACTTTATGTTATCCTGTCCCTGACCTCAAAAAGGACACCTGAATGTCTCCAGTGAGTGTTCTCAACCCTTAGACACCTTGGGTTCCAGGACCAACAGAGTGACACAGACACCACCTATGATGACATCACCTGAAGCTGGAACACTTCTCTGGGGAACCCTTAAGCAATGGGGACCTCTTCAAGGGCACCTTGTAGAACCAGAGCTACAACAGGATCAAGCAGAGACAAATGGACCAAGACTGCAGAATACTACACATCTCCCGACAACAATCCTCTAAGCTCAAAGCTCATGTCAGGATCCCCAATTGGATTGGATTGAAATGTTTAAATTCCATCTTCTTAAAATGACCATTTTGGTTAAACTCTTTTCTTGCCTTTTCCCAATTACTGAGTTTTGTTTTGTTGTACAGCCTTAGCTGATGCACACTTTCTCACAGCTCTGTTGTTATGGCTGGGATGTGAAACATCTCTTAAAGGCTTGTGTGTTGAACACCTGGTCCACAGCTGATGGTCTGTCTTGGGAGGTTTTGAATACTTTAGAAGGTGAGGCTTCACCGTAGAGAGAAAGGTCACTGGGGTGGGACCCTGAGAGTTCCTGGCCCCTAGCCCCAACCTATGTCCTGCTGGCTGATTCCTGGCCACCATGAAATGAACACAAGCTTCCACCGCCATGATGTTTGACCCATTGGGGGGGGGGACAAAAGATCATGGACTGGGTCCTCTGAGACCATGAACCAAAATAGTTCTTCCTTGCCATAGTTTAATTCTATTGCTATGATGAACAGCAAGATCACAAGGAGCTTGAAAATAAAAGGGTTTGTTTTTAATCTTATAACTACCCATCACACCCTGTAATTGAGGGAAACCAAGGCAGGGACTCAGAGCAGGAACCAGGAGGTAGGAACTGAAGTAGAGACCATGAAGGAATTCTGCTTACTGGCTGGCTCACCATGGCTTGCTCAGTCTTTTTTTCGTATGCCAGGACACCACACTTCCTGGGTGTGACCTTCCTACATCAATCATTTATAAAGAAAATGCCCCCACAGACTTTCCCACAGGACAATGTGATAGGGGTGATTTGTCAATTGAGATGCTTTCTTCCAGCATCTTTGTCTTTGTATGGAGTTGGCCAGTTCATTTCTTTAAGTTGTATAAGTCAAGCATTGTGTTGCAACAACGAGAAAGCTAACTATTGCCATTGGATTCTCCCACAGTAAGAAACCCAGGAGAACACATAAGACAGTACCCAGGAGGGAAGTCACAGCTTTTAATAGCCTAGTGTCTAAAGTGACACACTGCATCTCTGCTGGTTAGAAGCAAGTCACTGCGTCCTGTTCATACTCAAGGGAAGAAGATTAACACAGACTGTGAACAGCAGGGGGCAGTACCATTAGCGCCTGTCTCAGACATACCACAGCAGATAAATGACTTGCCTTCCAGGGGAGAAACCCTGTGAGCATGGAAAAGGAGGGGTGCTGTCCTGGTAGAATGCATACATGCCAGAAGCAGGCCCCAGCTAGGGGTACATTTCTGTTATGACTCCAGGGAAGGAAGAATGTGTATTTTTATGTACACATAATTGCTTTCAATGCTTCAGGCCAAAATCAGCATTAGAATCTGGGATTTCTTTGCCCTTCCTACTGAATGCAGGGAACAGTGGATGGGTATTTTGGCCTCAGTGTTTATTGGTCACACAACCTGGACATGTATCAACAGCATGTGTGGACTTCAGGTAGTGACCTAAAAAAGACAAGAGATAAATGAGAGACAATGAAAAAGCTGGACTACAAAGGTCTGGGCAGTGCTTATATAGTGGGGCTTGGCTCAAGAAATGCTAGCCTCACACAAGGGTACTATAGAGTCCTACTATAGAGAAATTGGCATACAAGGTGATGGGGAGAAGTCACAGCCATTCTAGATGGGCCTATCTTCAAGGCACCCTGAAAGCTGCGTGAGTTATCCCAGGCAAACAAGCAGAAGCAGCCTGTGTGGCCACAGAGTATAGCAAGCCACTGATAGGCTTTGAATACTGTGTTCCAATATTCCATGGTCCCCAATATGACCAGTTAAAGAAGCTGTAAAAGGTAGGGGCTGGTGGGGTCTTTAAACTATACTCTCTTCAGAGTATAGCAATCTGAGAAGACAGAGGAGGCATGTGCCTGGGAGGGAAGATGGGACTCTGGTTTCTTTACTTCCTCTTTGCTTCCTGGGAGATAAAGTGAGCCATTTGCTCTGCTATGTACCACTGCAACAGTGTGCTGACTCTACAGAGGCTCAAAGAAATGGCGCCATTCAATCCTGAACTTCCAAATCTGAGAGTGGAAACAGACCTTTCTCTGTATAAGAAAGGTGCCTTGGTTATTTCATTGGAGCGCTGGAAGGCTGACTCATTTTAATTTAATTTTAATTCATTCACTTGGGAGTGGTTTGCTTACGTTGCCACAGCTTGTTGACATGGAAAGCTGTGTCCTATAGTGGGTACTGATGGACAAAAAGAAAAAGAAACACTTGAAAGACTCATCACTGGCTCTGTGGCTGGACGATGGCCAGATGCTGAACAGGCATGAAGCAAGCTATCAGTAGGGGACAGAAAGGGGCAGCCTGAAAGATGACTGAAGGTAAATGACAAAACTATTCTTAACTTTGAAAGATCAAAAACATACAAAATCTTGTGGCTCCATTTAAGGAGGTGACAGGTGACTGAGCCAAATGCTGACAACAGTAACTGGTGAGGATGACATGAACCGAAGGAGTGATGACCTACAGAAGAAACTGGTTTTCAGGCAGAACTGAGGAACATACAGAGAGTATCTCTGGTCCTTTTCACAGGCACAAGTCATAGAGAAGAAGGCATTATTAGTCACAGTGAAACCAAGAGTCTACATATACAACAGAATCTAATAGACGTTTTCATCTATACAAAAGGACACAAAGAGTCTTAAGGGCCTTATCCCAGCATGCTCTCAAACTCAAAATAGACACAAACTTGAAATAAAGTTTCTGGTATGGCTTCTGTTTAAGAAATTATTACATGAACACACAGAAAACACAGGGTATTTCTTAAGGTGTCGCAACAACATAGACTAAAAGAACAGCAAAAATTTAAAATACAAGTAGGCTTTGGGTCCCCAACTCTATGGTTTGAAATTAGGTTGTAAAAGTTACACATATGGGCCATTGCTCTGGAAAGAAAGGGGAGTTCAAAGGGTAAAGCCAAGAGCCTAGACCATGAACTTAGGAACCAACCTAAACCATTGCCTGTTGTCAGAGAAGAGCCAGGCCGCTTCTCAAGGGCAGAGAGAACCTTAAGCTATGGTGACTAGGTTTCAGGACTCCTCTCCTCTAGTTATGACTAGGTACCTTTCCCCTTCCCCTTCTAGAATGCAAATCCTACTATAGGCTCTGGTGGTAGCTCCTTGAATGTTATGCACATTAAATTCACAGGTTGCTTTCCAGGTGCGATGGCCTCAAGCCCCTCCAACTGAGTCTACACTAGATGTAAAACACACACTCCAGGAATCAAATAATGACTTTGAAGCTCATGGGAAGTGACTATGATTACTTCACCTGACATATAGGTGAAGCCCAGGAATAGTATCTTTAAACTGTACCTTATGAAGAGGGCTGGCATTCTGAGCAGACAGTCAATTAACATTCCAAAGATTTGTCCTCCATCTCTTCTTTACCCAGAGAGGAGAGGAGAAATAAAGCAGTCAATCATCCCAAAGTTTAACCACGTTCTCTGATCAGAGGGTCAGTCTTGTCTCCGAGATTTACAGCATCGGCACTTTTATCTTCACCATCTCCTCTTTCTCTTTGCATACACCAAGGCCAATCAGTTCCATGGGTTCCCTAGAGTTGAAGTTAACTCAGAACAGACAAGCTATTGTCAGTGTGTACCCATGGATCTTTCCTATGGAATGAAGCACAGGCATGTCTCATAATACTGTGACATGTCCCTATTAGAGGGGAGAAATAGATTTTGTATTTGAAGAATACCAGTCATGGTAGGCATAGGAAAACTACGAAAGTTCACACAGGCCACAGAAACCTTGAAGCTCCTCCCCTCAGCAGGTGGCATGGGCTCTCCAGCCTGGAAGGCTTGTAACTAACTTTTGCCAGTGAAACTGAGAAAAAACAAAGGTAGGAATCCCTGTGTCTAGTCTACAGGTATCTGCAACTTCTACCATCATCCTGCCTAAAGAAGCTTGTCTACTAGCAGACTGGAATCGGTGGAGAAATATAATGGTGCCTGGGCTACTAGCACCACCTTCTAGGTGAAGTTTTAAAAGATGTGGAAGAGACTATCTTGGACATTTAAATCTTCCTGAGCCTCTGGTGAACTGATGGGCTCAGACAAAACTGGCAATCAACACAGACAAACAAACAGAATTACAAGAGTGATAGATTTATGTTGTTTGAAACTATTAGGGGAAAGTACTTTGTTAATACAAAAATAGTTAACTGGTATACCTTATCCTGTATGAGAACTATTGGAACATTTCCAGACAGGCAACAGTGGAATTTTTGGAAGCTCAGAGGCCCACAAGCCAGAAAGGAACACCTGCTCAATGTCATTCTTTCTCTTTCTCTCCCTCTCTCCCTCTCTCTTTCTCTCTGGCTTTTCCACCCTCTCAATCTCCCTCTCTTGCTCTCTCCTGCTCTGGGAAATCAACAGTTAACAAGCACCTGGTGATCTTTTTATTCCACAGGCACCTGTGCTCAGTGAAAGTGGCCAAGTTAATTCTGTAGATACTTCTGTGGCTTAAAGCATAGTATTCTAACTCTGAAGCCAAGGGTCTTATTACCGACCAAGGCTCCCTGGGAAGCCAAGGGATGCAGATGGTGTTCTGTATGGTGGCTATGGAGCTGTAAGTTCACCAGCCCAGGCTGCTCTCAAGGGAAACAGCTTTTCACTTCCTCAGTAGGTGAGCAGCCTGCTGAGCTCTCAGGGGACTCCAGTGTTCTGGGATGCCACTGGACTGTTCTTATATATGTCAAGGGGCATGCACTGCCTGAACAGCATGATTATCACAAATAAATCCTGATCTGCCTTTCCATGAGACTGAGCCTGTCCTGTGAATCAGCATGCAGAGAGAAAGCCTGCTGAGACATGAGGGATGGGTCCTGTCACCCTGCTTTACTGTTTGGTAAAATTCCACTCACTTGCCAAGATCCAGTCCCAGCATCATTTGCTGTGGTAAGACTTTAATTCCTCCTCCCTGTGTAGAGGAAAAACAGCTTTGGACCTGCTTCCTTTCCACCACTGTGCGTCCTTGCTATACTCCACCTAAGTGATCCACAGACTCGGGTCACCTAAGGAGAAAGAGCTCTCCTGTGCTCCCTTAGTGTGCACCTGACACATGGGGGTGGTGAGAGCAGCACTCCTTTACACTTTTCTCAGCAAATATTTATCAAATCCCTACTTTGTGCCAGGTACTTGTTCTGATGTCACAGCAGGGAACAAAACACAGAAACTTCTGCCTTTGGAGTTTTTAATTTCTACTCAGAGGAAACAAACAATAAACAGAAAGTATTAAGTAAAACTCAGAGCCTCCTGGAGGGTAACAGAGCGGTGCAGAAAGCCAAGGAATAGCAAATTTAGTGAGAAGCATCCTTTTTAACAGAAGTGGAGGTCATAGAAGGACTTAGCCAAATGAATCTGGAAGAAGAGTCCTCTAGGCACAAAAAATATCAGTGCAAAGGTCCTGAGGTTGGGGCAAAGCTGGGAGTCAGGGAGAAAAACAAAACAAACAAACAAACAACTCTCCCCCAAAAAATACAGCCAATGTAACCGTAGATGTGTGAACACTAAGTTGTCTTTTAAAAGCCAAGAAAGGATTTCAAGCTTTTACTGTCAGGATTTTTTAAGCAGGGGGTGGTGTAATCCATCTTATTGTTTTAATTCCTATCTGAGAAGACAGGACTAAAGGGAGGAATTTAAGGGAGGTCCTAAAAGTAGCCATCACAATTCTTGCTACAGATGATGATGGCCAGGGCCACAGGTGGCAGCAAAAGGGATGGAAAGTAGATAGACTTCAAATGAGTTTGGCACAGCATCAGCAGGCAGATTAGATGTGATGCATGACAAAAACAGAGCTGGCCTAGCCAGCAATCAGAGGAGCAGGGGGCTGCTACTGGCTGAGCTGGGAAGTGGTGGGCTGGAGTCCAGGACAGCACAGGTTGAGTTTGATATTCCTGTTAAGATGCCAAGGAGTCTATAGGATATTGGTTTCTAAAATCCTTTGAGGAGGTATAGGTTGAAGACATAAATCTGAAGGAACTAATAAACCCCAGCATGTTATTTCTCTCTTGATTTTTATCTCAACAGTAAACCAGGGTTGAGGTGGAGATTAGCTGAGCTATTAGAACAACAGATCCTCTACAAGTCTTTCCTGTGGGAATGCCGTCATTTATCTGACTGCTCAGCATCCCACACAGTGCAGTCGTTGGCTGTGTGCCTTTGCTGGCCTCTTCACATCTGATACCATTTGTCAGGCTTGCACTAGACCTTGCCCATTCAGAACAAGAGCTCAGCTGCATCAGGAAGCAGCTGGTGGCAGAGGATGAGCCAGGCAGCTCTCAGGTAGCCCTGCCTTGACTAAAGAGAGGCTCCATGGACAGAAGTGGGGAACAATTGCCCAGTCACAATAAGGCAGACACAAGGAGAGTGAGTACCTGCTGTAAAAGGCAGACTGGAGGATGACCACCTTGTGAAAGCCGCCACTGCTATCCACAGGGCAGAGAGGTGCACAGACAGACCTTTGTTCTTTACAATAAGGAGCAGGGGACTCTTTGCTGGACCACCTTAAAGCAGAGTGAATTTTTAACTTACTGAACCCAGGACAATAGGGATTGGCATCTTTTATTCCAGTGTAGATATTCACAGCATTTCATTTCATTCTCACAATTACCCAGGCTCCATAGAGTAAGCAGTCACCTATTACATAAACTTCTCTTTCATCTCATTTTCTCCTCATAGGTCCAGCCTGGTTTTCCCTGATGATCCAGGACATTTTGACATGTTAACAACTATGAATGAATCTACTTTCCATGGGCCAATCCTAGAAACATAACAGAAGGTCTAAACCCAGTTTCCCTGCTGGCTCTAATTTCTAACTCCCTGGAGAGCCAGAGTGATGGGAGATGTCATTCTGTAAATATGTTTCTCTTATTGGTTAATAAATAAAGCACTGTTGGCCAATTGGAAACAATATAGGCAGAACTAGGAGACAAGGAGGATTCTGGAAGTAATAAGGAGGAGTCAAGATGAAGGACAGAGAGAGAACGCTAGCCCCTCTCTCCTATAAGATTAGACCACGTGGAAGTATTTAGATTAATAGAAATGGGTTAATAATTAAGACAGCTAGATGATAAGAAATAACTGTTCAACAGCATTATATCAAATACAGCACCTCTGTGTGTTATTTGGGGCTGGTACGGCAGTGGCTCCAGGCTGCCAGAAAAACATACTCATAACACCATAGACTGGACTCAGGCCACTATCTGTATGTGTGACCCTCTACTTAAAAATCATTGTGAACCCTAGCAAGATGTTTCTATGGTTAAGAGGACTGGCAGGTTCCCCATCAACAGGCCTTGGCTAGAGGTGAGTTTGGGTCTAACTCCAGCGGGGTGAATTCTTCCCTACAACCTTCCCTGGGAAATCCCTGGGTCTATCCCAGATCTAGCTGCCCATTGAGAGTGTCCTGTCCCCATTGAGAGTGCTCTTGGAGCTCTGATACACCCCATCCACACCCACTAAGAGCCTGCCCTCCCCCTACCCTCTGCTTTACCCTGCCCACTGTCCCACCACTCTGGTTGAACACTGAGACAGAGGGTGGAGCCAACAATCCAGCCACCTTCGGGGAAATTTCTGGAGCTGATCTGAGCACAATAGATGTGCCTATCCACAAGGGACCACCCGTAATTTCCACCTGCCTGGTCTCTAACCCCCCCCGCCCCCTGCCGGTCTTCTACTGGAGTTCTGGGCCCCTCCCAGAGATCTGACTATCTCTGCAGGACCACTCTGAGTTCCTGCAGGCTAGATCCTTGACCCCTATCACAGGGCCTCTGCTAAAGAGGCCTTTCTCAGCTGAAGAGAGCTGAGAGCTGGGCCAGGTCCCAGCTAGACCCAACTATCCCTGAGGAAACATCTTATGGGCTGGCCTCTGCCAAAGAGGCCTCAGCTGTCCTCTGTTGGAGCCTGATCTTTGACCCCCATTGCTGGGCCCTTGCCTGCTGAGGGACCTCCTAGAGAGCTTGGACCACCCAAAGTTACAGACATTGAACCTCTGACCCACCTAAGCCCATAGACAGAGGAAGAGACCCCACCAACACCTACTGGAAGAAGCTATGGGGAGATGGCAATACAAGAAAACACCTAACAACAGAAAGACAAGCATAACACCACCAGAATCTAGGGGATCTACACCAACTAGACTGGAACACAACAAAGCAGATGAAGCAGAAGTGAACGACTTGAACATTATCGTCATCAAAAATGATAGAGGCCCTCAAAGAAGATGTAGAAAATCCCTTAAAGAAATGGAAGAAAAAACAAACAAAAAATTGTAAGAAATGAACAAATTTCTTAAAGAAAGTACAGAAAGCCAAGAAAAAAAACCAATTAAACAGATGAAGGAAATGGTTCAAGACTTGAAAACTGAAATAGAGACAATAAAGAAAACACAAACTGAAGGAATGGTGGAAATAGAAAAACTGGGCAAATGATAGGGAACTACAGATGCAAGCATAACCAACAGAATTCAAGAGATGGAAGAGAGAATCTCAGGTGCAGAAGATAAACTAGAGGAAATAGATTCATCGACCAAAGAAAATCTTAAGTCCAACAAATCCTTAACATAAAACATCCAAGAAATGTGGGATACCGTGAAAAGGCCAAACCTAAGAATAATAGGCATAGAAGAAGGTGAGGAAGCCCAGCTCAAAGGTGCCGAAAACATATTCAACAAAATCATTGAGGAAAACTTTCACAATCTGAAGAAGGACATGCCTGTCGTGAAAATACAAGAACCATATACTGAACACCAAATAGACTGAACCAAAGAAAAAAAGACCCCTTGACATATAATAATCAAAACACCTAATGTACAGAATAAAGAAGGAATATTAAGAGCAGCAAAGGAAAAAGGACACGTAACATATAAAGGCAGACCTACCAAAATTATGGCTGACTTCTCCATGGAAACCCTCAAGGCCAGAAGGTCCTGGATAGATGTTCTACAAGTACTAAGAGTTCTTGGATGCAAGCCTAGACTACTATATCCAGCAAAACTCTCAATCACTATAGATGGAGAAAACAAGATATTTAATGACAAACCCAGATTCTCAGAATACGTATCTACAAATCCAGCCCTACAGAAAGTTTTGGAAGGAAAACTCCAACCCAAGGAATTTAACAATGCTCACAAAAGACGTAGGCAACAGATAATCCCACTTAACCAGAAACAAAGGGTAAAGCGGGACAAATATATTCACAATGCCACTGCCAACAAGAAATCTAAAACAAACAAGCATTAAATTAACAATCAATGGTCCTTACTCTCCCTCAACATCAATGGTCTTAACTCCCCTATAAAAAGACACAGGCTAACAGAATGGATACGAAGACAGAATCCATCCTTCTGCAGCATACAAGAGACACATCTAAGCTTCAAAGATAGATAATACCTCAGGGTAAAGAGCTGGGAAAAGACCCCCCAATCAAATGGACCCAAGAAGCAAGCAGGTGTGGCTATCCTAATATCTAACAAGTTAGACTCCAAACAAAAATTAATCAAAAGAGATGAAGACGGTCATTTCGTAATCATCTCAGGAGAAATCTACCAACACAAAATCTCAATTCTGAACATCTATTCCCCATATACAAAGGCACCCACATTCATATAAGAAACGCTACTAAAACCTCACACATTTATAATGGGAGACTTCAACCACTCTCATCACTAGACAGGACTACCAATCAGAAACTCAACAAAGAAACAAAAGAGCTAACAGAAGTTATGTCTCAACTGGGTTTAACAGACATCTATAGAACATTCCATCCAAACACAAAAGAATATATCTTCTTTTCTGCTCTGCATGGAACCTTCTCTAAAATCGACCACATACTAGGTGGCATAACAAGCCTCAACAGATACAAAAGAGGTGGAATAGTTCCCTGTATCTTATCAGACCACCATGCTTTAAAATTGGACTTCAACAACAACACAAATTGCAGAAACCCTACAAACTCATGGAAACTGAACAATGTGCAATTGCACCACACCTGGGTCAAAGAAGAAATAAAGAAAGAAATTAAGGACTTCCTTAAATTCAATGAGAATGAGAACACGACATACCTGAACTTATGGGACACCATGAAAGCAATGTTACCAGGGAATTTCATTGCACTAAGTGCCCACATGAAGAAAACAGAGGATAGTCTCATCAGAGAATTAACAGTACAACTGAAACCCTTAGAACAAAAAGAAACAAACTCATCCTGGAGGAGTAGATGCCAGGAAATAATCAATTTGAGGGCTGAAATCAATAAAATAGAAACCGGGAAAACAATACAAAAAAAAATCAATGCAACAAAGAGATGGTTTTTTGAGAAAATCAACAAGATAGACAAAACCTTATCCAAACTCATAAAAAAGCAGAGAGAGAACATACAAATTAACAAAATCAGAAACTAAAAGGGGAACATCACAATGGACACAGAGGAAATCCTAACAATTTTCAGGTCATACTTTGAAAACCTGTACTCCACAAAATTTGAAAATTCAAAGGAAATCGACAAATATTTGGATAGCCATCACTTACCAAAATTAAATCAAGAACAGACAAACAACTTAAATAGACCTATGTAGCCTGTATGTTTCAGCCAGCCTGCCAGCCCGCCAGTCTGGGCCCACAGCCGCGCCAGCCCCAAATAATACTCAGAGACTCTGTATTTGATATAATCCTGTTGGCTTATTACCATTATTGTTTATGGCTAGCTCTGCCTTAATTATTAACCAATTTCTACTTATCTAAGTATTTCCACGTGGTCGGCTTATCGGGGAGCCTCAGCACGCATCCTACTTCTTCCCGGGCTACATCTCTCGACCCTGTACTACTTCCTCTTTCCTCCTCCTGGTCTCCTAGCCCTGCCTATCTTGTTTCCTATTGGCCACAGGGCTTTATTAACCAGTATGAGAAACATATATACAGAATAACATCTCCCATCATCTCCTCTTTTCTGTCTAAAGTAAAAAAAAAGGGGTTTAACCTTAACATAGCAAAATATACCATTCAACAGTTATCAAATAAGAATGACAGTTAACAATATTTAGTCCATTAACATTTTGTAAGACTTAAACAAAATATCATCTATCCTATCTTTGTGAGTCTAAAGTCCTATATGTAACTTATCTTTAATCCTAACTAAGGAATATTATAACCAAAACTATCTGTCTTCAACTCCTTCAAAGACCACAGAAGGATAATATATAAACTCTAGAAATGACAGAGACAACTCATTGCCTGGTCAGTCACCCGAAGTTTTTCTGTAATGTTCCATCTTCAGCCCATAGGCCATAGTGTGTGTCCAGACTCCTCAACAAGGCAGGAAACTTTAAACTGTCTACCTGTATTGACAGTGTGTCAGTCATTTTTCTCTGTGTCCTGCAGACTGTCTGGCTGTCTGGCAGCCTCTTCCATGAAGCAGGAATCCTGTATCAGTGTCCATCTTGAATCAGCAGTCACCTTTTTGTGGGTCCTGTATATCCAGTTTATTCAGCATATAGTCAGTCTAGACAAGAGCAGTATCTTGTCCAAATGGCTAGTCTTGCCATATTAGAAGCAAACTCCATAATGTGTTTCTTCGATGTCCATCTTCCTTTCTTCTGTAGGTGGTGTTACCAGGAGCAGTTGTGCCTCATTGTCAAGAAAATCCCTAAACCATTTTAAATGCCATATTCTGTAGGTCTTTGAAAGGTTTGAAGAATGACTATTCATCTCAAATACATCTCTGCATATCTAGAAATCCTAACTAACTTAACTCCAAGTTTTGACTATCATTGGTAACTCTCTAATCTGTACTAAATTGTACATTACATTTTCCAATGAGCTATATAAACACAATACCTAAACAAGAGGAGAAATATACATATCACAAAATTGACCTTAAATTGTATCAATAAAAGAAAATCCATTCCAAAGCAAAGTATTCATATCTATACCATAATTCCCTTTTTAACCTTTAAAAAGATTGCCTGTGGTTATAGCCATTTATAACCTAGCCCATTTAAATGAAAACAAACATCTATAAACAATATTTGGGAATTTGGGCGTCGTTCTTTCCAAACTACTTCCTGCTGGTAGAGGGCGCTATCATGAGGGTCCAAAGAAGATGCAGAAATCTTGGCTGTAGACACTGCTTCAGGGGGTCTTGCTTGATCAAACCATATAAGTCTGGAAAAAAATCCATAGCTTTTCATTTTCCGTGGAAACAAAAATAGAAATCCTTTTCCCCAGTAAGTTGTCCTTAGGCTTAAATTTTTGAGTCAAAGCATTTTTAAAATATATAAATTGAATTAATCCAGCAGCATTTCTTTTATCAGTAGTTATTTTCTCAGCAATCAAATAATTTAAAGACAACAGAAGCACGTATAGTATCCAAAATCTCTCTGTGTTTTCCATCTTTACGTGGCTTTTTTATTACTCTATTTATTCTACTTCTATTTTTACATATTTTGAGACAGGGTTTCTCTGTGTAACTTTCATCTGTCCTGGAATTCAGTGCATACCAGGTTTGCTTTGAAATCAGAGAGATATGATTGCCTCTGTCTGCCGAGTGCTGGGATTAATTTTGGAAACCTCCCTTAAAGGAGCCGCGCAATTCTTTGTCTACAGCAAAACAAATCCAACCGAGAAAATGCTGCTACTAAGAAGTCTTGCTAGTCTCTGTTCCTTTGTTTCTAAAATCCCTTTTTAAGCTTTTATTAGTTTTAAGTGAAAGTTCTTATAGCCACGTTGGGTGCCATCTGTAGCGTGTATGTTTCAGCCAGCGTGCCAGCCCGCCAGTCTGGGCCCACAGCCGCGCCAGCCCCAAATAATACTCAGAGACTCTGTATTTGATATAATCCTGTTGGCTTGTTACCATTGTTGTTTATGGCTAGCTCTGCCTTAATTATTAACCCATTTCTACTTATCTAAGTATTTCCATGTGGTCGGCTTATCGGGGAGCCTCGGCACGCATCCTGCTTCTTCCCGGGCTACAACTCGACCCTGTACTACTTCCTCTTTCCTCCTCCTGGTCTCCTAGCCCCACCTATCTTGTTTCCTATTGGCCACAGGGCTTTATTAACCAGTATGAGAAACATATATACAGAACAACATCTCCCATCAGACCTATAAACCCCAATGAAATAGAAGCAATCATCGAAAGCCTTCCAACCAAAAAAAGCCCAGGGCCAGATGGCTTCAGTGCAGAATTCTACCAGAAATTCAAAGAAGAGCTAATACCAATACTCCTCAAATTGTTTCACACAATAGAAACAGAAGGCACATTACCAAACTCTTTCTTCTACGAGGCCACAATCACCTTGGTACACAAGCCTCACAAAGATACAACTAAGAAAGAAAACTACAGACCAATATCCCTGATGAACATTGATGCAAAAAATACACAATAAAATAATGGCAAACCGAATCCAATAATACATCAGAGAAATCATCCACCATAACCAAGTAGGTTGCATCCCTGTGTTGCAGGGATGGTTTAACATACGAAAATCTACCAATGTGATCTACCATGTAAACAAACTGAAAAAGAAAATCCATATGATCATCTCCATAGATGCTGAAAAAGCCTTTGACAAAATTCAACACCCTTTCATAATAAAGGTCTTGGAGAGAACAGGGATAACAGGAACATACCTAAACATAATAAGAGCAATATACAGTAAACCAACAGCCAACATCAAACTGAACGGAGAGAAGCTTAAGGCGATTCCTCTAAAATCAGGAACAAGATATGTCCTCTCTCTCCATATCTCTTCAATATTGTACTTGAAATTCTAGCTAAAGCTACAAGGCAGCAAAAGAATATCAAGGAGATCCAATTTGGAAAGGAAGAAGTCAAACTGTCTCTATTTGCAGATGATATGATAGTTTACATAAGCGACCCAATAAACTCTACCAGGGAACTCCTACAGCTGATAAACACCTTCAGCAAACTAGCAGGATACAAGATAAACTCAAATAAACCAGTAGCCCCACTTTATTAAGATGACAAAGAGGCTGAGAGAGAAATCAGAGAAACATCACCCTTTATAATAGCCACAAACAATATAAAGTATCTTGGGGTAACACTTATCAAACATGTGAAAGACCTATACAATAAGAACTTTGTGGCTTTAAAGAAAGAAATTAAAGAAGATACCAGAAAATGGAAAGAGATCGCCTATGCTTGTGGAAAGGAAGGATAAATATAGTAAAAATGGCAAAAGCAATCTACAGATTCAATGCAATCCCCATTAAAATCCCAGCACAATTCTTCACTGACCTTGAAAGGATAATAATCAACTTTATATGGAAAAATAAAGACCCAGGATAGCCAAAACAACCCTGTACAATAGAAGAACTTCAGAAGGCATCACCATCCCTGACTTTAAGCTCTACTACAGAGCTATAGTTCTGAAAACAGTCTGGTATTGGCACAAAAATAGACAGGTAGACCAATGGAATTGAATTGAAAATCCTGATATTAACTCACATACCTATGAACACCTGATTTTTGACAAAATGGCTAAAAGAATACAATGGTGGGGGGGGGAAAGCATCTTCAACAAATGGTGCTGGCACAATTGGATAATGGTGAGTAGAAGACTGCAGATAGACCCATGTCTGTCGCCATGCACAACACTCAAGTCCAAATGGATCAAAGACCTCAACATAAATCCAGCCACACTGAACCCATTAGAAGAGAAAGTAGGAGGTACCCTTGAACAAATTGGTATAGGAGACCACTTCCTGAGCATTACTCCAGTAGCACAGATACTGAAATCAACAATTAATAAATGGGACCTCCTCAAACTTAGAAGCTTCTATAAGGCAAAGGACATAGTGGACAAGACCAAACAGCAGCCCACAGACTGGGAAAAGATTTTTACCAATCCTACATCTGACAAAGAGTTGATCTCCAAAATATACAAAGAACTCAAGAAACTAGTCAACAAAACACCAAATAACCCTATTTAAAAATGGGGTACAGAATTGAAGAAAGAATTATCAATAGTGGAAATCAAAAAGGCTGAAAGACACTTTTGAAAGTGCTCAACATCCTTAGCTACCAGGGAAATGCAAATCAAAATAACTTTGAGATACCATCTTACTCCTGCCAAAATGGCTAAAATTAGAAACAGCAATGACAACTTATGCTGGAGAGGATTGGAGAAAGGGCAACACTCCTCCACTGCTGGTGGGAGTGCAAATTTGTACAGCCATTTTGGAGATCAGTATGGCAATTCCTTAGGAAAATGGGAATTAGTTTACCACAAGACCCAGCAATCCCCCTCTTAAGTATATACCCAAATGATCCACATAATAACAAGAACCTGGAAGCAACCTAGATGCCCCTCAACTGCAGAATGGATAAAGAAGATGTGGCACATCTACACAATGGAATACTACTCTGCAGAAAAAAATAATGGAATCTTGCAACTCACAGGCAAGTGGATAGAACTTGAAGAAACCATCCTGAATGAGGTAATCCAGTCACAAAAAGAAGAACATGGTATGTACATGCTCATATATGGATTTTAACCTAGAGCTGAGGATCACCAGCTTATAATTCACACTACCAGAGGAACTAGGATACAAGGTGTATTCTAAGAGATTCATATATGGTCCTTCACAAAATGGGGAAGAGCACATGGGAAGTGGGGGGGGCAGTAAATGGAGAGAGAACTAGGAAGATTGGGTCAGGGTAGGAATAGAAGACAGAAAAGGGAGAGAGAGAGAATACAGAGAGAGAGGGAGCCATTATTGGTTTGAAAAGAAAACTGAACCTAAAGAAAGGTCTAGAGAACTACAAGACTGACTCCAACTAACAATTTGAGCAACCGTGGAAAGGCTACCATAAATGCCCTTCCCTGATAGTGAGATCATCAACTTAATTATCCACCATCATGGAGCCCTCATCTAGTACCTGTTGGAAACAGAAACAAACATCCTTAACTAAACACTGAGTCAAACTAGAATCCAGATGCAGAGAGGACAAGGCCAGGTTGCAGAAACTCACAAAGACAGCTGACCTGAACAAGGAGGAGCTAATGGGCCCCCAGAATGATAGCTGGGAATCCAGCATGGGACTGACTCAGACCCCCTGAATATGGGTCTCAGCTAGAAGGACTGAGCAGTCTGGGGGACCTCAGACAGTAGAAACAGGATCTATTCCTGATGCACAAAAGGACCTTGGGGACACATCCCCCATGGAGGAATACTCCCTTAACCTAGAGACAAGAGAGAAGTCCTAGTCCCCACTTCAAATGACTTGACAGATTTACATGACCCAACCTGGATAGCATAGCCCTGCATGTGGAATGGGGGTGGAGGGATGGGAGGGGAGGGTGGCCAGGGTGCATGTCACAGGGGAAAGAGGGTAAGAGGGAGGAGGGAGGGAGAGAGGGAAGGAGGAAGAGGGAACTGGGATTGACATGTAAAGTTTTTAAATTATATTATTATTAATAATAAAAAAGAGGACTTGCACTTCCCTCCACCCATGTCAGCTCCAGGGAATCAAGCACCCTCTTCTGGCCCATGCAGGTGCTTTCACATATTACACACACACACACACACACACAGAGAGAGAGAGAGAGAGAGAGAGAGAGAGAGAGAGAGAGAGAGAGAGAGAGAGAGAGAGAGAGAAAGAGAGACCATGTTTTGTTGTTGTTGTTTGTTTAATTTTAGAATCAAGGGCCTCTGGCTTCGCCCCTGAACCCTGCCCTCCTAAAGCCTGTAGCTTTAAATGCAATTTAGTGTAGTAAATGCAGTTCAGATTCAATTAGTGAGTATACAACCATACTACCCAGTGCTAATCAGTCAAAAATAGTTTGTTAATGACATCTCTTTTTCATATAGCAGGAAACACTCATTAGATGTTTCCTCTATGCACTGTAGAACAGAGGATGTGGAGAAAATCCACACCTTTCCCCCGAGTCCTGGGTCTAACACACTATTGCATGTACAACCTTGACTTGATATAGAAAGTAAAACAACTAAACCAGCTCTAGCAGAGCAGAGAGCAATCAAAGGGTATGAATTTTCACATGCTTTAAGCCTTGCATTAATTATCCAGTCTACAAACATCTGCTGCTAGACACATAACGTAACTCTTTTCATGTAATTTTCATGGCCACATTCTGAGTCCATATTATCCCACTTTACTACATAAACTCAAGCCCAGAGGAGTTAGGGGACTTGCTTAAGGTCACAGATTTATAGGGTAGGAGTTGGAGCCAAGGTCTACTTGCACATCTTTCTAGGTGCTGCCTCCATGTGAAGCATGGATGCCTTTTGAAAATCTCTACTCTGTCAAGTGTGGGTCACTGCCTTAGGAACACAGGGCTGAGACAGTGTTCAAAGACACACCCATCTCTGGCTGGGGACAGAGCTGGGACTAGGGCAAAGAGACAAGCACTGGTCTCAGACACTAAAAACCTCAATAATCAAGATAAATAGATTGTGATGTAATGTTAAAAAAATCAAATTATAAGTATGTACCCTCTACCCAACATTGCCTCATTTCCTTTAGCCACAATCAGCCTGCAGGTACAGGATGAATACATTCTGGAGATCTAGAGTACAGTACAGTCTCTCTAAATAGGAATAATGTAGACTGGAAACTGTCTAAAAGAATGATGTTATGTATCTTCCCCCAATACTTCATCCTTACAACCTCCAACCCCCCATATCCACACATGTTAGCTGTGTGCTGATAGTGATGAAAATGTTGATTATCAAGATTGTGACATCATTTCCAATGCATATGTAATACATATATTTTTAGTTATACCCCATACAGGTGAAAAAAAATAGAATAAATAAGTTGGCAAGCTACAGTGGGCCAGGTGACTGTGTTCCTAAAGGAGGCTTCATTACATATTGTGAACAAACAGGTCACAGGCACCTGTTCTGGCCCCAGGTACTTTGTATAGTGGTAGAAAAGAAACCCTTGCCTTATTTGCCCGGAAGGCAGAGTACTTATTTGTAAATAAAGGCTACAATGCAAATTAAAGTTTTGGTCCATCACCAAGACTGACACCAGGAGGCCCATTGCTCTTCAATTCCTCTATTGATGTGAATTTTAAATTTGCATAGGAAACAGCTCAGCACAGGGGACCTGGAAAGGGAGCAGGAGGGAGGACAGTGAAGATGGCTTCACTTTTGCTTCCTCAGAGGAATGGTCATACTGACCATGCAGTAAGAAGAGAGGGAGTCAGTGTCATGTCTCTACCCGTAAATGTGATAGGAGTTGGAGCTATTTTTAACACACACACCCATTAGCAGTCTGTGTCCCACCACACATAGCTACTGACTCAGTGCTGGTGCTGAGCAATTATTAATGGAAAAAGAGAGTGCTGGGACCCCCGACAGCCATTTTTAACTGTGGACATTATTGCTCAATTTTGAGCTGCGCCCAGGGACTCATAAGAGGGAGACATAATGCTTGTTTGTGGAACTTTTATAGCTAATTGACATTTTTTCAGTGCTCCCCCGACAGCTGTAGTTACTCCTGATTGGAAGGGCCATGAAACACATCAAGTTGTGCGCTGTCTCCAGATGGGGCCGTATTTCTGATATACCACCAGGAAAAAAAAAAAGAATAAATAAAAGCTGTCAAAATAAGCACACTCAATAGTGATAAAGAGGCACTGAAGTGACTGGCAAAGCAGCTCCCTTTGTGTACAAATAATGGATGCTATTTTCACACTAATTGACGATGCCTGATTAGGTGGCTATCATCCTCAGAGTTCCTCCTTCTTGACAACGTTTTCCTCCTCCTACACCTGTTCTTTGCTCTGCACAGAAAAGGGAATGAAGAAGTAAATTGTCCTTTCCCACCAATGTATCTTTTCTCACTTACAGGTTCTTAGACTCTGCCGTTGGTGCTAGACATAGAATTCAATCCTTCCTATATCCTGGATGTTCAAAGTCCAATTTAGAAATCACATCAATGCTAGACACCACTTTCATCTCTGGACATATTCACCTACAGATTATCTAAAGTTATTAAATAACACTGCCCAACATGCACTTTGTATGAGAGTTGGGGAATTTTTAGCAGAAGGGTCAGATGGGATTGTAGAAAACAATGAGTATATACAAAGATCTGCTTGCTGTCACTGGCTTCATTCAGGCTCTCTTGAATCCAAAGAGCTACCTTCTTTGTGTACCAAGTCCATTTAAAAATATTATATTTTAGGGTAAAACAGGATTCCATGTGTCAGGCCATCTTACAAGAATGGCCTATTTTGGAGGTCAGTATGGCAGTTCCTCAGGAAAATGGGAATCAGTCTACCACAGGACCTGGCAATTCTGCTCTTAGGGATATACCCAAATGATCCACATCCATGCAACAAAGACATCTGTTCAACTACGTTCATAGCAGCATTATTTGTAATAGCAAGAACCTGGAAGCAACCTAGATGCCCCTCAATGGAAAATGGATAAAGAAGATGTGGCACATTTACACAATGGAATACTACTCAGTGGGGGAAAAAAATCCAGTGGAATCTTGAAATTCACAGGCAAATGGATAGAACTTGAAGAAACCACCCTGAGTGAGATAACCCAGTCACAAAAAGAGGAACATGGTATGTACTCACTCATATATGTAGTTTAGACATATAGCAAAGGATCACTGGCCTATAATTCATACCGCCAGAGAAACTAGGATACAAGGAGGAACCTAAGAGATTCTTATAAGGTCCCTCACAGAAGGGGAAAGGAACAAGATCTCCTGAGCACATTGGGAGTGTGTGTGTGGGGGGGCAGTGAGTGGAGAGGGAGTTAGGAGAAAGAGAAGGGGAGGAAAGGAGAACATGTGGGACCAGGAATATTGAGTTGGGGGATGAATAGATGAGAGCACAAAGAGAGAGATAAAGAGATACCATAAAAGAGGGAGCCATAATAGGTTAATAGGTTTGAAGAGAAAACTGACTCTAGAGAAATGTCCAGAGACCTACAAAGATGACCCCAACTAACAATCTGAGCAACAGTCCTTCTGTTATATGTCCTTCTCTGATAATGAGATTGATAACTAACTTATATGCCATCATAGAGCAGACACCCATAGCTAAACACTGAGCTGAACTTCTGGAATCCAATTGCAGAGAGGGAAGAGTGATAAGAAAAGGGGACAAGACCAGGCTACAGAAACCCACTGAGACAGCTGACCTGAACAAGGGGGAGCTCATGGGCCCCCAGACTGACAGCTGGGAAACCAGCATCAGACTGACTCAGACCCCCTGAATGTGGGTCTCAGAAGCCTACGCAATCTAAGGGGCCTCTGACAGTAGAACCAGGACTTTAGGAGCACAATCCCTATGGAGGGATACTCCCTTAGCCTAGAGGTAGAGGGGAGGGCCTAGACCCTACTCCAAATGACTTGACAGATTTTGATGATCCCTCCTGGAAGGCATCACCTCCCTGTGGAGTATGGAGGGTAATAGGATGGGAGGGGGTATTTGAGGCCATGGGAGGGAGGGAGAAGAAACTGGGATCAATATGTAAAATAAGAAAAAGTAATTAACATATTTTTAAAAAAGAATGGCCTTTTACGGTTGTGTGGCTGAATCATACCTCCATGAAAGTCTTTTAGTCCAAATGTACCTTGATGTAAAGCATGCCTCATGACAAGTACAAACAACAGCAATAACGAGAACCCCACAAAATTCCACAAAATGGCCAGATTTGAATGGCCACATTCATACCCAATGTCTGCATACCAAAAATGTATGCACTTAAGGCATAAGAAAATCTGTTGTCAGTTCTGTTGCTGTGATGCTACTCCGATTAAAGGCACTGTAGGGAGGAAAGGGCGCCTTGTGGCTTATGTCTGCTGAGGGATTCAGTCTATCATGTTGAGGAAAACCTGGCAGCATGCAGAGAAGGCATGACACCAGGGGCAGGCATCTGACTAGACATCAAAACAAAACAACAAAAACTACACAGCAGCAACAACAGCAACAAACTCACAATACTATCCTTTGCTTTCCCACTCTGTCCAGGGAATTGATTTTCCCCTAATTGCTTTTAGCAGCACACTTCACCTCCTCCCCCTGGACTCACACCTGCAGGCTTCCTCGTTTTCTTGTCTTTGCACAGACTTAGGATCTCTGTTTTGTGTCTCTTTTTCCTTTGCTCCTACCACAATTCCTCTAACCCAAAGAGAGCTCTTATAGGTTCCCGAATGCCTAATGGACCTGCCTCAAAACCAGTTTCTGGTCATCTTAAGGCTGGTTGTTTTATTGTCTACCTGTGCTGCAGGACTCAATTGCTATGAACATTATTTCAATTACTGAATAATTTATTTACATACAAATGTTTAGTTATGTTTTCTATCACATTAAAGTCCACATTAAAGAACTGTTTAGAAAGAGGACCAATGTCTCAGTTACAGTAATGGCTGACTCTGGTGGGTAGAAGTTTGCACAGAAGGGGAAGAAAGTTTTAACAATTCTCGTTTTGATGGTTTAAAAGCTGAAAAGTTTTATTAGATCTCAGTGAAGTTGCCTGCCCTCCCTTGTTCATGTCCTCATTACTCCCCCCCTCCCACGACTAAACTGTCACAATAGTTCTGCAACTCCCCAAAAGCATTCTCTCCATATATACATATATATCCATAGCAGTGCAATGAGCATGTGTATTGTATAGGCAACTGTATACATCATATAGAGACCTATGTGTATTTGTAATATTTATGTTACATTAATACATGTATGTATATATTTGTTCAGTGATGATATTGAAGAGTAGGTGGCAAGATACGTTACCTCCAAGTATACCATTTAGGCATAAGGATTGTTTTGAGTTAAAAGCACCTGATAAACAGTAGCTGTAAGAGAGGCATTCTCCCTCTCTGTGCCCACTTCCCCAGAAGCATGAGCTGAAAATCCTTCCATGAAAGATGTCCTCCATATGCCAGGAAAAAGAGAAGGCATGCTTGGGAAGTAGGGGTCTATACAAACTGGCCTGGGTGAAATACCTCTTACCTGCCATTAGCTTCCCTTAGTGCCTCTCTCATCCAACTTCATGTTCCCCAGTGGCATCTCAGTTTTCCACTGTTTGGGTTTTAGTTTCTAATAGGGTTTCCAAGTCATGCAAACCCTATGTAAATGTGTAGCTTCCCCTCCTGTTAATCTGTTTCACCCCAGCTTTAATCCTA
The DNA here is from genome assembly GCA_030556225.1 of Cricetiscus sungorus. NCBI lineage: Eukaryota > Metazoa > Chordata > Mammalia > Rodentia > Cricetidae > Cricetiscus > Cricetiscus sungorus. The sequence goes on from JANBXA010000372.1 coordinate 77,068,982, forward strand.
GGGAAGAAGATGGGTCATTTATCCGCTGTAAAATGTAAAGATATTCCTCATTAAATTGAGGTTTTTAATATTTTTCTTCATGGATGCACCATTTTAGTTAACCAGTCATTCAATGATAAATGCCTTGGCTATTTAAAATTATTTCATTCTATGGCACCTACAATAAATAAAGTTAATCATGCATAAATGTATACACACATGCATAAATACATCTGTAAGAAAAGTCCTTTAAGAACAAACACACTGGAGGTGTTTCTAACTTTGATAGATATTGTTGGATTCCTGTGTGCACTTATGCTAAAGCAAACCCTACATCAATATATAGGGGCTGCCGATTGCTCACAATTTTGCCAGTGGGAAGTATTCATAAACTTTCTCCTGGCTATGATAATAAGAACAATAACTCGATGAGCACTAGTCATTTCTCTCTTATTTTGAGAAAATAGCACCTTTTATAATAAAGCTTATTTGTAATTTCTTTTACCATTAACCAGGTATTTTGCATTGACTTCACATTTTCTGTGGACTTGTGGGCCTGGATAAGCAAGGTATCATTTCTTTGAGATGTCCATTACAGAGGGTTTAAGATGCTCCAGAACCGTGTGAAGAGGAAGTGGCTGTAAATTTCTTCCAAAAGGACTGGAAACATAGCAGAGAGAAAGGCAAAAAGAGAATGGATTGGAATTACTTGGCTAACAGGGAAGAATACCTAAGGGCTCCGAGAGTTAAAAATTGGAACATGGAAAAGAGTGGTGTCATAACTTATAAAACTCTGAAGAGATACATATATTGTTGAGATGAGCTAAACAGGGACAGAATAGATGTCTCAGCAATTAGGAATGCCTGCTGCCCTTACTACAGAGGATTCCAGATCATTCTTAGTACTCACATCCTCACACTGTTCACCACCACCTGTAACTACAGCTCCAGGGCATCCAATGTATTTTCCTGGTACCTTGTACAGACCTATACCTGTTTCACTTGCACTTACCTCCATGTAATAAGCCTTCACTTAAAAGGCCAAATAGCAGTAGTCACTATGTATGTATGTATGTATGTATGTGTGTGTGTGTGTGTGTGTGTGTGTGTGTGTGTGTGTATGCGCGTGCGTGCATGTGCGCATGCGTGTGTATGCAACCAATCAAATAGAGTAACAATATCCTTCTTGGCCAGGACACTGTCTAAGGAGTTCAAGGATACCGAGCTTTCCCTGGGGTCATCTTGTGGTCTGCATCTTTTTCAGGAAGAAAAGAATGGAATTGTGTTATAGTTTGCATCTCAGATGTGCTCCCCAAAAGGCACTAGTGTTGCTGCTCTTAGCTTCAGTCCATAGGCTGTTGAGAAGAGATGAGAATGTCAGGAGTGACATCTAACTGACTAACCCAGGCCACTGAGAAAGTGGCTCTGAGGGCTTATTTTATCCCCAGACCTACCCCCCCTCGCCATCTCTCCCTCTCCTTCCCTTTATCTACCTCTGTGCTTCCCTCTTGCTCACCATGAAGTAAGTCATTTTACTCTACTACACACTCCCCATCATGATGCTGTGATGCTCTGTTTCACCACAGGCACCAAAGCAGCAGAGCTTGGTGACCATGGACTAAAACCTCTAAATGACATCAAAATACACACCTCCTTTTACGTTGTTTATCTTGGGTATTTTGTCACAGCAACAAAAAGCTAAGCCAAGTAAGTACATTATTCACTTCTTAAAAGCCTTAGCTTTGAAATGGCCCACATCACCACTACTTATACCCCATTAGTAAGAGGTAGTTGGCAGTACATAGCTAGCTACATGGAGATTTGAGATGTGAAAAGCCCGGCTGGGCAGCCACTCTCCAGCTACAACTCTATTATTAAGGAAGCAGGAAACAAACTTTTATAAACAACCAGCCATCTAGAATATGGTTAGTAAGAGATGCAAGGTAATATATCTGGTGCCCAACACTTAAAGTAATGGGACAAGTGGGATATAGATAGCAAAAGCCTAGCTTATCATCCCAAAATTTCAGTGGCCACATTCTTTGAACTGATGCTGCTGTCGCTGCTGTTGCTGTGAAATTTCTGTTACCCGAGTCCAGAAGAATACTACAGAGTAGCTTAACAGTGGCTATCTACTGAATATCCAGGTTTGCACCACAGAGAAGCAATTTGAAGTCGGAGGTGGGGAAGGATTACACACTGCATGAGTGAGTTATCCTTGCAGTGAGGGTCAGGAGAAAGGTCAAGCTCCATCTTTACTTTTGGCACTAGGATCCCCTTGTTCAACTTCTCAGCATCTGAACTTCAGCTCCTCTGTGGCTCCAAGAAAGCCCAAAGCAGCTTGCTACCTAAGAATTTCTCTTTAGAAGCTCCGATTTTTAATACAAGCAAGAACTAGTGATTCTTGGAAGACAGCTATGTTCACCATTATACAAGTAACACAAATAATTCCTCTCGTGATTAAATTGTGTGCCTTCATAATTCCTCGTATGTTCCTCTATTCCTTCTATCCATAACCCTCAAAAGAATGCAATGCAAGATTCAAACAGACCATGTGACTGAGGGGTTGTCTTTGCCATTCTTCCCCCCCCCCAAATAGTTTGGTGTCATTAAACAACCCTATGAGCCAGATTGAGTTCCTAAGCAGCAATCAAGCTATACTTGGCCTATTCATATGATTTCCAACTCTGTGACCTATAATTAGAGACTGAGATTCATAACATTTGTATGGCCTCCACCAGTTGTAGGTAATAAATAGTTCTTGATGTGACAGTTTATGTCAAATATAGTGCTGCCAACTGAGGGTGCTCTCACACTGTGGGAAGATCTTCCTCTGAATTTTTAATCCTTTAATTTAAAATGCTATGTTTTACATGGGGGAAGTCATCAAATCTGTATGAAGCAAACCTAAACAAGCCCAGGATAGCATGTCATGGCAAACTGATTCATGTGGTGAATATGCCAGGCTTTCTGCAGGGGAGAAACAAAAATACTCACTTGTAGCTTCTGCCTTACCTCACAGATGTCTACACCTGGGGTCACAGAGAGCACAGGAACTGCTAAGCATTTTGCTAAGATGTTGACCAAGTGAACCCATAGGCAAGGCAGCAGAAGGTGGGAAGGGAACAGAAAAAGCATGGTGTGCATGCATTATGTCCAAAGTTTCTGGGTTTCTCCTGTGCATTATAATTAACCACAGAGAAAGCCTAAGAGCCACTCCCCCTTTTATTCCTGCACAGATGATGACCTCATGTGAAGAATGTGAACAGCAATTCCTGATGGGAGATGTCATTCTGTAAATATGTTTCTCTTATTGGTTAATGAATAAATCACTGTTGGCAAATGGGAAGGCAAGATAGGCAGGACTAGGAGACAAGGAGGATTCTGGGAGATGTAGTAGAGATTCACAATGTGGAGACTTGAGAACAGAGGTCGGACCCTCTCTCCGGTAAGATAAGACCACATGGAAACATTTAGATTAATAGAAATGGGTTAATATTTAAGACAGAGCTAGCCAATAAGAAACACTAGTAACAGGCCAACAGCATTATATCTGTGTTATTTGGGGCTGGCATGGCTCTGGGACCAGACTGGCCAGAAAACTGCTCATAACAAATTCCAGATCCTGAAGTAATGCAAATCTCTGGTTCTACCCTAGTACCACTTTGACCCAGGTCACTTCAGAATGATTCTGATTTTGAAAACGGATCATGATGCAATGGGCTAGATTATGTGACAACTAACCAGGGACTAGAGAGAGAGAGAGACCTCATTATCTTCTAACAGAATATTTCTACAATGAAATACAGAGGTTTTGCAAGGATAGAGGGAGATGGAAAGTATGGATGAGTTATGTCAGTTCTAGTTCAGCTTTCCCTCTGAGAAAACAGCATCAAGTTTTAAAAAGAAGGAGAGTAGGGGTTTGATTTCAGAGCATCCTTGGGAGTGGAACCATGAGATAGAATTTATGGAATTTATTATTTTGTTTTCCATCATCATCTCTTCTTTCATTACTTCCTTGCTTTCTTCCTCCCCTCCATAGAATTCCTAAGAACTGTGTTATGTGGAGTAATAGTAGGTCTTGTTTCTACCAACAACCATGTCCATTCCCCTCTCTAATGGGAACTTAGATAAACAAAAGAATCTATAATCCCATGATTTGGGAAATATTTTAGACCAAAAATATGCTTCATTACTACAAATATATAAAGATCTCATGGGATTGGAGAGATGTCTTGGTAGTTAAAAGTATTGACTACCTTCCAGAGGGCCTGAGTTTGATTCCCAGCACTCATGAGCAGCAAACAATTCTACACCTCCAGAGTGAGAAAATCTTATGGCCTCTACAGCACTTCACAAACATGGTACACAGACATGCATCCAGGAAAAACATACATACACATACAACACAAATTAAATCTCAACAATAACAAAATAAAAATATCACTATCATAAGATACTATGTAAATTTTAAAAAATAAGATATAGTTTATGAACTTGACCATGGTAAACCTAGCAGGCTTCTGAAGGCAGTGTCTCTCCCTAAACCATCCATGGAGTGAGTCCCCTGCCTTCGAGCCAGAACCTGTCCCATTCATTTCTATGCCAATAACTTTTGTTTTGCTCCTTGCTAGCTTGAGAAAAGTATCAACATTGAAAGTGGATCCTTAAATTTGCCCAAAGGTCTCTCATAGTTTAGGAATCTCTTACTTCTAACCCATTCAATTTCATAGAAACAGTATAAAATAGAAGTTTTACATAAAAGTAAAAAATGGCTTTTATCCACTTATGTTTTACATTATGTGTATCACAGATGACTCGATTATTTTAAAAATTGGCATATGGCATTTTCATAAGCAATTTGTCACCAGACTTAAGGGAAAGGAGGGATTATAATGTGTACTCTAGTTGGAAATAGAGATTTATTCAGTATTTTTAGGTAATATATACCAACACATTGATCTTATCATCAATTGCAGACTCCATATTTTTGACTATTTGTGAGGATCACAGAAACCCATTATGTAGAGAAATGTTTCAGGAACACAACTATGTCATTAGCACCCCCTCAGATCAGCAACCTCTGGCCTGCAGAGAAAACATGTTACTTGTTGGCTCTTGAATGTAGGAATGACTACTAAAATAGCATACCTAGTCATCATAAAAAACCTGGGAATATAATTTTCACCATGGCCAGAATTGTGGCTCATGTTTCTAAAATGGCGAAATGGGAACCACCATTTGGCTGTACTCAAATGCAACACATCTCACCTTTGCTGTGGGAATCTAAACTTCATTTCAGAGGTTTGCTCCAGAGAGCACCCTGGATGACTCAGACCACCAGGACCTACATTCTTCCAACAACATTAGCTCTTTTTATGGTTCAGACAGAAAGATGTTCAGGAAGGAGCAAGCTTGGGATGTCTCTGCAGGATTAACGTCTTCAGAGATTTTATCATCTGGTAGGGATCAAGAGTTGGTCTGTATCTCAGTCCCTAGAATCACAAGCTGCCACTTCTGTCCACACGCATGGAACTGAACTTGAGAAATCTTTCCTCTGCAGAGCCCAAGGCCAGCCCAGCAACTCAAGAGACAGTTCCTGGCCTTTGGAGATACAGACCCCCTCAGCATGTTTACTGCATAAGAGGCCTGGAACTCAGAAATGATACTCAGGCTTCAGTGACTGGAGCTTTGGATGTTGCAGACCAGCCCTCCGCAATTCAATTCAATGTTAACTTAGCCTAGTTTGGTGCTATGAGAACATTTCAAATGGTTCCAAGTGAAGGGCATTATCTTGGAGAATCTGAACAGGCTTGAAGAACGCTATCAAAGGAATTCAATAGGAGAGATAGAGTAAAAGTTGGTAGTTAGAGCGGGGCTTGGTAGAGGAGGGCATTTCACCTCTGGGTGACAGCTTCAGTCTACCCAGCTGAAGCTGTTCGTTGATGCTATTTGGTGAAGTTAAGGTTCTCTTAGCCACAGTGCCTGTGTCAATTCCTTGTGAAGTGTCCGGGTCCATGTGTGTGACCCCATCCATCCAGTACTTCTCTGATGCAAGAATATAAACTCTGATAATAAAACTTTAGGATCCCAACTCTGACCCCCTGGGCATGATATTAGTCCCTGACCTCTCCAGTGGCCAGAATGCCTTAGTAAATTCTATACTCCAGAGACTCCATAGATGGGGATTCTAATTTTGGCTCAGGGTGGAACAGCAGAGACAATGAATAGGAAGAAGAGAGCAGCATTGGGGTAGGAATTAACTGTAAGCCTCCTGAGGAGAAGAGGAGGTGGGGGAAGGCCTGACAATGGTCAGAAGTTGAGTGCATCCAGTGCGAAACTATACTGAAGCATCCTGTGATTGCTTTACCCTAAATCTGTCCCACTCTTAGCAAACCTAGGCCATCCCATAAATGTCTGGCTGAGAATCCCTGCCTGATTCTCTGCCAAGCCATCCCCTCATCTCCCTCCAAAGTCTGATTTCACGCTCCAATGTGCCATGACCGTCCCCCAGGCTGGGCCCATCTGGATGTGGTTTCCAGTTTCCAGACTTCCTAGAAACCCAACTGGCTCTCTTCTTCCATGTCCTGCACATGCACACACACACACACACACACACACACACACACACACACACACACACACACCAGCATATGGAATGTCTGGGGGCCTCAGGTCTGGTCTTTGGCTGCAGCAAGACACAGCAAATGCATTTAGGAGCTTAGCAGCATCTCTTTTTTAAGGGACTGGAGTAGTCTCTTCAGCTGCTCAGGCTGCAACTGGAAAGGTAGGCCATAGTCTATGACTTTCTCTTTCCTCCTCAGCACCCATTAGGCTAGGCTTTTAGCTACTCACACCTGAGAATCCTGTCACCTTCTCGACCCTTGCTTTCCATGCTTCTTCCTTTCTGCCTCCTCTAGTCTGTTTCTGAGGAGCAATTTGAAGGATCATTCTAGAATATGAAACCAAACAACACTGCACTTCCCCTGCCACCCTGAAATACCCTCAGCCATTCCACAAAATAGTCAGTGACCCTGCTGGCCTTGCTCTAGTAGAACCAAAGTAGATAAGAAAAATGGAGCTTTGTCTTCTAAGAACTAGCACGTTGGAAGGAGTCAGTCAAGGGAATGGAGATGACTGGACAGTTGTTACCTGTCAAGATATTTGCCAGAGGCCAGGGTTGGGTCTAACCTCTAACTTGGCTGGTGGGCTTACCTAACTTGGCCATTGCAGCTTCTTGTTTTTCCTCTCCACCACGCAGCCCCTGCACATCGCTTCTCATCTCCCTGGCTCACTCCTAGTGCATAGAATACACAGTGATCCCTTCCCTTCCTGTCACATTTCTGGTGGATTTTCCCTGTGGCTCCAAGTGAATTAAAATATCCTAGATCCTTCCTAGGCAGTTGAAAGGCTAAAAGAAACCCTTGTGTATCCCCTCAGTCTCTGAGAGTCATGTGATGAAACATGTTAGATATGGCGTTGGATAATGGAGAGTGCAGAAAGGGAGTGAGAAGTAGAGATAAAGATGAGAATGAGGTGTGGGGAAGAAAGCTCCAGAGCTCATGTGGCTGGGTGAGCTGCCATTCTGACCATCTATCCTGCTACATTTTCTGAGCACTTACTATATGCTGAATGGACCAAAGAAATGCTCCTTACAATTGGTAGGCTTACTAGCCTGAGGGAGGACACACAGGTGAGAAGTAGTCCCTATCCTTATCCTAGGTCTAAGTTCATAACCTGGGTTGTGGAGACTAGAGTTTTATCTAGCTTTCCTCTCACAAGACTATCTATATTAAGTGTCTGGTACAAAGGAAAGAGGCAAGAATCAAATTAGTCAACAACACATGATTAAATAATTATATGTGTGTGCATGTGTGCTTGTGTGTATGTGCATATGTAAAATGAATTCACAGTACAATTTCCTTTTTCCAATGTACTGTTCTATGCATTTGGACAAACACCTGTGGTTGTGTATAAAGACAGTCTTTACACACACCACCTCATAGTTAAGAAATCAAGTAGTCACTGCTCCCACCAATTTTCCCCTCTACTGCCAAACCTCTGGAAACCTTTGAACTATTTTCTGTCCATAGAGGCTTGCCTTTTTAAGACTGTCATATTAGCTGAATTTTATAATAAGTAATCATCATTTATAATAACTTATCATCATTAATTTATTGTTTGACCAGGTTCTGTAATGCATTTTTCAATTCCTTTTTCTACATTTAAAAAATTCATTATCTGCATCAGATTATGACACATCTCCTTTGTAGACCAGAGGCAGGCAAAGTAGGCTTTCTTTGGACTCTTACTGGAAATGTCATACCCTATTTCTTACAGCAGACAGGTTCTTAGGATGTCACAGGTCTGGACTTAGCTATTCCTTCAAGCTTGGAAAGATGCATTCTGTTGTACACTACTGTTCAACACTAAAATGAAAAAGTGGTTCATCAGACCATTCTCTGTGTGCCCTCAGAGAAGGAATGGAGACTTGGCCCAAAGCACTAGACTTTGCCTGGAGATCACTGTCAACAGGGTTGGGGGAGCATGATTGAATCTTCAGAATCCCCTGACTTTTGTCCTTATCCACTGAGATGCCTAATTAGATATGATTCACAGATTTGACTTTATTGAAAAGCCTCATTTTAAGTAGTGAATTTGTAGGGATGTTTGGCCTGACTCTACTGACAGGCCCCCTTGATGGTGCCTCTCAGAGAGCAGCCACTACTACAACTGATGGTTCACTCACCTTCTCTAGGAACAAGATAAAGCCTTCTCTGTGATCAGATACATGTACTGTGCTTTCAACAGCTTGTTTTCCATCCCTTGATGAGCATATCTTCTGTAACTCATGCCAGGAAACATAATAAAAATGAATAAAGTTCTTGGAGCTACCTGGATAACATCTATTTCAAGAGGAAGACAGACAAATACAAGCCCAGCCATCATGGCTGGACAGGAGGGTGAGATATGAAAGCTAGTATTAAATGATCATTTGATATATAATGCTCTAGTTTTGCGATCCCAGAAAGGTGGAAAATCCCTAGGCTAGTTGAATGCAACACCATGTTCCATCTTGAGTAGCACCCAGCCACCTAGGGACTGGGAAAACAGGCTCATGCATGGGAGTGTACACCTACAATCAATTTACTTGGCAGGCAAGGGCAGGAGGGTCAGCAAAAGTTTCAGATCAGCCTAGCCTACAGAATAAGTTCTAGGCCAGCCAGGGCAACATGGTAAAGAAAGATTCTGTCTCAAACAGTCAACAAGTTGAGCAACTACAATAGCAAAAGGCTGCATCTCTTGTTCTCCTGTGCATGCTCAATGGGGCCTTAACTGCTTTGGGAAAATAGCTTGTCTTGGGTTCTGAGGCTCAAACAGCCATTTGGGGACCTTTAAGGTCAGTGCCAGAGATGTGATCCTCTCATGAGGATAAGCAGAAAAATAATTTCTCAAGTACATAGTTCTTCAAGTCACTTGGGCAGAAGAGAGGAAGCTGTCCACTTTCAGTGAACAGTCCATGGGAATTAGCAATGACCCAGTACAGGTTGGGAGGGTTACTCTGCTAGCCTCAAAAGAACACGCATCAATCAACAGCATAGTAATACTTGTGTGCCAACCTCAGCCCATAAAGCTCACTCCCCTGACAGGTGTTCTAGAACCTCATCTCATGCCCCTGGGGGCATATCTGGCCCACATGGTTGAAGAATTGGATCACATCCCTCCTGAACTGTTTTCTGAGTCATCAAGCAACTTTTTTGGTCATTGGAGGAGAATATCATTTTGCTTTGGGAATTCTGGTTCCTTTTCTTTTCCTTCCTTAAAAAAATGTGTGTGTGTGTGTGTGTGTGTGTGTGTGTGTGTGTGTATGTGAAAGAGAGAGAGAGAGAGAGAGAGAGAGAGACAGACAGACAGACAGACAGACAGACAGAGAACAGTTAGAGGTGGTTGTGAGTTTCTTAACATTTCCGGATAACTAACCCATGACGAAGTCTTGGTGGGCATTTCCCACAAGGATGTACATTGTGCTGCTTCTTCTGGAGAAGAAGGCTCTTGACAGATTGACGAGACACATATTACCTCTGTAAGTTAAGGGCTTAGAAGCCAGAGGCATGTGGATTAATTTCCCCACCCTAAGGCCATAGTATTGAGGCTCAGCAGTTATACAGACAGAAACTGTGGATACATAGTGCTGGTTTATACTGTATGACTTCTGAACACTTGACTGACAGCTGGTGAAAGTTAGGTCCTGGTGAAGTAGAAGCTCAGCACTCCTATTAGTAAAACTTCCTTCCAGATACTAACCCCACCCATCTCTGCTGTGCTCTGGGATCGTGGGGCTGGCACATGCAAACCTTAATTCTGCTTCACCAGCTGCTCCCCGTGAAGCTTTGCCAAGTCAGGATACCAGAGGGAGACCCAGAGGGCACAGAGAAGAGAGAATTTGCTCCTCTTTTTTGTCTATCCCTAGCGTCCCAGAAACACTTCCTGTCTACTTCCCTTCCCAGAAACTTTCCATTCCTGTCGGCATGACCTCTGCCTCACTTCCTCCCCCTGGTGGTGGTAGCAGTACTTGCATGGGGCAGCCTTTGGATCCACTGTGCTAGTTTCAACCTCAGCCTTAGAGATGCAGGGGTCCAGGAGGCAGCTCTACAGTTCAGAAGCTGGCACCACTGCTCCACCCTGCCCCCTGGGGCCCCATTCTCTTGTTGCTAAAATTCCTTCCCAGAGGGAGGGGTTTAGCAATATCTACCTTTCTTCATAAGGTCTCAATGACAAACCGAGGCTCATAATGCCAAAGTTACTTCTGGGGAACCAATGAGTTATTAGTCTTCCTTATGGAGCATAGGTAAGGAGTTACTTACAGGGGCGTGGTCAATCTGGAAAACCTTACCCAGCAGAAATAGCAAGGACAGTTTTCCTACAACTACAAAGATGAATGAACACATGCATGTGTGTGCACCGATTTCCTAGGCCATATAGAGTTATTGGTTGGTAGGGAGCAGTGAGTAGCCTGGGAGTGGGAAGGGAAGGGGGCTGAGATTGTACACTGTCAACAAGCCTGTGTGGGATGATCTTACATAAGGGTGAGCAAAGCGGGATGCTCCAAGAAGGCAGGTGCTTGGTCTGGCGGGCTGTTGTCCACATGCCCCTCCTCTGTGGTGGTTGGATTCCGCAGTGTGGCTTTCTCTTCGTGATTATAAGTCTTCTCATTGCAGCCTTTTCCACACATTTCTCTGACTCCAGGGAAGGCAGCTGCTCACCTAGTTGCTGTCTCAGTGACACAGCTGAAGTCTTCATTTTCTTTCTTTTGAGCTAACTGTAATCATTTTAAATTCCTTTTATGAAAATAACTGGTGTGAGTTCTATATTCTGCCTTCCCAGGGACTGACACACTCAGAGTTTTCCTCTAATCTAGACAGTAGCAGGGAGTCTGGAGTTAACACAAGACTCAGGGTCCTAATTAGCTCTGTCACTTGAGTGAGTCCCCTTCAAGCTGTTTAACCTTTAGCAAAACATAGCATTTTATTTCAGAGATGGCGACCGGTAACTGCGGGCAGAGTACAGTCTACAGATGTGGTAGGTATAGCCGGGCCCGTGTATGAGCGTTCACAGCACCATGTGATTCTTCTCTGCTGCAGCCAGTTTCTCAGTCATAGCTGAACTCCGCTGAGCCATGATTGGAGCCAGGATCTAGACTGTATCCAAGGTTCGTGTCACCCTCTCATTACCAGCCAGGTCCAAGGCTACACTGCTATGACCTGTGGCTGTTACAGGAGCCTGGAGAACATCCCACTACATATCCACGTGACATAATCTCAACCACTAGTGCAGCCATTGCCAGTGATGTCTGTCACCTAATGACAAGGTGGGGACCAATAATGCCTTTCTTGCTCGCACCAAGCACAATAGTTTAGGAGCAATGGGATAGCACAGCTAGCAAAAGCCTTTGCCATATAAGCCTGATGACCCAAGTTTTATCCCTGGAACCTGAAACAGAAGAGGAGAATCAATTCCCAATGACCAGAGTTTGGCTCTGGAACCAGAATGGAAATAGTTGGCTCTCTCTCCTTCTCTGTGCCATATCCCAGAGTGGTCCTTGAACCTGAGCATGTGGCTAGTGGAACGGCATTAGTGGTCTAATTTGTTCTGACCCCCAATTCCGCCCCCATTCCAGGAGAGTACTGGGGAGGTGGCCATCACATGGATTTACATACAAGGCTTCAAATAGGAAACATGTTAGAGACTATTAAGCAAAGTGCAATGTAAACAACAGAACAAAGCTCTCTCAACTGCCACAATCCAGCATGACTGTTAGGTTTCTTTCCTGTGAAAGACTTTCTCCCACTCCAGTGGGTAAGGAGTAATAGGTGGGCTCATGGGGCATAGGAGGCCAAAGGAAGAGGTCATCACACTGAGGACCAGGCTTGAGGTATACAGTAGGGAAATGCTTTAGTGGCATCTGTGTTTCTGGTCAGAGATGTGCACATGGGCAGTACTTATAATAGCAAGCTTTTCAGACAAGGTGTCCCTCAGGTTCAATCGTGTCCCTTACTCTCAAGGGAGCCCTGTGCTCTTTGACCAAGAGCTCTTCTATGGAACGAAGCCACTAAGGATAGGTTCCACACTAGAGGAAGAAGACAAGGCAAACACTCTAAATCTAAATGCGACCTTCCCTATCTACCTGAAAAGGACACTTGGACAGGATGTGAGTTACCTTGCTACCAGAAGGCTTGCATCCTGTGTCAACATTTCTTTTTATAGCCAATGAAAACAAGTTTAAAACACACACCAAAGAAGTTGCATAAGATAGCACTCCCCACTTTTCAACAGCTCCTAGCTTATGTGTTTAGGAGAAGAGTTTGTAAGAGTTTAGACATCAACCCAAGTGCAAATTAACCAACAACAAACTTAATTTCACAAACTGTTATTATTCACTGTGATTATTTCCTCTGAAGCCAGTCCTGGCAGTTTTGAAGGAACAGCTGCAGCCTTGGCTCCTCACTTTCCCTCCTCCTTCTTTTCCTTCCTTCCTGCAACAAGACTGGGAAGGAAGGAAGAAAGGCGGGTGGGGTTCTCAGGCATAGAGAAGCCTCAGGCCTCTCTTTCCTCGAGCTGTTCTCAGGCACAACTGTGAGCTCAGCTGGAAGACACACGTGTCTACAATTGTCAGCTGCACACGGATGTGTGTCTACAATTGTCAGCTGCACACGGATGTGTGACACTTTCGGCAAAGTTACTGCTTTCAAGCAGTCGGGTGGCTTCAGTTCAGGCTTCCTGTATATGCTGTTCTTCCAGGTTCCCCTTCTGGAGACAGGCGTCTTTCTTCCTGGTGACCTGCCTTTGTGTACGAACACAGCGTCACACAGAAGTTCTGTGGGGCCATCTGCATTTTCTTCTCTGTGTTTCCCACTTTTTAATATGGTACATTATCCTACTGAGAGAGAGAGACAGAGACAGAGATAGAGAGAGACAGAGAGAGTGAGAGAGAAAGAGCAAAGGGGGGGCATTTCTCTATATACACATCCTCCCATATGAATGAGAAAGAACTTTCCTATCTAGCAGTGGAGAAAGTGTGTGTTATGGTCAGGCTCTGATTTATCCTCAGTTAGTCCATATTGGAGAAAATAGTCAAGTTTTGGAGGAGTGTTTTGTTCTAGGAGACTTAATTTTATTCTTAAGACAAGTTCTCCCTCTATAGACTTGGCTAGCTTGAAACGATGTGTAGAAAAGTGGCTTTGAATTCATAGACATCCACCTGCCTTTGCCTCCTGAGTACTGGGATTACTTCGAATGCTAAAATCAAACAGCATTTTTACATTTTTACAACCATTGTTTGACTCCATTTTGAGGAAGAAGGATGATGGCAGCCATTGGGTAGACCCAGAAACTACATCATCTATCAGGCACACCCACAACACAGACTGATAGGGAGCCACCATCCTAGTTTATTAGGAGAACTGAGACTGTAGGGACACATGAGTGGACCACAGAAACCGGGTTCAGCAGCTTATTAGGGACACAGGACAGACCAAGAAAATAGTGAACCCCAGAATGTGTTGACCAGCTAATACTGACAAGGCCATGCCATGGCCCACGACAAGCTGAATGTCCCTCCAAGACTGACAGGCAGAGGACTTTCACACAGGTATTGGAGCTTTAGCTGTCTCCTGCTATTGATGTGGCCCCTTCACTGCCTGTCAATCTACCTGTTATCCCATCTGAAGCCGCTTCTGACCCATTCCTGGCTGCAGACCATCTGGACAGCCTTCTTAAAGCCAAATTCTGCAGCTTTATTCTCAAATTCTAACTCCAGCTCCCTCTGGACCCTGGTCTGGTTCTATATCAACACAGACTCAGCCCACTTCTGAAACTTACTGAACTCTGCTATAGCCTCTTTAACTTGCAATCATTCTGTAAGCCATATACATATGCACAGAGATACAGATATATTTACTGTGTGCTGTTTGAATTAATATTAGCAATTATGATTGGAATAAAAGAACTTGCATTTGCCTCAGCTAGGCAACCAAAGCAGGGGTATGATAAATTGCAATCTTTGAACCCGTTGTTAACCTTGTGAAGCCATTGTTATCCAATAGAAGGATGTAAATGTCTATTATTGGCATAGCGTGGTCGTGCAATGCAAAACCCACATTAACATCCCATAAAGTTAAATCCAGAATTATCAACTTACATGCCTCGAGCAGAGGCTGGGAGTTACAGTTCCACAGAAGCTCCATGGAGTAGACATCCTCCAGGTTCATCCATGTGCCAACCTGTGCAAGCTTCCACCCAGATGGTGAAAGTCCTGTCTGGAGCTTGTGCAGGCTGATCAGAAGCCAGACTGAGCATGCCTAGCACTTATTTACAATGTGCAAATTTCAACTGAAGACGTAGATCTGCACAGAAATTTAAATCTGAAAGGACCTTGGAACCTTGGCAATCCTGTTCATGTATCTCTACATCATGAGCATAGAGTCTTGTAGGGTGTTACTCACTGTTGAGTCATCATGACTCAAATTCTTCCAGTCATCTGCCTAAAGAACCACAAGGTTGAATTTGAACTTAATCCAGGGACAGAAAGGTCTGTGTGGGAACTGGACAGAAGATTATTATAATGTGGTTTTAGACAAGATTGATAAGTGTTAATTTTATAAAGAATACCTAGGAAGGCATGCCGACTGCTCTAAAAAAGAATTCTACTTAAGTTCCTCAGATTTGCTCAAGTAACAACAAAGTGTAAGAGGATGACTTCTTAGTCTGAATTGGTAAAGTGGCCAGTTAGTATTTGGAATGCCTGAAAATACAGTAATACAATATATACTTGTTAATTTTCTTTTTCTTCTTCAATTAGTTCAAATAATTGAAGCTTCCATTTTGTCAGCCTAGACCTGTCATCTGTCTTATCTTTATCTCAGAAAAGAATTCAACTGTTGGGGTAAGCTTTTTGTACACAGTGTGAAGATGTCTCTGTCCTTCCTCACCTGCCTGAGGCACCTTCTGGTTGGTCTAACAAAGAGCTGAATGGTCAATAGCTATGATGGAGAGGATAGTGGAGACTTCCAGGGAGAGACTGGAACCTGGGAAAGAATCTGAGACGTGGGAGATTTGTTAGTCAGACATAGAGGAAGTCACACATATGGTAGGTACTGAGGCTAGGTAACAAGTCATGTGGCAGAATGTAGATTAAAATAAAATGGTTAGTTTGTTTTAAGAGCTAGTTAAGAGCAAGCATAAGCTAAGGCCAAGCTTTCATACTTAATAAAAAGTCTCCATGTCACTATTAGAGAGCTACTGATATACAGAAAGACCCATTATACTACATGATTTATTTAGATATCCTCTCATGTTTAGTTCATAGGCAGCAGACTCTAAATCAGATGGTTAACATGTAGTTCATGCACACACAAACAACTATAGCTGGGCCAATTAGAATAATTCATCCCCTGATAGCCGTAGGTTCATATGGAAGCTAGAATAGCTTTCTTTTCAGATAGAGAGCAAGGTCTGGGGAGATGAAGTGACTCCTCTGTGCCTTTGCTGGCTTTAGCCAGAGCCACTTAGTACTAGGTCTCCAACCACTACCATGCAGATTATAAGAGGTGGTTCGTCTCATGAATACACTGTTTATTCTTGCCAAATATTCTTGTTAAAATTGTATAATTTTAACAAAATACTTGCCATTAGACTAGCTTTTAATAAAGGTCCCAAAGGGTCAATCGAAAAAAACAGAATTTACTCAAATAAATGAGGGTTAATCTTCAGCATGTGGACTTTTTAAAAATAAATTACCTGTGGCTAATTATCACCTCCAAGTTTTTATCCTTTACTCTTTAGTTTTAAATTCAACTACTGTGAAACCTAGGCCTTTAATCATGACTGGAAAGAGAAGCAGATCCTTCTGCAGCAATTAAATAGATAGCCCATTTTAATTTTTCATGCTAAGCTATGATATTTCATTAAGAGAACATTATTTTCTTCCTTATAGGAATACCTGCATCTTTAAACATACTTTTAAGGTTGAAGAGTTCTGCTGGACAGGTACGTTCTAGAAGACTGAATGCAAACATGTTCAGTTAACCACTCATTGTACTTCAATCATTACCATGACTTGTATTTTCTGCAACACAAATGCTAAAGTACACATTATGCATCTTTCTAAGCACGTCAGATCAACTGTTAACAGACCAGTAGGAATGATCATATTACAAACTTAAAATAAAGTGAGCTACAGGGTAGAGTTCATGACTTCATTTAATATTGATAGCAGCTCAATTTAACAGTTGAAAAAGCAAATACCTTTAATAAATTTGGTGTGAATAATTATACAGCCTGATATTGAACTATTGTACAGGAGTGTATACATATAAATCTATAGGTAGAATTATGTACATTTCAATATATACCGCATATTTTTTCCTACTCACAATTTTCTTTTGATAAATGAAGCAGTTTCACTGTACACAAATGTGCAATGCTACATTATGTCCTGAGTAATGGAGGGATTATTAATAAACTACTGCAAATTTTCTATCCTTTTTTAGCTAATGATCCTGAAGACTCTGTACTAAAACATGAACAAAAGGATATTTAAAAGATTGCATCCAGCTTCGCACATGTTTTATGCAGAAAAAGCACAAGGATGGACATCAGCCATTGGGGTTTGGGAAAATGTCCTCAAATAATGAAGGTTTAAGGTTTAAGCAATGTCTTATTTGCATGGGTTTCTATGAGTTTTAGGTGATGTTGCCTACATCCAATTTGTCAGGCATGGAAGACTCTTTTCATGATTGGCCCACAGAACTTTTCTTTTTTTTTTTTTTTGCAGAACAGGACATTTGGTGTAAACTTCAGTGTTTATGTATATTAAGTCCCAATCCAAACGAGCAAAACAGTATAATATAACTTAAAACATCTTTGAAATATAGCCAGCCACGTGGAAGGAGTATAAAAAAACAAGCATATTTTGGTGAAAGAGGAAACCAGATGAAAGTCATTTAAGGGTGGTCTGGTAAGCCACCCACTCTGGGAGGTCCCAAGTTGGCTTGGCTCTGGGAGCCCCAAGAGAAGCAAGCCGCACATCCGTTTGCCAGAGGGGACTGACTTGCTGCACAATGAGAAGGAAGCACTATGGGAAAGGCCACGTTCAAGTGCAGAGGTACAGTAACAACTGCCGGTCAGGGTTGCCCTTGGCAGGCAAAGCAGCCCACTCCCAAACTCAGGCACTAGGTATGGTATGTGAGGTGGTCTGGGCTGGCTGCTGCATGTTACCCCAACAGGTGGAGGCAGGCTGGGATCCTGGTGCAGGAGAAAGTCCGCCTGCATCAGAGACACTTTGATGAGAAGGCACTGTGCTGGTGGTTCCTCTGTCACCTCACATCTATCCCGTGCCATGGCTGCTGTAGTCAAAGACGCCTTTCTTGAAGAAGGGTGAGAACTCACAAATGGTGTGCTTGGACAGGGTCAGCCCCACTTTGTTGATGTGAAGAGGAGATGTCGCAGACTGGAGCATCACACTGAAAAACTCCCTGAGGTATTTCTGGGAAGAGACAAGAGTGAAGAATATGGTTAAGACAGTGCTAGAGCCAAAGAGGGAAGAGAAAATGTTCTCTGTACCATTGATCTGCACATACCTTTATTTCATAAGTGAAACCAAGGAGAGAATGCCCCAAAGATCCTTGACCCTTGACAGTCTATGCAGAGTAGACAGTGCCATGTGGAATGCCAGTGGTGCCAGCACAGGGCATGTTCCCAATGGCAATTTTACCCTACTTAAAATGTCATTTTCCTCTCAAGTTTCACACTGGCAGGTGTGCCCATCTGAGCAACATTAGCATTTGTGTCTTCTCTGAATCCTATGTATAAAATAGGATCAGCTCCAAGTACAAATATTTACAAAACATTAAAAAACTTCTATAGTCATCATCAAGAACAAAATTTTCTTCCTAAGGAGAAAGGTCAACTGCTCTGGGTCTTTTACTTTTCTCTCCTCCATGGCAGGTGCTCATCACAACATCGCTTGCCTTTTATGGTACTGAGAAAGAATGCATGGGACAAGGCCCTGAGATGCAGGAGAGTGAACTCAGGTGTGGGTGCCTGAAACAAGTATCAGGGGAAAAGAGGATGAACAACAATAACACCTGCATTTCAGGCCAGGCAAATCTTGTCAACATAGAAAATGAGCCGTCTCCATTCATTTAAAAATACACATAATCCTAGCACAAATTCAGAAAGTAAGCATTACTGTTCTTGGTTGTAACAAAACAAAACAGAAGCCTAATTCTAGAGCAGTGGCTTTCCCTTAGGAGTGGTAGCTCCAGAGGCCATCAGGCAATGTGTGGAGACCAGTAAACGTCATGTGTGTGTTGAGGGATAATATAGGGGGTGGAAGCCAGGGGTGGTCTAGGGCCCTACAATAAGGAATTATTTGTCCCCAGATGAAATTTGTCCTATTGGAAAGCTCAGCTGCCTTTATAAATGGGGAACTTTAGCTGTCTTTTAAAGGGGTCATTTAGCCTCAATAAGTTTGTTAGCTATTTGCTTAAAATGAATGGCAAGGGCTAAGGCAACTTTTATATACTGTTACTACTACCCCCTGACTTTGTGCACTTTATAGAAGTAAAGCTGAGTATGCAGAGATAAACTGTATGTCCCTTTTTAACGCTTTCTGTAGGACAAAGGATAGAATCTCCAGCATTGAGCATTCCAGGCAACCACTCTTCCATTGAACTATACTCTGAGACCTTAAACTACACATTTTCTAAATATGTCATTTGACCAGTGTCACACACATGAAACTGACACCAAAGAAAATAACAAACACTTGCATCACCACGGAAGTTTCTTATATCACCTAGTTTGGCTGGATCTTCACTCTCACTGGAATGATACCTTTCTCTTGAAACAGACATTTTCTATTGGGGAAGCTGCTGATGAGACACAAAAGAGGCTAGCCATCAAGCACAATGATTTAAACACAAGAAGTTTCCACTAAAACTTGGTTTTCTGACTCAGAAGTCATAACTAACTGGTCTCAGTAAACCCTCTCCACAGAGGGTGCTGAAGCTGAAATGGGGAGAAGGCAAGACACTGCCTAAACGAAATAAGAACAAAGATCACAGTCCTGGCTCTTCTCCCCCCCCCCCCCCGCCATCAGATAGTTGAAGAGAATACCAATTTGCTGGATGGACAGGAGGTACTGTCGTCATAGATGACACTGGAGTTGCCAAGGCTCCAGCCATGTTCATCTGGCTTTCTGTGGATTTTAATCACCTGAACCCATATAGTGTGCTTTATTCACTGAGTCATTTCCCCAGCCCTGGTTTCTGACAAACATGCCAAGAATCTGCCACAGAGCAAAGATAGCCTCTCAACAGACTGTCCTGTGAAAGCTGGGAATCCTTATGTAGGAAAACAAAATTAAATCCCCCTTATTTCCAGATGGATCAAATCTCTTCATTTCAGACCTGAAACTGTTAGAGAAAAAAGTGGGGAAAAACACATCAAGGTATAGTCCTGGGCAGGGCTTTTCTCAAGAGGAATCTAATTGTTCAGTAAAGAAAGTCAACAGTTGGCCAATGGGAGGGATGCCATGAGATTAAAATGTTTTTGTAAAAACAATTCAGTGAAGAAACAGCCTACAGAATGGAAGGATTGGAAGTTATACACCTGATGTTTAATGTCAAAAAACTAAACAGAATGTAGAAAACAAACCAAAAAGAAACCAACTCAATCAATAATTCAGCTAATGAGATGAACACACAATGTCAAAAGAGGGATACCAAAGGTCAATTAATAGAAAACAAGATAAGAAACTGTCAGAGAAACCGGAATCAAAACTCCACCAAGATTACATCTTAGCCTGGTTGGAACAGTAGCCCTTAAGAAAACAAATAACAACAAATGCTGACAAGGAGGTGGGCCAAAGGGCAGACCTCTGTGACCCAGCCATTTCATCTCTGGGTATTTACCTAACCGGCTCCAAGTCCACATGCCACAAGACATTTGCACACCAATGCTTAGAGCAGCACCAATCACTTACTCAGTGTCCCACACAGAGGGATGGAATTCAAAAACCGAGGAATATACACACAGTTGAATGCTTTTAGCTGTAACAAAGAAGGAAAGGATGACATCCCCATTAAAAATGGGCAGAAGTAGAGATAATCATGTTAAGCTAATAAAGTCAAACAGAAAAAGACTGTGGTGGTTTGAATGTAACTGGCCCCCATGAGCTCAAAAGGAATGGCCCTATTAGGAGGTATGGCCTTGTTGATGGAAATGTGTCACTGTGGGGGCATGTGGGTTCCTTCTTTCTTTGTGGTCCATTTGACATTAGGCCATGAGGAAAGAGAGGGCAGAAGCGACCTTGTCTAGCCTGTGGTATGATGGGAATAGCCTTCCTAGAGACTGCCTTGCTGTAGCTTAAGTTTTTTCCAGAATAAGGGGAAATATAAAGCCTGAGGCCAGTGGCTGGAGCATCACCTAATTTGCATTAAATAGCACACAGCTATCCCACGTTTCTACATGTGGCAGCAGAGACCCATAGCAAAGCTTGTGACATGATGTCTCTTTATTATATGGGTAGTAGGGGGAAAGCTCTTGCAGGGAACTGGGTCAAGGGCCACGCTAGAGATTAAGTCAGGTATCCAGGCCTAGAGACATTCTCCAAATACGGTCAGGCAGAAGGCAGGAAGCCTCCACTGGGAAGGAGGGAGCCCTCCATGTTGCACTGAGCTTAGAGAGAGAGTGGCCAGGCCATGGGAGACTATAACCTCTGACCAGCTGGGCCTTCCAATAGGGGCAGGCTTTGAGGTCACCTATGCTCAAAGCTATGCCCAATGTAGGGACAGACAGTTCACTTCCTTTTGCCCAAAGTTCAAGATGTAGAACTCTCATCTCCTTCTCCAGCACCACATCTGCCTGCATGCCACCATGTCCTGCCATGATGCTAATGCATTAGACTTCTGAATTGTAAGTCACAATGAAATGTTTTCCTTTGTAAGAGTTGACGTGGTCATGTTGTTTCTTCCAAGCAACAGAAATTCTAACTAACACAAAGAAAAACATGATGGTTTCTCTCATTTTTGGTTCTGTGGTTTCATATAGTGCATTAAATCATATGTGTATAGGAGAGAGACTTGGAAGTTCTAATAAAGTTGTGTAAGAGGCAAATGGGATCATGGGTGGGGAGTAGTGGAAATATACTAAAAATTGCATACATGTAAAAAGTGCCAAAAAATAGGACTGTGAACAGAGGTATCCTGAATTGGTGGATAAAGATAAAGTTATTTCTAGATGCCATACAGTCATTAAAAGAAGAGTCCCAGCATCAGATGTGTGACATCTCCCAACAAGTTGTGGTCATAGAGGCCCTAAAGGCCCCCAAAACAATATAGGTTATTATCACTGCTTTAACTTGCCCAGAAGAAGTACACAAAATGACTCTATTTCTTGAAACATCACAGGTTAGAACACAGAGAAATCAAGAAGCTGGGAGCTGATTCCTGCTGGTGCAATGCAGGACGCTCAAGAAAAGTCATCAACATTGATACTTAGTTGTGGACCCACTCCAGTATGACACTGACCAGCCAGGCAAGAAGTACCAATTGGTGAAACAGTGCCATGAGTGTTAATGAACCACTTCCTGCTCTGAGGCCTGGTCCATGGAAGGAAATTTATACCTGGTACTGTAAAGCTAATCAAAAGCTCATGGCTGGGTAGGTAATAGGCCCTATTCAGGAAACAATTGCAGCTCTTTTGCTAAATGGACATGATACATCTATCAAATTGACTTCTAAACATTTATATTTGTGCCCATAGACCCCAGGCCCAGCTGCTCAGAGACTGTACCACCCACAACTGGCTGGAGTCTCCTATATCAATTAACAATCAATGTCCCATAGATATGCTTACAGGGTAATGATTCGGGTCATGCCCTCATTCAAGACTCCCTCACATGCCTATGGGCTGTGTCAAGTTGACAGTTGAAGTTAACTAGGAGAGCCAGAGAGGCTTCTTTTAGCAGTAGGTACAAAAACTTATAACTGTTCAAAACACCGAGAATGAGTAATTGGTGAACCTGAATGAGTTATCTATACTATCCTTTCTCAAGCTCAGGGAACACTGTGTGTGTGTGTGTGTGTGTGTGTGTGTGTGTGTGTGTGTGTGTGTGTGTAAGAAAGTAAGAGCTTGGAGGAAAAAGCAGAGTGCATAGAACTATCTTCTGGGCATGACATGGTCATGGCATTCTTTTTTCAGCAGCTGTGATTCTTTGCTTAAGACATGCAATAAGATTGGACCCAGAAACATCCCATCATGGTATGGGGAAGGGCTCAGGAGGCCTCACACCTCTCTGAGGAGCTACAGACAGTTCATGGTGGCTGGGAGACAAACAGGGACTTCCTTCAGTGACATAGTCACTGGTAAGCTACCCGTACCCTGGTAAATAACTTCTCAACCACATTTTTATAAGCAAGCCTAACTAAAGTAGTAAGCCTAACTTGCTTTAATCCCAGACTCGGGAGGAAGAAGCAGACAGATCTCTGAGTTTAAGGCCAGTCTGATCTACAGAGTGAGTTCCAGACCAGCAAGAGCTCCACAGAGAAAAACCAACCAAAAAACCATACAAACAAACAATCAAACAAACAAACAAATATGTAGGGAAAAAGAGGATTACAGAAGATGATTGTGATCATAAAGAAAGCTATTGTCATGTGCTGCTAATATTTGGTAATAAAAAACTTTTAGAAAAACAGAGAAATTACCTTAAATGGGAAAGATGAGGGCTGGCCCAGCTGTTCAGTTTCCTGCAGGGACAGAGGGGACTTCTGTGCAGAGGCACAGTCTCAGGAGCACCTGGGCAGCCCTCTCCTCATGAGCCTGGCAGAGCGCATCAATAGCAGCCTGTTTACATCAAGCTTGCCTTCCAGATGAACTCTGACAGACTACAAGGCAATTGGAATCCAAGAACAGATGTTGCATCAACATTTGTCATAATTAGTTCATAAAGTAGGGCCCTTTTAAAGGGTCAATAAAGCCTGAAGTTGTGCATAATCAGAAGCAAAGTTAAAAAGACAAATAAAAGAAAAAGAGGAAGTGCTCGATACACCTTCCCTGTCACAGCATGGTCATTACTAGAGAGCTATAAATCTGCTGAAGGTAATGACTTTTTCTTCAAAAATAAACTCATTACCACGGCTTCCTGAAACTCTCCAGACAGAAAGATCTGATCTGGCCACCTCTTCACATTGCAGAGCTTTCTCTTTGCAAAATCGTTCCCCACACAGTAGGAGTATGTAGCCATTGGTGTCTCTGACACAGATAGGTCAGAGATAGCATGCGGCTAGGTCATTCTTTGCAATGACCACAAGGTGCTTCCTGGGCTGTACAACAAGGCATGGCCTTTCTTGGTTATGTGTGAAGTGGGCCGATCAAATTCCACTGAAGGGCAAAACTAGGGGCTGTGGGTGGGGCTAGAAGCAGACAGAATGAACATTCCAAAAGTTTCTCAAGGTTGTGGTGGTGTCATTCTTCTGTGCAGGCCCCAGTTTACTATGACACGCTGTCGAGTTTAGGGAAAGTGCTCAGATATAACATTGGCAATCATTATTCATGAGTTAATTTTAAGTTTTACCATAATACATGGAGGACATCACATAATATGAGTATATAGCCTAATGAATTTCCCCCAAATGAATATATCTATGTGATCAGCACCTGCTTATAAATAATGTAACCCTTCCTGCCCAGCTGACCCTCCTTGTGCCCCTATTATCTGCAGGTCCTCTTCCTGAGGGTAACAACAGTTCACCGCATGGACTTCAACCGGTTCACAGTACTGTTGTCTGTTTTAAGCATCATGTTAATCGCACACTTTCTGTGATTGATTCTCACTGTTCAATGCACCCCTATTCGAGTCCCACTGTTTGATGTGTGCTATAAATCTGCTCTAAGTGTGTAGCTGTGACACTCAAGACCCTTCACTGTTTTATTTCACAGGTGCCCAATATGGAGAACTGACAATGATGATTTATTTGGTCTTTCTGAGTTCTGCTTCAATAGTGAAATCCACTTTCATCGTATCCTATATAGATTATATAATTAGTATTTTAAATACAGTACTTAACACATATTTACATTAACGATTTTTGTTGTTTGGACTCAAAATATTTTCTCCCACATCTGCTGCTGAGGGAAGAAATAAAAAGCTCTTCTGCCAAAGGTAACCCTGTTCTGTAGACCCACAGGCATCCTAGCACATCTCAGCATGTGAGAAGCAAGTTCAGGAAGCAGGCAGCATCCCCAGGGTAGCACATTCTTCAAAAAGAGAATTGAAAAATTGAAATACATTGGGAGTTTAAGTAACTTATCAGGGTCAGAAGTGCAAAACAGGAAAAGAATGTGTAAGATTCAATGTCCAACTGTAGTGTCTGCCTTTTTTCACTGTGAAATAAAATACAAGAGGGAATATTTAAAACATGTGTCCTGTCAGGATCCACAGAGGACCAGCAACTTCTGCCTAGGGTGGTGTTACAATGAGTCTTTGCCTGTTCTATGCCTTGGCGCAGTGGCACCTAGAACATTACAGCTCTGCCATGGAGACAAGACAGAAAATTAGGTCAATCTAAATCCCCCCAGGAAGACTGCAATGTAGGAAATAAGGAAGGGTTAGCAGAGCAAGTGCGGGTCTATGTGAGTGACCATGGAGCGGGTAGGGAGTGAGGGAGTGTCTGGAGAGATAGAGGAAGAAGGGCTATGTGAAGGTCAGAGGTAGAAGAATCAGGGAGTGGGGGAAAAATCATGGCAACAGAGGACAAATGCCCATGATTTACTTGTTTACAAGTTGGCCAACACAATTTAAGGCTAATAATAAATATATCAGACATATTTGTCTACGCTATGCACTTTTTACCACTTGAACCAACATTGAAGCATAAATAAGAGCTTTCTTATCAATGCTTTCAGAGAATCAAATTTAGATGGCTAATCTTCACGGAGTATTTCAACACTGACGCATAGAACCTTGATGTCATAAAGTGACTTTCTTCAAAGGTTTCCAATGCAGTTTGGAGTCTGGGAAACTCTGTTAGTTTAGGGACAGCAAGCTGGTGGAGGTGACTGGGAAGGCAGACCCTTATATGTCTGCCACGTGGTTTAAGAATTTCCCGCAAACAAATGAAGACAACGTCCTGTAAGGGTCTGTGGGGCTCTATTTTTGTTATTTATTTATGAAATTAAAATGATTATTTCATTTCCTAATTTCTACCAACCTTTCCCATGAATCCACAAACCTCCTACCTTGCTTTCACTTAAACTCGTGGCCTCTATTTCTCTGTTGTTCTACAGAACGTGTGGTGTGTGTGTGTGTGTGTGTGTGTGTGTGTGTGTGTGTTATATAATATATAACTATATAACTTCTATATTTTCCTAAACATATAAACACAACTTTCTTAGTCTATGTTATTTATATGATTTCAGGGTTATTATTTATTTTTATTAAGTCAGAGCCTTACTATGTAGCTCAGGTCAGGTTGGCTTCAAATTTACTTTGAAGTCTATGTTAGTCTCACACTCAAACAGTTCTGTATGAGTCTTCCTAACACATGCTTGGACTGTGAGCAAAAGAAAATGACAAGAAGAAATTATCTATATCTATATCTATCTATGTATCTATATCTATATCTAGATATAGATATAGACAGACATGAGATTTCTGAATGCATTCTTGTTTAGCAAACCCCACTCTCCAGCAAAGCAAGACTTTCCAGCCAAGCTCCACTTATCAAAGACTTGCAAAGTCCCAAGCACTGTGAAAATTCTTAAAGGTGTTTATTAAATTCCTATAGTAACTTAATGAGATGGGGACTGTTGTCAAGTGTGCATTATCAATGGAAGTCTAAGTAATACCACAGAAGTCCCTGGGCACATAAGCTAGACAGCCAAGACTCAGAACCAGGGCTCAGCCTAGAGGCTGATCCCACATGCTAGGATCACTCACAGAGCTCCCTCTGCTGAGCCCATCTTGTCTTTAACAAATGAAGCTATCTACATTGGGTGTCGGGGTGTCTCAGCTGTTTTAGCCTCATAAGCTGTCTTTCCTAGGCTCAGTGGTACTCCAGTGGGGACTGCTACACCCTGGACTCTAATCCCTCATACTTTTCTGCAGAAGTGACACTCAGTGACTTTGAAGACCCTGGCCATTTTCCTGATTGCTCCACTTCTGTATCCCTTTTTAGAGAGCACCCAAGTCCCCACTGAAGAGATACCCATTTTTTGAAGACAGCTCATCTGGTTTACTAAGGAAAGAAGGCTGAAGAAATTTTTCTGGGACTGACATATCACAGTCAAAAAGCTACTGAAGTCAGCATTTGAAATGTGCTAGAACCAAAGGTTGTTTGGGGACTTGGCAAGGCATTTCAAGATTACATAGCTACTGTCAATGGAGACCCTTCAAGAGTGAGTGAAATTCGAGAACTAGTCTTTGGTCTCTGTCCCTTGCCAAGGGACAGAGAATTGGGTAGTCTATTTTCTTAAGTGGCCATAGTCAGCTACTATGATTCATGATAAAGTTTACTGTAAACAGTATCCAAGACACAGACAGGTGGTAGATACCATGAAATCAAGAGAAGTGTTCATGTGGATCATGACTGAGTTCCTCGTGGTTGGCTAGCTATCCAATCAAGGCATCCGCCCATGACACTCTTCTCCTAAGAAGACCGTGAATCTAGGAGGCTTTTGAGAACAACAGTGCAGATGAAGCAGCACAGATTGGGACTTATCCCCAGCGATGTGTCAGGCTGGGAGGAGGCTTATCTTCAAAACTCCCCTGCCACTTCAAAACGTATCTGAACATTACCAGTCTTCTGTACCAACAGGGCTAGTATGGCCTACTGGCTAGGCTAGTAATTCTGAAAGACAAAACACACTTTATAGCATCACTTTAGTAAGAAAGCATGCAGTCTATTAAATTTCTATCTGTTCCCAGGATGGTTTGCAAGACATGGCTCTGAAATAATGTGTTGCCACATGCACAGACCTGCTTGAGGAAGGTCAGTATATTGACCTGATTCATGCTGACCTATGCCCTTTCAGCTGACCATGGGCTTTACGTGCTGGAAGAACTAGGTAAAATCGAGCCTTCAGGCAGTCTCTGCTGGATTTACCACTGGACTCCAGCCCTTTGAATGACTCGTGAGGCTGGCCTCAGATATAGCTCAGGGTCTCAGCTGTCTACCTGAGCAAAACCTTCTAGAGCCAATAGGGCATTTGCACATGCAGGCCCTTCTTATTTTAGAGCTGGTCCTGTTCAGGCCTGGGAAGTTTTGGGACAGTGAAGGAGGAATGAAGTCTAAATACAGTAAACAATGTTAGTGAAGGAGTTAAGCTGGCACATGTAGTAGGGCTGTGTGGAGAACCCAGAATCTAGATTCAGATAAACAGAGCTTGCAGAAAACATTTCCCAATTTATGAGAATAGGGCATCTAAGACATCCTTTGCTTACAGACCAGCACACTGCTATTAAGAGGCTTTGATTTAACCAAGGTCAACAGTCACAAGGGAGGACAGAATGACTGGCTCTTCTAATCTGGGAGAAAATCAGAATATTCTCTCATGACCCTCAAGGGTCATGTCCTGAAGCCAGAGATGAAAGGTGACCTGTCTTCAGGACTTTAAATACCATACCATGTTAAAGTAAGCTCCCTGGAATACCCCTTGACTTTCAATCTGTGTGTGTGTGTGTGTGTGTGTGTGTGTGTGTGTGTGTGTGTGTGTGTGTGTGTGTATATGCACCCACATGCAAATACAGGTGGGGATAATTAGGACCTTCAAGAAGTGTTCAGAGGTCTCAGACATCCTATCTGTTGGCTGGCTCCTTCCCCTGTATTTTAATTAGCAGGAGATGAAGTCATGACTATTTTAGGCTATTAAGAAGTTTCTGTTTTAATAAGAGTCACAATTGTATCTGTGGTCTGCTTCTTATATCATGTGCAATACATCACTGAGCTATGTCATTCTAATGATTTTCTCAAGTATCTCATTGTTGTGGAACTTTCTTCCTTGTAGAAAATTGTAACATAAATCTGTAATTTAAAGTTATTAAAATCATTAATGTTGAAATGAAATGTTCTTTAGAAATAAATGTAATAGGGCCTCATCTGCCCTTCTACTGTGACAATTAATAGGGAAGAGAGTTCCCAGAAGTCATCCCCAGAAGTTATTAGGTGGGAATGTAAGACAAGCATCTGTCTAATAAGACCTACAAGATCTGTTTACCTGGCACAGAAACTTGGAGAATTTGTCATTGACTGATGAGCTCAGAAGACATTCTAGGTCCAGATGGAGATACCCTGGGATATCTCCAGATCTAAGAAAGGTCTGGTTCTCGCTGAGTTATAAATCAATCCAGAAAGCTCTATGAGATTCACCTGTCCAAGTCTTGCCAGTTCCAAACTCCCACAAATATTAGTCTGACCATTTCTCCCTGGCATTTTAAAACTGGATGCACCTCCTAACTTGACCTAAATGGCTGGCCCATTCTGATGAAATGAGGAAAATTTGGTTCAGGAGACACATGCAAACATGCAGCAGCTACTGCACACCCGCTTTCCATGAAGTGCTGTGCCAGGCCCTGACACCATGGGTTGAGTAGGACAGATACAGTCTCCCTCTCAGTGCCCAGAATGACGCCTCTCTTGGGTGCTTTGCCCTGTCATCCAAATCCCACCTATCTTCTTCATTTTTTTAGTGTAAGTTTATGTTCCCTCTTTGTTAGCTCCTTTGGCCTGACTTTGTTCTGGACAGAGTTTCCACCTGCTTGGGCTAGGCTAGTTAGGAACTCAGCAGTGGACAGGAATCAGTGTTTGTGCTGAATCACTCACAGACCTATCAGGGATGGATAATGAAACTGTTAAAAAAAAAATGGCCAAAAGGAAGGGAGCTTTTGGAGCACCTACAAAAAGGCCTCCTAGACCTAGGAGGTGGTGAATGAATATTAAGCTTGAAAGGTAAGAATTTAATAGCTGGAGAAAGTGGAGGAAGTGACAGGAGGAAACTGGCTGGTTCTAGGCAGGGTAAGAACACCAATGAAGCCTAGAGACAGGAGGCAGAGTTCTGGGCACAGTCTATAGCCCAGTTTGATTGGACTGGGCAGAGGACAAGGCTCTTTCTACATGAGGATGCACTCTGAGCATGGAGCTGCTCCATGGGTAGGCGCTCCACCAGTCTTTGTGCTGGGATCCTAGTACTATGAGTTGTAGTCTTCAATCCAGATACTCTGCCAGGCCTTCAGCATATCTTGGCTACTTGCCAAACACAAGTGTTGGTTTAGTAACTGAAGAGGCCTGAGGGTGTTTATAGGATACAGTTTTCCAAATACATGCTAACTACCAGCTTTTTCTTTCTTTACCATAAGGTATCCTGAGAGGCTGAATACTTCCATTGGTATCTCCAGTTGAAACCCTTCTTGGGTTCCCTATAGCACGTCCAGTCCTGACACTTGAACTTCCCCTAGCCTACACAAGTCTCCATCAAGGCTGGGCTCTGTAGACCAAGAGTTAGTATTAATGTCATGGTGTAGGTCGTTATATTATGAGAGACAGCTCTCCTACTCCACACTGACTGACACTTTTATGGATAGATCACATAGAGGTGGTGGAAATACTCTGTACCTTGCACAGGGCAGGTAATGACAAAGCAACCTGCTTCCAATTTAGACTTGAAAGCTATCTTATAGTAAAGGCAAACTATACTCATTCCTGTTTATGATTAAATATGTTTCTTAAGGATTGGGCTACGCCCCAACTTTAACCTTAACTACAAATGGTTCTCTGCTGCCTGCTCTAGGAAATGGCCACCATGCCTTTGTTTCAAGAGCTTATTATGTCCACCTGTTGTTATGATGACCTTGTTATGAACACCTGTTGTGGAATCCAATTTCTTCGCTGTAAGTTTCCAAATTTCTAGAGGAGATAAAGGTAGCCAGATTTGAAGTTGACTGGGAAATGGAGATCTTATAGTTAGTTTGCTATACCATTGACCCAATAAGCTATGTTTTTGCAGTTTCCTGCCTCCCTTTGAATTTAGATCAAGTTTGTGACTTGAAATAGTATATACACTGGAAGGAATGCTTGCGTGCAGCTGCTCACACATCCCAGGGCTTTGTCTGAGCTCAGTTCCTAAGAAGCTAGGATGCAATGGCAGACACATGGGTGGCCTGACCTCTCCTGGTCTCGGGCAGTTGAAACATCCAGGCTTGCCCTATCTAGACTCCAGATGGCCATGGGATCAGCGATAGCATAAGGATAGGGGGAATAAATGAAATTAATCAAGGTAGACTAAAGGTTATCTATAATTCATGATTAGATATAAATTATTGTCCTATTCTACTTCACGCCAGTGACTTCCAATCTTTTTAGCAGTCCTAGTGAGTAACTCTATCCTTCTAAGTACTTCTGTTCTATCTGCCACCTTTAGTACTCTAGGTTTTGAAGTAAATACTTGAAATAAGTAGTCACCACTTGAAACACTGCATTTATTTCTTGATGTTACACAGAAGTTTGAGAGCTCCCAGTTAAAATTCATCAGGGTGAAAATGTTAGTCTGTGATTACAGAATCAGAACTATTCATTATAGCTATTCAGAGAATCTGCTTTATGAGTTTAATGACATAAGCATATTGTATTGAATTATTATGGTACTGCATCAATTGGATTCATAAATTTAATATACTCAGTCTGGTTCACACATTCTAATAAAATCCAGCAAGCTTTAAAAATTTTATAAGAGTTGTGTGTTAAAAGTCCATGTGATACTCAATTTTTACCGGCTGACAGCCCTGCTTGGGTATTAAACAGCTCCAGTGGTCATGATGACCCTACCTGACAGAGGAACAAGCAAACTTTGGTGAAACCTCCCAAGTGAAGAAGAAGCTGTGTTACAAAGATCAGAGCCTGTGTGCACAGAGAAGCTGGCGGAAGCCTTTCCTTGGAGCACAAGGGAAACCATTTGTATTTTCTGCTCATGGAGAGGAAGAGGAGGGTGCTTACCCACCAGTTGCCAGCCAGAGAGAAGGAAGCCTGGCACCTTATAGGACATATTGTCAAGTTCTGATGGGCTCCACTCTCTACTTCACACCTTGGCTAAAGGGCCAAAAAATAAAATAAAATAAAATAAAATAAACCAACAGGGGGATCAATGTTTGGGAAGAGGACTGTGGTGAGAGATGCCCAGAATCCCCTGTGGGTCTTTCCCTTTGGCATTAGGTGAGGGATCAGCAAGTGGCTCCAACAGACACATCCAAGCAGCTTCTGCAGTACCAGGGAGAAAGCAGAAAGCTCTGGTAGGTGTGGACTCTCCTCTAGCCCCGTGGGCATGTCCTCAGGCACTCAGTCTCTACAACCAC
Organism: Cricetiscus sungorus; assembly: GCA_030556225.1. Lineage (NCBI taxonomy): Eukaryota > Metazoa > Chordata > Mammalia > Rodentia > Cricetidae > Cricetiscus > Cricetiscus sungorus. The sequence continues at coordinate 77,100,867 of JANBXA010000372.1, forward strand.
CACATGGGAGCAGGGAGACTTTCTGGTCCTGGGGGTGGGTAGCACTGGACTAAGTGCCCTGCTGCTCTGCACCCCAGTTTCCTCATCTGATTATAACACCTTCTTAGGAAGAGAAGATTCTATGAGCTCCTGTCTGTAAAGTGCTTGGGGCAGAATTCACAGCATTTCCATAGGTAAAGTCAATATTATCTATACTACACTGTCCTCAGGGAGCTAGTAGACAAATATGCTAATGTTCTCCTCACTTAGATGTTTAAGACATATGAGCTTACAATGTGTGTGTGTGTGTGGGGGGGAATAAGTGTTTTCTCTTGTAAAGAAAAGCAAAAGACAGCATGCATGGGAATGTATTTCCCATACTGCCTCTCATCAGGCATTGGCAGATCTTCATTTCAAGAACTGCTCTCAAGCCAGAAAGAGGGAATGCCATTTCAAAGGGGGGAATGACGATTAAATATGAGCTCAAAACCGACCCTTACCAAGTAAGAGCTTATTTCAGGCACATTTCAGATTCTGATATTCTAACAAATGCATTTGAGGGAAAGGCAACTGTTAACTATTATTTCTGTTTCCAAGCTTAGGGTTCCTTCTAGCACTAGAGAAACAGAGATTCTTGACAATCTGAGATAAAATGGCAGCTCCAAATGTCTATGTTGACTGACAGAATTTTTAGTGAATATCTTGCTGTGTGTTACTTCTCAGCTATGATGCACTGAGGCACAAATTCAATTAATCAGATGCTAAGCAATTAGACGAATGGGAAGCCACTGCATGTGCCTTCTAGCAGCCTAAAGCCTGCCCTTGTGGTAGAACTCAGCATAGAGGCAGCTCCTGAACAGGGACACTGAAGACTTCATCCTGCTCTCTCCTCCTGCTGGGGTTGTGGGTGACTAGAACATGCCTTTTCTCTAATATGGGGCTATGATAGTTTGTATGCAGATGGCGAAAATCCAGCTGAACAACATCAAGTTCCTGAACTCAGGGCAAGGGAGTAAGTTTCTCAGATTCAAGCAGAGAAGATCTGCTGCCCCTTGTTGTGTTTCCTGAACAAGGGGCTCCTAACAGTCCCTGTGGGACTATATGCCTTTCATATTACCCTCCTGTGTTGGGTCTTGTCTTTCTGTGTTCACTATAATCTCTGTTCCTGGGGGAAGCCATGACTTAACCCCAGGTGCAAGGAGACCCCATATCCTTCAGTAGTAGGCCTATGACCCAACCCAACTGAGAGGATTAACCAGGGATTTGGATTATCTGCACCAATGGTCCTCTTCACCGGGGACAATGACTGGGACATGACTGTCAGGAGAGACAGGCAGAGAAAGCGACAGATAAAAATGTCTTAAACACAACATCTCTAACTGAAAAGGATGGGATTGTGTATATATTTCATACATGGAAATGCAGATTAAAAATTCCTTTTCTATACAGTTATTTATTGATGCATATATGTGCCATATGGATGTCTGTGCACACATGTGTGCCTACAGTATGTTCAAAAAGACACTGAAGACCAAGTGACTGATACCCTGGGTGGCTGACAGAAAGCCCTAATATGACACATATTGATGCACAGAGGTCCCCAAAGTCCTTATCAAAATCCACAAATGTACCCCAACCTAACCCTAACCAAACCCTAACCTTAACCTGACACAGAAAATTACTAATTTTTGATAGAAGTTTACTGAATCTGAATTTGTGTTTCAAATCCAAACTTCAAGAACTCAACTGTCTTGGCCACCAAGTAAAGTCTGAGAAATGAGCACATGGACAATAAAGATTACTATGGCTTATGTAGGTGACAAATACCATTCCTGAGGCACACATGTCTTGCTATGTTAGACTGCCACATGAGTGTCACTCTTTCCGCCATTCCAGCCTTCAGCTTGCAGTCTTCTGCTGAGATGTGGAGGGGAGTGTAATGCGGGAGAGAGAGGAGACTGCAAATGGGATGATGATGCTCCCAGTCAGAGGGTGTCCCCTAGCTGGGGCAGCAGCAGAAGAGCTGTGAGGCCTTTCACCAGAGACTGAGCACCCTGGGGTCACCTGAGACCCATTCAAAAAACACTATTTTATTTTGTTCGAGTGTCTGTGTTCTCTGTGTGTTTGAGCACATTTATGTGGGTACCCTCAGAGGCCAGAAGAGGGTGTCAAATCCCCTGGCACTAGGGGTACAAGTGGCTTTGAGCCAATCAAAGTGGATGTTGGCAAGGGAACTCTGGGGCACATTCTTAACAACTGCTGAGCCCTCCCTCAGGTTCTAGCCTCACTTTGTAATTTTAGTTCCTGCCCCAGGGAAACTTGCATTCAGGCAAGAAATGCCAGTGTACAATGTTACTTGAAATGCCCAGATTCTTTCAAAGAAAATGCATATAAATACAGTCTGGTGAACTGCAAGACAAATGCTATTATATTAATTGAGAAGGAGAGGGGAACAGACACCAAGAAGCAGGGACCCAGACTCTGGGGCTATTTCCAGAAGCAGTCATCTTCCTGCTCACGGTGTTTAATCAGAGTTCTGCAACACAAGTCCCAGAGCCCACAGGGGTTGCTTTCTAGCTGCCTAGAAAGTCTGTTGAGAAAATGAGTGTGATTTCAATTTCTACCATGTTCAACATTGATTAGCAAGTGCTTTCTTGATTCCAACATCAGTTTCTTAATTTTATAAATAATATGAAACAGGTGATATCAATTAAAAAAGAGATTAGGCAGAGTCTTAATTAAAAAAAAAGTTTGGGTTACCTAGAATAAAAATTAAATATGTAAATGTAAACGCATTACAGAGAACTGCTGGGAACAGAAATAAATCTATTTGGAAATAGAAGAGAGCTTTACACAGACCAAAAGTAGGTAAAGAGTAGTTTGGTATCGGAACAAACTGATGTTTTATCCATTTGTTTCTCCCTCAATATTATTTCAAAGGGTTGTAGCATATGCTCTGATCCATTAACATTATGAAGTGTAAGTGTAAGTGACATGCATGGAGTCAGATAGGACTGTCAGGGCAGATGAGGCAGCTGTATTCTAAAATAAAGAGGCAATGTAGGAAAACTGTGAAGGACAGGATAAGGTTTAGCAGTAGAGGCCAGGGTAGATGCCATTTTTCAAAGGACAGCACCAGTTATTTGGGAAACAAATCTAAATAAATGGAGTTAAGGGAATGGTAGCATCGGCAAGAAGGCCTAATGCAAATTGGACAGGGCTTCATAAAAGAGAAAGGATGACTCCCCAAAGTTGATATAAATAGTAAGCAGAGGGCTTGGTGGCAGTGGCACAGAGGCTGCAGCTATTAAAATTTATGAATGCATGAAAATCCCAAATGTGTTTTTTTGAGCTGTTACAACAAAAGAGATGTATGAGGAGGAACTGTGCTGACATCGGTGAAAATAAACAAAGCCAACTATTTCGGGAGGCATGAAGTTAGGCCTTGGGGTTTATAACAGTGCTAGCGGCTGCAAAGGTAGCAAGTGGCATGCTAAGCCGTGCAATGAAAGAATGAGGACTACTCTTGGCATGGTTTCATGAAGGATATACAGAGAAGGACCAGGTTGGGGGTAGGAGTGGAGACCTAATGTGCTCAGAGCCTTGGGCATCCACATCAATTCCATAACCATACCCCAGGTTCCGTTCATTTGAGTGACAAGCCATCTTTCTGATCTGTTGACTTTTCTCATACCACACCTGGAGGACAGGAAGAGCTCAGCCACAGTTCTCCTGCTACCACCACGCCCCTTCAGGAATCCTTCCTTTCCTTCCGCTTTTCACTTGTGTCTGGATCAAGTCCAAAGCTAGGGAAATAGCTGTGGGGGTTGGTTCTTCTGTCTCTGATGATCAATACACTAGTGTCCTCTCACAGTAGATCCATATTTCTGGGTTCCACCCCAGGCTGGTGAGATCTGAATTGATTTGAGAAAGACCCAGGAATCTGTATTTTTAAAAAGTTACTTACTCAACAGAATTTCAAAGACTGGCCTGGCAGTTGGGGGGGTGGGTATTGCTTTCATATCCTCTGGCATATATATATATATATATATATATATATACATATATATATATATATATATATATATATATATATGCCTCTGAGATCAGAGGATATGATGGGATGTTATTCTGTAAATATTTTTCTCATACTGGTTAATGAATAAAGCACTGTTTGGCCAATGGGAAAGCAAGATAGGCGGGGCTAGGGGACAAGGAGGAAAGATGAAGTAGTGAGGAGGAGCCAGCATGGAGAGCATAGAGAAAACAAGATGCCGGCCCGCCACTCTCCGGTAAGATGAGCCACGTGGAAATACTTAGATAAGTAGAAACAGGTTAATCATTAAGACCAAGCTAGCCGATAAACAATAATAGTAAGTGGCCAACAGCTTGTATCAAATATAGAGTCTCTGCGTGTTATTGGGGGTTGGCATTGCGGAGGGACCAGGCGGGCTGGCAGAAAACATACATGCTACATACATACATACATACATACATACTACATACATACATACATACATATATCCACATACACACACATATACATGATATATATATATATTAGATATTCTTGTACTTAGGATAGTGTCCCATAATTGGTTGTTGTGCTGTCCCTGGGATATCAGAATATACAGATGACAGGCTTACAGTAAAAGCATGGGAAAGTCCCAAGCATGAATGGCACAGATAGTTGATAGATTGGTTAATAAATGCAGGAGTGACACCCATTAAAGACAGTACCAGACATCAGTGCTTGCTGTGAAATGCAGAGGCATGGATCTCATACTGTGTAAAACACGCCTACAAGAAGCCACATTAGCCGCTGACCAAAGTTTTTAGAACAGATAGTGTGAAAGGTAGCAACACACTCAACAAAGCTCAGGACATGCAGAGGACAGCAAGTAAGTTATGTGGCACCACTCATAAAGTATGGTAAAAAACAAAGAGGGCAGTGGAACTCACAAACATTAAGAGACTCATACTGATGCTATGTGAATATATTTAGGTGTTGGTCAAAACAATCATCCATTAGGTAAAATGGAAAATATCGGTGTGGTTTGAATACTAACTAGATACTTGTTCAAAATGAAACAACTCTCTTTCTCTCTCTTTCTCTCTCTCTCTCTCTCTCTCATGAGTGAGTGTGTGTGTGTGTGTGTGTGTGTGTCTGTGTGTGTGTCTGTCTGTCTGTCTGACTGACTGTCTATGACACATACACACTAAATGTCAAAGTTAAGTGGTAAGTGAAGTCCCTAGCAGAACTCTATCAGCATCTGGTCTCAACAAACAGAATCTTCTTAAGTAAAAGGAATTCTTTTTCTTCTTTTGAGTTGTTCTGAATCTGAACGGGTTGCAAAGATCTGTCAAAGAAGGTTACTGTACACCATAAGAAAACAGGCCATGTCCTCAGATAGACATGTTTGAATATAAAAATGGATGTCCCTGACAACTACTAGCTCTGTACCCCAACTCAACAGGATTCCTAGAGGGATCAAGTTTTAATGCTACAGAGGCAGGGCACCCTACACTGAGACTTCTTAAGTGACCTGTGAGAGATGTTTTTTCTTTTTCTTTTTTTTAAAGTGGACAGTGTGATTAACTATAACACTGGGTCTCTTAGAATACCCTAGCTGATGTTACAAGACAGAGGGCACAAAGGCCTTCTGAATCAAACCACACAGAGATAAGGGCTGCTCTTTTTTATTTTCTGGAGGTTATTTTTTTATTAAAAATTTTCATATATTTTATCATGTTTTCTCTCTCCCCTAACTCATTTGAGACTCTCTCAACCCAACTTTATTTCTCTCTTTCAAAAAGAAAAACCAAGAAGCAAACCAAAAATAAGAACATCCCTCTTCCCCAACCAACTCATAAAGATGAAAATCAAACCTCTCCCTTCAGGTTTGGAGATCCATGTAAAAGAGGAGGAGAAGTACTATAGAGCCGAGGAGGATGGATGACTCCCAGGAAACAGTGTCTTCCATACACAACAGGACTGTTGACATACATAGGGACTCACAGAGACTATATAAGACCTGCACAAGTTCAAGCCTGATGGGGTCCCAGCACATACAAGATCTGCACAAGTTCAAGCCCAGTGGGGTCTCAGCACTAAGAGGAAGTGAACATGAGGTCCCACCCCACAAAGATTCTATCTGTATCTGGTACCCAACAACAAAGAAAAATTCAGGGTATGTCAGCCATACTATTGGGCAGGCCCCATGCTCCATAGCTGGCCAAGACAAAACAAAATTCAATGGTATTTCTGTGGACTTATTCCCTTATGCTTTTAGGGGGTGTTGAAAAAAATAACAAGATAGAAGTGAAATGAAAATGAGGAGGGGGAAAAAAGGAGGAAAACCATAAAAACACATACTCAGTGATCATATTAGGAACAGAAGATCATAAACACACAAAGATCATATGAGATTCAAGTGTCTATCTTTAAAAACTCTATTTTTTGAGTAGTTTTAGTTCCATAGAAAGAGTTATCTTCCTTCCTTCCTTCCTTCCTTCCTTCCTTCCTTCCTTCCTTCCTTCCTTCCTTCCTTCCTTCCTTCCTTCTTAAGTCTTTAAGATTTTTCTACATAAGAAATAATACCGGTGAAAACCAAAGTTCAAGGTTTCCTTTCAATCATGTCTTACTGGATTATTTAGAAGATTTTATGTTTCCTTCAAAAATATATGATGGCTGTAATGTAATAATATAGTGAAAAATTGTCACTGTTGACATCTGTGAGGGCCAGTGAGGAACAGCTTCTTATGAATATGCCTGTAATGCGGACCTCATAGACTCACAGCAGCTGTGGCAGCCTGCACAACACCAGTACCAGATCAAGACAGTCAACATTCTAACACTGAGTGTGAATATCTTCATGAGCTCCCACTCCTAACTGAGGGGTTAAGAACAGTTGATGGCTTCTTGGGGAGGGAGAGTCAGGTTTCTTAAAAAGTGTTTCCCTGGTAGCTTGGCTATGCTTCAGTGGATAGCTCTATACTCAGAATTATATAGAGAGCACAAATCAGAGTCAATAGCTTATTAAAAAAAAAAAAAAAAACCTCAGTGTTTCCTGTACATTAGATACTCATACAAGTATTTTACACTATTATATGGGTGGACACAATTTTATTCATTTTTATGAGTAAAATAATTTACAGAAAGGCTAAGTAATTTGTCTAAAATCACTGAGTCAATAATACAGCAGAAGAATAAAAGCAGGAAAGATAGTTTCTTAAGGGTATATTTTTAACTTTTATTCTCTATCAGCTGAAGATATATTATAGTCTATATAAGCTATGCCATTAGGTGATTTTTATATATTATTCTCATTTGATCCCAACAACCCTGGAAAGTGGCTGTTTTTAACCCTTGCTTTGCAGAAAAGCTGAGGGAAGTGAAGTGCCTTGCCCAAAGGCACGCTATCATGTGGCAGACCATGTATTCAAAATGGAAGTTCAGGTGTGTGCTCTCAGGCTGAAACTTTAATGGAACAAAAATGCACAATTTGCTATTATGAGTAGTTTTTTAACTGGCCATTAAGAGCTAGATACTGGTCCAGGAAATGGAGAAATAGTGGCTAACAGGTTCTTATTGTGGCCAAGAACATTTGAGAACCTGGAAGTGATGGCAGAGATGCTTACTGGCACTTGGTGGCTAAAACTCTTGTCACAGGAGACATCTGAGCTGGGCGTACTTCAAATTTTGAGGTATTTTAGCTGACTTAAATCACATCTAATATATCTCTATCACACCCCTCCCCTCAAGGCTCAGAGGTCAATATGGAAGTGGAGGTGGAAATATACTAAGAGCCAGAGGCAGTGGACAACTTAAAGAGAACAACATTTTCTAGACACAGCATGCCAGATGTCTATATGAATTCACAGAAACTGCGATAGCTGCCACAGAACCCACAAGACTCATACAAGTGCAAGCCAGAGAAAAGCCCAGCATGGAGGAAGGGCAGTGAGCACAGAGTCCCACCCCTAGCCAAGTAGCTATATGCAAATGACAGCTGTTGTGAGAAGAGGAAAATCAGTGTTTTTCAATGGAGTGACTCTGAGATACATCAACCACACTCCAGGACAGTCTCCATGCTTAACATGCTTAACAACATAAACTGACTCAACGTTTTGTGTAGTGTGGTTGGTGTGTGTGTGTGTGTGTGTGTGTGTGTGTGTGTGTGTGTGTGTGTGTGTATTTATGTGTTTTTGGGGGGGGTTGTTTTGCTTTTACAAAAGAGAAAGAACATGAAGTTGAGTGGGGAGGGGAAAACTATGATAAAAATGTAATGTATAAAATTGTCAAGAAAAAAAATGTAAAAAAATATTATCATATATGCTAAATTGTTGTTAGGCCCTTATTGTCTGTACCCACTTTAGTCTGGCCCTTTCTAGTTTCCTTACTTCAATCACAGAGTAACTGAGTAGCACTGTAAAATCAGCCTGACATTGTCTTCTAGTAAATGCTTTAGGAGGAGGGCCAAGGACACTTGGAGAGATCTGTGCATAGTTTTAGTGAGTGCCACGGATTAATGCCTCTGAAGACTGAAAGGAGGCAAGCTGGGCAAGAGCAAACTGAATTTCGAGTCATAATAAAGGGTCAGTCAGCTAGAATAAAGTTCTCAAGCTGAGATGACCTTTTGGAACTGTCCTTAAGAAAGGATACCCAAGTTTTATCCTCCAAATCATCCAGTCACTAGAAAGGCACTTGCTGCAAGAATATGGGTAGGTAAATTTGCTCTCCTCAACCAACGGCAGCTCTGAAGAGATGAGAGGTGATAGTGTTCATCAGTTACCACCAGGCAGCTGGGGATAGGAACATCTCTAGCCTGACAGGCTTGGATTAGGGCAAAGTATGGGTGGGCTTCTATTATAAAATAGAAGCCCCTTGAGGCTAAGAAGGATGCTATATCTCACTGCTCAAGGGCCACTCAAATACTTGCTTTTGAACTCCCATGGGGACAGAAAGTTGTGAAAAATCTCCATTTGCACTTAAATTGTGAAGACCATAGGCAAAGATAAAACAGACTCCAAGACAGGAAAGAATTGATAAATAATGCATTGAGCTTGAGACCTGGGACCAAGCTGTACTTGCCCCCAAGAATAATACACATTTGCAGATATTAAAAACAAAAACATCAGAGCTAAGAGCTGATATCCTGAATGCTAGTTCAGTGATTTGCATTGGGAGGTGAAGGGTGGAGAGCAACATTTCATACATCCAAGTCCCCTACTTGTCACACTCAACAAAGATAGAATGCAACTTGGCAAAGGAAAGAGCATAGCAGAGCATGGCGGAGAGCCATCATCTGCAAATGGCATGGAAGGCACTCCCCTCATCTTGCAGGCCTCTCCATGAAGACTCTTCTTAGAAATGTTTAAATCTCTTTACTCTGACTCTGCATGGAAACCAGTGGGATTTTCCCCTCTATTGAACAATAGTGAAGGTCAAAGATGTTCCACCCAAACTGATGGGGTTTTTATTGCAGAAAGGGATTCCCTGTGGTTGGTTAGCCCCAGGACCATGGCATACACATCCCATCGTCTCGTGGCGCCAGTGTTTGACAACTTCCAAACTCTGATCAGATTCTTCTCACACTCCAATAGCCACTTAACCTACTTGAATGCTTTGCTGTGCATAGTGCTGCTAATGGCCTAATAACAGAAAATAGCCCCTGCTAATGCCAGTGAGCAAATAACCAGAAGAAAAAACACAAAACCCTGATGAAGAAGAAATGGTTCTTTGTAGGTGGTATCTCTTTAATCTCTGGCTATGTTTTATAATAGTTCTATCATTAGACATTGTGTAAGATCAGCAGAAAATAGATGAAAAGAATGTTAAATTAAGCATAGATTCTTAAGAGCTTTTTGATAGCTGAAGAAACAAGAGATGTGAGCTTTTTTCCATTCTTGAAATTTACTCTCAAATTGAAAGGACTCAGAGTATTTTATATATATATATATATATATATATATATATATATATATATATATATACATATATATATAATTTTTTATGTCAGTGTTTGGGAATAAAAAGAAACTGAAGCAGAATGAGTCACTATTGGCAGACAAAATTAGGTATAGTAATATGATCATAGTTCAGAACATGACTTAAGGACAGTGGGGTGTATCAATACTGACTGTTATTATTAAGATGTATATTCAGAAGGAAAGATGTTTGGAAAATAACTCTTCATTCAGTTTACTGCTCCAATTAGACAGACCTATACCCACAGACTCTGGGCATCCTGTACGGTGAGACTATTTTAAAGATCCCTAGAACTGGTCTGCTGTTCACAGCTAAGCCCCAGAGTTCTCCTGTGGACTGTAAGCAAGTTCAGAAAACGCCAACATCAGAAAAGGCTACCTGTGTTTACAGAAGGGCAAAACACAGAGAAACTCCATAATCACATCTGAACAGAGACAAAAAAAAAAAAAAAAAAAAAAAAGCTCCCAGCTCCCTTACTAAGACAAAGTGACTATTCCCTTTTAAGCTCAATCAAATTTTAAACTGCACTGATTAGATTTCTAGGTAAGAATCATTAGAATCATTAGTACACCTAATCATAGAAAAGTCCAGGGTACTTATCAGGTCAGTTGGTGAACTCCATAGTGGGCAGGCTTGTAGTCAATAGCATGGTAGATGTGCAGAAAGAACTAACAAGCTATAAAAATAGGCATGTAATCGTGAGGAATGGTGCTATTTCCACAATGAGCCAGCACTACTGGTCATTCTTGCCAGTGGAAAAGGTTCCACCATGAGCCATGATCCAAAACTTTAGCCAGTCACTTTTCAACTTCTCAGACTATAAATTAGTAGACTAAAGAGGGCTTTATCATATCAAGATAGTTCTAGTGCATCTAACTTATCATAAGCAAGAGTACTCATATAATTTCAAAGCCCACCAATGTCACTGTCATCCTTGTTGTCTCATCTCATCACCACCATCATCATCACTACTACTGTCAACATCATCGTCGTGACCACTACCACACCACCCTTATCATCATCTCCAATATTCACAACCATTGAACCAACCATCATGTTTGGGTGTTCGGCACATGTCTCCTTTTCTGCAGGAAGACTGTGCTGACATCACTTTGCAAACAAAGGAACTAAAGTAGTGACTATCCACTGCAAGGAGCAGATGCAGGACTGAGGGCTAGATGCTGCACTTTAGGCCCACTGTCTCAGCTGCTCCTGGCCTACCTTGTTATTGCATTAACTACGGGCATGAAAAATGTCTGCCACTATACTTTGAAGAAAATGTTCCAGAAATTTCTCAGGTTCTTACTTCTGAAGGTGGCTCTACTGCTCTTGAAGGCTTTATAGTTATAGAGAATTTCAGATGTTTTCTTTCATCACAGTTATTCCCTGAAGTGACAGACTATTAAAATGATTAGCAGAAATGTTTTCAAGTAGGAAATACTGCTTTCTGAAATTAGTAACCTAAAATGTACTGCTCATCAATTAATAAAAATAAAACAAAAAATCTGATTCATTTAGAAGATAATTTGGACAGGTTTTCTGGTAAGTCAGCAGAGGTGAGGCACACACAAAGGTTCAGGGAAGACAAGTAATTTAATCTGCTGCGATTCTGCTGCCTGCATGCAGCTTAAGAGACTACTGTGAGAAAAGTGCGGATGGGAATAGGCAGGTGGTAAAGAGGTAAGGGGGTAGTAGGAGGGGGTTCACTGGGGTAGGAACAGGAGGTGGTAAGTGGGGGTGATACGAGAGGGTTCATGTGGGGATGGGGATAGGGAGGTATGAAGGTGGGTGGCAGAAGGGCAACTAAAACAAAGTGTGTGCGAAAATGCAAAGCAATTAAAAATAAGTATACTTGGGAATAATGTGCCATTCCACATCTTTAAAAATTAATAAATCTGTAAGCAGTTATGACTTGGAAACTTCATTTGCTACAGAGCAAGTCAGCAATCACAATACATACCTTCCTTCGACAGAATTATATGTGAGATCATAACCAAAGGCTTAGTCTCTTTTCCTACTGCTGTGATAAAAAAACATGACAAAGGAAACTCAGGGAAGAAAGGGTTTATTATGGCTCACATTCCATGGCAAAGAAGTCAAGATGGCCGGGGCCTGAAGCAGCTGGTCACATCACATTCACAATACGAGAGCAGAGAAGGCCAAACGCATGCTGCTCCTTTCCTCCATTTAGACAGGGCAGGATCCCATCCAGCGAAGAGGGTGACCCACCATGGGCAGGCCTTTCTGCCTCAAATAATGTAATTAAAGGCACCTTCTAAGGTCTCCGAGGAGGCTCTAGCTGTGTCATGAGGACAACACTAACCACCCTAGTCACATAGCAGGAATGATAATCAACTTCTTCACCCTTAGAACATTATATGGCATGGAGGAGTATCATCCTAATTTTGATGAATGGAATGACATTTCAGAGGAAAAAAGAAAAAAAAGAAAAAACAGGCAGAAGTGCTTGGCTATCCTTGTAATAAGCTTGAATTTATCCAAAAGAAACATTTCCTTATAGAAAAACAAGAAAAGCAGAATGCTATTTGAGAGTGAGCTGAGGCTCTGCCATTTCCTCACTAGCTGTGGGACATTTACCATCCCACAATATGGTTCTTCACCTGTGAATAAAAAATAACTCTTTCCCAAGCTTGCTCTGAGAAGTAAGTAGCTCACTACAATTGTTTCCCCACTCATGTTTAGTGCTTAGTAGATAGCACTATAAAAAAGCACACATCTGTGGAGGGGCAGTCAACTGCCTATCTTGAGTGGCAACAGTGTCACTTTGATACAGTTCAGCATACAATGTCTAGCTTCAAAACCATAATCCATCCATCATCCATCCATCCATCCATCCATCCATCCATCCATCCATCCATCCATCCATCCATCCTTTCTCCCTCTCTTCCTCTTTCCTTCCTTCCTCACCTCATCGGTTGGAAACAGAGAACTCTTTCCTCTCTACCTACACTGCCTTATCTGTCAGTTTTGCTCCCTGCTGTTTTTAGGGTTGGTGAAGGAATGTTCAGAGCCTGCAAAGGCATCACACCCCTGCAGCATGGCCAGCAGAACTCAATTGCTCAAAGACAGGGTCTACTTTTATATGTACCAAACTGGTTTAGCTGGGGCAAGAAGGCAACAATAGGAAGATTCACCCAAGTTATATTTTAAGATTCTATGTTTCTTTGTGAACAAAAGTGGCAGGAAGCATGTAAATGTGATTTGGGAGTCATCTGCAGGACAGATTATGAAAACCAGGCTCTAATTATGAACAAGTGATAGCCATAGAAAGCTGTTTGGGTGGAGTCATTACAAGTTTATCAGACAGGGTGCTGAAGAGGAGGTTATATTCCTTCAATTATCATCTCATCCTTATTCTTGTGTTTTATGATGCAGAAGGTTACACACGACAATCAAGCTTAGTCTTCTACCATCACCACAAAGCATACAACTAACCTTCTTTCCAAGGTAAGAAATTCACCCCTGAAACATCTCTTCCGATCACAAAACTTTTCATCCCTACCCAGCATTTTAGGAAATAATTATTTTAAGAGATTAACTTGGAAAAGTGCTACACACAATAAATCTCACTAAAAATTTCTGTTTTATATAGCTCTATCAAGGTGATTGTGTTTATATAATTGTATTTCTGTATTTTAATTCCTTTTAAGCAAACATCATGGATACTAGCTAGTACACGTCTTACTGGAATTCACTTTTCCTTATGTGTTTATGTATTTATGGTATCTCCAGATAAATATTAAAAGAGAAATTTAACATATGTTCTTAGAGGGAAAGAAATGTGTCATTAATCTTTGTGTGCTGTATAGCACTTAGCATTGGCTCCAGCATGGGAGAAAAATTAAACAAATGTTTGTTGAGTTAAATCATAAGCACTTAACAGAAAGTTAACTGTTATTTTTCACATAAAAATACACTAACTCAAGTGGTGGCCTCTGATGCTAGAAGATCAAATGAAAAGTCTCAATAGCCACAGGAAATTAATGCAAGAATCTCAGATTAATTTTCCATTAAACTGAAGGTGAATTATACTTGCTTCTTGAAAAGAAGATAACTGTAAGATTTAATACTCAGTATTAGGTGAAACACATTTATCTTCAAACACAAGTGCCTATCTCCCCAAGGTATGAAACACATTTAAAAGCAGCAGTTCCGAACAGTCATAGGCAACCACAGGGATACTTGTACAAATACAGAGCCGTGGTTGGGGTACGTGTCCCAAAGGCACATGTGTTAAAGGCTTATTCTATAATTTAGTGTTACTGTTAGGTATAGGAATCTGTGAGAAGTGAAGCCTAGTGGGTCACGGAGGACATAATCTTGACCACTTCCTATCTCTTTCTTTCTGTGTCTTGGCCACTGGGAATCAAGCAATTTCCTCTTCCTTGTGTTTCCATCATGATGTGCTGCCTTGCTGCAGTCCAAAAGGGAGCCATGTAACCATAACCATGTCCTGAAACTGTGAACCAAAATAATCTATTGTTTTAGGCTGCCACAGGGTAAGACAGGTATAAAAAGCGCAACAGTGGATGATTTAATAGGGCTAAGTAATGATACAGTGTCCAACCAGCAGTCTATGGGTTGCATGCAGCTGCATGTAGCCAACAAAAGCCACAAATGCCCAAAATTGCAAGCTTCCTTAAAACACTGAGGTCTGCCCCCCACAAGATTTTTATTGTAACTCAACTGTGTATTTCTTGAGCATAAACTTTCTAGATAGCAGAGTGTACCCCTGAACAGGATCCACTGAAGAAACAAGTGTAGGCTCTAGCTGAAAACACCATGCATGAGAGACTCTTCTGCAATTGGAATGGAAAGCCAAAGGCCACCAAGCTTTGATCTTGAAATGTGTCACCAACAATCACAGTCTGTTGTAGCAGAGTTGGTTTCATGAGAATGGAATCAGAGCTCTGGGAAGCTAGGGACAGCCAACCAAAAATCTGATCTTAAAATAGGCTTATGACCTACCATTCTCCATGTTTTCATTAAAGATGAGGCTATTTAGTCAAGGCAGGTAAAGTGCAGAGAAAGAAAACTGTCACTACTTTAAGTGTTAAGGGTTTGTTTGTTTGTTTGTTTGTTTGTTTGTTTTACATAGCACTTTGGAGCTCTGAGATAGCTTGATCAGGCACACTTGCCAAAATAAGATTGAACTTTAAGGCTGATTCTTCTACTGAATTTTTAGGATCATGCAAAATAGGATACATTTTAGAGCCCATCACAGTCCTTCTAGAACCCAGTCTTTTTGGACTCAGAACCTCTTCAAATTGTAGCTTCAGTGTGGCTGCAGAGTCTGGAAGTACATTCTACTTGGCATCCCAGAAGAGCAAGGCTTTATATTGCATTTTACACTTTAGAAAGCCTATTTGGACAGAATTTCATTTCTAATAACTTATGACTACTCCCGACAAAGACACAACAAAGAAAGCTTCGAGAGCTCCCCTGAATTGCCCTGGCAAAAGCACTCAGATTTCCTCAAACCACAAACTAGTAGTAGTCAGCTATGGGTACTGGCAACAAGGTAGTCACAAAAACAGGGTGTGTTAAACTGAGTTCTGTATGTAGCTAGCTTGGCAGATTAAGTTAAAATAAATCCAAAGATGCTGAACTGGGACTAAAATAGGTCTGAATCTTCTCCCTCCCAAGGTTCTTGAAAAAGCAACAATGATGACATACTGTAAGTTCGGTTAATTAATTCCAAGTTTTCTTCAGTGAGCTTTGTGCTCTCATCCTGTATCTCATGCCATCTGGCTATGGGGAATATGTAGTGCTCACTCTCATCCTGCTTCCTAACCCTCAGAACAGGGGTGCCTTCTTCAAAATCAGAAAAATGCTAGTCAGATCAGAGGGGGCTAAGGACCTGATTTAAAATCAAATGATACCACCACGCTGCAGTCTACTGTTGCCATCGCCTGTGTTAATGAAGCAGCTCTTCAGAGTCTTCAATAAAACAAAGGCCCCAATGACTCAGTGGTAGATGCTCTGCACTGGGAGGTGAAAGGCTTGATCCCTTACCTCTAGGTGTGTCCGCCGCTCAGCAACCACTCGCTCGTCTTTGTTTCCAAACAGCTTCTTTGGGGGGAATTCAAGAGAAGCAAGCTGAAACACAGATTTAAAGAGCTAAATTAAGGTCATACTTATGATCTTTAATTTGTCTATTATTAATTAAACTTTTTTTTTAAGTATCTCTATTATGGAGCAGAGAGGAGCTTCAAGTTTAAAGGTGGCAGGTTCTGCCTCCAGTTGCCATCAACATTGAAGATATCAGGTAACCATGGATCAGATTCCTCAATGTCAAATGAGTAAACAGAAAAGTGTGAATTTGAACGACAGACTTTAAAGATTGTATTCCATGCTATATAATGTCTTCTATAAAACAAACAAAAAAACAAATCCTATGAAGAGACTAAAGTGGTGCCTATGCATCAGGCAATAACTTCAATACTGAGATGCTTCCCACCAGCTGAGTTTGTTTCTGCTACTTTTGTGTTTTGATATAGGATCTCACTCTGTAGCCCAAGCTAGCCTAGAATTATGGACATATACCAAGCTGGTCTAGAATGCAGATGGCCCTCCTGACTTACACTCCTGTGTGTGGAAATTACTGTCAGGACCATCACATGGAGTTTTCTTTATTTTTATCTTATCTTGATGCATGAACTTATTATTTTACCTAAGCATTGAACTTTACAGTAGCTCAGACAATTATTACTTTTCTATGGAAATGAGAATTTGAAAATTCCACCTACAAAAAATCCCTGGTCATTTTGTAAAATATTTCTTGGACAATTACTAAGGTCTCTAAGCAGTCCACATTGCTTTCTTTTAGGTTAGTGCAGGTGAGGATTACCTGGGGGAAAAGGGGCTTCTCATTAAATGCATCACCTCATTTCCTACAAAAATGAAGGTTTGGAATTAGTTCTCTGTCTTAAAAGCCCACAGTCATCTTCCTTAATGCTCTTCCTCTTGAAGGCATATAGATCATAATAAGAAGCTAAGTCTTATTACATGCCCAGGCTAGAAAGGACCGCATAATCTGGTGAGACCGTGACTACCCAGGCTTGCATTGGCAGAATGGATGCTAAGCTGCAATAATTGATGCTGTGGGTAGAAGTCATTGTTTCTTTATTTCTCACCTTTGGTAGACAAACTGAAGTCTATGAAGCATTATTAAGAAAAAAATAAATATTTCTTCAACAAAGTAGGCACAATAGGCCACAAAATTCCAATTTATACCTCTGCAAATCACTAAGGTGATTTAAATTTATATTGCCACAGCTGAAGGTTAAAAAGAAAATGGAATTGGTTTCTGTATATTTAAGACTTTAAAAACACAATAACATATGCTAGAAATACCAAAAAGTATAATGTGTGAGAGAAAATCTTGACTGATGTTTAAACTATGGGCAGGTTGCAGCCATCAGCTGAGTTAAGACATGAACATGGCTGCCCCAGGAAGTGTTCTCCCTCCAGTTCCTTCTTCCCACTCTAGGAGAACTAACAGTAGCCCAACTAACTTCTAATAGCAATCTTTGGTTCTGCTTTTCACTTTGTATGGGTAGTACTATCTTGGAATCTCATGTAACTAGACAAGGCTCTACCACTTAGCTGTATCCTCAATCCTGTTTTTACCTTTAAAATTTTGTGACATAAACTCATTAAGTTTTGGAGGCTAGTCTTGAACTTGTAATTCTCCTGTTTCATCCCTCTGAACAGCTGAAACTATAGGTGTGCAACATTATAAATGTAATGCAAACGGCACCAGGTTGTGTTTCAGTTTTAGAGTTTACATTTGCTGAATATCATGCTCAGAAGATGCATCCATAGTTGCATGTAGTGATAGTTTGCAAATCCCCATTGTTGGACAGTATTTTGTTATATGAATTTTCTACAACTTGCTTGCTTATTTTTTTTTTCCCCCTGGTGCAGTTATTGAGCTCTTAGTTCCCAGTTTGGAGATTTTGGCAACTATGCTGGTATGAACACTTTTCCGTAGGTCTACTGATGAACAAATTCATGTACTTTTTTTTGGGGGATATTGTTAGGAATAGAAATGCTATGTGTTCAGCGATATTAAAGACATACTAGACAGAATTTTTACAGAAGCTCAGATGTGTCAGGTCTCCAGGTCTCCAGGTCTCTACCAAACACTTGGATCTGTGGACATTGCTATATCGGCAGTTTCGGTAAGTAAGTAGTCATTTCTGTTGTGCATCATGTTAGCATTTCTCTGACATCTAATAATACTGAACATCTTTTCATTTACACCCTTGGTTATTTTAAGTGGCTGTTCAACTATTTTACCTCTTAAGAATTTTGAAATTAAATATAATTATAATTTCTCCCTTTCTTTCCCCCCCCCATCCCTTGCTATATGCCACCCTGATGTGAGATAATGCTTGTTCACTATAAAGATTTGTCACTCATATTGGTTTAATAAAATGCTGATTGGCTAGCCCAGGCAGGAAAAAGAGGCAGGGCTACCAGACTAGGAAAATTCTGGGAAGAGGAAAGGCAGAGACACAGTCACCAGACAGATATAGAGGAAGCGAATAAGAATGCCATACTGAGAAAGGGTACCAAGACACGTGGCTAAACATAGATAAGAACTATGGATTAATTTAAGTTGTAAGAGCTTGTTAATAATAAGCCTGAGAAATATGCCAAAGAGTTTATAATTAATATAGGCCTCTGTGAGTTTATTTGGGACTGACTGGCTGCAGAATGGGGTTGGATGGAAATTTCTATCTACACCACTCCTTTGCACTCTCTAAGATTCTTTCATTGCTGTTACATACTTACCTATTTGTGTACACTTGCATGCATGTATACGTGTGTGAATGTGCATCTAAACATAGCTCCTGTACTTAAGGCTTGGGGACCATACCAGAAACGTGACTGGAAAGATTGTAAGACACAGAGAAATGGCAAATATGCTGTAAGATTTCATCTTCTAGATGTCAGAGATGCTTTGCCCACTAAGTCTCATCAACATGGCTGCCTAAGCAAGGCCTGAACAAGGGCAACACCAAGAGACCTGGTACAATGAAAGGGAAAGCTCATGAGATCTCAACTCTCAACAAATAACTAGGGAATGCTGGGAGTGGGAGAAATAGTCTTGCCCAAAGAAAGAGTCCCTAAATTGGTTATCCAACACCAAGCGGTTAGTCCTGAAACCATACACACATTTTGCCCTTTTGGAATGAAGACACTTATTTTAGAAATCCTTCCTTCACTTTAATAAAGGTTCCACTGATGACTTTAGAGTCCCTTTTCAAAGTTAACTGTCAGGAGGGTGGAGAGTTCCACATAGCAGCTCTGTGTGCTGGGGTTAAGAATCCTTGGGGTAGGAGGCTAAGCACTAGGAGAGGGATCTCCTCTTTTCCCTTTCCCCCAAATGCTCCAATTTTGCTTCTGTCATTCAACTTTGAAACTGCTCAAGGCAGAGTAAAAGACTAGAGGCATCAAGATGAGAGAAATTCAATGTGAATCTGGTTTGCCTTTTAACTAGTTAACTAGCTGTAGCTCTCTAGACCCAAACAAATATCCTCTGTTGGAAAACACTGCAGATAATAATATTGAATTTGACAGGCTTCTATGAAGATTTAGCAAAGAATGTTGAATGGAATGTAGCCACATAAATTGTTAGTTGTTTGAGGTCTGGTAATTCACTACATAAGCAAACATTATACCTGCATGCCTTCATGCCCTTTATCTGCTAGACTTGTGGCTTCATGGAGCAAAGCTCATCATTTATTTATTTGTTTGTTTATTTGTTTGTTTGTAAGCTGGCTTTGTTGGCACAAACATGTCTCCCTTGAGTTGCAGCAGGGAAGAAACAGGCCACCAGAGTCTGTCTTCTGAGACCCATCCAACCTCAACTTCATCTTACACAAATGGGTTCCCCTGACAGTAATGCTGAGAGCTTGGCATGCATGATTTCACAGTTGGTTGTTTTGTCATTTTCTTATGAGATGATGTGGTTTCTGTCAGGGAATATTATTTATAGTCACCTCACATCCTTAGTCAGAAGTAACACACTGAGAGGGCTGCAGGCAGCTGGGCCAAGCCAACAGTAACACTCAATGTTCCTCAGTGGGCCACCATCCTCAGATGGAGACCAGTATTTTGTGTGGCTCATATCCAGCCTCTGAAACAACTATGTATAAATTATAAGCAAAATTCTCATTCAGATTTTAGAAAGAATACAAAATGCTAACTTCCAATGATTTACTCATAGGGCAAAGACCTATGCAGAGGAAAGTAAAAGGCTCATCTCCTATGGTGAAAAAGTCAAAACAGACATCAGTAAGTACTGACTCCAGATTTCTCAACACAATTCTGTGAATAAGTCTGTGGGGTGTGGAAGATGCTGTTGTGAAGCCATTGCTTAACTAGGATAAGGATGAAAGTGAGTAGCTCTTCCTCAAGTGTAATAAACCAGAAGCATTGTGTGGGACTGCGGACAACCACCCAGTTCCAGTGAGCTGCCAACAGAACCTTGATGGAATCACATACCCCAACAAAGGGACAGGACAATAGTGGGCAAGGCAGGGGGAATGACTAGGTTGGGGGAGTCGGATGAGCTTTCTATAGTGAGGTCCCAGTACACATACACTCATCATGCTCCTACCAACAGTGTCCACCTAAAGATAAGAACTCCTACCTATTCTGACACATAGTTGAGGAGAATGTCTTGGTTAATTTCAGCTGTGAGCTTGACACAAGCTAGAGTCATCCAAGGAGGGAGTCTCAATGGATGGATTACTGCAGCCATATCTGTGAAGGGCTGTCTTGACTGTTCGTTGATACAGAATGGCCCGGGATCATTGTGGGCAGTGCCAGCTCTAGGCAGGCTCACTTGGGCTGTATAAGAAAGCAACTGAGCATAAGCCAGGGATTGAGCAGGTCAATGGTTTTCTTCCCCAGTTCCTGCTTCAGTTTCTGTCTTCATTTCCTTCAATGCTAAAATGTGACTCAGACGTATAATCCAAAATAAACCTTCCTCTCACCTAAGCTGCTCTTGGTAAGAGTGTTTCATCACAGCAACAGAAACACAAATTAGAACATGGAGGAAAGAAGGCACAGGAGAAGTTTACATTACATACTCCAGTTGCTGGTTCTACATCTTAGGATCAGGGCAAGACCCAAACAAACCAACACTGAAAGTCAAACAGACGAAGTCAAATACCCAGGAAACTCCCCCATTGGGAAATTAAGTTCATTTCTGCAACACTTCTCTGACCATAGCATGAAAGAACCTCTTCCTTCTGGCAGAAAGGAGACCTCCACAGCCCTGCTTTCTGTTAGAGACTCTGAACAGGGGCATCTAGGCCTGGCTGTATTTTAGTTCAGTTAAGTAGATGAAATTGCCCTTTGTTAGTTAAACTGAGTACACTTATGATGCTTTAATGTGACTGTTGAGGTCACCTAGATTGCAGCAGCTGGATTATCTTCTCACTGTGGCCTAACTTCCTAGGTAAGTATTCCTTTGTCTAGTCTATCCATGCAGGATAAGCTGCCTTCCCACAATGAACACAGCAGCTATCTGAAGTCCAAATGTATTTATTTACATTCAAGGAAACATGAAAAAGTAGTAATGCTGACAAAAAAAAAATAAATTTTAATGAAAAGGTAAAGGGTCTTGCATAATATAGCAAGGAAAAAGAAAAACTGTATGCAGAGGGTGTAAAGCTCTACAGAGCAACATCTGGAAATGTGAGACCAAGGCCAGGTAGAAGATGAGGGTAATTGAGGGAAGTATAGTGTGTGAGTATATTAATATAACATTTATTACAGAATAAACTAAGCTTTACCATAGGTATGTTTGCATAGGAAAAAACAGAGCATACACAGTTTGTACTTTGTGGAGGTAGGGGATTAAGACACCCACAAGGGGCTTTAGATAATGTCCTCTAGTAGGAATAGGGGACTACTGTGGTTGATGACAAAACATCTGTGTGTGCATGGGTACATGTTCACATGTGTACATGTGTGTGGAGGCAAGAGGCTGACATTGGGTGTTTTCCTCAAACATTCTCTATTTTAATTTTTGAGACAGAACATCCAAATCACTGGAGCTCTGTGTGATTCATCCAGAGTGGCTGTCATGGCCCCAGGGATCCTCTTAGCCCTGCCTCCTCAGGGATAGGATTACAGACCAGACACATGCTCCAAGCCTGTTTTTTTTTTTTTTTTTTTTTTAATGTGGGGATGAACCCTGAACTCAGGTCCTCATACTTGTTCAGTAAGAACTTTATGGATGAAACCAGCCCCCAAGTCCCACATCATTTTATGGTCAGACCCCTAAACCCACATTCTATACGTACTATCACTTCTACTTGAATTAGCTCCTCTGACTCAAATAAATGACCCTCCCCACCACCCAACCCCCCAAAAAAAAATCAGGAGAGGGCTGTGGTGTTGAGCTGATGGCAAACTAGGACTATATGGAAGTGTTGAGAGAGCAGCACTTGTTGTGGAATAGTAGTTGAAGATGTGTTACATTTGTTTATGATGTGGAGTATTTGTTTAATGATTTAAGGATGTGTTGCATTCTTTTGTGCTGCATTTGTTTAAATCTATAAAGCTGTTTTACTTTGCTTGTCTAAAACATGTGATTGCTCAAATAAAAAGATGAATGCCAATAGCTAGACAGGAGAGAGAAATAAGAGGGGCTGGTTGGTAGAGAGGAGAAATCTAGGAAAGAGGGCAAGGATCAAGAAAGGGGGGGTGCACTAGGGACCAGCCACCCAGTCACACAGCCAGCCATGGAGTAAGAAGGAAAGAAAGATGGATAGAATAAGAAAGGGAAAAAGAACAGGCAAAATGTAGTTAAAGAGAAATGGGATAATTAAAAAGGCTGGCTTGAAACAAGTCAAGCTAAGGTAGGGCATTCTTAAGTAAGAATAAATCTCCATGTATTTATTTGGGAGCTGGGTGGCAGGTCCACAAAGAATAAATAAATAAAAAACAACAACAAAAACAAAACAAAACAACAAAAACAACTACAGCACTGGTGATCCTTCCAGTCTCCACTCATGACCCAGAAACACTAAATGTCCTTCCTTGTTCTGATTTCTCAAGTTAAAGTGAAAATTTCAAATCCAATCAGTCTTACCAGCTGCACCTTCCCATTGCCTCTCACGCACTTTGCATTTTCTCACTACAGCTTTTAGTGCCTCATTGTTCTAATGTAGCAGACTGTCTAGATGTGATCTTCATAAGAAATCCTGTCAGAAACAGACTGCAGGTGGACAAGCTCCACTTTGTTTCCCTTTGTAACCTCTGACAAAGAAAGCTCAGTGCCCTATATTTCAAGAAAGATTAGAGTCCCTGAATCTATAGTCCTCATAACAACTGAATTTCAGGGGGACTTGGGTAATTCTTTCCGATTTATATGAAATGTCGGACACATTCGGCATTTAGTGCCAAGGGGGAAAGAACTCTTTCTTCCTGTATGGTTTTGTGAAGAATAAGCATAGCATTTCCCCTGTACCATATGGAGAGTCTCATGCTAAAAACATTATGGCTACAAGAACAGTTACAAACCACAAGAGTGAACAGAATTCTTCTAGCTAAAGATGAAGGCAAACATCTTTGTGCCTCTCCTTATAGCCTACAAAGGCACCCCAAAAGACAAAGAAGGAGAAGTGGCAAAACAAGCAAACAAACAAAACACAACTGTCTGCAAATCCAGGGACTGCCACAGCTCAAGCACCAACTCTGGGTCAGCATTATGAGGAGGGGACAGGGTGTAGAAGAGGTCACCCAGAATCTTGTTCAATATACCTTAGCACCTACCTTACAACATGGCAGACCACCCATGAAAGCAATCATCCACACCCTCAGGCATTCCAGCCACACTGAGATAAAGGCTAAGCATTTGGGCACACGGGAAAGGTAGCAAATGCCCTCGGTGAGGCAGAGCTGGAAAGGCTGCAGGAAGGAGAGTCCAGGGAAAACCAGGCCTTAGGTACTAGACAGAGACAGGGCCTCAGGGAAGGCATGAGGCTTCATCACCCACAGCCAGTGATCCTACTGTCCTTAATGCCTGAGGGAGGGAAACAGGGAAGGAGGGAGGGAGGGAGGGAGGGAGGGAGGGAGGGAGGGAGGGAGGGAGGGAGGGAGGGAGGGAGGGAGGGAGGGAGAAGAAGGGAACATTTTCAGAAGAATTATAAGCTACTTTGGGCAAACCTTCACATCCTGCTTTCCTCCTCTCTGGTACCTCTGTACAATGGCACTTTACCATAAAAATAAGGTCATGGCTTTGCATTAAGTTACATAAAAGGTAAGTAAATGTCAGATGATGAACACATATCACAGGATGAATGGCCAATGGTTGGGAGAATTCAGACACCTGATTATTCAGTCACACATGAGTCACACAAAGCATGTCTTAAACAACAACAACAACAACAAACAAAACCCAAGAAACATATGGTATGCAGACTGAGAAATACAAGGCCTAGTGGCTTGTACTAGGTCAGGGACAGAGAACTTACAAGATGAGCCTGAAGAACTCAAAACCACAGCACGGCCATTTTAAGGCAAGCTGCCATCACCATGAAAGTCTCTTAGTGGCCTCTGATGGAAGTAGCTGAAGTGCTGAACTAGGAAAATAATAGCACTGGTCTACAACCAAGAATATAACGATTCAGTAACAGATTAAGTAAGTCAAAAGGGAAGACCAGGTAGGTAAGTTCGTTTGCAGAATTCTGCATGATTTGTGAAGATGCAGGAAGCTCAGGTAGACACAGCCTCTCCAATCCTAAGATAATCCAATCACTGGCTGCATGGTGACATGATTCGAAGAGCCATGAAGAAAGGTGTGTGGGCAGGCCTGCAGGGCAAGAAACTCTACACTGGAAAAACCGCAGCCATGTGATCAGGTCAGTGTCAACAGTGACAGCTCACACTGACAGGAAGTGATGCTGTGAGACTTCACTCCTGTCACCACTCCCCAACCTGCAATCCTCACCCAATCACGAGAAAACATGACAGAAATCCCAACTGAGAACACTGTGTAAAATTCCTGACCAGTGTTGAAGTCATTAAGTGAAAAGGCAAGTACCTGAAACTGTCACAGTAGGCGATGTCTAGGGAAACAAGGAGTAAATGGAGTATAGATTCTCAGATGGGATCCTAGGAGGGGAAAGTGCTGAGCAGCATGTGGTCAGCTAAGGGTGCTAACTGTAATAACCTAATAGGGAGAGGTTACAGAGGGGAAACCAGAAAGGTATTTGAGGACCCTCTATACTATCTTAACCACTGTGCCCTATGTGCTAAACCTTCCACAGTAAGCCTTATGGTTTCTGATCATATATGTAAGAAATTTGAAAAGCAACACTTCTATACCCACATGGGAAGAATGCTAAGTTAGGAACTCAACAAACATTTCTAGATCCAGCAGAGAAGTGAGGTCATATGTTATACCACTGACCCCAAACTGGAGAAATGGATGTTGGAGCCTTAAACTCTATGACAGGAGAGCCTGTAGGCTCAGCACAGCCTTGTATGATTGCTAGACGGTCTAAGCAGGGCTAGTTGTAGGGGTTAGGTCTCAATAGTTTAAATTCTAGGATCTCAACTAACATTTCACTGTCAAGAAAGAGAAAAAATCCCCCCAGCATGTGGCAGGGGACAGAAAACCATCAAGAGGCATCTTCAAACAGGCAAGGAGGAAGGTGAAAGCCATGAAGGTGGAACTTCACAAACACATCACATGACAATTCCCAGACAAGAAGCAGCCTACGGAAGATCTCAGAAGGAGGAGACCAGGATAAAGGACATTCGGCTCTAATAAAGCTCACACATGATTTATCAAAGGTTCATTAAAAAAAAGAATGTGAATATTATACATCCTGATAATCTAGAAATAACAACTTTTAAAACTGGGAAATGGGTGTAAATAAACTATATTTTAGGACAGTTAATTGATAATTTGCAGTCACAAACACAAAACTTAAAAACTAGTGACTTAACACTAATTTTGTATTTTTTTTTCTTGAAGTCACATCAGTTTTAGAGGACATATCTCAAAGTAGAGACACTTTGAAATTCAGCAACTTCTCCAGTTTTGCAAGTCAAATTCAATCGAATGTTTGTACTTAAAACAGCATATCTACAATGAACACAATGTTTAAAAGCAGCTTCATTCTTTTGCTCTATTCTCTTTAACTCCTTTTTATCAGTCTGTGTATCCATCCTTTATCTGTACCTATACATTTTGACAATAAAACTGCATTTATTAGGCAGGAACATTCATTATGCTTAGAGAAAAATTGAGTAACCCGTTGTTCTCTTTCTTATATCATGTACAGTATTTACAAATGAGCATGCATCATATTTATAGAAAAAATAAAAATGATTATTCTTTTTATAAGTTTAATATAATGGTTTAAATGAATACCACATGTCTTTTTGTTTTAATGACCCATGATCTGGGGTGATTGGATTTCAAATCTCAGTTCAGCGAATTCCATGTTATATGATGGAGAGTAACTTGTATACACTCTAGTTCCTGGTTTCATCATCTGTCCAGTGAAGGACCTGAGCAGGAATGTTACATTTCCTCTCAGCTGAAACCCTGTAACTCAGGTTCTAGTGATTAAAATTTCTCTACAGCAAGCTACAAGCAGCACTTGAGACATGTGGAGAGGGCTCACCTATTATCTTGGCTAGACTACATTGCTCTCCAGGAGTGCCTCTGACTTCCTTCACAGCATCCTCATTTGACGTGAGGAGGTTCACATGTGAGGGAGAAAAGAACCCAATGCAATAATAGAATGTCGTGTTTTTTGTTTGTTTGTTTGTTTTGAAACATTATAGAACAGAAAAAGGACATGCACAAAAGGAGACTCAGTATTCATAAGAAACCCCTCAAAATGGAAACTTTTCCTGCTATACCCATTACCCTCCAAGCAGGAGTGGGAAATTATGTTTGAAGGCATTTGAGCTCTTCTGGGAAAATTGTATATTAAAGTTAAAAATGATGACTGAGGTCAAATAAATTGGGTGTGTGTGGGAGATAAGATGGCCTAGAGAGTGTTGGAAGAAATTTTAACAACAGCTCTATGGCCTACTTTGCATAATTATGAAATTTGATTATGCAGAGCAAAATACTGGAAACAAACAGATGAGGATTAAAATAGCACTTTTTTTTGGTCTAAGAGAAACATTAACGACAAACTTGCTCTGCAATTCAGTAAATAAAACATTCTAGAGACAAAAGAACAAAAATTAGAAAAATGAAATCAATATATTGAGGTCTACTGACTTCCCATGGCATTTGTCTTTTTCTCAGTATGTGCAGAATCTCCAAACCAAGTAATTAGCTTTATTCTGGATGGGAAACCAACATGACTGTAAGCACCAGGTTAAAAACAGAGCTGTATAAAGAATGGTCACAAGGGTAGAATGATTAACTGACACCCAGGACTAGCACAGGCATTTTATGTAGTTATGTAACTACAGCTTGGGAAGGCAGAAACATTGTGTCTACTTATCCATCTATCAAGTACCTATATGGCTTTGTGTGCATATAAGAAATAAAGCCTGTATTCTGTCTACAATACTGGTGTTTCTTACTGATCAGAGGGAAAATTGCATTTATATGCTGTTTTAACTTTTATCTTTCTAATTTCCAGTGAACAAACCAAGCCCAATTTTCTTCAGAGTCATCAAGCTCAGACTTTGGCTTCAATGCTTATTACAGCATGATAAGACAGGTCAGCCAGCCTGCTGCCATCAGAAAGGCAAGCTAAATGTAATAGAAAAGTCTGCTCACATTAAAAGCTTTTCCCTTTTGGCCAAGTCCACTGTATAGGTTGGGAAGTCAAGACAGTCTTGGAGGCAACGAGACAGTGAAGAGTTTGATAAGCAGCATTGTTATTACTTCAGATAGAAATAATGGCAGCCTTAAAATGTAGAAAAATAAGTAATGGAAAGCCCTGCTATGTTTTATGATTTTTAACAGTAGATAAAACTAAATCACTGTAGGAAAATTGAGCACTAAGAAAGTTGTGGTGTCTTTACTAATACAAAGAAATCATGTGAATTCTTTGAATATGTGTATTGCCATTCCTCATTTACTAGTCAATGATACTTAGCTACATACCCACCATTCAAATTTTAAAAATGGAATATGGGCCAGGCGGTGGTTGCACATGCCTTTAATCCTAGAACTCAGGAGGCAGAGTCAGGCTGAGCTCTGTGAGTTCGAGGCCAGCCTGGTCTATAAGAACTAGTTCCAGAATAGCTTCCAAAGCCACAGAGAAACCCTGTCTCAAAAAACCAAAAAAGCAAAGCAAAACAAAACAAAAGATGAAACAAGGCACTCACACTGGTGAAGTCAACTCCAGGCTACTCTTTGCAAGAAGACATACCTACACATAATCAGCAGCTTTTGAAACGGCCATATCCTGCAGACTTACAGCTGTAAATTTCAGACACCCCAGCTTTTGAGAAATGCAAATAAAAAAAACTCATCAAAAGGTTGCCATAATTCTTACAGCTGACTAGATGGAAGCAATTTTTGACTACTCAAAATTAATAGCAGCTCCCAAGGCCTTATAAGAACAGCTGTCACTAAGAAATACACTCACAAACAAATAAGCAATTCTCTCCCTGCTTTGATTTGTTAGTAGCACGAGGCATCAGCCCTTCAGGAGCATGGAGCCACCTGCAGACCTTTGATGGGGTGGCTTGTACCCACTGCACAAAAGATTTATGAGCAACTGACCCGTGCCCTTTCAGTCTCTGCCACATACTTGACTCCTGTGAAATACCCACTGAAGGGAAAGCATGGCAAGACTCTGTGATGGGCCAGAAAACAAACAATTCCAAAGAGGATAGATCACTAACAAAAACTGCCATTCTCTTCTGATCAAAATGCCACAACACTGAGACATATATGGTATAAAATCAGGCTTGGAAATGTAGATAGGGCTGCATGACTTCTAGCTATATTTGGTATAGAGATTAATTTTCCCACACACGGTCTCACTCTTCCCAACGCTAGTGTCAATTTCATTTAGGCGTGAACCAGTGAAGACAGATCTGATAACATTCATATATGTCGCAATAATTTTTGAAGTAAGAAATACACTCAGATCTATGAATATTAAATACTGAGTTTTCCAGAATAAATATGAAGTTGAATTAACTTTGATGCTTGTATTTCCTGGCTCTTCCTATGATGTTAACAGTCTCTTTCTGAGACAGAAACAGGCTAGAACTTGTCACTGTAATGACATTCAAAAGAAGGGCACAATGTCTGGTTATCTAAGTTAGTATCCATGGGGACTCAATATGAGCAAATTTTTAAAGAGAATAGATTTTGTGACAGTTGGACTCATGTACAGCATTCTGCAAATGTCCTCTTCTTGGAGAGAGAGGCTCACAAAGAACATGGGACCAGCAGTCAACAAACATGAACCATATTCATTTCAATTCTTTATATAACTTTTAATGAATTTCTCTCTTGGTCTTTGGCTTCTTATTTCTAAAGCAAAAAGCTGGGATGCTTCATCATGAAGGCTTCCTCAAATGTGGGTTTCATATCTGCAAATAGTTTCCAGCTGCTATCTAACTATACTATCTTGCTACAGAAGACCAGATAATGTAACGCCATACCTCTGGTGATTCAAAACTTCCTTATTGTTCATGCCTTGGCTCTTGGCCTGACTTTGTTGTTGAGACTATTCACGACTATTCCTCACTGACCATCAGTGTTTCACTTTAGAGACCTATGACAATAAATAAATATATAAACAGATAAATAGAAAGATCAACTGTTGCTGCCAAGATGGATGCAAAGGGAAAACAGGCAGTGTCTTAATTAGTGGTTCAGAAAGCACCATCCGGGGAAACCGTTCCATCACTGTACACTCCTGGAGCTAACAAGAAATTTACAAGATCGACATTTCCTAGTCTAGTCTCTTTGCACACATTTTGGGAAAACCTTCCAGGTAATTCAGTTGGTCTTTGTTTTTCTACTGACCCCTGAAAGAAGTGGGTTTAACACCATTTATCCAGCAAACAGGACGATGTGATGTAAACCATTCAGTGAGTTACATGGGCTTGGGTACATGCTAGGTCAGAAAGCTAGCTGCCTCCCATTTTTGTCTACATAGCTATTTACTATTTAAAAATTCAAGGAGGCCCAGAGCTTTGTAAAACTGAATTTATTGAAAGCTTACTGGATGTTCCCGTGGCTACAGTTGGTAGCACTGTAATTTGGGAAGTGAGTACATCTGCAATTTTTTATATTAAATTTGGAATGCTGGAGATAAACCTATTTAGAATGCATTGCAGTGATGGATGGTAAATAGTTTTCCAACAAATATGAGGCCAATATCTAGTTTCTTTTCTCTCTTTATTTGGTGCTGCTTTGGGAAAATTACTTAAAAAATAAAGGTGAGAAATGGTTCTATAAGCATAAACTGAAAGTCCTCATACAAATGAAATAGCCTCTTGTCTAACTGTTTCCTTCTCTCCCACTGGTACTCAGTGAGTACTCAGAGACGAGCAGATGGGACACAAAACAAGTTCTCTAACACAGTAACCTACCAGTTTTACTTGAAGATTCTAAAAATATTTCTTCCTTACTCAGCTGTGTAAGAAGAAAGGGGGCTTCTTTAGGGATGTATGAGATAGAGAAGGACTGTATTTGACACTCCAGAATTTCTGTGACTCACTGATCTTCAAGAGATGAGTTAGGTATGGTACAGGCAGGCAGTCTGACCTACTCCATTTAACTTGTTTTCATAGCAGAAGTTCCCTTAGTTCTTGTTGGTTTGTGTGTGTGTGTGTGTGTGTGTGTGTGTGTGTGTGTGTGCCTGGTACCCGTGGAGGCCATTAGAGGACATCAGCATCAGATACTCTGGGACTGGAGTTACAGATGGTTGTGAGCCACCATGCGGGTCCTAGGAATTGCATCTGGTCCTCTGGAAGATCAGCCAGTGCTCTTAACTGCTGAGCCATCTTCCCACTCCTTGACTTTATATTTTAAGATTTAAAAAGTCTAATATTCATTGTTCATTCTTTCGCCTGTGGGCAGCACAACACAAACTGGCTTTAGAATTATTCCAGCCAAGAACATAACAAAATAGTCCTTAATCAATTGTAATTCTTAATTTCTTTCATTGTAAGGTCCCCTGAATTGTAGTACATGCCTTAGTCTCTGCCTGCTGTTGTATGAAACTACCTTAGCCAGGATAATTTTTGCAGAAATCTACTTTTGGAGAGGGAGAAACTCACGACTAAAGTGAAACAAATCTGGTGTATGGTGAGGGCTTGGTCATCACACACACCATCTTTGTTGCCCTCCTTTGGTAGCAGAGAGAGGCAACATTTATCAGGGTACTAGTTACTTTCAAATGAATCTCACCTTCATGATTTAATCACCTCCCATAGGTCCTACTATAATATTAGCAAATTTAGGATAACTTTCACACATGAATGTTGAAGGGCACAGACATTCCGTCTAAGACAGCTCCCAGAAGGCCTGAGCACTCTGAACAGAGAGCTGTTTAGTAAGTGGACAAAAAAAAAAAAAAAAAAAAAAAAAAGACTGTTAGAAGGCTGGGCAGTGGCCATCACCTGTGGACCTGTTATATGCAGCAGTTCTCATGGCTCTTGTGAGTATACATTTCTGATCTATGAAAAACAGTTCAAACATGATCAGGAGCCTAGGACAGTTATGAACAAAGCAAAGATGGGATCATGCTCAGCCTTTGCTACTCATTCTGCTTGCTGAAAAGTGGTGTGCCTTTAAATGTTTGTCTTTTTCCTTTTAGCTTCTTACTGAACATGGTTTTCAGACTCAAACTACAACAGGCCCCATCAGTACACACCAGACTCTGTTTCAGGACCCATCAGTGCACAACAGATCCGGCTTTCATCAGGACCCATCAGTGCACATCCTGGACTCTAGACATAAAGAGTAATTCTACCTCCTTTTCAGAGGAGTGAGAGAGAACACATAAAGGGAGCTTTGTTCTTGAGGACACAACATTGGATGATATTTAAAAGACACACTGATTTTAGTAAAGGAAAAGAACATGACCATCAGACATACACAGAAAGAGCACTGTGGAAATAACTTGTGTGGTGGAGTCTGAAAGACATGCAATCTGGCAGATGCTTCCCTGTCCTTCGGAGCTGCCTGCAGTCTGGGAGGCTGCCACCACCTCTTATAGACTAGCTATGCATTATCATTTTACAGATGTGGAATCTAAAAACATGGGGTTTAATTTGATTATGTACAAGGTCAACCGGAGAAGCAGGGAATGAAAACCAGAAGGGACTTCTAGCCTGTATGATACACATCAGTATACCATGGGCACCAATTAATTCAAAACAAAAGGGCCAGCCTGTATGGAATCTGGAAGAAACTGCTAATAGTAAAGAAAATGCATAAATAAAAACAGAATGATAATTTTACAGTCTCCAAATAATGCAACATCTTCAGTGGGAAGAAAGCCCACTTGTTCTGAAGGGAATAGGAACCACCTGGTGTCTGTTCCATGACCACGTGCCGTTCTCGGTAATTAAGAAGCGAGCGAAGCCAGAAGGTGGTGTCACACACCTTTAATCCCAGGACTTGGCAGGCAGAGGCAGAAGGATCTCTGTGAGATCAAAACTAAACCTGGTCTACACAGTGAATTCCAGGATAGCCAGGGCAGTTACACAGAGAAACCCTGTCTCAAAAACTCAAACAAATACATACTTACGGAAACAGCTCCAGTTTTATTTTTCCTCCTTTGGAAAGTTTGTATTGTCACTGTCCTGAAAGAAAAGGCCTGGAGTTTTGGCTTCTGTCCTCTCACCCTCAACCCCTCTACCTCTTGGCTTAATTGGGCAGGTTATTTTGCTTGTAAAAACCACTGATTCCTTCTGCTTTGTTGGAGACATGTCAGACTTCTAGTGATCAATAGCTCTGCACTGTTGTCATTGGCTTGGTAGCCACAAGTGTATAAAGGACCCTGTGGGGTCTCAGGTGATCAGGATGTAGCTCTCCTTAAAGAAACATTACAATGAATAGCTCACAGGAATGGGGGTATGTGAGGGGATGAGATGAAAGATGAAGGTTAATGAGATCTAAACTGTTCTCTCAGGGGCGATGGTCTTAAGGACTCTCATCCTACTTGAGTTTGGTATAGGCTTCCTTGACTTTATTTTGTGTAAGTTAACTGTTTAAGGACAACTGAGCAATTACAAAATTTAGAAGTGGATCAAAAAACACACAGGTATTTTCATGAATGTCCAGAGAAGACCCACAGTGGGGGAAAAAAAAAATCTGGAAACAGGCCTGATACCCTACAGAATTCTTGAAATCTGAAAATCTACTAAGCCAACATAGTTACTAGGCAATAATTCCATGTTAAAAATGACATTCCACCCACCCACCCAAATTAAGGTATTTCTGGACAACATGAATGATAGCTATCCAAGTAAGAGGCCACAGCTTTCTTCTCTGTGTTCGTGAGTTCATCCCCATGTCTTGTGTAGGGGCTATAGAAGTTCTGCTTGAGGAGGCAATGACTCAGCTGTAGCGTGGGATCCCAGGTCAGAGATATTTACATCTGCCCATGGTGGCCTCATTTCCTATGTAGGCCGTTACCTGTAAGATATGAAGCAAAGGGAACAGCCACCAGACAGACAGCCTCATGGATTTAACTGCTGCAGAGTGCTGGAGGCTCTCACCTAGCTTCTGCCTTGATGGTCTGTGGGAGTTGGGGAGACAAGGGGCCTAATATTGGATATAGCCCCTGGGAGACTATTGAGCCCAAAGCTATAGACAGATACTACAAATAGATACCTCTCTGGCTTAGACTGAGATAAACTTCAGAGGAGATTGGGTATATTTACCAGGTACAATGGTGCACACTTTTAATTCTGACACGTGGGAGACAGAGGAAGACAGATCTCTGTGAGTTTAGGCCAGCCTCGTGTACATAATAAATTCCATGCCAGCCAAGGCAGGGAAACCCTATATCCCCACCTCCACCAAGAAGAAGACAAATTTCCATATAACTTCCTCAACCTTTAATCATGGGCTTAGGATCTATTTGAAGCCTGAAAAGCATCACTGAAACAAAAATCACCAAAATCTCCTTTTAAGGAACTGTCAAATCCAACTATTTTAGAGTCTGTCCCCAAGAGAACATACTCCAGAAGGGAATGTGAAAGAACAGGATGTAATTTTAGACAAAGTTCCAAAAGATTACATGCTGTAACTAAAACTGAAGTTTTAAGGTGTCAAAAGATTATCTTAGCGAGCATATTATAGATTCTGTATATTCTGAATTCCACTGTGCTTTTCAACTTTCTTCCAACTTCATCAAAAAGTTGGACCCACATAATGAGTAAACTTAGTGCATGTGTATCATTCTAAAATCTTATCATTGAACATTGTTACTCATGCAATGAAGGCAAGAAGAATCTCCTAACCCCACAGAAAGGATGAGCCCAATGTGGTGACAGAATGGGATAAAGAAAGTGCATCCCCACAATGTCTAAGAAACAGGTCCAGGAGAGAGAATTCCAGGGTCCTAGCATAGCTCTGGTGGCTTACCAGAAGAGGCCATGCTAAAATCATATGCCTGATAGGATGTTTTCAGGCCAGAGGATTTGGAGGTAAAAGATGAAGATTAATGCTACAGACACAGATGAAACAATATGAAGTCTAGTGACAGGAATCATACGTGGCAAGAACCCAGAAAATAGTACCAATCTTGAGATGCAAAAGACACTTAAGGAGTTAGAAGATGTGAATCTGAGCCACACAAAAGAAATTCAAATTTACTGGGTTTTACAGAGCAGAACTCAACACAATCCTGAAGCTATGCACCTTGAAATGTTGAGTGGAAGCTACAGCCCCACTCTGACAATCAATATAGAATTAGTATAAGGATTTTACATGTAGTGTGATTTCTTTAAATTCCAGATTTTAATAGTATTAGTGTAGAAACAGGAAAAGAAAATGAGTATAAGGTGCATGATCAACCAGGGCCATGATAGTGAGACTCACACACACACTCTCTCTCTCTCTCTCTCTCTCTCTCTCTCTCTCTCTCTCTCTCTCTCTCTCTCTCTCTCTCTCCCTCTCCCTCTCCCTCTCCCTCTCTCTCTCTCTCTCTCTCTCTCACACACACACACACAAGAAAGCAAACAACACAAGAAAAACTAGGAAATGAAATCAAAGTACCTGGCTTCCATAACCTG
Source organism: Cricetiscus sungorus (assembly GCA_030556225.1). NCBI lineage: Eukaryota > Metazoa > Chordata > Mammalia > Rodentia > Cricetidae > Cricetiscus > Cricetiscus sungorus. The sequence continues at coordinate 77,136,088 of JANBXA010000372.1, forward strand.
AAGCAACTGATTCCTGTCTCATGAAAAGCACTGGGTGGATAGTGCAGTCACACAGAAAGTGACAGGAGGTAAAAAGCACCAAACCAGGCCCACAGTAGGTGAGTAGTTGTGGCATCTGAAAGGTACAGTGCCTCCAGATGACAGGTGTGCCTGTCTCAGCCCATTGCTCCTTGTTGTGGGATTTCCATCTGTGTGGTCAATGACTTTTGGGGCAGGAGGCTCTAGGGCGTGGTCTTGTCTGTGACTTGAGAACCGATAAGCTGGGGGGGGGCGATCTCTTGCTATCATGCTTACTTGGCTGGTCAGAGCAGAGCAGGCAGCTTGCTGGTATTTCTCTCTTTGCCTGGGCAGAACAACTGTGGTGGCATCTTGTATCAGTGACTGTTTACCCCTATTTTATACCTAAATAAATTCTTGAGAACCTCTACCAGACTCTTGTGGATTCACACTACAGCTCCTGTTATCTGTTCTCTTTGAAATGCATTCACATGTATCTCATGGTCCTTCTTCATAACTAACGTATTCTGTCCTTTGGCTAAAGTAATTATAAGCCACAAAATTGACCTTAACACGGAAAAATAATTTCTGCTTTTGGTTACCATCTCAGTCCTGAGGTTGTGTTTAGGAAGGGTCCCCGGCAAGCACAAGTCAGAAATATAATGGTCTAAATGCTGAATCATGGTCAGCAATTAAAACAGAAGCAAAGTGGATGTTTTCACTATTGCTGATCTAAACATTGACTTTGACTTTAGAAGTTCATATAGCTTCCTGTACAAACTGCAGACTTGCCCTTCATCTTTCTTGACATTTCCACTGGGTGTTTAAGAACATCCTCAAATTTAACCTATAAAATATAATTCTGGATTTGAGCTCTGCCATCCAGAATCCATTCTCCATATGAATGTTAACATGACCTTTAGACAGTGACACTGGGCCACCCTGTTGCCTTGTTTCTCTGACCCATGACTTCTAATCCTAAAGAATACAGCTCAGTCTTTAAGTGGCCATGGTGATATCTGCCTCTGCCCTCATCCTGATCACATGTGCCATTTAGCACACATCTTTTGTTCTTGGATTGTAGCCAACTTGATCCCACCCCCAGGACCTCTGTATCTGAGCTTTTCCTTGACTCTGGACATCCATGCTTGTCTTCTTCACGGTATTCAGACCTTAATTGCTATCTCTTTGAGTCTTGCCTGGCCTGCCTGGTTAAAAACTAGCCAAGTCCTAGCTCTTATGCCACACACAACACAGTACTGCTGTCCTATTTTATTTACTTTGATAGTTTACATTATCAGGAAGTACCTAAGGGATCTGTTTATTGTTAATCCTTTCTAATTCATGAGAAGCCAGAATGCCACTATCTTATTCTTAGCTATTCACAATAGGGTTGCTAAATACAGATCTGTGAATGAAGAGGCTAATGAACAAGTAAAGCAAGCTTGATTTTCTTCATTTGAAGATTATGATATGTCAACTTGTTTATATACACATCCTCCTCCACACATAAACTGTTTACACAAACAGTCCCTGTTCAAATCTCCTTTCTGGCACCAAGCAACCCCTGATCTAAGAGTCTATCATGCCAAGCCCAGGTAAGCCTTCTTTTGTTGTATATTTACAGATGGCTTCTCTTGTGGAGTTTTCTTTAAAATAAAAGCACACCAACAGAGATGTGCTCTGGTCCCTTTTAAAAATTCTTCTGAATCTCTCTCCACTCACTTGAGCTTGAATTCCATCTGGCCAGAGATCCCAAACCTGAGATGGCTTTTCATCAACATGCCAAGTACCTTCTGTCCCCACCACTCTCTACTGGTATTCTTCATAAGAGGCAGAAGACTTAATTAAAATGATACCTACATCAAGCTTTCCTCAAGACAATCAGTTGTTATTTTTCTTTGTTCACAGTCTGTCTCTCTCCATAAAAAATTTAAGATATGTAAGAGAAAAGACTTTTGATCTTGCCCTCTACAGTAATATAGGAAGCTAGAAGATTGAATATACAGAATGAGTTCAACTAATTAAGGAACTGGAATAAAATGATCCTGCAATAAATGGTGCACGCATACGTACATGTGCTTGCGCATGTAGTTTACATCTTTTGCTTTAAACACAGTGCTTGTTCTATTTACTACTCTGGTCCTTTAATGACATTAATAATATATGAAAAAGTCTACTTATTATTACAGAACTAATGCAGTAACTCATAACCAGGAAACTAATGAACTACAAGGTTCACTTTAAAATCAAGCTGCTCTGTGTATTCAGTATGTGTACAACAATGTTTGTTTCTATTGTCAATAATAGTTTGGGACATGAAGGTAAACTTTATGACTTGAATTAATATGGTTATTTCTCTAATGGAACCTTTTGACAATGCTTAACCATGTAATGCACACTAGAAGCTTCTCCAGTCTCTTAAAGATGACTAGCACGGCAGCTGAATAACAGAACCTCAAAGATGGCTTGATTTTACCAGGTTACCTTGAGTCTTCAAATCAAGTTGTAATTCTATTTTAAAACTGTGTCCTTCCATTTTACATTGCTAAGAGAAGGTAACAGCCACAGCACTGTTAGAGAAACATTGGCTTATTCATGTGATCTGACTGGAGAGTGGTTCTGGCATGCACTTGGAGTTTCTAGACAGTGCTGGAGAATTACTAGTGAAAGTGCACAAGGCAGACAGTGACTGTTGACTGCTTGGCAGTCAGTCCCACCCTAAATTCCTAGAGCTGACCTCCCGCACAGCAAAACCACTGTCAACACCTGGAAACACAGTTCAGACTAGCAGCATTTTCCTTTACTTAAACTTATTTTAAAATCCAGTATTTGTCTAAAAAGAGATTATTAATGTATCAACACACTCTGGGTATACAATCTATGCAACACTTTCTTGCGTCTAGATAGTTTCATGTTAGGATTTATCCTTTTCTTCATTGTGTGAATGGCAAGCTAAATCTCAAGACTTGATTTCTCATTAAGTAGAGGTCCAAGAAGGAATGGAATCTTGAAGAGAAAAAGCAGTAAATCCATTCTAACAAATGTATCACTATTTCATTTCAGTAGTTTATTTTGTTTTTTATTTTTGTTTTTGGAGACGGGGGTTTCTCTGGGTAACAGCCCTGGCTAGCCTGGAACTCACTTTGTAGACCAGGCTAGCCTCAGACTCAAGAGGTCTTCCTGCCTCTGCTTTCCAAGTGCTGGGATTAATGGTGTGTGCCACCATGCCTGGCTCATTTTAGTAGCTCTTATTGTTTAAAAGTTACAAATTGATTAAAACATCTCTAATTAACCACAGTTTTTTTTTTTTTTTTTTTTTTTGTAAAAATGGACTTCAGTTACTGTCTACTATTTTCAAACTCTGTGTTCAGAAAATCTTTCAGTTTTGTCCAACAGAAATGGAACAAGGACAGAATGAAGACAGTAAGTTTCACAGATGAGGAAAAGTTGGTGACAGGATCCAGTGTTGGGAGAGTGAGAGAGGGAGGTGCTGCTAATGCAGTCAGCTCATTCACTTTATAAAATGAGTGCTCTTAATTGGAAATACTGATTCCATAACTCACCTCTGCATACTTTAGCTTCAATGTTTTATGCATTTCTCGAAAACGACTGTAACGCCTGAATACAGTCCATGTCTCATCTAGGACAGAAATCTATTAGCAAGGAAGCAAAAACAAGTTAGCATTAATTACAAGAAAAAAGTAACTAAACTTTTAAAAACATAATTTAAAAATTAAATTAAAAGTGATTAGCATGTAAAATATCTCCACAATTGAAAACATTAATCTAGTTGCATAAATACAAGTTATAAATAGTAACTGTGTCCTACTAAACATACATCTTCTGCTTCCATGTCTTATTAGGAGTGGCACCTATGTAAAGCTAGGGGCACAATACCACCTCTTAAAGGGTCATGAGAATGTTCCTTAATGTACTGATGAGATGGCTCTAGAGGTAAAAAGAACCTGTACCCAAGCCTGAAAACCTGAGTTCCATCCTCAGAATCCACATAGTGGAAGAAGAGAGTGGACTCATGAAAGTTGTTCCTTGCATGCCATGAAACATGCCTCTCACCCTTCCCCCTCCATGCATGCACACAGAGACAGACAGACAGACAGACAGACAGACAGACAGACAGACACACACACACACACACACACACACACAGTCAAAAATAAATTCTTAATAAAAAAAAAATATATCAGATATATCAGAAAAGAAAAAAAAATGTGTATCCTAACTCCCCATCTGGCTGGTAGAATTCCAAAGGGTTACCGTTTTGGATACAGCAATGTGTCCCTTGTAAAATGTCTAATGTTACTGTGGGTCACAAGAGGACACCAGAGTAGACAGGAGGGAAAGACAAGAGGCGGTTCAGAGATAAATATGAGTGAAGAGAGAAGGACAAAGAGAATTAAGGAAAACATTTCACAGTGTTTGTGATCACCTTAAATACACAACAATGGGTTTTCTCTCCAGGTTTACCTGGTTTTCTGGAGTAAATGCAAGCTCTACAGCACACCACACCCACAGGAGCTGAGTAGCCCCCACCATCACACCCGAGTACCATCATCAACCTTGCTTCTCAGCTCTACCCGACACCGTTCAGAGCTCCAGACCTTAATCTTTCTCTGGTTGGTACATAGGCATTTCCAATTCAACTTGACACAGGGGCACACCCACCACACCCAGCTGAGTGTAGGAACAGCAGCCACCCTTAGCAGTCCTCCTCTTTAACACCCCACAAACTGCTGGACTTGTGAGCACTTTGCTCCTAGAAAATGACCTAATTCTATACCCGTCACCCACTCTCTACATGAGTGTGGTAAATCTTCATCTTCATATTAGACAAACGTGGAGGAAACCATGAGGGCATCAGTAGAAGAGAAGCCACCACAAAAAAACAGTCAGGTAGGGAGCTGCAGGAGCCCCATCATAGTGAGTCACTCTCTTCTTCTGTATTTGCAAAGGAGTCCTTCTGGGGGTGGAGGGGGACTGGAGAGTGAAGGCTCTGAACAACAGTGCACAATTTTATAATGATGATTTTTCTACTTGTTTTTCATTAACATTCTAATAATGGCAGGCCTGTCATGAGTTTCTTTGAAAACAGGTAGTTCCTTAAGAAACAAGGAGTTACTAAGGAGTGACAATGCATGTGGCCTGCAGCTGCAGCATGACTTAGAGGCCAGTGTGCTGGGCGAGCAAGCTGAGGAACACTGCTCCTGGCAGCCAGGCTGGGAGGTTTTCCTCCTCTTATCCCTACTCACCAGACCTTGCAGAGTCAGGCTGAGGCATAGGGGACAGGACTGGCACAAGCGGTACAGCAGAACAGGGTTATATATGGCCTTAGGTAGACAGGGACCAGGCATGCTACAGAGAACTAGAGCAGGGAGGAGGCCTTTCATCTTCCCACATGGCTGCTGGTGCATGATGCTGTGAAAGCCAGTGCATTACAGGAACTACATCCATGATGTGGGAGCAGGGAGACAGAGGAGGTCTCGGAGGCGAGCTCGAGAAAGACACTTGCCCATAGCTCAAGAGTCCAATGCCTCCCTCGGGGAAAACATTCCCACTGGACTTCTAGGACCCACGGTGGAGTTTCTGTAAGATCTCTTTTGACTTCAGAATACAGCAGGAATATCTGTCACCTCTGTTCTGCCTAAAAGTGACTCCTGCAGAACCACAGCCCTAACAGTCTGTGTAAGTGAAAGCCACCAGAGGAACACACCACTAACACTCTCAGTGGGCTCTGCTCCTCTGCAACACGTGTTGTGAACCCCATGGGTCCCCACCCTATGCAGAAAATACACCAGAGCTCCAGGTCAAACAAACTTTCTAGAACACATTTATAAGGATCTTTGGAATGGCCTCATGAGTCACCCATGCCTTTCCCTAACAGGAGAGATCTTCTTGAGTTTGTTTCAAGGTGAAGTTTTCAGTAAAATTGTTCCCTCCATGGCATTCTCTCACTCTTTTGTCCCCAGAGGAATCACTTAATCTCCCCTCTCATTCTTTAACATTTAGTTCACATCCTGGTCAAAGTACATCCACAGACACTAATTACATAATTATGTCACACTGATTCATGCCATTAATTATGTAACTGTCTATCCTATGAAGTTTTAAGTCTTCTAAGGAAGTTAAGATGTCTGCCTTTGGAAGTATTTGGGGTGAAACAGAGTCTCATTGCAAGAAACATACACTGGCACCTACAATTGACTGGACATTATTTTGCTTTTCAAATCAGGTGAGAACCCAGTCCTTGCAGACCAGTCAGAAGGCAGAACAGGACTGTTGCAGCACTGGCTGTGGTGGCCCTGTTCTGGTGACTTGAGGGGTATCTCACTCAAAGATTTCTCAGGAGTAATCCATAGCAGGTCTTTTTATTTTTAACTGCACTGAGAATATGGTACAGCCTCTGGAGATTTCAAACACAAATTGATAGGGAGCCATACAGAGATTTTCAAATTCTTTACCCTGAGATTTTTACCTGAGCAGAGGCTACAGGCAAGAACAGGAAAGGGTGAAGCTTCCTATCTCGTATATTTAAGACTTGCATTATGTAGCAAAATGTAAACAAGGTGTAGACAACAATGATGTGGAATGACACTCATTAGCAACTGTCTCAGAAAGGAGGAAGGCCCTGTGTGACATCTCTGCATGAATATGGTCCAAGGCCTTCTTGCTGACCATGGAAATACACTATGCTGAGGCCTGGAGGCCATCCCATGTAAAGTTTGGACACACAGAGAAATGCAAAACACAAATGGAAGTCCCAGCTTGCTCTAAGTTAAAACTGGGCATAGGATAGGACTTTGATCATGAGGACGAGGACAGCAGATCAGTAAAACAGATGAGTCAGACTTAAGCAGTCAGTCAATTATTTCCTTTAGCTCTGAGAAGGCACAGCATCATTGCTGCACACTTCTGAGGAGCAAATTGATTACTTCTCTCTCGCTGAATGGTTCTGCTGATACAAATCCATCTTTCCTGGGCTGTAAAATGATCAAGTGCATCTTAAACACCATAAACATGTCCACGAGATGGACTGCATTTACTTATAAGCAAGTCTCAACTGAGTGCTTCCCACAAGTTTATCTTATATACATATTTTGCTGGGTTAGGGATTGTCGATTTTTAAATATGTCATCAGTAACATTGCTGGTGTACAACTGTCTGTGTGAGGAAAAGCATCAACAGTTTGTCTTCCGAAGAAAAAGAGTCTAACTAGCCCCCATTTAAATGAATTACTTGAAGGATCTTTAATATACACATTAAACATAACTCTTAAACACACTTGTGGAGACCTTAACTGCATTCCCAATGTGTGTATGTGTAGAGTAGGAAAACACTAATGCATGGGGCTTCATCAACATGTCACACCATAGAACATGGGGGCCACTGCACTTTCTAAACTTCTGGAAAGAAGTCATTGACTCTTATTTATAGTTACTTTCAACATTCTTTTTATAGCACTGCTTCTATTGATGTTGTTTAATAGATAGTAAATATAATTAATGAGTTATACACTTTATGAAAAAAAAGTCATATGGGCTATGCCTGCTTAGTAATTTTTCCCCCTGTCAGGTACTTGTGATTACAAATATTTACATGTCTGGGGATGTAGTTCAGTGGTAGATCACACAAATAGCATGTGCAAGGCCCTGGGTTCCATTCCCTGAATGGGGGGGGGGGATTAGGTGTTATTAATGATTTTAAGCAGAAGCCAGAAAATGATAAATTCATGAAGGTCTCACTATTCCCAAGATGACAGAATCTAATTCACTAATTAGACTTAATGTCTTATGTAAAACATGAAATATATTCTGAAAGTATGGATCTGTGGAGAAATACACATCAGCGCATTAGCTTTAATTAAAATCTCTTCAGACAACTCCTGCAAAAAGAACTAGCCAAGAGTGTTAACTGAAGCCAACATCCCATTAAGCACAGAAATATCCAGTATTGAACACAGTTGCCTTCCCATTCCTCTTCATTCATATCTACTCCCGGCATCACCAAATCTGTCAGCAAGGAACAAAAGACCAATGTGTACTGATTTCCAGTGGGGACAAATGGCCCAAAGATGCCGAGTCTGCTGGCCATGTCTACTGTAGATTCCTGCTGGTCTCTTCTTTACAGAACCACTCAGCATGGAGGCAAGGGTTAGACTTGGGTCAGTTTTCTCTGACTCCAGAGACCAACATCTCAACATTTGTGGATCCCTCAGAATATCTCCCCACATCAAGAAGTCCATGGTGTGTGTTTTCTCGGCTTATAGCTCAGATAAACTACAGGCTATATCACCTTGGCACTACCACTCCCCCTCGGAAATACTTTCCAATTACACTTTCTCTGATGAACATTTCAAATATTCTGGCTTTTTGGTTCCTACAATCACTCTTTTATGATCTAGAATTACTGGAGTCACTCAAGGACAATTCCCAAAGCATCCTTCCAGTGCTGGTGAAAATGATGATGCTGATACTCAGCCCTGAGTCTTTCAAAAGCCTTTCTGCCTTCTGCATTTGCCATTCTCACGTTTGAGTTCCTCTCTAAGGTGAACCTCAAACTCTACTATATTCTATTAGCAATATATCACCTGTGCGTCTCTGAGACTAGTGTTCCTGCTGCTTAGAAGCCCTTTTCCTTCCCTCCATCCGTCACTTCCACTCATCCGGAACAACACTGCAGGTCCACCGGGCCATCTCGCTGACTACCTTCCATGTGCCTCCTTTTTCTGTTGGGCTATGCACGTTTCATTCCCATCCCCAAGATGCTGCTGTGGGACCCCTTCTCATCTTTTCTGTACATCTGTTGCTCAATGTATCCAGGAGGTGTGTGTGTGTGTGTGTGTGTGGTTGTATATTACAAAACCACAGAGATGTGTTAAGTAATTGGTGAATAATGGGGACAATTGTTTCTCCACTCAGTGCACAGAGGTTCTTTCCAATCAATTACATTTTGACTACATTACCTAGTTTCTTCTTTCTCTGAAGGCAGCAGAGTTACCTGCATCTTTCTCCTTTTCTGACTTATCGACAAATCAGCTCTTTAGAGTGTTTGGTAAGTAGGCATTGGGGGAGATAAGGAATAGGCCAAAGAATTATAAAGTTAAACAAAGCAAAAAGAAAAGCCATTTATCACATTTCCTTTGGAGAGAAGGCTGTACTGACTTAGAAAGGACAGATAACCCAGGCTTATAGACTGGGTTAAGAGCAGGTTGGTATGAGGCTCCTAAATGAAACAGGAAGAATGCAAAGGAAATCTCTAAGTGGCCTTTAAAGGGTGGATTTAGCTAATTTCAGAGTCCTTGCCCCTGAGTGTCAAAGGCAAACCAATGGACAGGGTTTGCATTAGTGGTTTGGTGAAGGGCAGCAGTTAATGCAGGAAGGAGAAGTAGAAAGCAGTGGAAAGGCTGTGCTGTGCTAAATACATACTATGTGGTCAAGTTTTACTGTTCTATCCTTGGCATGCAATGTCACACTTCTCTGCTTTCCCACAGACACTCAGGGTTGTTCATTTACTTCTCTTGCTAGTGAGCCTAAAGAAGGGATGGTCTCTACAGCCTGGTAGATATATAATCAGGCAGAGAGACAGTGTCAGCAGTCTTCCAGGACTTGGAGGCAAGCAACAACTTCTCTGTGTCTCATTTCAGACTGTTTAAGGAAGTACTGAACTGAGCAGGAAAACATTTCCCATAGCAATGTGACCTATCAGTGGACAGTTGCTAAAATCCTATCTCAAGATATTTGAATGAAGAGGCTGGCCTCAGCAGAAGAGGCCTGATCCCAAGACAGTGTACTGTGCAACCAGTCCTAGAGCTGATAACACAGGTGGGAAGCACATGGAGTACAGAGACAGGTGATTCCTGGATCAGAGTCCCAGGCAAATTTTAGGTCCTTTTGCCTTTCTGGTTCTCTAGGAAAAAACAGGAGGCCTGGGACTCTGAACAAGTAGAAAACTTGCCTCAGAGACTTGAGTTTGGTCCAAATCTGTGGTACCATGAAAATGACTCAGGGCTGTATGCTTAATTAAAGTAGTCTAAAGTAAATGGGACTTTCTAGCTGGCACAAACCCAGCCATCTTGAATAACCGTAGAAATAACTGCATCATGGTTCACTTTTAACATCTTCAATATAGGCAGTAACATTGCTTATTTTAGTATATTTACTTTATATGGTGGGTTGAAAGTAATTTGAAGGTCTTGGGTTTCAAACCTGGTCATGTAGGTGCTGAATGGGGGAATTACACAACCTTAGAAGTATAGCAAACTCCAAAGGCGACAGGTTATGTATTATTTCCTTTAAGTTAACTAGACACTGAGGGGCAAAGTGAGGAACAAGTTATCAGCCATCACTGAAGAACGGAAAATAAAGGGCTATGGATGAGCACAGACTTGGTCCCAACTTCTGCCTAATACCGTAACTAGTTAAATAACATCAGTGGAATTCTTTCAGGCCTCAACATTTTTAGCTGATAACAGGGACTCATGAGAAACCCATGGATAAAGGAGATAACGTTAGGTCAAAGGCATGATGATACTTGGGCCTCAGACACTCTTCACTGCTCCTCACTCAGTACTGAATGAGATGTTTTCATGGAGCCCCTCCTCTTAAGGCTTAGGGATACATAAAAGAGACAGACAGATTTTTAAGAGCTGGAGGGGATGGATGACTATAAGAAAGCAGTATTATCTAGACACAACAGGGCTGATTCAAGTATGAACTCACAGCCACTGTGGCAGCATACACAAACTCAAGCTAGATTGGGGTTCAGTACTCTGAGGAAAAGGTAGACATGGGATCCCACCCTAACCAAGAAGCTATTTGCAACTGATACCTGCTGGCCATGGGAAAAGCTGTTTTCAATGGAGCATCACTGAGTAAATCAACTACACTGCAGGGCAGGCCCCATAACCAAGAATAGTTTTTTGGTTTTTATTGCTCCCCATACCCCCCCAATGGATTTTCTGTTTCATTTTGCTTTGCTTTCGTATTTTTTCCCTCTCATTAGTATTTTGTTTTGAATTTTTTTTAAACTTTTGCTTTGAAAGAGAGAAAAAACATACAATTGGGTGGGAAAGGAAGTGGGGAGGGTTTAGGAAGAGTTGGGGAGAAGTAAGTATCAAAAGGGATTTCATGAAACAAATTTTTCATTAAAAGTTAAAAAAACAAGTCTGCTCCTAAAGAAATCTTTCTCTGATGACTGCTGGAAGGTGAGGGTTTCCATGAGCAACAGCTGCAAACCATGGTCTCCAGTAACCAACATTCTAGGAAAAGAGGGAAAATCCTTAAAGCTGTGACATTAAGAAACATGGAAACAAACATATTCTTTTAAAAGAAAATGGGTGGGGTTGAAATTCAAAACAGGACCCTGAGGGTGTGGTCACCCCTCTCCTATTCCTGAGACTCAGTATCATTTACCTCTACTCATTCCTGAACCATTCATTTTGTGGGGAAAAAACACAGGGGTCCTCTTGGAGGCAACATAAAAGATTAATTTGTCTGTAAGAAAATCTGGGAAGGAAAAACAATGTTTTTGTTTGTTTGTTTGTTTGCTTGCTTGTTCCCCCTCCACTGCCTCCTCCCTCCCTCTGTCTTTCAGTATAAGACAAACAAAATTCTTAAAGAGTAGAGACAGAATTTAAGAAGACATTATCATGGGGTGAAGATCCGTTGTAATTTCTCTGGCTGTTATCTACACTGTAGAACAGCACACACACTGGGTCTTGGCTCTAGATGGCCAGAGCAAGTGCAGCCTCCATTTGTTTCTGCTCTGCTAATCCACACACAGGGAGATAATTTATCACATAACCAATAAGCACAGGCCCAGATGCCAACACACCACTCTTTCTGAACATTTATATTCTATCAAGTTGGGAGCAAGTACTTCTAAAAGATGTATGTGTGTGTGTGATTTTTCTAATAGACTACAATGGCTTTCATTTTTGTTCTGCCAAGTAGAGAGAGAGGTTTCTCTGACTGTAAATGTAATTACTGCAACTCCAAAACTGTGTATTTTCTGGGCATTTCTTCAGGGTACCTGTCAGATCTGCCCACCAGCAAACCCTCCAGCTTTGTCAGAGCTTTAACAGGAATTGCACTTTACAAAGTATACAAGACTTGGTCCGAATTCAAGACAAAAAGTGTAAATGTGTGTGAATGTGTGTGTGTGTGTGTGTGTGTGTGTGTGTGTGTGTGAGCACGCGTGCGCGCATGCGCGTGTACGAGTGCATGTGCGCACACGTGCGTGCATCTGTGTGCGCACACACAGAACAGTACAGAACAGTAAATTCTGTAAGGAGACAAGGATTGGGAAATGGCTTATGGCTAAAACAATACTAAAATGAGTCCTCAACTTTTAAAAAGTACAAGAATTATTGGCACATAGAAGGTGCATTAAAACATTAAAGAATACAGTTTCCTAGATTTAGGTATCATGAGGCATATGGGATCTGGGCCTGCTTACCAGCTGTATGGCCTTAGGCAAGTCACTCATGATTTCTTACTTTATGTAATACAACAAATACCCTCATTTTGGAACATTCTCTGTATTTGTACCAATGTCTGACAAAATGCATGGAGGCAAAGAAGGATCTGGGGTAGATGTTAGCTTTCTTTTTTACATGAGGAACTGCAAAGTCAATGGCATACCTAGAAGCAAGTTGGGGGAGGCCCAGGGAAGTAAATGGCAATAGGGAACATGGAGTCAACCTCATTAGTTGAGAACATTTGGTCATGTGGATGGATGATACAAGAAAGGTTAAGCACATTGATGGAACAAGCTGGAAGCTTGGGGGGAGGTGAGGATCTCATATATCAAAAGGCAGGGGAGGGGGGATGTGGTTTAGGCATCTTAAGGCACATGACTTAAGAACAGTTCCTCTCACTGATGGTCTACACAGTTGTGCTGGGCAACTTTCTAGTAGTCATGCTTTCTTCCTGCCATTGCTTGCTATTGCTACTTTCTCATCTCCTTCCAAGCCATCAACTAGAACACAGAGCAAAATGAGGCAGAATTTTAGAAAAACAGAAAGAGACTGCTTCCCTGAGTTAAAAACAAAACAAAACAAAAACAAAAACAGCTAACTGGAAAGATTTGGACATTCTGTGTTTGAGGTGCTTGTGTTGCTATGGTGTAAAAGCAAAAGAATGAAGCTAGCCCAAAGGGCTAACTTGCATCTATGTGAGAATGGGCAGGGTCTGTGTGCTGCTGAATGGAAGTGTGAGGTTGACTGACTCAGTAAGCTCCCCAGAGGGGATAAGAGAATAAGGAATATCAGGAGAGGGCTGGAGACTGCCTAGGTCCTGGGATCACATGGGAAGGGTGAGCAATGAGCTCAGACATGTATTTCTATGTGAACAAGTGGCTAAATAAAATGAAGCTAACCTAGGAACTGCAGACTGCCCAGTGCCAGGGTCCTTGTGTGCCCATGCACCAGAAGGCAGACACGCTGAAGTGTGAGACACTGCATCCTTGGACTTAGCACAAGAGGTTCCATTCTTGCACACTCTCCTGAATGACTATGGGCAAGGCAGCAGCACTGTTACTTCTGTGTGTGAATGGGGTTCAAGGAAGCTATGGGGTGCTGTTCACAAAGGGCACTCAAGATTCTAACTTGAAAACTACAACAGCACAAAGGGTTTTTAAATCACACCTGTAGTTCTGAGCTTCACAACATGTTACTTACTGAATTATTCTTACTTGATGATCCCTACTACCAGCCAGGCACCACATGGGGCCTGGAGACTTAGGTCTGTCTAACATCAGTAAAGCCCAGTCAGCAAAAACCTCCAGGAGACCTGCAGTAGATGGGGCAATAACATCTGGGATAAAACTGACCAAGTTATAGCACTGCAGCAGAGTGGACCCCGGGTTATGGATGGAGCCTGGGAGAACACACTGCAAAAGGCCATTCCAGAATGAAGTGGGGGTAGTGACCTACAGGGTTAACACAAATTCAAGAAACAAATGACAAAACATATACTAGCATTGGCCCAGTTCTTTATACTACTGTGTTGACATGTACATTCAAAAACAAGGACTTTAAAATGTCATTATTTCTAAGAGTATGACATCTTCTGTTAGTTTTAACTATAGATTTCCCTGAGTGGTGTTTTGTATCATACTGAAATGTAATTTTAAAATTAAATTCCGTCCACCCTGATCCCAGCTAACTGAAAATGGCAAGTATGAGCTGAGATCATTGATTGTCTGCATCATCACTAAAAAGTTTTAAAAGAGTTTGGGGTGACAGTTAGAGTCTAGAGAGCAACATTACTGAGACAACTGATTGGGCCAAGCTGGGACCTTACAGCTTGACCAGAAGATGACACTACTCAGAGAAGGGCCAACCTCCTGCTTCTCTGTGCTACCTGCCAGCCAGAGATTGATTATGCATCTGAGGATCCAGCCACAGGAGGATATAATTTCAGGACTCCTTGAATGGGTAACTCCAGTGAAACAGAACTAACACTGTGACTCAGGGTTCCCAGGCAGGTGCCCCCCCCCCAAATTACTAAGAGTATGGTGTACACCGCAGAGAGGAAATCTTCATGTATTCTCAGGAAAGAAAAGGAACGCAAGCAGTAATAAGAGAAAGGAATACACAAATGAGTATGTCCACAGTGAGTTGCTATTCACCAAAATAGTCAATGACTGACAACCACCTCTTGGGATGAAGCTCCAAAAGGAGGCCCTGTCAAAACAGTCAGATGCAGAGATGCAGAAGGCAATGAGGCTCACGGAGGCCCTCCCACAGTGTGCACATCCTGCTTCATGCACATGAAGCCTCCACAAAGTCGTTGAAAAATTAAACATATCTACTTCCCGATTCTCAGCTTCCCCACAAAACAAGCCTGGTTTGGTCCTCCCAAATAAAGCAGATATAAAATGTTCTTTTGAATTAAATCAATTCTAGGTTAATGAAAAGGCCTATTCTCATTTTAAAGACCAATAACCAAAACTTCCTTGGAACACATAGGAGTTGAGGTTAGGAGCATCTGGGCACCCTTCTCTGGATCCAAGCACACTCTTCACTAATTCACTTTACAATGCACTCCAGCTGGAGCTACTGGATTCTAAAAGACTATCAAATCCTCCCATGAAGGGTGGGTGAACTGGCTGGAGGTAGGAGGATAAAGGAGGGTAAGACGAGGATGCTAGGAGCCAAGGCTTGCATGGCTCAAGCACTTACACACCTAAACTCATATGCTGCTCTCACCAACTGCACAAGAGGTGTTTATTTCTCACTTGATGGAAGTAGTAGCATAAGGATTCTTTTTTAAAAAATTGCCCTCTTCTCAGGCCTTCAAGACTTATCTTTGCAATGATATGTGAAATGGCCTACATAAAATGGCCAGCTAACAGCAGCAAGTATTGCTTTAAACTGGACCCCACAGCAGTAGGATCAAGCCCCTGAGAGCTTGCCATGCACACACAGACATAGAGGGCTTTGAATAACATTGGGGGACAGAGGTGGAAATAGAAAAAAAAAAAAAAAACTTTGAAAAAGAAGCAGCAATGATTGTTCTAAAGCTTAAACCATAATAATTTATTCATCTATACAAACACCAATTGTTTTATAAAAGCCTAAAACCAAAGAGAATTATCTTTTATCAAAAATCAGATCAATAGCCCTTGCTTTCTTGAAACTACTTCGCTCACCACGAATTTAATAGTAGCACAGTATCATCACATGTGAGACCAGACTAGATAGTATGGCATGTGCATGATGTATTCAAATAAGTGACAGAAAACGGTAGGAACTTTGAAAACGTTCTAAAGAGTAACTTGCCTTAGCATAAGATCTTCCATGTAAAGTTTTATAAAGAAAAACTCAAAATCATTTTTAAACTTTTAATGGTATTTACATTATTTTTCTTTTATAAATACCCACAGAATTAATATATGTTCCCAATAAAGAAAGTCTACAAAGATTTTCCCAACAAGTGGCAACTGGTAGATTTCATTTCTCTGAGTTTTCATTATGCATCAGGATCCTGCAGGCAACATCCAACCACAAAGAAAGCAACCAAAACCCCAAGTCTCATAAAGAGAGTTACACATGGACAATCACCGAGGGGCTCTAAAGGCAGCATCCTATGCCTTCCCTAAGCCTGTCCGTTTTTATTTAATTTTTATAACACCAGACACTGTATGAGGTAAGTTAGAAATAAATGCAAGGGCACCCACTCCTCGCAACAGCTCAGCCAGTTGGATTCCATTGTCTACATTATACAGGTGATAGGGACTGAGGTTAGAAAAGTTTTGTAGGACATTGACACACTCAGGGCTACTCCAATAGCTGTGCCTTTATCTGCAGCTTTTCTGTTCTTGCTTTGTTTGGAAACAGACAGTGGAATCATAAGATACTTCTTTCTAGTACTAGGTCCTAAGTGTCAGGATGGCTGAGTGGTCTAAGGCGCCAGACTCTAGTACTAGGTCCTAACGCCTTTTCAACAGTGTCCTCATCAGAGTGCAGGCCCTGACATGGTTGCCTGTGAAGCCATCAGGAGACCTTCCTAATAAAGAGGGATCCTCCCAGTAGGCCATCATGAACAGCCCAGTCCTGATGAGCCCACTGCAAGTATTGAAGGAGGATGAATTGCTGCCCGCCTTTAGCACAGCCTTGTCAGGAGATTTGGATTTCACATACGGAAGTGAAGTACGATCCTGAGAAGGCCCTGTGCTCCCCTGCTTCTGTTTTCCCTAACTATTTCCAGTAGTTGCCTCTTCACAGTCTGGGTCAGGCATACATATTAACTGGCTACTTTCTACTTATCAGTTTAATTTATATTAACCCAGTTATTTAAAAAGTAGTCGTCTTCTTTATTTGAGTGTTACACATGGTGTCAATAAGTAGTTAAGCTTCATTAATATGTTCATCAGTAAAGTGTAGACAGACATTGGACCAATTAAAAGCAGTGCATATTTTAACTTTGGTGAATTATAATTCTGAGCAAGGGAAAGCCAGATCAGAATTCAAAATATGGAAACATTAAAAATAGCCTCGAAGTTATTTTTGTATATGTGTATGACATCACATATTAAAAAGAGAACACTATATGTCTCACAAACATATATGATATGGAATGGAGAGAAAAGTGAAGAGGATTTGAGCAGGAATTGGACATTATTGCTTCAGGGGTAATATGAGGTAATATAGAACAAAGACATAATTTAGGAATTTAATACAACACCACAAGAACCAGTCAAGAAAGCTAAAAACCACCACCATTCTGGCACCATGCTTTTTCAACCCAAATCTCAAATATGTAAATCATGGTATTGTATGTTTTAGTAAACAAAATCTCAGCTCATATAGAAACAGGCATTTAAAACCTTGATTGATAAGAATTTACTTATATTGCTTCTCTGGGAGGACTGGAAACTGTGTGCCTGAGAGGAGCAACCTCCCAGAGCATAAGGTTCCCCTAGGGCACCTCTGGGGCAAGGGCAGTGGCAGGCCAGCCCTACCCGCTCTGCCCCACTCGTTTCCTCCCTCAGGAGGTCCAGATTTGCAGGCTCTGTGTGAACTCTCTTGTTACCTGATTTCCAAGGACAGACAAACTTCTCTGATACACTGACCTTTGGAGACCACTTCGTGCTGTTTTCCCTCACTTTGCCAAGGAGGAAACTGAGTGTCTGAGAAGATCAAAAGCTGTCTAGGTTATTAACAACCACAACAGAATCAGTCTATAGAAGTCAGTGTCCAGATTCCCAGGCCAGTGTTTATCTGGACCAACTACTTTCAAGGCCACTCTTATGCATCTATACACCCATACTGGAGAGGGCTTCATTACATGAATATCCTTGCCCATCCTTGAATGAAGAAATGTGATTAATTGTTAATTCACTGAGGAGGAGGAGATGACATCCAGCAACATTTAACTAAGTGTTATGAGTCAATGGAAATAAATTTAAAAATAAGATGAAGTCATTATTTTAAAACACTCATATCTTCCCTAAAAGTCAAATGAATAAAATACCTAAAACAGGTTAAGAAAGCATCTAATTAATAGAAGACACACATGTGCACACACGACACACAGACACACACACACACACCAGCAATATTAATAACACAAATAGTTATTAGAATTTATTATTTATTACATCGTAGCACTTGACACAAGCCTTCACATGATATAATATTCCTACTACATAGATATTACTGTTTTTATAGATGAGAAAAATTGAGCCAAGACCTATGCCATCGGTGGTGTTATCAACTGTTGTGTTTTGTCCTGATTATGTGTGCGTGTGTGTGTGTGTGTGTGTGTGTGTGTGTGCAATGAGTGAATGCTGATTTTCTGGAGCAAAAAATCAGGACCCTGGGTTAGCTGGGATGACACCTTGTGCCCCACATGCAAGATTGTGTATATCTGTCTTTACAGGTCACTCCCCCAACATGTGCCACAGTCTAGTATTTCACAGACTGGATGAAAGACATGTGTGACCAATTTCATAAAATAATATTCACAAGTAATTTTATACACAGAAGAAGCACCACACATCCAACCTCTGTTCGTCTAGAAGAGTAAAGAAGGAACACTTACCTTGACTTCAAACTCGAAATGTTCATCCTTTCCTTGACCACACAGGACATAGCGGGGAATACTAATCTTAATGGGGTCCTTGAGGTCGTCTGGATTTGCTCCCAAAGAACGGGAATACATCCGCTATCAAA
Organism: Cricetiscus sungorus; assembly: GCA_030556225.1. NCBI lineage: Eukaryota > Metazoa > Chordata > Mammalia > Rodentia > Cricetidae > Cricetiscus > Cricetiscus sungorus. The sequence continues at coordinate 77,154,782 of JANBXA010000372.1, forward strand.
GGCACATCAGACAAGGAGAACAAAGAGAATGGAGCATCACTGTACTGTGGCCAATAGCCTGCTTCCACAGAAGAGACCAAACGTCTCAAGTAGAGAAAAGAGCATGAAACCAGTAGTTTATTTAGAGAAATGATGGCTTTCTTTTGAAAAAGACATGCTAAGCCTCTCTCCTAACAAAAGACCACTTCTGTAGAAAGTTAGGGCAAAGACACTTCAAAATGTTGTTTGGCTTTGAAGTCCCTTCCAATTTATAAGATCAAGTAAAAATAGGAACAGATTAGATTACACTTTCTCACTTTAAAAAAAAATCAGTTTCTTTTTTTTAAGTCTTTATCAACTAAACATTTATTTCCCTTCACATATCTGACTGGTTCATAAAGCTGTAAAATCTGGGCATTTTGTTCAAATTCAATTCATCTTTAACATTTGGCTGTGTTTATAATGAAGTCACTGTGGTGTGGAGATCTGTGTAAACTACAATTAAGACAAAGCTCAAGTATTTTCTTTAGGCCCCATTTGATTGATTATTGACTTGGCTGACAAGTATTTATGTTCTGGGTGGCAGGAAGCCAGAGGGGTCAGTGGAAGATGCAGTATAAAAAGTTAATTTTCAAAATGAGTTCTTGAGTATAAGCAGGAAGAATTCTCCAAATATTCATAATTTACACTAACCTGGGGCTTTAGAGAACATCAAACAATGTGTTTTAAAGCAGTAGCAGTAAAAAAAAAAAAAAAGTAATTAGAATCACACTTATAGTTATATTTGCCGAATACTTACCATTTACTATGGGTGTGCTAACCAGTTTTCATACATTAATTCTATCGATCTTCATGATGTCCCCAGGAGGGACTAACCATTATGAACTCTATGAAATGAGAAGGGGGCAACCTTGCTCTAGGAGGCAAGTGGGCTGATAACCCAGGGTATGAACATTACACTAGTACATTATTCTGATATTCAATTTTAAAGTTAGGGCATCCATCTAGATAAATGGAGCTAATGAGTACATCACATGTGCACAAAGTGTTAGAAACTCCATCAATATGCAATAATATTGAAGTTTCTGACCAAGAAGAAACCAGTAGGCAATATATGACCTGTTTACCAGGGATAAAGGGGACCTGGGGTCTAGGCAGGCACTTACAAGTTTGGTGCTATCTGGCTGGCTGCCTCTGTGACAACTCAGACCACTGAGTGCCACAGGGATGGACAATTTCTGAATGGAGCTTTTAATCTAGCTGACAGAGTCAATGTGTTGGCACTATTGGAAGTCACCAAAGCCTTTTTCGAGTATCAGGATATTTTTTTTTTCCTGGTGATTGGTTACCCACAACAAGAGCCACTGTTTGACACACGCATATCTAATTATTTGTCACTGATGTCAAAAACCAAAATGGAAATGCTTAGAGGTGGTTTTCAATATGAGTTCTGCTGATCACTTTGACTCACTGACAGCCCATGCCCAAATGACTTTAAATATAGACCTTCACTGACAAGCTACATGTTTATACATTTAAAGATGGAAAGGGAAAAATACAGCATTTTGTTGGTCTATTTATATGTTTAATGATAAACAATAGCTCTCACCTCCATATGTCAATATTTAGCCTTGAGGTCCTTGCTTTGTTTCCCTTGATCCCCTCCATGTCCCATGTAGTACCTAAACTTTCCAAGTAAAGGAACGCTATCTCTTCTACAGACCTACAATGATGTCTTAGGATCATCTGTGCCTATGTGTAGGCTGCAAGCTATAGGGTGAGAAAAATCCTGTACTGGTCATAATGCTGGCAAACAGAACTGCTATTGTGGAATTCGAAGCAGTAACTAAGAACTGCCAATACTGCTGCGGTTGGCTCCCCCTTCCTCTTCTATAGTACCTAGATTTCTTTTATTTTCTAGTTCAGTTTCAAAATGAGATAGAACTGAATCCTCTAGTCTAGCTACACAGTCTATCCTATGACTAATTAAGTTTTTCATATCAAAGATCACAGCTGGGAAACCAATCTCTAATGCAAGCAGGGGAACTTAAGGCTCAGGTCAGACATCCTCGAAGAGAAAATAAAACAACAACAAACCATCCGCCCATGACAATGTTCCTAGGTGTATGAGTTCAGTGGGGAGGCATTATGAGAATCAGCTGGAACTTAATTATCTATACAGCTCACATCAACTTAGGGCCCCGTGCTGGCTTGCTTTTATGTCAACTTGCTACAAGCTAAGATCATCTAAGAAAAGTGAATCTTAATCAAGAAAATGCCCCAAGCACATATATTGGGCCTGGACAAGCCTCTGGTGTATTTGATATCATTGATGAGAGAGGGCTCAGTTCACTATGGGCAGTGTCACCACTGAGCTGATGGTCCTGGGTACTATAAGAAGGCAGGCTGACCAAGCCACAAGAAGGAAGCTAGCAAGCATCACCCCTCCACAGTTTCTGCCTCTAGGTTCTGGCCCTCTTTGAGTTCCTGCCCTAACTTCTCAGAATAATGGATTACAAGTTTTAAGAGAAAAGAAATCCTTTCTTCCCCAAGCTGGTTTTGTTCATTGTGTTCATCAGGGCCACAGAAGCTCTAAGACAGGCACCCTTTCCACACCTACACCTGTATGTGGACCTGTATGGTTTCTGACACTCAAGCAGGAAGAGACATTGAAGCATGGCAGATCCTTTGCCGGGAAGAAAGATGTTCCTCTCCTCATTTCTCAGTATACTGGAGACGAGAAATATTGCCAAGCTACTGCTATCATCCGTGAATACAGTTTACTGGGTATAGTTTCAATCTCACTGCTTTCATATCAAACAAATTATTAATGAGCATTTAGAAATAAACTACAACAGAAATGAATAAGGGTCTATGACCACACCACCGAATGTACCTGATCTCATCAGAAGTTGAGTACTCAGGAATCTGAAGATGTCTAAACAGATATATGATGTAGAGAGAAAAATGTAAAATGAACATGTTTCCATCAAGTCATTACTGCAGGATTAAAGGCATCTGGTCTGTAGACCTGTAACGGTTGCCACACCCCTTTGGGTGTAGCTTCAGGCAGATGGAAGCTTAAAGAGAGGAGCTTAAGGCGTGGCTTTCCTTGTCTGTGATCTTTCTGGCTAGTCAGCGGATCCGGTGGGAAGAGCAGGGAAATGCTCCTGTGGTTCTTTGTATTTTTCTGTGTAACTGTTCCCCAATAAATACCCATTTATCATTTATCTTGAGTCTAGTGATATAATCACATCCTCGCCTTCACAGGGTAGTTTTATTTTAATTATTTTATGAGGACAATTGTATGAGAAATATAAAATTCTCAGATATAGTTGTGAAAAGTTTCTAATATTCTCCAAAAAATGTTAGTCTTGGGCAGTGAGAAAAACTAATATAATGTGTCATAAATGTTGTCTTGATTTGTAAGTGGCTGTATTTTGAATACCTGGTTTTACCCTAGACACTGAGTTACATTACATCAATGGTTTATGAATGCTCTTAAGTATAATGGCATTAAGTATAGTGTTTATTTTGGAGTAAGTCACCTTTCCTGCAGTGGTCAAGACTCCTAGACTCAACAAGGAAGGCAGAGACACATAAGCCAAAGATGTAGAGAGCTAAAAAGACCTCCTGTTAGAAAGCAGCAAATTCAGTGTGGGTAAATAGGTAAAATGTTACAAGAACCTTAAAATGCCCAGTGGAATGGTTCCACTTAGAAATAAAAATTCAAGAATAAGCATGTAATCATTAACTTGGTTTACATGTCTATACATAAGAGATATTATCTTTAAAAGTTAAATAAAAATATTTTTTGTATTTAATGAAATATTACCTGTGTGCACATAACATTTCTAAGAATTGTGACTGAAACATTATAGTTAGATCCTTAGCCAAAAGGCTAAAGCAGAGCTCTGGCTGCATTGTAAATACTTAGAGTTTTCTCTTCCCACTCAGGCAGTCTCTTTCAAAAGAATCATATTGAGGAAGTGAACAGGAAGTGGCAATCGTATCTGTGTGGCTCACTGTAGGCTGTGCAAGGGCACTGAGTGGCCTAATTTTACAGGGAGTCATCAATGTCCTCCTAATCACCAATTATGTTCCAGATGGTTAAATTCAGTTCATGCTTGACCATGACAAGGTCAGCCCTAAGAACTGTCATCTAATCTTCTGCAGCCCATAACAAAGCTTTGCTTAAAAAATACAGGTAGATCAGGGTTTTTGTTTTCTCCCCTTTAAAATTAGATTAAATCCTGCTCTAATTTAAATCAGAACTACCAATTCTCCTGTCTCCCTATCAAAGCATATAAATCTAATTCTTCCTTTTCTAAAATTGCACATGCCAGGGTGATAGTTCTAGTTCATCAGTCACCTTATGTCACAGCAACTTGAAAAAGTGGAACCCCAGGCAGACCAATCAGTAAAGAGTATAACAAATAGCCAAAAAATAGTCAAAGCAGGTGTATGCTCACTCTAGCAAAAGCACCCCCCACCCCCGCCAATGCCAGGAAGGAACTTGGCTCAATAGCATCCCATCTCTAAAGGCTTAGGAGACCTAGCTTGTTCAGATTTTGCTAAGCTATGTGACCGGTATGTTATAGCAATCATTTCTTGGTTCAAATTCTCTAATGTGAAATGAAAACTGATGATAGATTCTCCTTTCCAGGACAAAGGAACAAACATATGGGTGACAGCTCCACATTTTGAAAAGTCACAGTGCACAAAGTAGTCAGAATTATTGTTACCATCATAATCTACTTTGTTAATAAAGTTTTAACAAAACAAGGGTCAGAATAATGATATACAATAGAAACTGGTTCCTTTTCAAGGTGACTGCTTAATAAGGAGCTTTCAAAAATGGCAAAGTAGCATCCTGAACAGATTGGGTGGCAATGATTTGGAAACTGTTGCTCAAGCAGAGTAGAAACACCAAAAATGGTTGGATGAGAATTCAGAGGAGAGGAGGTAGAGAGAGGCCACCACTCTGAGGTTGTGATACAACACAACTTGCCAAATCTACTTGCTTTGATCCATTACAGATAGTGCTTTGACTAGGTAAATGGAAAATGGAGACTATTACAGGGAGTGGTAAGTAGGCAATGATAGCACAAGAGGCTGACATGGCTGTTCTTGGATGCTTCTGTCACTTCTATGATGGTGACTATTGCTGTGTATAGATTTTAAAATGAGGCATGTGTGATGTAAGATCCTAGCTCAGATGAATCTGGAGGCTTCTGCAGAGCCACTTCCATTGGCTTGCAAATTAGCAGTGACAAATAAAAGCCTTTTGTGTTTTCTATACCACTGAAACTTCAGGAGTTATTTGATACTTGGCAACAGATGATGGATGGAATCTGTTTTACAACAAACATTTTGACGAATGAAGATGCCTAAGCTACATACTGTAGACTATATAACTATGTTACTAAAATGACCTCACTAGAAACTAGACAACCCAATAAAACAGCCTGACCATCAATGAACCATTGATAATCGTATATGGCATCTGCAACATAAGGATGTAAGAGACTAACTATTACTGTTGGAAGGCTTAGGTGCACCCTTCCAAAGAGAAAGATGAGCATTTTCTAAGAACCCAGACTGTAGGGACAAACTGTTTTGAGATGCTGGTCAACCAAGGCTAAATAAATTCACTCTGCCAAGTACAAGTCTCTAACAGGCATATGTGAGCAAGATGAGTTTTAATCAAATTTGGAAGAAATCACCTTTTCAAGTCCTCAAAGAAGCACTGTCTAGAATGGATCAGTGAGCCCCACCCATGCAAGTGTTCATGCTCCCTTCTAGTCCAATAACTCAAAATGCCAGAGAACCAAGTACAAAGAAAACCTGCTTTTCTTGACCTGCAAACTGCCTACAATCAAGCAGTTAGCATGGCTGTACACAGTATAGGCTGTACACAGTATATAGTCTCATACCTGCTCTAATGCAGGAGGGGGTGTCAGAGGGTGGGATTTCCTGAAAGAAGGAAGCCATGGTAGCAAGTCTACAGGCTTCTGGAATATTATAAAATCTTGGTTCCTATTGTATAGGCATATCAATCAAACTCTTACTCCCATGAAGCATATTTTATTTCGAGGTACAAAGTGTACCTAGGTGAGAGATGTGGCCAGCAGGATCTCCAGTAAGACTCTAGAGGTGAGTCCACTATGTGGTGACATCAGAACAGAACAGCATTACCATTGCAAGCTCCTTGAACCATACAGTAACTCAAACTGTGAGGACAAATACCATGATTTTACATAATGCTTACATTTATTTTATGTTCCACATAGGAAAACACTCTAAAGGCCACTATTTATAGCATGATAGAATAAAGGAAATCTGTGAAGATGACAGATCATCTTGTATTGCTGCTTATTCCTGACCATCACATCCCTCTGTGGGCACCTTCAATTTTACTCTCAGTTCTACATGACTGTAAATTCTGCTTTTTCTTTGTTTTTAATCCAAGATATATGTCAAAAGATAATGGGGCTATTTAAGAAAAAGTAATGCAAATTGTATTAGGTGAAAAATGAGAATTAAGAGGAATGGTATTGATGAGCTATGAGATGGATATAGTGGTACATTTCTGTCCCCCCCCCCCCCCCCCCCGATAGATGGTAGTAATTTTCACACTGTTCTCTATATTGTTAAAGGCCTTTGGGTATAAGGCAAGGTATGTGTCTACCAGGGGACACACATTCCGTCCCCAAATAAGAGAAATCAATTAGATGGAAAACAAAAGTCTGCTATTGGTCCAGAGAAAACAAGGTTGCTAGGTCACAACACATTCTCCAGTTCTGTGTTTTCCTGTTCACTTCCCCTGGAATCTGTACAGAGCAAAACAGATGGCAATGTGGAAAGGCTTGAATAGCCATTACTGTCATTTGGCAATTCTGATGAAAAGCAGTTGGTAGGTTTCTGGGTGGATTAGGTTTTGAACTCATCCCTATCACCAGTTAACAGTAAGAATAAAGGGCCCATATTTATATTTTACATTAGCCAAAAATACAACCAGAACAGAAGGGCCCTTCCAAGTCAAGGCTAAAGCGAGTGGTTTAATGAAATCAGGGACTCACTCAACTGTCCATAGTGTGCTGAGCCTGGGCCCCGATGAGAGAGGAAGCTAAACAAATGGAGAAAAGAGGACCCTCCCATGCACCAGCTTCTGAGACTTTGGAATTTAGTGGACATACACCCAAGAGAAAGAACAATGGTAAAGTAACTGGATGGCATAAATTAATGCAAAATCATGTTTTCCGATGGCTCCCACGGTTGCCACATAGAAGTAAATGAAGAACATAGCAAATGTGGACAGTTGCCAATTCACCTCAAGCCAGCAAAATGCCTGTCTTAGAGGACCTGAGTGATGGCTAGTCAAGAAGCAGGAAGAACGGAAGACACAGCAGAGTGCTGAATCATCCAAGGCAACCAGATATTTGATGAGACAACAGAAATAATCTATAAAAACATTAGAGCAAGACAAAGCCTTTCTAGGATAAAAATATGAACGTTCAGAGAAAGAAGGAGAATGCAGTAAAAGTTGTGGTGGGGGGAGGCAGTGATGTGCTCTGCCTCACAGATGTGCTACTCATGGCCAGCACGGAAGGTGCCAGTGAAGACCACTGCCACACTGGGCACCTTCCCAGCCAGCACACATTAGTTCACTAGATGCCAACAGGCACCACCAGATTCTAAGCCACCACACCATAAACAGACACTAAGCCAAGCAGTCAGGATGCTTTAATCACTTCATCAGTAGTTGGCTAGATCCAAATTTACAGTCCGAGTTTCAAGACAATGGAGCAGGTGGCAATAAGTACATTTTCCCAGTTCTCTGCTATATGCTAGTTTCATTTGGCTTTATTCAAAATATTTATGCTTCCAATTTTAGAGTCCTGTTTCATCCCCCATTCGATTAGCTACACTGAGATACTCATATTTTCTTGACTGTTTTCATAAGGTTCATTTTTATTAAAGATCTAAAAGAAAATGCCCTGTATCTTTAAAAGTACCCCTGCTAGAGTCTTCTTAAGTATGAGGTCAGCCAAAGAGCCTCATCCTGAGAATTGAAAGTGAGTTTCCAGACACTGAGTTCCTGATTCTGCCCATCCTGAAGACACGATGGAGTGAACATCTGGGTGCTTGAGGTAAATTGACACTGCTCAGATAGACCACTTCCCGTGTCCAAGGGAAGGCCATGCTTCCTTAGGAAGACCAGCTCTACCGTTGACACTTTGTCCTTCTCTGGAACAATGACATATCTGAATTCACTCAGAGCTTGGCAACTGATCACATCAAATCGCCCATGTGGAGGAAGTGTGGTTAGAGAGCGAGTGTGGGGGGAAAATACACGGTCCTCCCTCAAGAGTGCCATGTGGGTGTTCAGAAGGATGAATGATGGGCAGGGGCAGCAACTGGCTTCACTCTCCAATCTGACTGTGGTATAGAGCAGTAACTGAACTTCAGCCAGAGAAGGAACACTGGCTTCCATATTTCCATGAAGAAAGTAAACCATATCTACCAAGGTTGTCTGGAAATCAGAAGTCAACTGAACTCCACCTGCCAAAGCTAGAGCAGGGATTTCTGCTTCCATGTCAAGAGAAAGCTGAACGAGATCCTGCTGGAGCAAAGGGTGACTTGTGTGGGCAGCAGCTTCAGACTCAGCCATAAGCACATCCAGGAGGTCCCGGCAGAACTGCTGAGAAAGGCTCTTGTTGTAAGTAAGCACAGTAAGCAAAAGGTCCTGTGTGGAGCCCAGCAACCGAACGCTCTGTCCACCAAAGCCCACTTGAATCTCTTGCAGGGCAGACAGAGGGAGAACATGAAAGGTGCTCATGGAGTCTGGGCGATTATCTAATAGGACCAGAGCGTACAGAGTGGAAGGCAGCAGGAGCAAGCATGCAGCTTGGGGGTCAGGCTGGGCACAGTTAGCTACTGCGAGCCAGTAAATGGCTTTGACTGCCTTTGCCATGTCCAAAGGTTCTGGCAGAGAACAGGTCATGAGCTCAAGGAGGTCTGTGAGAGGGTACTCTTGAAGCCTCAGCATTTGCTCTGGGAATGATACAAGGGTCTGCTTAAATGCAGTGATCTTCCCAGCATCTTCATAATCAAAACAGAAAACTGAATTTGGACAGGAATCTGGTGAGCCTGCAGATGTGAAGGCCAAGTTTGTGTAAGGTGCTGTGCTCTTGTCTGACCTTGGCCTCCTTCCATTGTCAGTGCTGAGGGTACCAATCTGAGTTTCAGGAAGAGGGGGAGGACCTAATGGCATCACGAGTGACCTCACAGGCAGGTGTAGGGGTAAGTGCTCCAATAAAGGCAGGCCTCTGATGAAGGCTGTCACCTGGGAGGCCAGCCCACCTGAGTCATACATATTGCCCACATGCTTGGCTTGGCTCATTACTTTCGTCCCAGCCTGTATCAGGTGACCACTGGTATCTTTATACAGGTCTGAGAACTTGTGGTAAAAATATCCCAGTCCCTTCTTTGCTTCTGTCCTGATACTGACTAGTGGAGCTAGAAAGCGAGTGTTTTCAGCTTCTAACTCTTTTTCCTTCTGTGGCTCACAACACAATGTGGAGGCTGATGCACTCTGAGGAGAATTGCCAGTGGGATGCTCTTTTTGAAAAATGCTTTCAGAGAGAACAAAGCACTGCACCCTGCTTTGCATTGCTTGCTGGCTTCCTCGGTTTATTGGCACTTGCTGGGACATATGTTGCAGCAATGTCCAGCTGGACTCAATCCCCCAGCTTTGTTTCTCTTCATGAGTCATCAGCCTGCTGCCATTTTCTGATCTACTTGGAGAATTCTGTGCATCTCTAGTGTTGCTTCCCTTAAGGAAAGTGATTTCAGGCAGATGAACACATTTTGGTTCAACGTGGTCAGAGCTCTCAAGGTAACAAAGTTCGTCACCAGTGTTCTTCAGCATATAGACAGTTGTGGGGAGTGAAGTGTTCTGTGACACTGGATGGCTCCCGTGGCTGCCTGGATCCATCTCATGCTCTTCTTCTCCAAGGATGCTGGGAGAGTCAGTGTCATCTTTGGGCAGAAGTGGAATAACACACCGTGCAGACCAGGGCTGCCTTTTCTGTTTAGGATGTCAAAAGAGGTAAATGGGGGTGTGCTTTGACTCTGGAATTCTTTTGCACATGGAGAGTCTCACATCCATTGGTTTCATTGGAGTGGATTAATTGAGAGGTGAGATAGAAAGCCTAAGTCATTTGTGTTGATTGATATATGATTTAAGAACAGATGATTGATTCATATATAGAACATCAATTTCCATCTCACACTGTCTAACAAATCACTAGGTATTTTGATAGAAGCACACCGTGTAGAATTACTCCACAGTATCCATTTCTTGATCTATGATTGCATTTTCTCTGAAGTACATCCTCAAAACTTTTGCTTCATTGTCTAAAAGACTGTTATCGGTATGACCATATGTGCAAACATGCCCATCTTTTTTGTTTGTTTGTTTGTTTGTTTTTGGTTTATTTCACGTGTCTTTAATCATCTTTGCCCTAATTAGAAAACCATTGCTGATACTTACAAACACAAACCTTCACTAAGAAAGCCTTGCAGCATGCCTATAATTTGTCGGGTGCCATGGAAACAAAGAAATAAAAGGCAGCTTCTTGCTCTGCCAGAGGTACTCACTAGAAAGATGTCCAGAGTCTAATGTCAATACTGGCTGACTAGCAAGGGGGAGTGGGTGTGGTCCAAGTGAATCAAGAAACCCCAAACACCCACCCTTTTGCTCCCTGCTCAGTAATGGACAGCAGATATGGTGGGCAGATTTCTATCACCTAACAATTAACAAAAAGTACTTGGGCTGTGTGAGAATTACATTGTCTACTAATTGTATGCTCTACTAGCATCTGTCCACCAGAGAGGCAAGTTGATTGATCAAAAGTTTTCTTTGTACCACTGCCAACTATATATCTATAAAACGAACAGGTTTATAAAAACATTGAGAAGTTCTCAGTTTCATTTCCACCCCACCCCCATTGTTCTGATCCTGATTATATAACTGCCTTTTAAATGCAGACCAAGGGAAAGGATACTGTTGCTAATGAGAAACCGGGCACAGATACAGGTTATTCAAATAAAGCCAAAGCAGTTTCAGGCCTGCAGGATTCCCTTTAATTTTACATCTATATAATAGTTTGCCTTCTCGATTAGCCATTAATCATACAGGGACTTCAAAATTCTAATTATACAACTAAACATTAAGAAAATTTAATCACACAAGCATGCCATAATTTAAGCAACCCTATTAATCTGAAAAATCACTACCTACCTCATATTTTAGCTTACGTTGAGTAGCGCCATTGTGAAGTTCCTCGTTACTCTGAGAAGAAGAAAAAAGCCTTCTGTATTAAATTATAGCATGCTCACAGAGGGGAGAAAAAACTGATTCCATTACAAGTATTTATGGAAACAAAGTTCTAAAGAAACATACCTGTCATTCAAGCATGACAACCTTTCTAACAGATTTACATTCCCAAAGTAAACAAGTCTCTTAGTGATTTATTTGCAGGAGAGAGAACTGAACCACTAATTTCTAATGTTAAATTTAAATAGCAAAATTACAATCAAGATTTCCTTAACCTCCAAGTTATAGAATTCAATATGATGGTGCCTCAAAAACAAAAACCCAACAAAACTACACATACAGGACCTATATGGCTCAGGTATACTGCTTCTGAGAGAACATTCAAAGTACTCACTTCTGAGAGAACATCCAAAGTACTTAGAGTCTCCATGGACCATGGAAACCTACATGGCCATATTTATTCAGCACTATTCATAATAAGCAAGTTAGAAAACCAGAGAGGTACCCATCAATGTATGCATAGATAAAGAAAATGTAGTGTGTGTGTGTGTGTGTGTGTGTGTGTGTGTGTGTGTGTGTGTACTTATATGTATACACATGTATGCATATGCACAATGGAGTTTCATTTGGCCATAAAGAAAAGCACAACTGTCAGTTCCAGGGAAATGAATGAAATGAATCATCAAATTATACAAAACAATCCAGATTCCAAAAGAGGTATTAAGTCTTTTTTCTTCAATGAGCATTAGAAAACAATAAAAAGGAAACAAAGACTAAGACCTATCAGTGCATGAAAACAGAAAACAGGGGAGGGAGGTGAAAGAGGGTGATGGTGTAAAATGTAAAATTATCTTGTATGTATGGACAAATGTATCATAAAACATCACTTTGTAAAATTTATATGGTGATACAAAGAAATAAACTGTCATTTGATAAAAATCAACTTAAAAAGTACACATCTCAAGTAGATAAATATATGTCTACTTGGGATAACTTACAAAGTAAATTATATATTACAGAAATTGGTTTTATTTGGGGAGAAAACAGAAAAGATTACATATAGAATTTTTAGAAATCAAAGCAAATAAAGAATGTTAAGAACCTTAACGTGTATTTAATGAATGTCTTCTCAGAAATACAAATTGTAAAATAGCTATTCTTCAATTAATTCTATCTGAAAACTATTCCAGTTACACTTAGTGCTGTTTCTGGAACATTCCATGTCTGACTTTTCATTAAGCAGCAGTAATGAAAACCTGGCTCCCTTAGCTCACCTTCATCACATCAGCAGGTGTGTGGCCAGAATCACCAATCGCCCTGTGCAAATCATGAAGGCGTCTTTGGACTTCTTCCTCAATGTAAGCACTGATCCTGAAAACCATGGAAATTGGACAACTTTGAATATATCTAACTGCTACACATGGTCACTGTGTACATCTTCAACATGCTCCCATACAACAGGGGTCACTTTATGCCTAAGGCTATGTATGAGCATATATGATGGAACTAAAGATCATCATGCTAAGTCAAGTAGTCCAGACTCTGAAAGAGAGACATCTTATCTCTTCTCTCATGTGTGCGAGTTAGAAAAACTGAAAACAAAAAGCAAAGTCTTATCATGACTTGAAAATCCTGGCATTTGTTTTATTTATACTATATAAATACTTCCAAACTATTTTCTTCTTTCTAAGAAGTATGGTAGTGCGTTCACTCTCTGGGTTTCCCCATGTGAAACAGTACTTTATAAATAAATAAGAGGAAAGTGAAAATGAATGTTGCATTGAAACCTTCCCTAGATCTTATTATTTTCAACAACACATTGCAGGGTAAAGGCAAATCATAGCCATGGATGTCAGAGGCTCTGTACTCACAGATTCCACTTTAAGAAAGACCACTGGGTTCCCTCATTTGGAAAAGGAGGACACAATGATTGTTATTTCTTACACACAAGGCCATTTGCAATGATTACTAAAAACCGAAAAGAGGTGAAAGTCATACTCTATGAATTTTGACTGTTCATCTAAAACAGTGTCTTGCATCCCATCTTGTAACTACAACTAGGTTATCTACATATGGCCATTGAGGCCACATTTGGGCTTGTGGAACTGCTACCAAGAGCCAAGACCACCAAACAAAAACTTCAATACCAGACATGAAAAGCCCTCATCTTAGTTATTAGCCAGGGCTGTGCAAGAGACACCCAAAACATACATCCTATTGCTGTTGTACTTGGTTGCACCCCAGACATGAAAGGCAAGTCCCTATTGATGAAGATGCCATGTACTTCTGAAACAGATCCCAGGGACCCTGAGTTGGAACTGATCTGAATGTTCCCTCCTGAAATCTAGCTTTCATGGTATTAGAAGGCACCACACTAACTTCCAATGGAAGGAGGAAACCAATATATCCAGCTATGATGTCTGTGAAACACCATGGAGAACCAGCATTGCAATATAACCCTAAGGGTACAGTACTGGCCCACATACCCTGGAGGTAACCAAGAGCTCTCTAATTAGACTTAAGACTCATTCAAGAAGAGGGACATCATGCCTGATACTGGATATATAGCTAACTACCTAGTGGTAGTGAAGTCATGATTATTGGAAGGAAATCTATAACTACTACTTTACTAAACTATCATAATCCCTAACTACATACTAAATATTTGGCTTCATACCACAGATAAGTGTAGTCTTCATCTCATCAAGAAAACTTCTTTTTGTAACTGACACAGACCACTACAGAAAACTACAACCAATCAAAATTCAGAGTTGTGGAACTAGTCCCAAAAGACACATCTATATAAAACAAGCAAAAAAAAAAAAAAAAAAAAAAAAAACCAAGAACAACAACAAAAACAAACAAACTTGTGCAGCTAAGGCCCAGGGAACATTTTGGAAGCGGTAGGTAAAAAGTTTGAAGGGGATCAGGAAGCTCAGTGTGAGATTGTGTCTCCTGGTAACATCAGAACCTATGCCCATAAAAATCTCACCAACATGACTTCCCAAACATGAACTGAGCAAGGATGTCACCAATAGACATGCCAAAGTGGATGGGGGAAAATCCATGATACTTCACTACAAAGAACTATAGGCAACTGAGGAAAGCTGGGAGAGAGATACACAGTCCTCCCCAGAAAATAGCACACTGATTTGTTGTTCAGTATCCCATGGCCAGCCCTGAAAACATGTACACTGAAACATTATAGAGACTGACCAGGTTATATTTAGGAATATATATTATGTACATATATGAATACAACAACAATTAGTGAAAAATAGGCTATGAATTTGAAGGAGAGCAGGGACGTATATGTGGGAGGGGTTGGAGGGAGGAAGTTAAGAGAGACATACTGCAATTATACTGTCCAAAGTAATCATGACTTAAGTATAGGATAATATCCCCCAATTCCACAGATGGGTTCATCTGTCTTCCTTCCTTCATTCATTCATTCATTTGTTCCTTCCTTCTTTCTCTTCCTCTCACCCTCCCTCTCATCCATCCATCCATCCATCCATGTGTATATGTGCATTTGAGTGTCTATACATGTTCATATGTGGGAAAATACACATGTGGAAGAAAATAGAGTAGAACCTTGGATGTTGCCATGTCTTAGTTGTCATTCATTCTTAAAGGGTCACTTACTGGACTGGAACTTCACACGCAGGCTAAAAATAGTTGGCCAGGGATCAACTCATGTCTGTCTCCTTGGTTTTGGGATTACAAATGTTTCATTATGCCTGTGCTGTGTGTTATTTTGATTGTGTACTGACAAATAAAGCTTGCTTGGAGTCAGAGAGGAGACAGGAAGTGATAAGGCAAGGCTGAGAGAGGATCTTGCCCCTTTGTGATAGAGGAATGGTAGCGGTAGGAAACGACAGTGGCTACTCCTGCTTCTCTGATCTTTCAGGATTTTACCCCAATCTGACTTCTGATTTTTTTTTTAATTGATAAAGATTAACTACATTAATTCATAATGCCTAGCTTTGTTTTATTTTATTTTATTTTTAACAGAGGTCCCAGGATCTGGGTCTGAAGTCTATGAGGCAATCATTTTACTGGCTGAGCTATCTCCTCAGCACTAGATGGGTTAGTTTAAATGAAATTATTTCCATGTTTATATCTTCAAATTAAATAAATAATACTTGAAAATATTTGCAAAATCTTATCAGTGTTTTTTCCTGTTGACCAACATAGAAACACTTTTCTAAAATGTTGGGTAAATATATTTATATTTCAATAGAGTAACCCAAATAAAAGGCAATATTTACTTTCCATGTAAAATCATATACAACTTGACATGAGTCATGGCCATTTAAGATGACTTCCTCAACCTTAGGGAGATTTTTGAACTAATCCCATGGAAAATACAGACCTATATTAAAAAGGTATAGAGGATCATGAACACACTTTGATAATTAAAAGCTGAGCTCCAAAATCCAGACTGCAAGGCTGCTCAGATGGATATGTCTCCCATGGAAAAATTCAATTAATTCTCCAACCTGGTTCTTCCAACTTGGTCTCTACAGCACTTTGCTCTGGATGAGTTGGTTTCTCTGCACCTTTTAATTCTACCATCCCACCCAAA
Organism: Cricetiscus sungorus; assembly: GCA_030556225.1. Taxonomy (NCBI): domain Eukaryota; kingdom Metazoa; phylum Chordata; class Mammalia; order Rodentia; family Cricetidae; genus Cricetiscus; species Cricetiscus sungorus. Next base: position 77,170,693 of record JANBXA010000372.1, read on the forward strand.
CTATCTGAAGCTTCATTTCTCGATTTGGCTGACCAGTTCTTAGATCCTTGATTCTCTTCACACTATCACTCACCCAGACACAGGCCAGGCAGCAGCTGACAAAGACAGAGGACATCTCACCATAGCATCACTGCTGCTTTTGATAGATCCCTCCATAGGTAAACTGGCCAATATGGGTACAATAGGTCATTACATGCAATCAAAGCAAACATGCCATCAGCTGAATGTTGAGTACCTGGCATCCATCAGTGGAGCAAGGTGAGAGTTTCCAGCACTGGGCAGCGAGCTGGAAAGAGCAGCCTTCCCCTCTGAGGTCCCAGTATGAGGTCTCTGAACACCATCCACCTCGCAGATCTTCTGTCTCAGCTGGTGGATTTCATGTTCTAACCTAAGAAGATATGAATCACATAACTCCCCTGATTAATAGTATTATAAGAACACATTCTCTGTAGGGAAATATTCTAAAAACCCCAGGGAGCCAGAAAGAACTCTAGTGCAAGTTTTCTCTTCTAGTGGAAAAGGTGTCACATACAGAAAAAGGAACAAGGTGAAAATGAGCAATGAGAAAGTACACAAAAACAGTTTCAGGCATCCAAAGCTTAGACTACTTGGCCACTAAGGACAAAAGCATGTCTGTGTTGTAAGCAAGTCCTTAGAGGACTTGCCCAGGATTCTGAATCCCTTAAACCTTGACTCAACAGGAGTTGGTTGTGGACTATATATCAAAATCCTGTTAAGTACTTCTGTTTGATGAAATCTATACACAGTAATTCTGGGTTGGGTCCTCAAAGGCCATTGGAATTATGGTCATTTGAAGATGACAGTGGAAGATGCTCCAAGTTCAGAAACCAATCATAGCAAACACATTGTGCAACAAAACCCAGGAAAGCCCTTTGACCAAGGGAATGGGAAGGGAAGACAAGGGTGACCAATCTAGGAAATAAGGTTGAGTAACATGAGAAATTAAAATGAGCCACAAATTGTGAAAGCAAAAAGTACTACTGCAGATGACATTTTGTAAGCTCTGAAGTATATGAAAACCAGAGCCAGGTGAACATGAATCCTAAACAATCTGGCTGAAGGGTCAGGCTTGCTGGCAGATTTAGTCCCAGGATCATAAGACTCAGCAGCTGAAGACCACAGCCCACTCAGTGAGTGAATACAGACAGGTACTATATCTGGATTTCTACTTCTCCAGAGATCAAATGAGCTCAACTAATCTCTTTCATTTTCTCAATCTCCCCAAATTAGAGATCTTAGTATCAAATGCTGATACATTTTGATGCTGCCAACCCCCTGGTGCCACCATCATTATCTTGACTGTTTCATCCTGGACATGAAGGTCATGTTCTTAATTCCCAGAGATGTGATTCTGGGGTCAGTAGGGAAAGCACCCATGGCTTCCATAGAAGGATGCTTTCTGTTCAACTCAGGTCTTAGTTATCTACTGATGAGGAAGGTTTCCCGAGCATCCATTTGCAGACCATCTGGTATTCTCAGAAGAGGAGAGAATTAGCATCAAGGAGAGATATATGGACCTGGGCATGGTGGTTCACATCTATAAATCTGGGAGGTAGAAATAGATCAGGGTTCATGGTCATCTTTTGCTATATAGCAAGTTTGAGGCCAGTAAAGTTTATATGTGACCCTATCTCAAAAACACGGCCAACAACAACAATTAAGAATTGTGTGAGGAACCACATGGATGGCAAAGAATCAAGGCCTGCTTTCAGCAGCAATGACAAGCAGGGTGCAAGCTGATCTTCTGATGCCTATTGGGGTTTCACACAGGGAATCTTGCAGGTTAAGATGTTAGAAAATCTGTACTGAGGTGACTCAGTATGGAGGTTTGAGTGGGACCCTAACAACACACTGAGAATTAGATAGATAGCAAGGGTCAAACAGGACAGTCCCTGAAACACATGCTATGTGGAGTACTGGCCTGTCTGTGCTTCAACCACATTACTAGCCCACTGGGCAAGACACAGACTTAGATCAAGCCCCCAATTTGCCACTTTCTGAGTGTCACTAGTCCTCCTAGTGATATAACCACTATAGGTTCAAATGGCATTTTAAAAACATTTTGAGTTACATGGGATTATTCCTCATGGAGGGCCTTGTGACTATAATCATCATTTTTGAGGACTCTGACAATAGAGCTGATCAAACCCTGAGTATCAGCAGTTTTCATGTTACATTTCCTGTGGTGACAGGAGGGCTTTCTAGTGAAGCCACCCGATGCATGCCACTGAGGACTGAGCAGCAATGGGAAGGAAAGCAGCGGCCTGGCTTAACCAGTTCATAAAGCACTGGGGAACTAAAAGAAGAACAGTGCAGTGTGGTCCCATCTGGTACCATGTGGGTCCAGTATTTCAGGTGGTCAGTTTCATACCGGGCCAAGTCAGGCTGCACAGCCAGTACTGGCTCAACTGTGAGAAGCCAGAAAGCAAACAACACAAGCAGAAATGTCCGTAGAAAGCTGCCGGAGCGCTAAGGGTGAAGCATATCGTCTAGACTTCAACAGCCTGAATTAGGTACTAGTGAAGTCTAATGCATCAGAACTCATGAGCAAAGTGCCTCCTTGCAAGCTTTCTGGAGGACAGCTGACACCGAGGAATCACTTCCACAGAAATTTCAAAACCATGTCTGTTATTACAGAGTATTAATCCTGAATGGCTAGTTGACAAAAGTCAGGGACATCAAGCTAAAAGCTCAGGCTGCCTCTTACTGCACACTGCAGGATACAAATTGAGAGCATGCCCTCCACTACTTTAAATTTCCTGGGACTAGAGCTTTGTCCAGCAATTTTATTTACATAACATACCTACAATCATTTTCTTAAACCTCTGACCTACTTCTCTGAAATAATAACATTATGGTTTTGATTGTTATTTTGTTTCTGTTTTGCCTAAAGGAATTACCAGAAAGTGGAATCCATAGGATAAGCAGATCACTTAAAAGGACGCTGTCTTGACCTTCTCAGGAAAATGATGGGTAACAGATACAATTAACACTTCTGACAAAGTCTGCCTTATCTCCACAACTGTACCTATGCCTCTGACAAGTGCTAAGTCAGGTCTTAAGGATAACAGACAGAGTACTACTGATTATGGGTGGGATAAGACAGAGTTCCAGATGGGCGTCAGTTAAGAACTATGAACACAGGCAGGGCATGGGGAAATATGCCATTAATCCCAGCACTACAGAGTCAGAGGCAGGCAGATCTTCATGAAATGGAGGGCATGCGTGGCAAGTTATCAAGTTCAGCCAGACATGCACAGTGAAAGACAATCTTAAAAGACAAACAAAACAAACAACAACAGGAGTTCCTTGAAAAAGCCACACCTATATTAAAGATTCTTCAGACTGATCAACCAGATAGACTCATTAGCAAATAGTGAGTATGAACAGATAGAGCTAAACTTATTTGGGGCAATCTTTATTTCTGTTAACAGTCATTTATATCTGACCCAACAACCTCTTGATTCTTAAGATAAACCCATTGGAATATTTCCCTAAACTTAACATGCCTAGCCTCCACCAATCTAAGAGCTAGAATAATGTCATCAGGTAGCATCTAAAACCTACAGTTGAGATCTCTTTCCCAGACTGATGTCTTCATTAAGGCATTTGGTAAACACATGACTTATGACTTTGATTTGTTCTAGAAAAGTTCATGTGACCACTTTCAGAGTAAACAATGTCACTCAGGACAAGTAAAATTTATGTTCCCTGGCTGTGGCCACTCAGAACTGGCTCTGTAAATTATCTCTTAATCCCTCTGGAACAAGAGCTTTACTTTGTGTTGATAACTTAACTGATCAGAGTATGGAGCTAAAAGAAAGAAGACCTAAGTGGTCAAGGCCATCCAAGCAGTAAGAGACAAACCAACCAGGGGATGTCTCCACTTTGCAAACTGGTTATGTTCACACAGTTGGCCTTTAACCTCTCTGGGAGTCTTAGCATGGCTGTAGGGTACCCAAAAAGATGCTCCTAGATTCCTGTATTTACTTATTTCAGAGTCTACCTCTGGTGACCATGGCAATAGAACAGAAAGATATATATTCTTCCTTCACCAGGTCAAAAGTGCTTGTTTCCTGGTTTTCTGTCTAAAATGCCGACTTTGAGGGTGGAGCATCTACCTGATTTCCATTCTCAATTTGTGGGAACCAGCTTGGGATTCACAATGCATGAACTCTGGGGGCAGGACTTCACTGTGGCCAGTGCTACAGTCAGAGAAGGCATGAAATCCTGGCGAAGAAGAACAGGCATGGGAGGGGAAGAAACGGGGTGCTGAGAAGGCAAAAGGGGATGAGAAGGGGACAGGGTGGGGGTAGGAGTGGGGCAGGGATGAGGGGGAGACAAAGGGTGGGGATCTAGGTTGAAGCTCTCCCAGTACCTGTACTTGTCAAACTATTCCAACACACATGACACAAGTCAGCTTAGTGAAGGACCAGGACTTTGCTTTTGCCTGTGTGCTTTGTTCAAGTTTAAGTCAATGATTCTAAAACAAGGATCTCATGGAAAAACAAACAAAAATGCTTAGGGGTGCTTTTATTACATAGAGTTTTTGTTTTGTTTTGTTTTTTTTGTTTGTCTTTTTAAAGCCTTTTGCCTATGTACTACAGAACATAAAGCCTACAAGAATCACTTTTCTGGACAGTGAGATGCCACAAGAGGCAGAAAATAAGCAATAGCTCGATGCTTGCCCTATGCTTCACCTCCTCTGCGTTGGTCTTACCTTGCAGGATCCTTCTCGAAGGCCTCTTGTTTGATGTCCAGATTCGCCCACGGCCCTGACTGTTCCCTGCTGTGGAGAGAGCCAAGTTTCGGCCTCTGCTCCTGGATCTCCAAGTCCACGGTGGAGCGCCTCTGCAGGGCGGAGTGCCTCTGCTCTAGCCTGGCCACAGCCTGCTCCAATGCTTCTCTCTGCTGTTTCTCCTGAGATTCCAGAATCTCCTTCTCCTTTTTCCTCACCTTCTCTTCCTGTCTGGCGACATTAGCTGTGAACTCGAAGGTGGCCTGGAGCTGCTGCAGCTGGCTAGCATTAGCCTGGTACTGTGTGATCAGCTCTCCCTTTTCTTCCATTTCTTTCTCTACTTGGCAGAGAGTATTGTCTAGGCCCAGGGTGCCCTTGTCAAGGATGTCAAGAGCTCTCTGCTTTTCTTCCAGCAGAGCTGGCAAATGGTTTTGCAGAAGGTCCCGGAGCTGGCGCTCCTTGCTCTGTAGCCTGGACTCTGCAGTCTTTATTTTCTCTAGATCTTCAGACCGGTAGGGGCTGCCACTGTTACCTGTTGCCAATGAGCTAGCTTCCTCGTGGGCTTCACGTCTTGCGCGCTCCAGGGCTTCCTGCTCTTCTCGGACCGCTTTGCTTAGGAGGTCTTGCTGTTGGATCAGCTCCTTCTCTAGGTTTGCTAGCTTCACAAGCTGCCTTCTCTTGAACTCTAAGAAGTACAGCTGAGCCCTTTCCAGTTCCTCCCCACAGGTGTGGTTCCCTCGGGCTGCAGCCTCTTTGGCCTGCAAGAGGGCTTCCTGGATGCTCTCTAGCTCCCTCTTTTCCTCCTGGGCCCGCTGGACCTCTCCAGGACACCGCAGTGGCACAGTCTCCTGCCTCTCCCGCAGCTGCTCCTCCAGGTGGGCCACCAGTAGCACCTGCTCCTTCTCTTGCTCCTCCAGCCTCCTTTTCTCCAGCTGCAGCTTGGCACTCTGGGCATCTTGTTCTCTGTGCAGCCGGTCCAGCTCCTGGAATATCTGGACCTTCTCGGCCTGCTCGTGGCTGTTGAGCTCTTGGAGTCTGCGAAGCTCCTCTCTGATGCGGGAGAAGCTCTCTTCCTCCTGCCTCCTCTGCTGCTCGAGTCCCTGCTGCTCCCTGAGCCTCTCTTCCTCAAACCTTTCCTTCTCAGCCAGCAGGTCCTTGAGCTTGTTTTCGATGTGGAAGCTGCGGCGTTTGAGGCTTTCCTCCTGTTTGCGGATCTGCCGCTGCACGATCTCCGTTTCCTTGCGCTTGGTCTCCACCTCCTGCTGCATTCGCTCTAGCTCTGCCTTGTCCGATTTCTGCTTTTCCTCCATCTCTTCGATGAGTTTCCTGCAAATGCCAATTGGTCATTATTTGATCACTATGCTCAGCTTCAGTCCAACTTTCCCCTAAGTGGACTGTTCTGAAAATACACAAGCAACATAAAGCCAAACCTTTCATTAAAACAACTGAAGAGGAAGTGGTCCCCTTTCACATTTTCAGAAGCATGCTATTTCATTGCATTGCATTGCATTTTCTGTCTAGTATATTGTCTGCCCAATCTCCTGAAGTAGCTTCTGGTATCATTCCTTTGTGAACCCTAGAATCATGTGTTATGCGTGGTATAATTAAGAAATCCCACCGAGCTCAAAGGGAAAAACACCATGTCCAATTTAAATTTAAATGTGCCTAGTTTTATTCAGCCCAATGACTAAACTGCAACAGACATTCGCTAACAAGATGACATTAAGTAAATTTTTTTAATGTTGTCTTCAATTCACTGAGGTTGAGTAACAAAGTCAAAATAATGGACAGTAGAATGTTTCAGTTCAAAAGAGAACCCTACACAGTCTTTAGCATTTAATCATTGGCCCAGAGCAAATTATAATCACCAAAACAGCTTACAACATCGGAAACAACTGGAGTCTGTTAGGATGCTTGAACACACAGGGGTCACAGGCTGTGTTTTCTACAGAGGCTCTAGAAGAGCTTGGGGAGTTGGAGTGGCTTCCCAAGCAAGGGCATAAAATGACACTGCTTAAAGTTGACCTCCATCCCCTGACATCCAAACTCCTGATCTGTATGATGCTGGGCACTAAACTCATTCCCATGAGCACTTTAACCCCCAATTCTAGAAATAATAACTATGCTTCAGATCCTCTCTGGCCTTAGCTCCTCCTTCAATACCCACCTACCCTTAATCTACTTCCTGCCTTGTTAAATGGAGTGGGGGAACAGAGAAGCTATGATTAAACTAAACAAAAGATATTATAGAACATATCTCAACTAAGCAGCAATATGTATACATATTATGATATGTATATAAACACATATCCCCAATTGAAAGCAGGCAAAGAATAAGAAAAATGAATTACAGGTGGGAAAAGACCAATAGCTGTACAAAAAGTAAAGATGTTTACAAGGGCAGTGGTACTGGATATAGTGGTGTATGCCTGATAACCCAACACTTGGCAGGCAGATGCAGCAGGCCGCCTAGGTTACATATAGAAACCCTATCTAAGAGTAAGCAAAGCAAAGCAATTTAAAAAAAATCAAAGGCTGGGACTAGAGCTAGGTGGGAGAGGTCTGGTCCAAGACAGTAGTTCTCAATATTGCTAATGCTGCGACCCTCATGCTGCGGTGACCCCCACTATACTTCATAACTATAATTTGCTACTGTTATGAATTGTAATGTTAATATCTGTTTCCTTTTGGTCTTAAGAGCCCCTTGTGAAAAGGTCATTCGACCCCCAAAGTGGTTGTGACCCAAAGCACTGTGCTCTCACTCTCTTTTTCTCCACACCCACACCCTCCCCACACACACACACACACACACACACACACACACACACACACACACAGATGATGTTGGGGAGGAGAGATAACTTAGCTCCACAGTAAAAAGAACTGGCTGCTCTTGCAGGGGACAGGGTCTCACAAGCCACAAATGGGGCTCACAATCATTTGTAAAACCACTTCCATGTTGAGGGGATCCATGTGCCCTGCTCTGACTACAGTGGGCAATGTGAAAACATATGGTGCATACATACACACATGCAAGCAAAAATTTGTATAATTAAAGTAAAGCAAATAAATCTCATTTATTTATTTATTTTTAATTAAGAAGTTGGAGATTGGGTGTTCAGAAGAAAAATGTTTTGATTTGTTTCATCTTTATATACTCTTACTTTTTAAAAACCCAAGAACATTTAGAACAGATCTGGGGTTAAATTTTAACAGACTCAGATGTTTAATTTATTGACTATTCCCCTTTTTTCACACATATTTGAAGATGAACTGCTGTGAAAATTTTAAGATGACATAAAGTCAATCCCTTATAAGAGACCATCTACAGGCATTAGATATGTAAATAACAGACTCAGAGCTATAGGAAACCATGGGAACAGAAGAGGGGAACACAGGCAGGATACTAAGACAGCAGTCCAGACAGCCGCTTGACAAGAGGGCCTCACAGCTTACCTTTTACTTTCTAGTTTTTCAAGTTCTTCACGCTGCTGTCTCTCAAATTCAAGTCTGATGAAACCAAATGAAAATAAGTTATTTCCATGAAGGAGCTTTTCTCTGCACATGGAATCACACACTAGAGCACAGATTTGTCTATTACTTTAATTACTATGGATTAGCAAGTTTAAAATGCATTCTTTGCTCTATCACTATGATTAGAAATTAGATACAATTTACATGTTTGAACTTAGATTGAACAGAACAGATTGACTTAAAATAAAATATCACTGTAGTTAAAAAAAAAAAAAAAACCAGAATTAAACACAGCTTCTAAATGCTAAGCATGTCTATTCCATGCAACTTAGTCACTGATGAGTAAGTAAGAAGGAGAATCTACCTTAGACAGATGGGTCCTTTTATAGGGAAAAGACTGCCAGGGAGGTAGAGGGGAGAGAGCACAGACATCCATTAAGAAAACAATTCAATAGGAGGAAACACCAGGAGAAAAGCAGTAAGGTACTTAAAAGGCAACGGTCATGCTTACATCAAGAGGTCTTTTTGCAAATATCATATTTCCCAGTAAGTATGTGAAGCAAACACTCCAGAAAGTTAGCTGGCTGTTTTTCACATTCTGTGACAGTCATAGGGCCACTGACTACTGAGCACAAGTAGTTACCGTGCACAGCAAAGCCCTCTCTTAGTACTTTATCATAGTTATTTTACTTAGAAGCGCCAATGTGCTGAGTGATAGTGATAGCCTATGAGACTAAACAAAGTAACACGGTTGTAACAAAATAATGGCAAGTGGGCCACGTAGAATTTTTAAATTCTAACACCACAAACCAGTTTCCCTGACATTAGGAAATTACCTTTCACTTTCCAACTGATCACCACAAATTGTAGTGCTTGAACATAGACTTCCCTGTTGTAGATGGCAAATACTGCTGCAAAGCTTACTACGGAACAATTCACCATAAACTATTTTCCTTGGACCATATATAAATCCAAACTGGCAACACAGATGTTTTTAGTGACCTAAGATACATTTCAAAGGGAGTTTTTGTCACTCTCGTTCAGGCTAATGTGGAGAGGAAGGTGTCTGGTAGCCTTTGTAAGCAGAACTGTACATCCAAGGCACAAGAATAGTCATGCTGATCTGATAGCACAGGCTATCTGTCTCCTTTGTCCTTCCAGAATATTACAGCTGCAAACTGGATCACCAAGTTACAGACAAGGAACCCAAAACTTGGATGATTCCAGAACTTGTTGCAGGTCACAACAGTATGATGTGGAGACAGCACCTGGACCCACAACAATCTGCTTCCAAAATGCCCTCTGTTGACTCATTTTGTAAGCCTTACTTAGATTTGTGATATAAAATACAAGAACATACCTCTTCACTGAAGGTTGTTCCTGTTGATACTTGATGCTATGTTAAGTGGACACAATCTGCAGCTTAGTAGAAGCATAGGTGTCCACATGAAGTCAGTCATGCAGAGAGATAACTGGCAATCATGGAACCCAGTCCATTTGGCTGTGCGTTACATGGGTGTGATTCCTAGTAAATATTTTTAGTCCTCTCTCTCTCTCTCTCTCTCTCTCTCTCTCTCTCTCTCTCTCTCTCTCTCTCTCTCTCTCTCTCTCTCTCTCTCTCTCTCTCACTGCTTCCTCCTCAGTACATTCAGGAACATGGGTAGGCTAAGTGGGCCTTGAGGCTTCTGAGAATTTTCTGCTTCTGTCTCTCCCTCCTACTTTCCTATAGGGACACATTGGTGACAGATACATGTGTTACTGTGCTGGCTTTTATGTGGATTCTGGGGATCCAAGTTCATATTATAAGCAGGAAGTATTTTACCCTTGTAATCATCTTTACACACACACAAACACCCCTCGGTAAACATTTTTGGACTTCAACACATAGCAAATTCCTTCTAGAGACATTTACATATTCCAAAGTAAAACTTGTTAAAATGCTTTCAAGAGTGAAAATTTCTCTAAAAGCATCCCCTTAAATCTTAGTTTCCATCTCCTGTGATACAGCGCTCCATGCCTAGCAGTACCCATGGCTTTGACATCACATGTGTACAGCAGGCTGCTCTGAGAACTGCAGCCAGGGACTGGGATGAAAACCCATCTGCTAAGATGTGTCTCCAATACCTAGGCTCTGTGCTCCACCCAGGCATTAGAACATTCCTGTTTTTCTCCTAACTTCAGGAAGATGATACATTTATCATCATCAGGCCACAAAGCAGGAAACTGAAGCTTAGTGTATTGACTAGCATCAGAATCCAACTTTGGTTCCAAAACTTTTTATGAGCCACAATTTTTCTTCAGCAGTTATGTGGTGACAAGGAGATCACAAAATACGAGTGATTAATATCTGATTTTACATTCTACTGAAGCAGTAGCTTCAAATGTTAAGTGAATGCAGTGTTAGGAAATGAGGTACACAAGCAGACACAGCAACCTTTTGCATTATAGTTCCACATTTTAGCCCCTCTCTGCTCTGCAACAGTGTGGCACACACAGGAGTAAATGTCTTGATTCTAGGTCTATGTTTTTCTTTCTTTTGTATAATATAAAACTTAAGAAAATCGCATTAAAACCAGATTTTAGCTTCCCACAGGTAACACGGCAAGGATTCCAGGAGGCTATCAGGAACCGTATTCCAAAAAGCCTTTTAAATTTACTGAAGACTTCGAACTTAATGAATACACCTGCTTGGTGTTTTGATGACTAGCTGGGAAGGAGGTGAACTAAGAAGCCAGGAGACAAATCAAGATGCTGAAGGGAAGTACGGATGCCGTTCTTAGCCTGGCTGCTTCTCTCTGAGGGCAGAAGCAAGACTCTATATCAAGAGCAAGAGGCATAAGTTTCAGGGATATTACTTGCTAAGAGGAGAAAGGGCCAATGGGCAAGAGTTGTACATGGTGCTTCATGTGTGCCATCCTAGCAATAGAGATGCTGAGGAGAGAGAAGCCAGCCTAGGCTATCGAGTTAGATCCAAACCACGAGCCAAATAAATAGTAGGAGAGAACTGATAAAGAAAAATGAGGAGGAAAGGCTCACTGAGCAGCACACAAGTTTGAGATTGCTGATTGCAGAGGCCCAGTCTTCAGGCTAATATAGTTTTTGTTTGTTTATTGGCAATACTGAACAGAGATGCCTGAGTAAATGCAGGAAATGGCTGCTAAGAACAGAGAAAAAAAGTTCAACTGAAGAAATGGGAAGGCAAAAATCCAAGTATTAGTCTAAGGACTGAATTAGATATTGAACAGGAAAAGAAATGAAGTCAAATGGAGCCTACAGGATAAAGCAGGAAAATCAAACAGGGCTCTATGCTGACAAAGTGGGTACCACCCAATAGGACAGCAGGGTAAATTGTTCACCCTGAATCACTAAGGACATCAGTAGGGCTTAGACAGATGCTGAGGCTTCAGGAGAGACATGTGGAAGGGCAGATAAGAACAGCAAGGAGGGATGATGAGTGGGAATGGCAAGTGAGCTGAGTGGATGAGAAGTGCTTCTCTAGGCAGAGGACTTGAGATCTTCAAGTAGCGGGAGGAGGACAGAAGAGTCTGTAGGCTCATGAAATCAGTGGTTCTTCTGTAGGAGACAGTCCAGGTTTAGAACATCTGAGGAGGACTGAGGAGAGACCCTTGATCTACAGCAGCAGCTGTCAACCTCAGAGGCCACAGCTCTTGGCCATTCAGAAAGGCAGAATCTATTGATTACGAAGATCTCTATTTTTAGTTGTTAAGAGGACAAATGATTTTTCTATGACTTATTTCTAGAACTTAGCCATTTTCTAGATAATAATCCACATTTCTAGAGAAGACTGAAACTTAAAAATCAACAACACCTATTTGGTGATAGCTCTTAACTGAAGTAAGGTCTCCACGAATATGAGAAGAGCATCATGAGTCAGGGATCCTACTTGAGGGGACAGGAATTGCTGCTGATGATCGCATATAACTTCTGTTAAATAGTACATATTTACTAATCATACTTTAAAATGCATTTCTTTCCACAATCCATAATTATTTCAGTTAGCGTACCACAATAGTTAGTGTAAAATACAAGTGTGAGCCTGTCAGTATCTAGACATTGTATCAAGTATAATTGTATGTAAATGTGGCTACATTTTCAAGCAAGTACAATTCATTATCTTACATTACTGGGATTATCATGGCCCCAAATGCTAATTTCCCAAAAGTTATAATTAAAAGGGAAACTATAAAAGGATGTAATTTTTGCAGCTGTTTTTAACATTTTAAAATGACATTTGGAGGTACACATACTGTGTTAGGTCCAACAAAAAAGCACAGCATACCATCTATTTTTATCAGGAATGAGCTTTTCTCTTCATTAAAAGACAGCTAGCATTTTTAGGTATAACCGCACATCTTGCAATTTACATCCCTGTTATCATCAGCAACAGAAAATGAGAGGGTTGGAGTTTCTCAGTTCTCACCATTACTTTGAAAGTGAGACTGTGATTATTTTTAAAAGAGAGAGAAGAAAATGAAGAAAAATTTAAATAAGCAAAACCCATAAATATTGCATCCTTATGTTGTTGTGATGCTGATAAGTTTGGTACCTCTAAAATCAAGTCTTTAGACTTCCTGCTTTTAAGCAGGAAGAGACAGCTACCTGTGTCCAGTCAGTACTTCAGCTGGCAACTAGAGTGGTATAGGCAAGGAGTGTGAACAATTGAGCTCCAGACTATGGCAGATCTAGATAGAAGGGAGTTCCCATCTGGTAACAGAGGTGACCTGAGAAAGACATATTGGTAAGGTTTTCTGCCTGGATATCTGGCTCTATTATTTGAACAGTTATATGGTTAGGGAAAAAAAAAAAAAAAAAAAACGTCATTGGATAGACTTGGATTTCCTATTAGCACTTTGGGTTGTAGTTATATAGATCTACCAAACTGATGTACAGCTCATATAGCTACACAGGGCCTGTCTGGAATTCTTACTATGTTAGGATAAGAGAACCCATATTTTCACTGTGTATTGGGCCTTAGGAAGTGCTGTGTCTCTGATCACAGATACCTTCTGAACAAGCCCTGACCAGTGTCTGGATGCTTGGTGGTATTCTTCAGTGCAAATCCTGGTAAGACAATCCTAGCATTTAGTGGAGGATGATTGCTCCTTCTTCAGTCCATTACAGGGCATTAAAATCTTTCCTATGCGCATCAGTACTCACAAAAACATTCACTGAAAAGCTAAGAAAATATACCTCATAGAGATGATCAACAGTAATTTTCAACATCTCCATGTTAGACCCTGGGTTATCCCATAGCAACCAATACACAATTACGATTCAAGGGTTTGAGGCAAGAAGTGTGTGAAGCAGGGGCAAGAAGTTTCACCGTAGAGTTGAACATAGTTTGACCTGGAAAGTTACCCTCTAGTTAAGTCAGAACTTTTCAATGTGAGTATCCAAAGCATCCTCGGAAGGATTTCCTATATAAACATTCACACCTCTAGTCTAGAAAGTATCCATTAAGACTCCCAAACTGTTAGATGTTCTCTGTTACAAACTAAAGATTTCCAGAAATAATTTCTTTTTTTAAGTAGTGCAATTTGATGCCATAAGCATTTCTGTAGTTCTTCCCAGCCAACTTTGGTTAACAGTTCTATAACCTAATTAAGTAAAATTCACACATATCAGAGCCAGCCCCGTTATAGCAAAGACCACAGGCTTGTTGAAATGGGTATAGACTCAATAGGTATCACCTTCAGCTCAGCACATACCCCTGTAACCTAGCCATTGCTGCAACATTAGAGCCCAGGATACTAGGCTCAGAGAGTATTAGAGAAGAGAGCAAGATAAGCACCTCTTAAGAAGAGCTGGGAGGAGAATTCTCATCTATCCCTTCAACCATCCTCACCAGTACCCTGGCACTCCAACTCACCTCCTTAGTCAAACGATAGTTGAAGAGGTGAGTGCCCTCAGGAGTTAAAATGGATCTGTTATTTTAGAACCCATGCTCCCCGATCAACACACTTGAATATTGTGTCACAGGCAATCTTCTTACTACTTTCTTCAGTTGGACACAGCAAAACTTTACCAAGCTTTTGGTTTGTGAAAGGCAGTGGAGTCCCAAATGTAAGGAAACACAGTACATGCAGACCACATGGACACCAAGGAGCCTAAACAAAGGGTGCTTATATATGGGGGTCAGGGAGAGGGAGCATGGCTACAGGAATAAGAGGGTGAAACCTTTGAAGAGGGCACTGCTGAAGGTTGGCCTTGAGAAACAGAATTATGCCCAGGGTGCATGGAATTAAGAGTAAAGGGGGGGGGACAGTAAAGGAGAGCACACATAAGGTACAGCGAGTAAATAGGACCTGGCATCAGCCATACACCACACAAAGTGCAGCAGGAATCAAGGGGTGGCAAAGCTAGGGCAGTAACAGCAGAAGAAGAAGGCCCAGGTCAAGGCAGCTCTCTTAGAGACTTTGCTGGCAAGCTGCTCTGTCACCTAAAGTGTAATCTGCCCTGGGGGGAGGGGGTGAGACACTCAGCAACTAGTGTTCTGTTTACCTAGGTTCTGCCATCTGTGTGCCAGGCATAGACGGAGGTACTAAGACATCTCTCCTGTCTAGTACGGGGATCACTAAGTTATAAATAATGGATACATTGTGTGATGGGGTCTGGAAAAGGGACAAAACAAGGAAAGACAGCAGAGCAATGAGGAGACTTAGGAAGACAGCACAGGGAGGGAGAAGCCAGTCAAAGAGCAGATGGCTTGTATGGCCCACTGTGAGCCTGGCAGAAGCAGCGTGGTGATGTAGAGGAAGCCAGAGGGGCCATGAACAACTGGAGCAATAAGCAAGGATGCTGGGCTTTTTCATGCCACAGAGGGTGTGGCTGTCTCTCCCTTCACCAGGCTCCTGGAGGACAAAGATCCTTCCATCTTGGCTGAGTGTGAATACCCTGGGGGCCCCCTCCAAAGCACAGTGATTATGCTGGGTAGTGCCCTGGAATCAATGGCCTGAACTACTGGCTCAGCAGAAATGAGTAAGAAGATGAAGATAATCAATGCTGGCCTTTCTTTACCTGAAAAAATAGCAGTTATTCATACTCCTTGATCCTTTATGTTGAGAATAACTCATTACTGCAAATTTGTAAAACACTTGTAAGTAAACAGCTCAGAACCATGCTTTTTGTACTTAGGAATCAGCTTTCAACATAGATTGACATATTCACACATGAAACTGAGAGCCTATAATAAAGTACTGTTAGTTTGAATGTATTTGGCCTTCATAAGCTCATAAAGAGTGGCACTATTAGAGGTGTTGCTTTATTGGAGTAGGTGTGGCCTTGTTGGAGGAAGTGTATCACTGTGGGGGTGAGCTTTGAAGTCTCATATATGCTCAAGTCATGCCTAGTGTCTCAGTTCACTTCCTGTTGCCTTCAGATCAAGATGTAGAATTCTTTTTCCAGTAGCATGTCTTCCTGCAGGCTGCCATGTGGACCAAACTGTTGATCATACTAGCCTTGAACTCACAGATCCACCTGCTTCTGACTCTTGAGTGTTGGGATTAAGATATACATAACCATGTCCACTCCTAAACTTTTCTTTAATTCCTTTCATAAACTGGAAGTTTAGCAAAGGGTGAAGTCTTTCCCTGAGGTCACTACTCCCTTTATTCCATTTAGCACCAGATTTTTTTTTCTCCCTGGTGCTCCTTTTCTCCTCAAACTGTAAATTTTGTATTTTTTTTCCTTGCTCAGTTTTCTCCTTTTAATTATAGATCTGTATAAATGTGGTCACTAATAACCAAATAGCACAGTCAATATTAGGCTATCTGGAAATCTCCTCTGCCAAAGCCATTAATTCATAACTCAGCTTAGTCTCAGGCAGATTTATAAGGATAAAGCAGGCATAATCTTTGACAAAATATCACAAGAATGATTTCTAGGCACATACTAATATCCTTTCCCGTTGAAACTCCCTGACTTGCCCCCACAAGTCAAATCACCCTCAGTACCACTGCCTTCCATGTTCCTACTAACATGGCCCATTAGTCCCACTTGAGGCATTAAACTGCTTTTCTAATCCAAAGTCCCAAAGTCTACATTCTTCTAAACAAAAGCAGGTCAGACCTATCACCCAAGCCCTGATACCAATTTTTATCTTAGTTATGGTTACTATTGGAGTAAAGTGTCATCATGACCTTGAAAACTCTTATTATAAAGGAAAACATTTAGTTGTGGCTTTCTTACAAATAGTTACCAAGGAACAAAGCTAGTGACCCACAAACTAACACAATATGGTACTTCAACAGGACATTGCCATGCAGGACTAAGTGGAACTCTCCTGCCTCACCTTTGCCCACAACAGCCATCTACCCTCTCACTAAGAGATGGTTCATTTGCTCAATGAGCTTCACAGTAACTCTAGATTGGAAGATAAGGGAAACAACCTGGCCCACCAAGCAAGCTACAGTAATACAATATATCAACTTGTTCTTGGAATCAACTGTTCATCTTCCCATCTAATATGAAGACAGAAAGCTCACAGGCCTATCATTTAAAGTGGATTACAATGGAATGATATTCAAGGATTTAAAACCCAGCGGAAGGACTGCAAAGTCAGTAATTAACACCAATCTCAGTTAATGGAGGAAGAAACCCACTTCCTTTAGTTTCTTTCATTACAAGCTCCTAAAGACTGTGTATCTTAACAAGCTATTTAAGACAATCTATAGCCAGTGTAAAGTTAGTAAATGACCCATAAAAAGTAAGACAACTAAGACAAATGTTGGAAAAGAAACCAGCACTGCAGCAAACTTAACTAGAAAAAAATGGCAAGGCTCAATACAATGAAGCAACAGAGATAAACACAGTGAATAACCCTCAAGTGCACGCAGGCTAATACCAAATTACCAGCAGCATAACTATTGTCAACAATGTGCATAAAGCTCACATGTTCAAGGTCAACAAGAAAAAGAGAAGCATCTTACAAAGTAGGAGAAAGTGAAATGGAAGGAGCAAGAAATCTGTAGCTAAGAGGGCACTGTTCTTCCCAGGGAAGAGGATCTTTCCTGACATATATAGAGAGGACCACAGCCTCATTTGAAGATGAAAATATCCCTAGCTGCAATCATATTCTATTTCCTGAGGCCCCCTGCATGTCGCTGAAAAGGGGAAAGCGATCTCCTCTAAATTCCAACTTATCAGGTGTCCTGAAGTTGTACAAACTGTGCTGGGGAACACCTGACAAACCATGTGCCGTGTCTGTTTCCTGAAAACTGGGTTTGTTTTGCCTACAATGAAGCTAAGGCTCAAAGCAATGGCAGCTGTTTCTCTGATACTAACAGCTTTTCACTGTCGAGTGCAATGCCTGTTATCTTCTCTAGTTAGTGAAGAAAGAGAAGATGAGAAGAAGGGCTTCTGGGGGGGGGGTGAGGAGAAAACAGAGCAATGAGGCAGAAAAGGGAAATGGGGATGATTGTGGGTAGGAGGGTACAGGTAGAAAATGGGGCATGTGGGGATAGTAGAGGGAATTGCATCTGAAATGAGTATGTGTGGACAGACTCTTGTCATTATTGCCTCAATGCTGTATTTCCATAGCTGTTAACATTGTGCTAGAAAGCATTCATTAACAAGAACCACGAAAAGGCTGGATGATACAAGGAAAAGGAACCACTTTCTCGTTATATCATAGTAATTAGTTGGTAAGAATTCTTCACAACTATCTTGGTGCCTCTCACTGTCTACATCCTATCTTAATCCTCTCCCTTCAGATTTGAGTTCCTTCTGGATTTATTTTACAGAATTTCATTCCTATACTCAACCAGAAGACAGCAAGAATGTGGGAACTACCCTCACTCAGCATTCCAGTACAGGATGAGACTAGGCAACAGTCATAGACACTTGGTCCTAGGTAATGACCAAGACACTAAGGGAGGGCATACATTTCAAGACAGCCATAGTTGTAGGCAGGAAGCCTACCTAGCCTCCTGGGAATATGAAATTCAGACTGCACCCAGAAAGCTGTACTCAAAAAGATTCCTTGGAACTGTTTAGAAGAAAATGAAACTCTCACAGTATTACCAGGAAAGTAATGAAATAATTTGTTAGCATGCAGCAAAAACCTTCAAATTTTACCCTCGGATCTAGAAATGTCAGCACTACATTTTTTTGCCTCCAGGAAGTTACTATGATGAATACAAGAATTAACTACAAATCTCTTTGGCCTGGTGGCATGTGACAGCTGGAAATAACTAGAAAATAAAACATAAATCAATAGAAGATAAGTCAAGTAAGACATGGAATATCTACAGTAGAATATCACATGGCTATTAAGAGTATAAAAGAGATATGAAAGGAAACTATTAAATGCAAAACAACCCAAAACAAAACCAACAAACAGAAAAACTTACAAATCCATTATGAACCCATCTTGACAAACACTATAAATGATAGACATCTAACAAATAGCACATTACCAGAAAAGGTCCATCATGGCACAGAAGGCAGGGAGCTAGGAAGTAGCAGCTTTTTGGTTCTGGCAGCAGGAATGATGGGTGGCCAGTTATACTGTGGTAGCAGTTACAGGACAAAGAGTATTCTGTAACCCAGGTCTGGCTAGAAAACTCAAGCCCAAGCTCCTAGAGACATACTTCCTCTAGTTAGCTCACACAATATCCCAAACAGGTCTACTGGATGGGACTGACTCCTTAAACATACAAATCTGTGAGGGTATTTCACACTGAAACCCTGATGGAGGAGAGAAAAAAAGGCGTATTTAAATGGGATCGCCACAGTTAAGATAGAATATATGCCACAGACTAGTGCTGCAGTGATTTCTTTCATACTTGTTTGTGATTTGAACTTCCTATGATAAATGTTCTGTCCTGACGATGGATAGCTTTAGGCCATCTCTAAGTCAGCAGCCTTCTATGGCCATCAAGGTTTGTGATGGCCTTGGATGAAACTCCTTAGGTGGATTTCCAAACGGAGCCCTGACCCTGACTTCTGACATTTTTAGATCTAGCTTGGTTAGAAGCTGAGTGCATTCTTTTTAGAATTTAATTATTCAGATTTATCCATTTAAATGGGCTAACCACTGTGCAGTGCTTAGAAGAGGCTAATGTGCCAGCAAAAATTTCTTTTATTTTCAATACTGAAATGAACTTGGAAGTTATCTAATTTTGCTTCAAGCACTTTCAAGAAGCTGTGAATGCTTCCGCCTCCTGCCAAATTAGCTGCCTGTTTGCAGTCTCCAGCGAGGTGGAGGAGGCTGAGCAGTCGGCTTGCTTTCTTCTTAAAGACACTGTGCCAGTGAGAAGGAATGTTTTCCCCTGCAGGGAAATTATCTGCTGGCAAAGACCCTGGCTGGGCACTTCTCCAAAGGAGAGCTAACTCCCCAAGGAAGCCACCAGGCTGCTTTGCCCCATCCAAAAATTCTCTGGCATTAAGAACCAATGTGTGTACAAATCAGTTTCCAGAGAGCTTAAGATGCAGGCCAGCAGTAGGTTCCAAAACTGGAGTAGAAACAATGTGTCCAAATTGATGTGCTGGACAGAGGGGACTGATCATGAATATAAGGACTTGATGCATTAAAAAAAAAAACAAAAAAACCCAGAGCCCAATAAATTACGATTCTATTGTTGTTTGCTTTTAAACACCTGCTACTGGAAAGATCGAAGGTTGCCCATTGAACAGAAAGGGAAGAAAGAAAAAAGAAACAGCTGCTTTGAAGACAAATCGGATCTAGCAAAGGAGCAACCACTGTAGGCATAGTTTGGCTCTGGGAGGAGTACTAGAGGAGTACTAAGCAGTTTGTATGTATATTTGTATGTATGCATGTATGTATGTATGCATGTATGCATGTATTAATCTATAAAACTTTCACTCAGCTGATGTTCTGTACAATGCCAAAGGAAACAAGGGATATGTAGATCTGTAATATTTAGGAAGGCAAGCCACCAACCATGAAGGAAGCACTCACTAAGACAATGGAAGGAGACACGTGGGAAGTACAGAGCACAAGGGTCATGCGCAGTACAGGCATCTGGGGACCACTGGAAGATACATCCCAGAGCCTCTTTGCAGGCCCAGGGCTCTAGATCAGTAAGAGGCTACTTCCTCTTGTGTGCAGGATTTGAAACTGAGTAAGACATGGGAACTTCTCTTCTTCAAAAGGCACAGACATTAGATGAATTTGGAAAGAGAGGGCATGAACAGATTATCTGCCCAAGGAAAAAAGGCAAAATTTCAACTCAAACTGGAGTTGGGCAGAAGTCTCTGAGAATGTGATTCCTGGACTAAATTAAAAAGGCAAATTAAGCAGAGGAAGCAGATGGAGGGGCTCTATGTAGCTTTCATAAGTGGAGAAAGTTTGTTTAATCAGGCCAAGGGTTCACGGTGGAAAGTGAGGGAGGATCACACTGGAGAACAAAGTTTGGGATGGCAGTGATGGTGCTTGGAACTCACTCTATGAAAACTGAAGGACCAGGCAGGCCTGATGCTAGGAAGAAGGGGTCACCACGGAGGGCTCAAGGAGTCTAAGGCAGTATATCCTCAGGCTCAAGTGGAGTAGAAGTCTAGAGCCCTCTTCCCCAGAGAGGAGGCAGGAACCCTACAGAGTAATCCCAGGGTAACCCAAGGGTGGTGTGTGGGAGACAAGCCTATGGCTCTGTGACTCCTGCCAGACTTCATAAGCATCCTCTTCACTTACTAAATCATAGTCCAAGATGACTGTGCCTCTGCCTGTCCTCAACATTCAAGCTCCAGGATAAGATAAGGCAAATGTGAGGCTCTCAACACTAGGCACATGAATGAATCAACACGTATTTGTCACTCACCATTTTCATTTCATTCATTCATTTGCATTCATCCCCCAAGCAAGGCTGAATACTTCCTATAGGCCATACAAATGCTGCTGGTGCCAAGACAGCTTTCCCCATGGGGAATCTGACTGCTGACTCACACTACACTCAAAGCCACAGCCACTTGAAGAAGTTCAAGGCCCAGAGCCCAGTTACTCAAAATTGTTCTTATTATACTCAGTGACTTTGAAAACCTATCCTTCCTCCTATGTTTGTATTTCCACTAAGTAACATCCAATCAAAGATTTAAGCTTAAAACTGGAAATTGACATATTGCTCTTCGTTAAAGCCCACAGTCAGTTAAACTTCTAGGATCCATGGCTGCCTGCCTCACCTGTCTTTCTAGCCCACCTTTTTTCTGGGTTCCTTCCACCACTGCCTCATTCTAAGCCCTCAATTCCAGCATTCTTACAGCAGCTCCCCAAGTGTTATCATTACTCACCCTTCCAGTGCAAATATGACCACACTCCTCCTTGGACATGAACACTTTCTGGACTCAGCACTGGATGGGTTTTAACATGTGAAGTGAGTTGGCTGTAATCCCTGGGAAATCCATCCACAATACAGATATAGTCACCACTTTTTTTTTTTTTTTTTTTTTTTTTTTACAGTACTTAGAGTATGTGTTTGGGGGTGGGCGGGGGTATTCCTTCCTCCTCTATTTCTTAAAAAAAAATGTGCCTAAATTAGACAGTCTTCAAACAGTAAGACAGCCCCTTGGATCCACTAGGATGGCTATAATCACATGCAGAAATCCTTACAGGTGGCTCAGGGCAGACTCTGGAAACCTCCCTTGCTGCTAAGAATATGAGGATGGCAAAGCCACATGGAAAACAGACTGGCAGTTCATTGAAATATTCAGAAGAGCTCCGGCCAAAGGCTTGAGCATACATCTGTACACTCCTGTCCAATGCAGAACTATTCCAATAACTAACAGTAGAAACAACACTGGCAGATGTCCACTAACAGATGAATGGACAAACAAAATGTGAGATAGTTATACACAGGAATACTACTCAGCCAGAAAACAGGGAATTCTGACAAAACAGAAAATCCTGACAGAGTTTGCTAAGTGAAATAAAAAACAATCACAAATGGAGAAATGCTCTGAGCCCAGGTGTATGACATGTCTAAAAAAGCAAAATTCATGGAAACAGACAACAACAAAACCAGAACATGAGCTGTGAGCAAGAAGGCATTGTTTCAAGAATGCAGCACTACATCTTGTAAGATGAAGAATGTTCTAGAGATTGCCTTTATAGTAACAGCAATGTACTTTATTATACAGCATACTTAAAATGGTTAGGATGATAAAACATTATAGCAAGTCTATTTTACCACAGCTACACATAAAAGTCGTTACCAAACATGAATAGTCGTTATTGAGCACGAGCACATAGGAAGTTACTCTTGTTTGTGTACTGGAATATATTCTTTAAACATAATTCTAGCTGAGTTGTTTTGTTTTGAGATGGGAGATCTGATCTTCAGGCATCCATCTCCTCTGTGCTGAGAATGGGGGCATATATCACCTACTTGGCTCTGAAGAAGCCTTAAAAGGCTAATCAGAATGTATAATGCCATCTTCATACAGACACTCCGTTCAAACTTAAGGAACCTGAGTTGCAATCTGCACCTCAAATTCATCTGCCAAACACAGAAATAAAAGACCCAAAGAACAACTCTGTGGGGTTTATCAAATCAAACTGTAAGTGCTAGTATTAGGCTTCCAGAGAATTCTCTCCAGCTGGGCCTCAGCCTACTGACTCCTCTTCCTCTCAGCATGGCTCACTCTGCCCAGCCCTCCTCTGGGATGCTCCATATTCCATGCAGTGGACCTCCTCAGTAGGTGACAACCTCCAGCAAACAGTCAGGGCCTAGCAAGGGCAGTTCACCTAGAAGCCATAGAGTGAAACCTCCAATACAAAATCAAGGTGGTGACTTTGAGTCTTTGGAAAGTGGGTGTTGAGGACTAAGTCTTCAGTTAGCATTCGCTGTCTCTCTCTTCCTCATGCAAGGCCTTGCTGCAGGCTGGGGACATCATTATAATCCCAGCTACAGAGGAGAAAGTTTACTTGAGGCTCCTTGTAATCCTGCTATCCTCTCTATGACAAGAACTCTAGTTACTTAGTCCAGGGTATGAATGAGCTGAACTGCACCAGAGACTGCGCCAGTGCAAGGAAATAATAATTTGGTTTCCAAAAAGAAGACAAATGATTCCCATGAATCAGACTCATACAGACAGGCTGCAGGAGATCTCAACCCTAATAAATATTGCTATTGGAAGCCACAGGGCCTCTGTGTTACCAAACACTTAAGACATGACTACCCAAAGCGGGCGTGGCACCAGAAAGAGAGCCCTTCCTGGGTACATTATGTCACATCAGTCCTTTCCCACCAGATCCGAGAAGGCTGCAGGCACAGCTGCCTTCTGCTCTGAACTGCATGCGGTCTTGCACTCATTCCACATCATTCACATGACAAGTCCGTGTTCCCAGGCTCTCCACGGAGAGCTGGAAGTCTACTGCTTAGCAGGCTGTTAGCACACAGCAAATCCTCAGCAATACCCACTGCTTGGAGGGAGCATCACAGCCTGAAGTTTCCCTCTGAGAAATGAGCATGCTCTGAGTCCAAGTTGTGGATTATCTGGAATTAAACAACTCCTTAATGAGGGCCCAGGTACTAAACATATTTCTTTCAATGTTCTCCTAGCTTAATTTATGCTGAGAGTATTTATACCTACAACATAAAAAAAATAGATGGTAAAAAACAGCATGGCTATAGCTTTAATTATACTTCATTTTGCCCACTTGCTAGAGCCAACAATTTCATAATGAGGTGTCTGCCTTCCCATAAGTCAGAGTAGGCAGTTTTTCTTCAATTATATTTTAATTCACAGGTAATCGCTCTTTGCAGCAGGTAGCGAGAGGAGGGGACTGGGAGCCAGGGAGAAGAAAGATGTGATGAAGTATTAAATAATTTCACTTGAATTTGTACCAACAAGTATTACATGAATGGGCCTGCTTGCAAAAGCCAGGTGAAAAGGATGCATCATGCTCATATCAGAAGCATCCTGAAGCCACCAACTGTAACTCAATCTGAAACATACTGCTTCTTGCTTGGGTTTCCTGATCTCCTTTGCTTAGTTTCCATTTTATCATAAGGCATTCCCCTCCTTCTACCACCTTTTGTCAAAGATCAGAACATGACCTTGAGATTATTTAAGTAGCTGCATTACCTCTGGAGTTGTACCACTTTGTACAGCATGCCTTATCTTAGTAATTATAATGCCCATACCCAAGGAAATGAATAAAAAATATCAAAGTAAAAAACCCTAGAGAACTCATATATGTCTTACTAAAATTTTAATCTGAAACTATTTGCTATTATTAATAACCAGAAGATATACTTGAGACTGTGAATAAAGTAAGTCAAGACCCTTGAGCACACAAAGCTTCCAACTTAACAAGAAAGATGTAAACAGAATTCTCATCATCTGCCCACTTGTAATCAACCATCTTCCTTGTCTGGCCCATCACAGGAAAGGGTACAGCATCTCATTTGCCCCACATGTTTACATCTGGAAATGTCCCCATACCCCCTAGTCCCCTGATTTCACTTTTCTATATCTCTATGGCTAAAGACCAGACCCATGCCACCATTATCTTTCATATGGTCTAAAACAGCTTTCTTCATAATATTCTGATTCTACATTACAAATTCCATAGTAAGTGCCCTTCAGGTTACTGTCCCAGACAAAGACTTCTCATGTTTGTTGGCATTCTCAGAAGACACTACTCCCTGCAGTGCCCCACATGGACCCACACAGGCTGCCACCGACTGTCCCTCACCTCACCTTGCATTTATGATTTTGAAGCATTTTGGTTTTTTGGGTTTTTTTTGTTTGTTTGTTTTTTTGGTTTTTTTTGCCTGTGATGTGTCCATTCCCTCTTGTGTTTTATGAGTGTCACCGACTGCCATCTTTACTCCATTTAAGTCTTAGATCAAGTATTAGACCCAGGAAGTCCTCCCTGGGCATGCCTGCCAAATGCTGCCCCAAAGGCACCACAATTCATCCCACCTTTACCACTCTGATCTTGCAATCATCCACAGGCTGACTCTGTCCTCCAGCTGGCAGGGTATTGACCATAGTCAATACAAAGGACCCCATCCTAAAGTCACATCTGTTTAATAGTAGTTCTCAGAAAGAATCTGCTGAAGGATGGATTGTCTCCACAAAGAATGATAAAATAGTGATAATAGAAATGCAGCAGTAGGTGGTCAACAGGGACAGTTCATTTTGATGAGAGCAAGGAATAGCCTGTAGAATGGGTTCACCTGCATGGTGTCTTAGAGCTGCAGGTGGCAGGAAAAACAAGGATCAGACCCTGGAACAAGCAAAGAACCAGCTCCTATGGCACTGGTTATTTCAGACATATCTGAGTCACAGCCACAAGCTGAAGGGACAAAACTTGCAAAGGGATGTACTGAGATGTGCCAAGATATAAATAACAAGGTGGACATGCCAGGCTACACTACGATGTACCCAGATGTACTGGTGTGGGGATACTGAGTGACCCTGGGGAGTTACAGAAGTGACAACATTTTAGTTGTAGACATCGGAAGTCACAAAAGTTCTAAAGATGCAAACTGGTACACTTTAATATCATTTTATCAATACTAGGGAAAAACTGAACTTAAAATATTAAAATATAATATCACTTTTAATAGGACTACATGTTCTACATTTTGTGGAAGAAAAAGAACTCAATACTGTGCCTATAAATGAGAGAGAGAGAGAGAGAGAGAGAGAGAGAGAGAGAGAGAGAGAGAGAGAGGGTAGGGAGGAAGGGAGGGAGGGAGGGAGAGGGAAGGAGGTATGGGAAGGAAGGAGGGAGAGAGGGAGGGAGGGAGGGAGAGAGGGGGAGGGAGGAAGAAAGAGAGAAAGAGAGAGAGAAGAGAGAGTGCTAGTAACCTGAGGAGAGCTTACTCTTTCTGTTTTCAAAGGTAACAAACTAAGTTTCCAAATTGTAGCAAACTAAAGTCCTCCATTGTACAGAAGATAGGGAAGGTGGTAACAGATTCTAGGGTTACCTGGGTGTTGGACTGGGAAACAAATCCAAGCAAAACTATTTGACAAACAGTATTTAGCAGATGGGATCAATGAAATCAATGCCAAGCACCAGCATATTACATCAAATGATATAAGCCTACAAGTGATTTCTTCTAGCCACTATACAAAGCAGCTGGGAAAAAACACTGCAAATTCCTAAGAACCTACAAGCACTCATGCCTTCACAAAGACTGCCTATTCAGTGGCTCTGGAAGCATTCCTATATTTTAGGGTCTCACTAATATTCAGCTTATTTCAAGACAAAATTATTTAATGAGTATAACTTCCCTCAGTCATCATACAACCTGAAGTTTGAAAGGCTGCATGATGAAGATGAAGCTAGACACCATAAAATAAACTAAGTTACCAGAAATCCATAGACCCTGTGTCTCACCAGCTGGCTTTCTTTTTATTTTGGCTCAAGTAACACAGGATCTGGGCTTTAACCTGTCGGTCTCCAAAAGGAACAAGATAGAGATAAGATTGACTGAAGGTGCATCCAAAGAGAATGAAGCAACAATTCCTCATAGGCATCTACTTGCCAGCTCAGAAAAGGGAACACTAACTGGACCTCGGAGCAGTCACAGGCCATGGCTATGGAAGTAGGGCCCCCAAATGGAATAGGATTAGTACTGATGAAGTAAGAGTAAGGTTCAGGAGTCAAACCTGGACACTAGCACAGCTCTAAGAAGTGAGAGGACAGTGATTCAGCACCATGCCTGCCACAAAGTACAAGATAAACAAAGGACAGCTCCAAAGACACATCCCTGTGAGCTTCATTTCACTCATTCAGCTCATTACTTCATGTGAGATTCTCTTGGTAGGAAGCATGAAATAATGAAACCTCAAAATTGGGAAATACCCAGAAGTTTTTTCATCTGGCTCCATGTTTCCAGACGTTTTTAATAACACTGTCATCTTACTGATGAAGTCACCAAGGACTTGAGCACTTAGGCTAACAACTAAAGGTCACCCAGATGCTAAACTCATTTAAAATGCTCTCCATTGTGTCTTCAGCCATCCCCTGACGTCTGAAAGTAGTGAAGATAATTCTCTGGGCTATGGGATGCCCTAAGACCAAGGCTGCCTCTGTTATTACAGATCATTTATAAAAACAAGATAAAAGCATTTAAGCCAAAAGGATCATGCACTGGGTAATCAAAGTGCCAACTTAAAATATTAGACAGTTATGAAAATGATAATGAAGCTTCTAACCATCTTTGCTAATGCTTATTATGTTGTTAAGCAAAAAAAAAAAAAATCAGAGAACATAATCCCATTTGTACTGTGATTATAACTAAGTACAATTATGTATATACAGCAGTGGCAGGAAAGAAACTTGGAAAATGACTGCAGCTGATATGCTGAGGAGATGCCCTTGCCCAAGCTTTATTACCATCAAGTGACTATAATGTAGCTGGCACCATAAATACACTGTAGTACTAATCACAGGGAAAAGACGTGCTGTTCACTCACCCAGGGTTATACAACATGACTGCAGACAGGTTTTCACAGGACTTTGAGAGGTCGGTCATAGACAAGCTGAAGGAGGACAGAAGGCCACTCTAAGAGTAGACACAGGGCAGAGTGGTTACCTTGGTGGGTAAGAGAAGGCCAGTGCTCTGCATCCATTGCCTTCCACTATTGATAGGCAATGAGATGCACACACTCCTGAATGCTTAATATCTGCTAGACGAGGGAGAGTCGGTCCCTTATATACCAGAAACCATTTTTAAAAAATAAATTATATTTATTTATTTTACATCCTGGCCATTTCCCCTCCCTCCTCTCCTCCTAGCCCTCCTCCCAACCACACTCCCTCTATTCCTACCCCCAGCCCCAATCCACTCCTCCTCCTCCTTTTCTGTTCAGGAAAGGGCAGATCTCCCATAAGTATAAACAAAACATGACATATCAAACTGAAATAAGACTAAGCACCTCCCCAGGTATTAAGGCTAGGTCCCAAAAGTCAATAAAAAAAAGTTTGAGACAACCCCTGTTCCCTCTGTTAGGAATCCCACAAGAAGACTAAGACCAAGCTACATAACTGTCACATACATGCAGAGGGCCTGGGTCAGTCACATGCAGGCTTCCTGGTTGATAGTTCAGTCTCTGTGAGCCCCTATGAGCCCAGTTTAGTGGATTATGTAAATTTTTCCTCCCCCCTTTGGTGGTGCCCTTAACCCCTCTCACTCCTATAATCCTTTCTCCCCCTCTTCAGCAGGATTCCCTTAACTCCACCTAATGTTTGGTTGTGGGTCTGCATCTGTTTCCATCAGTTGCTGGATGAAGCCTCTCTGATAACAATTAGGTTAAGTACCAGGAGATGGCCAGTTCAGGCTACATTGCTAAGTGTTTTAGCTGGGGTCATCCTCATAGATTTCTGGGAAATTTTCTTGTGTGAGGTTTTTACTGGACCCTGAAATGTGCCCCTTTATTCACCAGGCATTCCATAGCTCAGAAAGCCTTCTAGCTACACTGCATTGAAGTTTAGGTAGAGGTTAGAAATTGTATCTCTGGTGCCCTTAACATTTACATTTACTGAGCAATAGAGATAAAGGGATAAGTGGGGGGAGGGGAGCCTAAAAGGTAAGAACTGGTCTATTTGCTTCCAAGGAAAGCTATTGGCAGACAGATTTCCCCATATCTCCCTGGAACAATGTCTAAAAGGGACCATCTAGGGTGGCCCTGGGCTGGAATGGGCAAGAAGATTTACTGGCTGGATTAAGTTGAGGGATGCAGCTTTGTTCTCATTTTCCAATAAAGGTCCTGACAGTCTTGGGTAGCCCTTATAGCAGAAGGAATGGCATGAGATACTATGTCACTTGGTGGTTAGAACAAAGGCCTTGGGCTTGCAGGTCAGGGCTGAGGTCCTGGGGGCCCGCCTCCTGCCCTCACAGCCTGTTATAGACAGTCTGTCTTAGTCTAATTTCCCACTTGGTTACTTGTAAACTAAAGTGGTAACAGCTGCTGTACAGACAATATGGTGGAATTTCTGCATAAACTGAACACAGTTCCCAGCTCATGACAATGCAAGCTGTAGTATTTACTGTCTTCAGCAGCCTAAGGAAAGGTCATGGTGCAGATTTCTTTCCTTCTCATTCAATGGTACTCTCTTTGTGTGGGCTTCAGTCTTCCTCTACCACTGAGCATTATAAGACCTCTGACTGCTCCCATGCAACCAAGCCCATTTCTCTCAATGGCCCTAAACTCACCCCACTCTGTCTCCTACCCAAGTGAAAAACAATTTACTGTGGTGGGCTTGCGATAAGAGTGATTCAGTGATATGTTACTTAAACAGATTCTGGAAGATGCAAGCCACTCGTCACTTAATGCCACATAATACCTGACTCTTCCAGGAATGAATAGACTACCGAGAGGGGTCTAAAAAGTACAGCTTTTTTCTTGTGAGCTCTGAACTCTAATAGCTGGCTCTCCAACTCCACCATCTGTTAGGAAACAAACTGCCTAGAATTGACCTGGTTATAAAGCTTTCTTTCCAGAGGTTTTAGAACCACAGAGTAAAGCAGAAACCAGGATAAACCCCCATTGCATCTGGGGTCAGTCCCCACGCCCTCACCTTCCTCTTCTCCCTGAGCTTGGCAGCTTCCTTTGGATGGTTAAAGCGGAACATGTTGGTTCTTCCCAAGAGTATCACAGCACCTGGAATACAAAAGAACACCAGCAATGGATAGAAGGTTATGTGATCAGTGGTAGTCCATGTGGTCAGCTAGCAACAGCAGAGCTGTTTCTAGTGCATTAGAAAATAATAAGAGGATGGTTTAGTCTCAAAGGCCCACCTATGGAAGCTAATTTTAAACCTGCATGTACTTTTGTTTCTACAGCTGGGTGTCACAATATTCAAAACAACCTAGGCAGAAGTGATGAATCTAAGCTTTATAACCTATTATGAGATTTTAAACTTAATATGCAGATAATTAGACTTGTGATTATTTGGAGGAAAAGAAAAAACCCTCCAGGACTCTAAAGAAATGTATCATCAAGCAAAACATGTAATTTCAAATGTAGGAAATGTTTATTAATGCTTACAAAAGCAGACACTCAAAGACAGCAGTTTCAAAAGAAACAGTGGGACCAGCAGAGAACAGGTTCCTACGCTAAAACCTGCCAGTGCCTGATGTGGAAGAGGCTGCAATACATAAATCTATACACATCTATTCTCAAGGGAGTATACTGTAACAAACCCTGTTACAATTTAGATGTCTGCATTAGATATGCTGGACCAGAATCCTCATTCAGTATCAAGTATCCAGTGAACAAGGGAAGTCAAGGCTGCTGCCCTGGAATGACCAAAGAGGAGAGGGATCAGCAAAAATACGCAAAGAGTTTCAGAAGTCAAACTTGTCCAGATCCAGCAGATTGCCCATAAAAGGCAGTGAGCTCCCTGGCCTTAAAGACATTTAAGAGAAGCTATATTACATACACACACACACACACACACACACACACACATTCACTAATGCCACCTTACGACAGAACACAGCATTTAGTCTCAGTCCTGAGAAAGACAAGACTTAGACTTGTGCTCTGGAGTCAGTCAGCAAGGACAATGCCTAGGACAGTCTAGCGGCAAGGTACCAAGTGCAGACGGAAGTAGCTAGAAGCAGACTTCTGCACTAAAGATGAAGCCTGGTCTCACTGGATAGTCAGAGAATGGCAAGAATTAGAGCCATGGGTATCAGGGGGAAAACAGGAGCCACAGATGGGAGACTAGCTACATATAGAACACAAAAATTCAAGTATAATCCATACAAAGGATTTGTTTTGCTTTTTGTTTTTTACAACAGCAAAACACAAGCATAAGATGTGTGAACCTGGAGAGCTGAGAAAAACATTGACCAGAGTTTACAATCTAGTGAACAGTGATTAAAAGTCAGTCCATAAATTTTGTGTTTCCCACAAAGTTTCAAAAACAAAAATACTAATTATCAATAATTTAAAACTTACATAAGATTCCATGTAAAACTCAGGGGTATCTGTGGCACTTTGAAAGAAAATGGCCCACAAAGGAGAGGCACTATTGGAGGTGTGGCTTGTTTGGAGTAGGTGTGGCATTGTTAAAGAAGTGTGTTACTATGGAGGTGGGCTTTGAGGTCTCATATATGCTCAAGCCACACCCAGTGTTATAGACTACTTGTTTCTGTCTGTGAGTCAAGATATAAGAACTCTAGCTCTTTCTCTAGCACAACGTCTGCCTGCATGCTCCCCTCTTTCCCTCCATGACAATAATGGACTAAACCTCTGAACTCTAAGTGAGCTGCCATAATTAAATGTTTCTTTTGTAAGAGTTACCCTGGTCATGGTGTCTCTGCACAGCATAGACACCCTAACCTTTAACTAAGACATCTTTCCACCATTCCTTGAAACCTCAGAGGATATAGTATATTGAGGGAACAGTATCAACAGG
This sequence comes from Cricetiscus sungorus, assembly GCA_030556225.1. Classification (NCBI taxonomy): domain Eukaryota; kingdom Metazoa; phylum Chordata; class Mammalia; order Rodentia; family Cricetidae; genus Cricetiscus; species Cricetiscus sungorus. The sequence goes on from JANBXA010000372.1 coordinate 77,202,288, forward strand.
TCCTTAAGTCCCTTGGTGCAAATCCTGGAGCTGCTGAGGGATGATATACCTTCTAAGTGAGCACAAACAAGTGCCTGTTGCTTGGGTGTAATCTTTGCCAGGAGTCTTAACACAACTCCAGTCATATACTTCAGAGCTTCAGAAATCATCGCCCTACCCAGCCTCTAAGGCCCCCTAGTCAGTGTACTGTCTTAGATGTCTCAGAGGAGTTTCAAATCCATATAGTTAACAGCTGACTGCACAGACACAGGCCACAGGGGAAACTGAAGGGCTGGGTTCAGTGCAAGTTACTGTTTCAAAGGAAATGGAGCCAACATGAAGGGAGGATAGTTTTGGGAGACTCACAAAAGCAGTGGATCTTTGCCTCATGAACAATCTGTTTATCATTTCATAGAAATTCACACTTGTGTCTCTGCCACTCCAAAAAGGCAACATCACTGTAATTAAGAAAGATGTTTCCTACTACTAAGACACAGAGCTATATCTCTTGTAGAAAGTCACAATCTAAGCAGTTATGTGTAAGACATAGGTATACTGAATACTCTTCAGTTACATTAGAGATTAATAAGGCGATCAAATTCCAGGTGTTAATTACACCTAATCTAATTCTTCTTTTCCTTCTGTTAGCCAAATGCCTAGCTAAGCAAGTTGAAAACTGCTAAAATATGTTAATGGAAAAATAGAATAGTATCTCAGAGACATTATTTCAACTCACATTAAGTCACTGAAAATAATCCACCCATCTATGTTACTTGCATGAAATGTACAGTTAAAAGCCCTTTAAAGAGTTATGAAAGGAAGCAAAACTACCCACAAAAATTCATTATTTCCATTTTAATGTGAGTCAAGTAAGTGCCACTGATTATGTTTTTATTCAAGCAATCTATCTATCTATCTATCTGTCTGTCTGTCTATCTATCTATCTATCTACCTACCTACCTACCTATCTACCTACCTACCTACCTACCTACCTACCTACCTACCTACCTACCTATCAAGAGTTTTCTCTATTAGATGAAGTCAAAGATATGGAAATGTCACTCAAGTAAAGAAGAGGGAGAAAACAGTAGAGAAAAGAAGAAAATGGGGGGATGGGAAGGGAAAGCAGGGGCTAAGAGAAGGGAAGGGAAGGGAGAGGAAGGGAAGGGAAGGGAAGGGAGAGGGGAAAGGAAGAGAAGGGAGTGGAGGGGAAGGGAAGGGAAGAGAGGGGAAGGGAAGGGAAGGGAAGGGAGAGGAGGGGAAGGGAAGAGAGGGGAGGAGAAGGGAAGGGAGGGGAAGGGAAGGAAGAGGAAGGGAAGGGAAGGGGAGAAGAGGGGAGGTGAAGGGGAGGGAGGGGAGGGAAGGGGAAGGGAGGGGAAGGGAAGGAAGAAGAAGGGAAGGGAAGGGGAGAAGAGGGGAGGTGAAGGGGAGGGGAGGGGAGGGAAGGGGAAGGGAGGGGAGGGGAGGGGCCTGGAGGAAAGCTGGCTTTTAACAGCCATGTACAGGAGGTGATCTTGGAAAGGATAGGAAGCCTGAACTAGAGAGGAAGGAAGCAGGAACTGAGGAGAATGAAGAATGCTGCAAGAGAGGCTAAAATGAAAACTAGAAATTACCAGTGGGTTTTGCCTCAAGGAGAGCTGTGGACATTATGGTCAAAGCAAGAAAGCAAATGCTTGGGACAGGAGGAAGATGTAAAGCTTACAGATACAGTGAGCACAACCGTGCTTTACAGACCCCTGTGGCAGGAAAGTAGGGCTGCGGAAGAGACATCAAGATTAACAGGAAACCCAGTAGCAGAAGGAAAGGGACTTCCCAGGGCTATATGTGCCAAAACAGAGCTCAGGGTAGATCTCCCTGAGAAAGTAAATGATCCAAGAGGGGTCTTGACAGGCTGTGGGCCCTTTGAGTCTCAGATCTGCACCCTCCCACACCCCTTAAAAGTGCCCTTGTCTTTCAAAAAGCATCTGTTTTTAACAGTGTCCATGAATCCCTTGGTTCAGGTCTTCATTACAGGACACTGGAATCTTCAGTAGGCACCTTTTGGGATTGGATCATACCTATAACATGTTAATAAACAGAGGGAAAAGTGGGTCTAGTGGCAGAGTTAGTTTTCATTTATTAAAAGGAAATTTATGATTGTACTTAGAAAGCAATAAGCCAGAAAAAGGTGGATTGATGGGTAGGTGAACAAATGAGTCTGGTTAGTGAAGTAATATTCAAATGAGGGCTGAGAATATGGGTCAATAAGTAAAATGGTTGCTGTGCAAGCATGGGGACCTGAGTGTAGACCATCAGCACCCATGTAAAACTCCATGTACCCTGGTGTACTTGTAACACTAGCACTGAGGGAGGTATGGAGGAAGGTGGACTGAGGCCAAATCACTACTGCCTAGGTTTGCTGAGACCTGTCTCAAAAAACAAGGTTCATAAGATACTGAGGAAGATATCTGGCAATAACCTCCAGCTTTCACACCCATACCCACCCCTATCCCTACATACCATACACCACACACCCCACACACCCTGACAGACATACACAATGTCTCTGGGTGAGACAAGGAGGATTTATGACTGAACCTCTTTGGAATTCAGTGTCCTCGTCTACTCATCAACTGAAAAATTCCTAAGGTTCCGTCTCGACCTTAAGTTCCTTTTAACTGTCAATGACTCCTTGCTTGAGGTTAATGTGATTAATCACAGCAGATGGACTTTCTGTGATGCGCTTAATTTGTAATTTTGAGAGCATGTCTAAACCTCGATGAAATATATGATGGCTTCTCTGAGATTACTTCAGAGCTTGTTAAATACCCAAAGACAGACAAATCTCAGACAGTCTTAAAAGGGAACTGAGGGGGAAATGACATTGTAAAAAGGGAGACAAAGTCCTTTGTTTGAAAAAGATAGAAAGCTTCCTTCATTTAATCTCTGTGAATGGGAAATACAAACAATGGTTTCATATGAGACTTTCTTATTTTTAGTATGTCAAGTAAGTTGAAGCATATATGTATTTCTAGTGATTTCTAGGGAAGATTTCTAGGGAACAATACTTAATACTACAAGCAATTACCCTCCTCCTTAGATTTTAATGAGATTTTCTAAGTTGGCTACTGCATGAATAAATTAACTTGTTTTTCTATTAAATGTTGTCTTATGTATATTTCAGAGGTGACTGTATGAAAGATGCTGTTCTGAGTTATAACTGATACAAACACAAGAGACAACTGTGTTCCCCAAAGTGCATGGTCCAAGGTAACAGGAGCTAAGATGCTAGAGACAATAGAAACAGGACTCTGCTTCAGGGCTCCTCATTTTACATTTTAATTATTTAAGCATCCCTCAGTCTAACCCAGCCCACACAGAAGCTGTGTTCCTAAAGAATGCTTGGTGAAAGAGAGGTTTAATTTGAGTTATGAAGGGTGGAGAATCCAGACTCAGAGAATACAACACACTGTCCTAGAAGGTAGATGAACAAGAATCTTGGGTAATGAAGGGCAAGTAAGTATATTCTCATTTTGTTGCCTGATTCCAGGAAAAAAGAACTGGCTTAATGACTCGTAAGAACCTTCTCTGTGATTTAAAATAGCTTAAAAACCTTATATTGAAATTAATTGCAATGTTAGCATCATTTTGGAGTCATGATAGAATCTAATCTTCAATAACATGTACCACTATATAAGAACAGATTAAGTTGTGTGTTCTAGGGCTTTATACTCTTTTAATAATGGCTAGTACTTAAAGCACAGGAATTACAGTAATTCTATTCCAAAATGGCTTTGGGAAACTAGATGTGAAAGACTAGAAGTTACAGGGAACAGACAATTTTATGCAGATTCTAAATGGATTCAGACAAGACATGAAGGTGCCACTGACAGGCTTGGGCATGAATGACAGGTACTGGGCATCAATGTGATACTGCAGCAGATGTCACTATCAAAGCATGCCATCTGATCACTGGCTTTTGTGATGGTGACAAATGCATAGGACACCTTACCAAAAACCCACAAGAGCTTTGACACCTCCCTCATCAGTGCTCACATTTCAAACAAAGACTTATGCATTAGATAAATCACTTTACCCCTCATTTAGCCTCAGTAAAATGAAAATGTATAAGCTTAGATTCCGGACCTCTAGAGAAGAAAGGAAATTGATTTTCAATCTTTGCTATTGATGTACCCAATCAAATAACCATCAAGTGTTATTTGATGATCTGTGTATGAACTGAATACAAAGCTTTTAAATCTTCAGGATGTACCAGTCCACCCCTCTCCATAAAATTTTAGATGTGTGCATGAGTGAGTCAGGCTAATGTTTTTCTTCTTAAAATTTCATAGAGGAAACAGATTGCTTCCTACAGGGATATATCTGTCCTTTCTAAGGAAAATGTGGATTTGTCATGAAATAATCCAAGAGCAACATAAAATCACAGATGTGGGGAGAATGGCTGCTCAATTATCAGGAACTCACCAAGGCTTGTCTGACTTACAGTGTTGCTTCACGCAACTGGTGCAGAATATCAGAGCATGACTTGCCATTGATGAGAAGGTCTTCTGCAGCTGCTGAAGTAGCCTCAGAATGACTGATGTGTGTAAAACAGAAGGATGGGCTACCATAAGGGCAGCATAGTGAGTTTCCAGTTAAAAAGTTTCTACTTAGCTTACAGACTTAACTCAAGGTACCACACCAGGGAAGGTTTTAAGATCTGTCAATTAGGAGTCAACCACACTGCCATCTTAGTTGATTTCAATACAAAATAAACATTAAAAAGAGTTGCTTACAACACCAGTCTGTCATTAATACCAAAGTGCTCCCTGCTTCCTAGTATTTAACATTGCTTTCACAAAGAGCACTTTTACTCTTAAAGACTGCTGGGGAGAGTGGGTGGGCTAAGAAGATGAAGAGCAAGAAAATGACCACTTTCTTCCTCTTGGCTCAAACTAGGAGGAAACCAAAAAAAATGCTTATTGTTATGAAATACCAATAAGAAGGCTGCTGCTTTGGTCTAGACAAGAAACCAGGAAGTCCCTGGTACCAAGTGGAGGTAGCCTGCTCCACCATCCTGGGTAACTCCCGCTGCCTCCACTTTGTGTCCTTTAAATCCTTTGCCCTGGACATGGGTATGGGTAAACAATGTAGAAGAAGGATAGGTCCTATTTCCAACTGGAGGAGAGAAAAGGGAAAACTAAAGTACTGAGGGCACAGTGGGAATTCCAAGGTTCGCTACCACATATGCACACACTGCCCCAAGCCTCAGAAGCATGTTCAGCCAGAGAGATGCCATAAGCAGCAGAAACCTGCCTAGCCAGTAGTAGAAGATGAACTGTTACGTGGATAGCACAAAGGCTTTGACGCTGAGCCAGCATCCGTGTTGCAGGCACAATCTCCATATATAGGTTAGGCTGTTTCTAACTTAGGCCTGAATCCAATGAGGGAACGTGCTTGTTGAAATCACAGAATTTCAATGAAACTCACCATCCTTTAACAAAATGCTCAAAGATCTCCCAATTCAAACCATTATTATTATACTTCCTTAATGAAGGAAGAATCAGGAAGATGTCAATGAACTGGTAAAACATTTAATGCAAGCTACTCCTGAGACCTTTGAGCTATCAATCTAAACATATTTGAACAAGTATTTCGACTTTAAAACAAATATAAAATTAAAATTCCAGTAAGATAATGCATTAAAAATAAGAATCAAACATTGTGACCCAGAATCACAACAATCAGGCAAACAAAAGCCTTACAGGATGAGCCCCATAGCAGGAGGTAGCTGTGGAGAAAAATTCAAACTAGACAGCAACTCGGAGCATGAAAAGAACAGGAGACAACAACTAAAATATCTAATTTTTATGTGATTAGAGACCCAGAATGAACGAGAAGCATATACAGTAGAGGAAAATGTTAGTGGCAAACTTCCCAACTCTGCAGACAGATGTCCATCGATTCAGAAGCTCAGTAAATTCCAAACTGGTAAACATGAATAGAGGGAGCCATTACAGGTTTAAAGAGAAATCTGGCACTAGTGAAATATCCAGAGATCTACAAGATGACTCCAACTAACAATCTAAGCAATAGTGGAGAGGCTACTTTAAATGCCATTCCCCGAAAATGAAATTGATCACTACCTTATATGCCATCCTAGAGCCTTCATCCAATAGCTGATGGAAGCACAAGCACATACCCACAGCTAAGTACTGAGCTGAATGCCTGGAATCCAATTGCATAGAGGGAAAAGTGATGAGCAAAGGGGTCAAGACCAGGCTGGAGAAACCCACAGAGACAGCTGACCTGAACAAGGGGGAGCTCATGGACCCCAAATTGACAGCTGAGAAATCAGCATAGGAAAGAACCAGACTCCCTGAACATGGGTGTTAGTTAGGTGAACTGGGAAGTCTAAGGGACCTCTGAGAATGGAACCAAAAAGTATCCCTAGTGCAAGAACAGAGTTTGGGAGCCCATTCCCCATGGAGGGATACTCCCTTAGCCTAGAGACAGGGAAGGGCCTAGGCCCTACCCCAAATGACTTGAACAACTTTGATGATCCCTCATGAAAGGCCTCACCCTCCCTTGAGAATGGATAGTGGATGCGATGGGGGAAGTTCATTGGGAGGGGGGGCATGGGAGGATGGGAGGGAGAGGAACAGGGATAGATATGTAAAATAAGAAAAACATATTAAAAAAAGAAAGAAAGAAATCCACGAGAAGACTCCACTGTAAAGCCATCTTAGGCATTGTGAAGCAGAAGTTGCTGAAAGGGTCAGAGAGACTAAAAACTTAAGTGTGATGGGTGAAACAGCAAAGAAGGAGTGAAGTGAGGCAAATAGCTGCTTTTCCGCCAATGTCCAGGGTGTCAAGAATCTGGTGTCAGTGTGACTAGCTTTAGTCAGCTGCTCATACAGAAGCACACATCAGAACTACTTCTAGACACAGAGCCCAACATCACTGGAGCCTCATCCCTAGATCTTAGCAGCATAGGGCTTAGGAATCTGTACATCTAATAAGCTCTCGGGTAATGCTGATGTCACTGGCCTGGGACACACTTGGAGAACCATTCTCTTTGAAAAATAGCTCAGGCTTTGACATTCAAAAGAATCTCAATTTTCAGGTCTCTAACTTGACGAAGGCATCTGAAGAGTGCTAAGGTCAGTACGGGGGAGTTCACAGGGAACAGACACTCCTATCTCCCAGCACTCTGTAGAAGACAGATTCTTTGCCTTAGCTGGATACCATGGTTCAACCCTCAAAGATCTATTTTCATTCCCAGTTTCACTAAGGTTCCTTTTTAGTTTGTCACTGAGCAACTCACAGCAGCCCTCCAGCAGATGAAAATTTTATCAAAGGCTCCTCAGCTCCACTCTGCAGACAATCACCTGTTCCCTCTTTCGGGGTACTTGAATAAATGCAAATATATTTTGGCACTCAAGCATATCACATTCAAATGCACCTAAATGTAAATTTCCAAGATGCAGTTTCTGTAGTGCTTCTAAAATGAAAGATGAATGTTCAATGGATCTGACCAACCAGTAGGGAAGACCAAAGGTATCCACTGATATGAATGCAAAAATTAATTACATTTAACAGTGACCAGCTTGAAAAAAATACAATATAGCAAAAAATAATTCAAATAAAAAAGACTAGTGCCTGGAAATTCCAAGTCAATGCTTAAGTATTTCCTGAATTACAGCACATTTGGTTATCATGCCATTTCTTATTAAATATATGGTGATTGGTGTGCAGGAGACTTAGGAGATTAGTCTCTACCAAAAAGAGCTCTGGTTTCTGGATTAGACATCATGTTCAAATATTTACCATCTTCTTTCTATGCACTCATTTTATGGAGCTAACATAGGATCACGAGAAGCAGGGGACCTGAGTTCTGGGTACCCATTAAGAGACAGGTATGCTAAGAGCTCAAGATGAAGAGAAAGGTGTCGTATGCCAAGTGTTGACATATACAAGGAATATTCTATCCCATTCGTGCTTACAGTTCCAGAAAATATTCTTCATTTTACTGACAATGCTAATGGATGAAACCCTTGCCTATTATTGAGAGTGATGTGTGTGTGTGTGTGTGGGGGGGGTAATGCTATTTGAAAGAAGGCAGTTCACTGACACAAGTTAAAAATGAAGAAAAAGAAAAAGTAAAAACACCCTTGCCCCTAATGGTGACAACTTTCTAAATTTAGACAAATCTATTAGTTGGCATTCACATGTGTTAAGTGATTTAGATAAGGAAGTTGTAATTACTACTTGTGTTTTTTTTAATGGCACAGCCTAGCACATTTCCAAATGAAAGTAATTTACCAATGAAGAGATGGCTGAATACCGAGTATCAGCAATAAGCTGGAAACTGGTGAAGATAGGGGAGGGTGCTATGAGAAACACAAGATGAACCTGGGATGCAGTCACCTGAGGGTAATGTGGTTAGACATCATTAAGATGTGGGTTGACATCCATCTGTGTTTTCTGTCCTAGATCCCTTTTATTCTGAAAGCAGGGGACGGTTACAAAATTGTTTCTCCCGTTATGTCTTTCATAAATCCAATCAATAGTTTACAAACCAGGACAATTCTGAGGACCAAGGAATGATGGGCCAGGAAGGAAAATAGATCAATAACTACTGCAGTAAGCCAGAGACTAGAGTTAGGGCAACAAGTGTGAGAGATCAAAGTGGCCTGGAGTTCATGATCTTCAGGGCTATGAATAGAACCCGTGCCTGGTTTGGAAAGCCAAAAAGATTTAACAACATACAAGTCAAGGTTTCACAGGGTAAAAGCGTGAATCATAATGAGGCATATTAAATGGTCTGCTATAAGTTCTTCAATGTTCTGTACTAATCAGCAGCTGTCCAGCTACCCCAAGATCCATCACCAAGAAGCTTGGCTGCCAAAAGTCAATTCAAAACACCTGACTTTGCAAAACTTACCTAAGAGGACAGTGAGGAAGTGCTCTACAGAACTGACTCTCAAATGCTTCTTGATGGGAAAAAGCTGAGAGAGGTTTTTAAGTATAAAATACTGTCTTATTTAATTCCATTTATTATTATGTTTTTAACAAAGTCCACTGTTTTTTAGACTTTACTATAGGCTTTAAAAAATTAAATGCTTATTGAGATACTCTGTGATCACTGTATACAAATTTTAACTCCATCTCCCTCCTCTCTGGCAGTGAGGGTGATCTGAAGAAGGATGTGTCAGTCCCATTTACTTATTTTTCTTTTCACTACATATATTCATTCACACACCTTCAATTTATCAAATCACTTTGTATTTTAAAACCATGGTCCGGTTTTCACTTTTAAAATATCTATAAACACCAAGCAAGCCAAAGTAGATAATTTTATTTCTTTCCATAGACAGGATATATGTTAAAGAAAGTCTAGGTGAAAAAAAAATTGTCATCTTGTTACTCTCATGCAATGCCATGCCATCTAGCAACCCCTGTCCTGATGCTAGTCAGTGGCATTTATATTCTGTGCACAACACTCTTACACCTTCACACATGGTGGAAGCAGTTCAGGAGCTCAGCATAATGTCAGAGGAACTCAAGCCACTGGGTCTGAACGTCACCATGGCACTATGATGATTAGAGAATTAAGAGCATTCCAGAAGGAAAGACAAGTCCTGCAATTAGCCCTCAATGTCAATTAGTTCTAAGACTCTCTTAGCAAAAGTCACATCTGAGATAGTTTAAAAGATCAAAAGTTACTTCCTAACCTGAATCAATACCCAAAGCAGACATATTTTAAATCGAGCTATCTAGTTAGGTAGAACAAAATAAAGTATAAAATAAAATTACTTCATGTGAGACATTTATCAATAAGTTTCAATCCAGAAGAGAATTAGAGACATAATTACAGCTATCTGAAGAATTTCTGGAAACTCAGTAAACTAGTAATCCTTTCCCAGGCAGTATAAGAGCAAAGAATCACCCAAAGTTAACTGTTAAGGTATACACAGAGCGCACACCAGATGGGTAGTGCTCTTTAAGGAACTGGACAGTTGTAGTAAAGTACAAGGTAAGTCTATATCTTGTCTCAGAAGGTAAGCAAGAGTTCACAGAACAATGAGGCCAAGCCAAAAGACACAGAAGCCACTTTGAAGAAACTCACACTGGTCAAATCTGGAACGATTTAAACATTCAAAATAAACAATGGCAAAAGAGAACAAATACTAAATAAAATGCCTATGTGACCCTGCTAAGTTAAATATATAAATAAACAAATAGCAATAAGAGAAAGCTTTTCCTTACACTAAAAATTCAAATGGCAAATGTAGAAGAAATGATAAGTAAATAGCCTTTTGAAACCAACAGAATAACAATTCAGCAAAAATTTAAAAAATAGTTTCTGAAACGGTGAATCAGCATGTGACAAGGATAGGAATACTGACAATCAAAATGCCTTCCCAAAGCATTATCTAAAACAAAAGCTAGAGGAAGTAACTTCACAGTGAAAAGGCCTGACCAGCTGCACCTTTACCAAGGAACCATCAGCAATGGACAGATGGCAATTTGGAGTGGGAGAGGAGAAAAATGCAAAACTGTTAGAAATGCATCATATTGGAAGTGTTAAACACAGTATTAGTCTAATTATGAGAAACAACAGAGAAATCCTACATGTAAGCATACAGCACACTCTTCAATGTCATAAAGTTCATGAAAACCAAGGACCTGTTCTAGATTCAAGAAACTAGAGATGTGGTAAATAATACCAAGCATAAAGCCGGAACCATGAGAAGCAGATGGCCAAACCAGAATGAGGTCTGAGGACCACCATTAGTTTTCTAGTTGTGTGGCTGTACTGTGGCTGTATGGAGAATTTCACTGATGGAGGAAATATATAGCAGTGTACTCGAAGATTGGATACTGTCATATTGGAACTCCAATAGGCCCCTGAGTTTGGAACAATTGGAACATTTAAGAGGTGCAATCTCCAGAAAGGTTTTCAGATAGTTATAGTGTGCCTCTCTCTTCTCTTTTGTTTTCTGGTCACAAGGTGAGTGGTTTAATTCACCACGGGCTCAAAGCCTGGGGCCACCTTTTCTTTTCATAATCTTATCAATTTAGCTCCGGGAGTGGAGGGAGCAGACTAACAAACATGTAATAATTACTTTCACATAGCTCTGTGATTCAAAAGCTCAGCACTACTTTTACACCACCACCCCTTTTTGAGAATACTGAAGTTGTGTCAAACAGAAAAGACATGATACCCATCCTGTGTGTATAGTTGTAAATACTCACAAGATGGATATAAACATTAGAAGTAAAAGTCTTAAAGGAAATCACTGCATTAAATGTTACTTTGTAAGAGGCACTTTTTACCCTTAAAAATCCTCTAATGACTAATTCTCACAATAATTGCAAATATTCATAAATGTCATAGTTAATTCAACAAGACAGTGGGCTTTATAAAGCAGCCCGCCAACAAGATGGAAGAGAAAGCACAAGGAAGCAGTCTTTACCCTCTGTGTCTCTTAATCAATACAATGCATATGCTCCCTAATGCCAGCTTGCTTTCCCAACATATACAAAGATCTCTGCAAAGCAAAAGCAGGTACCTTGATTTAGCTGTGTGGCATCCACGATCTGAACACCATTCACCGAGCACTGGGACCCGCTCAAGGGTATCAGAGTCACTGTTCCCCCGACATTCTCAAAGACACAGTGCTCACTCTCCAAGTCAAGACCATGAAGGACTAGGAGAGAAAAAAAAAGGAAAAAGTTGGTCCCCGCTTTGGTGTCTGCCATGGTGATTCCCGACTATTTATTTCATTTTCATTTTGAATGACTTTTCTTTTCCACAAAAGTTCTGAGAACAATTATGTTCAGTGAGTCTGCAAGGTAAAGTGGCAGAGACACAGGCATCCACTGATGGTCACCGCAAAGGGTCTGACTATGCCCTGTGAGCTCTGCCACACCACAGCTGACTGTTACTGATAGGGAGACACAGTTGAGTGGCTTCTTTAACTGAGATAAACAATGACAAACTTCCACCAGCCATGGGGAGACAAGAATGAAAGCATGTGGGTTTTCGACCCATGAGCACTTACAGAAAATGCCTCCCCGAAACACAAAGCAGAGGCATGGCACAGCACAGCACAGCATGGCAGAACCGCAGGAGGTCCTGGAGCTTTGAGAGGCTTCTCCGAGTGCCAGTGCCTCAGCCTGTGCTGATTCCAGACCTCTGAGAACAGACAGTTGATGATGGTTACCTGGTTACCTATGAACATGCTGGCAATGGCAGATGTGAGCACTCTGTTTCTCAGGAGTAGCTCCCACCTTCTCTGCAGAACTGCACCACTGAACATCCCTCGCCAGGGAACACCATCTTTACCAACTGTCACCATTTACAGCTACTCCCAAGACTAAATGCATAATTCAAACAAGGGGTTTGATGTAAAAGCAAACTTAAATTGAGTCTGGGGGGCTTCTGGAATGGTTTTTCGGCTCTCCCCATCTCTAGTACATAAGAGTATAGAGACACATCTAATAAGCGGCTCATTAGCATATACTTAATAGAAAAGCAAGTTCCTCACCAGCAACCCTAAATGTGTCTTGAAATGGAATAATTCTTGCCTGGATCAATATTGTGCCCCTCTACACAGATTTATCAACTACCACCACATTCTCTACCGCAGGCAGGCTGCATACTGGATGCTCAGAACACTGTGCAGGCTGCCATCTTCTCAGCCTGAATTGCTGGCTGGCTGTTTGTCTTTTGAAGACAGTAGGACACCTAGAAGGCCATGCCTTCTGATATGGTCCTGGCCTCATACTTTGCCATCATCTCTGTGTAGAGAACTGTCTATATCTTGACTTATAAAAGTCTGCTGGCTTGTTTCCATCAATCACTGTGACAAGTACAGAGTGACAGGTGCATTGTGATTTAAATAACTGTACTAGCAGGATAGAGAGCATATGTGGGGTAGCAGAAGGAAGTGGTTCTTCTACTTTGTTCTTAACTGTATTTGTTATTTGAGTTGTGGTCAGAATTGTAGGTATACATATACCACACAATATGCTCCAACATTTTCTCTTATAACTACTTCACTGTCAGTTGAGACGAGTGTTTATTAAAAATGACTATAAGTCACTGAGAGGTTACTGATGGAGTCTCACCAATATCTTGCTCCGTTGAAGCATCTTCTCTGCCAACGTAAGTCTGACCTTCCTAAGAAGAAAATTCAGTATTAGTGAGTGCAGAAGGACAGCCTGCTTCTCTACTTCTCCTTCCATCGTGATGCATTTCATCCACCAGGCATCAGAATGAGCAGTGTCTGGGGCACACAACAGCCTCAGTGAGCTGTGTACTCAACACCGCAGTGATACCCTATGTGGTCTGCTAAATGCCAGCACCACTGCTGAGGCAAACTGCTCAAAAAGGCCAAGCTCTTGCAGTCTGCATTTCAAAGATGCCTCAGATCCTTTCTATAGAGTCCCTCCTTCAGTGGACAAGGGTTTCTTTGTGTCCAAAGATGCAAGATATGAGGAACAAAACAACCTCATTTTGAGTCATAGGTCAGAGATAATACATTAAAATCAAGGCCACAGAGGAAATCCTTGAGAGCTGACAAGAAACTTTGCTCTCTAGAACAGTGAGAGCTGTTCAGAACCAAGCCTGACCATGTAAGAGGAAGGTACCATTTTATAACTACCAGGAAGAACCAATAACTGTGCACACAACAAATTCCAGTTATGGGTATTTCTTCCTTCCTCAGTTTTTCTGCCTTTCCCCTCCCCCTTATCTCCTTTTTTCTGATTCTGCAGAAGAGAAGCCAAAAGGGATGACTCAACATTTAACTTTAGAACTCTATAAACACAGGCACTTCAAATACCACTGAATCCCAATGAACTGTAGAAAATCCCCAAAGGCTCAAGGATTTGTTGTATATTCTTTAATTTAATAGTTGTATTCATGGCCATAAAGTATTATAATAAACCTTGCTGGAGTCTAAGGGGAAATCTGGAAACAAAATTAGAATGTTCCACGTAAGCAGTTTCTACCTTCAAGTGATACAAGATGATCCCAGTACTCAGAAGGTCGTCATCAATGCCAATCAAGTGAGGCAGCTCAGAGTCCAGAACCACACCAATCCCCTCTTTCCTGAGGGCGAGAGTTTGCTCCTGAAATTGGAAGAAGAAAAAGAAGAAAAAGGTTACTTTAGGGAAAGGCAACTTCCCATTAGGTGTTCTGTAGATATTTGAAATAAGTCATATTTTATTTCTTATAATAAAGAAACAGAAAGAAAAAATGGACTTTAAATTTCATGTGGAAAACCTGGCAGGCAGTAGGCAAAGTGAACTTGGAACATATAAAATGTTCAACATAAAATGAATTAAACTCTTGGCTTGATATATATAACCTTTTCAAAGTCAATCTCAAGGGCCATCTCCCTTAGCAAAGCCTTTACAATCACCCTCTATAAAGTAATTGTTCTCCCTTCTTCAAATCCTAGACTTTAATAGCTCAAAGTCTAATTGCCAATTCTCCTCTCTGGTCATCAGGTTGTACTGAGCATGCTCTCAACAGCTCCTTGACTGACCCCAGCATTTCTGCACCTGAGATACCACCAGACCCCATATCATCTTCTCAAGGATGCAGACCACTCCCACCTACACACATCTGTAATAGTTCTTCCTACTCTGTTCATGGGGTGGTTTCAATGAGAAGTGTTCCCCAGAGTCTTAAGTATTTCAACATTAGGTCCCCAGTTAATGGCACTGTTTTGAGAGGTTTAGATAGTGGATAGAGCCTTGTTAGAGGAATAAGTCACGAGATCAGGCTTTAAGATTAAAAAATTCCTACCATTTCTAATTTGTGAGTTCTCAGTTTCCTGCTCCCATGGCTGTCCTGTACTGCCAAGTCTCCCCACTATAATGGAGTCTTATCCCTCTAAACTACAAGTCAAAATAAACTCTTTCTTCTACAAGTTGTCTATTTCATGGCATTTTTCTCACAGCAACAGAAAAGTACTAACACAAACCATAGCTCCCATCACCTCCCTCAGTCCAGCATAGCCCTCTAGCTCACCCAAAGAAAATATACCCCCCCCAAAAATATCATACATCTCAAATTTCCCTGTACTTCTCCAGTGCCTCTCTGCTACTCTTTTGAAATTACATCATGAAGGCTGTCAATCTGGACTCTTTTTATACTCACTCCCTGGATGATGGACCTCCTCCTGACTCTTGACTTACCAGTCATCCACATGCTGAGGACTCTTCAATCAAAATTGGCAGGACATACCTCTCCCTTAAATTCCATACTTGCATAATTATACCTGCCTAACTCAGTAGCTCTATATAAACACCAGATTAGTAGCTCAAACTTAACATAACAAAGAACAAACAAGCAAACAAAAAACAAATCCCCCTCAAGCCTGCAGACTATGCACCCAATCTCAGCAAATGCCAGTCTTCCTTACAGTTACTCAGATGAAAAACTGCAGCCATACTTCACTCCCTTCTTTCTTTAAGTTCTATACTCACAGTGCTGAATCTACTTTCAAATTACACACTAAATCTAGTAATAGCAAACCCCTGCACTATTTTGGCCAACTTCAAATCAACATTGCCTTCCATCTTGATTGCTACAATAATCCAAGCCATCACTTTAATTCATAAGTCAGCAGTCAGAGAGATGTGTGAGCAGGTGATTCAGCTCAGAGATGTAAATGCCTCTCTATTGTTGCTGAGAGAAAAGTCTGAGACTCCATACTGCTTTACAAGTACAGCCTGGCTTCATCCTAACCCACACTAATATCATACCCCTGCCTCCTATGATCCCAAAACTTGCTGGTTAGCCCAATTGTATCACTACTACAGGCGCTTGCAAGTCACTCTTAACCACTGATAGATACCTGGCAGTGGCAGTGTCCCTTGCTTCAGTTCTCTAATGCAGATAATACCCTCCATTTGCATAAGGTATTGGCAACCAAAAATCCCTCTGGATATTGCCATGTGTCCCCTGGTGTACGCAAACAGCCTTGGTTGAGAAGCATTCTCCTATATAGACATATAACATGCCTCATCACCTCCTTCATGTTTCAGTTCAAAGTCCCTCACTCCACTCCACTACAAAATGGCAAGGACCAGCCTTTCCCATGTTTATTGTTTCCCTCTTTAGAAGCTTTCAACTCACACTTGCCAAGGGACTGCCAAGTGGATAGACATAAGAAATTAGGGCAGTATGTCATATATTGACTTGGAGCAATCCCCTAGAGCAGAAACCAACAAGCTCAAGTCTTCACTCAATGACCAACTGATTCAAAACTAAATTCAAGGCTATGGAGTTCAAGGTGGGAAGCTGACAGATTCTAAAAAATTTAGTGTGAAAGTTTCAGATGAAACTGAGCTGGCTGAGTCTGAACTAAATCATATCCGAATGTGTGACAATGCTATAGATGTGATGGATGAACTAACTGGGTAGCAGATCCTAGCTACTGACCAAGTTTTCTGGGCAAAGATATTCCTAGTGAATGTCTCCCCAATGCTCACTTAGCATCAAGACACATTTCTCTTTCTCAAAGCTGACACCTTTTACTTTTGGGAAGAATCTATGTACTATAGTGCCATTTAATCAGGCAAACAACATACCACCTAGAATTCTCTAAGCAAAGATTTTTAACCTCTCAAGCTAGTATTAAAGCAAAACTCATATCCTGCCTTTAACAGAGTTCCTGATAAGTTCAGGGATGGAGTATGGAGAGTGGGGAATCCCTTAGAACTTCCTTCTCTAGACATTTAGGTTTCAAATGCTCACTTGGAAACCCGAAGCCACACAAAAGGACGACTGAAGGCAGGCACCCAGGAAGAAGGGTTTAAAAAAAAAAAAAAAAAAGACATTAAAAATCACTTGGAAGAAAGTAATTTAATTTAACAACCGTTAAATAGATATGCAGAGAAATGACCAATGCATAAGTTAGATTCTAGAAAAGGAAATGAAGCATATCATTGTTCTTCAATTATTCCCCCTATCAACCAAGCTCTCATTCCATGGCTGGGAACCTCAGGCTTTAAGGTCGGGAAATTCAGTAACCTTGATTTATGATGCCAAAGCTCTTGCAAATAATGACTAAATTGAGTGCTTTACATAGAATGAACCCTGATTCTGCCTCTCATGGTAGGATCCATGCCACTCCTCCTGATGATGGAATTCCAACAGAAATGAGACTCATGTAATTTCATATGTATGTATGTGTGTGCATATATATGTATGTACATATATGTACACATACATGTGCATACATAAAGATAACTTAATCACACAGTTCTATCTATAAACCTATGTCCCACTGAAAGGTCTAGTCTCTGAACCACGGTAATAGTGCTTCATAAAGTTTAGAGACTCCAACATGATGAGCTGTTTCTACCACAGACATGAAAAAAAAAAGTGAATAATCTCCTAAGTCCATAGCCATATATATTTTCTTTATACAAAACTATGGACAAGAACCATCACCAGAAAAAGAAGAAAGAAAGAAAGAGAAAGAAAGAAAGAAAGAAAGAAAGAAAGAAAGAAAGAAAGAAAGAAAGAAAGAAAGAAAGAAAGAAAGAAAGAAACAAAGAAACAAAGAAACAAAGAAACAAAGAAAGAAACAAAGAAAGAAAAGTGGATATCTTAAATCATAACAGTTTTAAATTAAACCAGAAAAACTATTTTGGATTACATCCTCCCTGTCCGCCGCCCAAAAAAAGAAGAAAAGAAAATCATTTTTCTTTTCTTCCTTGAAGTAAGTTTTTATAGACTTTGGAAATCATTGGAAATTCAAAACTTTGAAGCTATTAGGTCAAAAGCATTACTTGTCCCCAGTCATCCCAACACACACACACACACACACACACACACACACACACACACACACACACACACCCTGCACGCACACATATTTGGTATAGACAAAACCTGCACCCAAAAAGGTTTCCCAGGCTGGAGAGTGGGGCAGATGAATTTTTGATTAATGCTGCCCTAAAGCTCCATGACATTCAAACTGCATTCGACTACATGATATTATAAAAGTGTCACCTCATAAAACTGAAAACGAGGGTTTAAATCATTGCTCAAGTGAAAAAGTAATTTCAGACAAAAATATCTATCACATATAAAATATTTATTGAGTGGCATCTACTGTTATACATAATTTATGAAACACCTCTTGGATAAGACAGAATGCTTAACAGATCGGTGCTGGCTCCCTCCCATAACTCGTAGCACAATGGGCCTCAAAGAAGGAAGTAAAATATGTAGAGCTCACGGTAAAAACTAAGCTTTCGGTCAATGAAATGCACTTGCATTGAAATGGGAACCTCAGAGTGACTACAAGTGTCAAAATAGCATCAAGTCATCTTAAACAATGTGCCTCTCACATTTGCAAAAAAAAATTAAGCTCAATGTGTTTTGCTTCAACCTCCAGACACCTATTCACCTAAAATGTCTCTGAATGTGAAACACGTGTTCAGTGTTGAACAGAAGACAGAGCACCTCAGCCACATGCTGGGGACTTCAGGGGTGAGGTAAAAGGTTGCAAACAAGGCTTCCTGAGAAGACCCTACAAGGATACTTACTATTTGCCATGGAGGAAGGAATTGTAGCCACCACACCATATTACAGTGAACAAAATTCAGCTTTTTAAATCTTATCCTTATTTATCCTTATCTCCCTGAGTCATGTAAAATTCAGCCACTTTCTTGAATAAATGAGTAAGTTAAGATCAAGAGAGACACATATTGAACCAGGAGTGTAAGTCAATGGTAGAGCAAGAGCTTAGCTTGCATGAGGTCCTGGCTCATACTGAGTCTTCTAAGAGGCAATAGGCATGACTGGCTCATCTTAAATCATTCAGTGGGTGCTTGTTATTTGATACTAGATGTAATGATTTCAAATTGAGTTTTTTTCCTCTCTCTCTCTAATAGTTAACAATAAATAAATGTCAGAATTTTTGTGGAACTTTAGTCTTACATATTTTACCAACTAGTGACGCTGTGTAGCTCTGACTCATAGAAAGTGCAGCTAACTTCTGTAACCCAGAGCTCAAACATGGCCAGATAGGGCAGTGATAGCTGTAGCATATGCCTACTGTGGGTAGGAGGAGAAAAACTGTCAAGCAGACTGTAATATTTCTGTAAAAACAAAGGCCAGTAACAGAGATTCTCTTTCAATTTGGAAGAAATGCATATAATTTAATCTAACAGATGGAAAATAAATTGAAGTATTTGTTGTCTATTAACGAAAAATATACCTTTATTCTAAGATATTTGATAAAATATCTTGCTAAGTTGAGTAAACACATGCAGGGGCCAGTTGTGATGATACATCTTCAATGTCACCTCAATTGCAGGTAGAATTACCACAGAAATACACCAAGGTACCTCTATAGAGGTATTTCCAGATAGGTTTAACTGAGCAGGATGACCCATGCTGGATGCAAGAGGCATCATCACATGGAATGAGTCCTAGACTTAACTATAAAGAATAAATCAAGCTAATCACTACCATCCCTTGCTCTGTGCTTCCTGAATGTAGAAAGAATATGGCTGGTTGGCTTATATTCCTATCACTAGGATTTCTCCTCCATGATTTCTTGCCATGATAGACTGTACCTTGTGATAGAATATTATTTTATGGTATATGACTTCATTTGCTTAACTCAGTGAAGCTGTGACTCTTTGCCTGTCTAAAACATCTGATGGTCCTAATAAAGAGCTGAATGGCCAATAGCAAGGCAGGAGCAAGGATGGGCGAGGCTGGAAGGCAGGGAGGATAAATGGAAGGAGAAACAAGGAGGAAGAGGAGCAGCAAAAGAACAAGGATTGGAGGGCATCAGGGACCAGATACCCAGCTATACCCAGCTATACAGATAACCACAGAGTAAGAAGGAAAGTAAGATATACAGAAGTAAGAAAGACAAAAGCCCAGAGGGAAAAGGTAGAAGGGTTAATTTAAGATTAAAAAAAAAAAAAAATAGCAACAAGCCAAGCTAAGGCCAGGCATGGGCATCCATAACTAAGAACAAGCCTCTGTGTCAGATTTATTTGGGAGCTGGGTGTTGGGATGCCAAAAAGCCAAAAAAGTAAAACTTCACACAATAGTACCCCAAACTGTTAGATAAAGCCTTCCAGTCCTAAGCTGCTCTTGTCAAGCATTTAGTCACAGCAAGTAGAGAATTAACTAATGTCCCCGTTCACTGTGTACATATATTTTTCATACATGTTTTGGTGAGAAGACCATTTTCCGTTTGGAATTGTGTTCCTCCCATCCTGACAACTAAATGGCATCAGTGGTGCCAATTGGTGGCCATAAGTTGGACTGCATTTCCTTTCCTAGGAAACACTGAAGACAGACTCCACTGTCTCCAGAACCTGAATGTTACTGGTGAAAGTACTGAATCAGCTGACGTTTAGTCATAGCAGACAAGTTGGTTTTCAGCTTACATGTTTAAAGAAATATCCTATTATCCTTGAAGTTCAATAGTGTGATTAGGGCAGATCTCAGCCTTGAATAGTCTTTCCATTTTCCTGGAACACAATGCATTATCCCAATCTGCAGACTCAGTTTTTCCATTTTATGAAAATTGCCCCGTCTTCCTTTCTGTTCTCTGTTGTATCTGCTGACTGTCTCCTCCAGGAATAGCAATTACCCTAACACTGTACTGTCTCAGTCCTTCTCTTCTAGCTTCCAGCCACATAAATATCCAGACCAGTCTGTCTGTGTTCACTCACATTATCCAGCATTTACTCTAGTAACTTGATTTTCAACGCCATCTATTATTTTCCTTGAGGTTTCGAATTTTATTTATTAGTTCTGCAATAATGTCGTCTTAAACCTCAAGATCATTCTTTAGTCTACAATCTCACTTTTTCATCTCCCCTGCTTTTTATTATCATCTTGCTCTGTTTATTGAGTTCCTGCTTCTCATTAGACTGTTTCGTGGAATGAAAGAACTATAAGCCCCCCACCTCTTGCCTTGACATATGTTTTCATCTAGATAAGGATCGTTTTGTCTTTAGACAGTTTATGATTCATATTCATTCCCCCCTTTTACATAACTGTCCTATTTCTTTTCTTTAATAAAAAGAAAAGTCTTGAGTCTTCAATCAAGACTCCTGTTCTATCATATAAGTGACCTATCTTGTAATAATCTAGGCAAACCTGGCTCTGTCCCTTGGAGACCTGACACAGTGCATTGCCCCTCTGTGCATGGCAGGCAGTACCTGGCTCTGCATGCAGGTGCTGAGATCCCTTTAAAGAGAAAACTCCACCCACTTCCACTCTCTCTTTTTGCCATCTCTCTGAGGAGACAGACAGATCCAACCTGTCTGTCTGTCTGTCTCTTTCCTTTCTCTCACTCCTCTCTATCACTTTCCCCACAAAACTTCCCTCCTGATGGCATGTTTGTCCCCACCATGGGATCCACCAGTCCCACCTCCCGCCATAGCTATATTCCTAACACCTCTGTCGTAAGACTGAGTGGTCTGCGTTCTTGGCCACTTCTCTCTAGCCAGACATCAAGAGGAGAGAGAGGACTCTAGAGAAGGCACCTTGAAGACTCTGAGCTCGTTCTGCTCTATAGAGCTCCTCCTGCTGCTTGGAAGGACTGGATGAAGAAAGGCAGCTCCAGCTTCCTCGCCTTTTCACCAGGGCTTCAAGCATCAATTGTTTATCACAGTTGCCACCATCAGTACTACTGTCGGTCAACCACAGAAAAGAACTACCTGGTTACTCTGGAGACTGGAGCACACTGAGGAGGGTGTTCAAGGATCTTCATGGATTTGGCTTCTGAGACTCCCCACCACATTCCTGCCTCCTCCTCCTCCTCTTCCTTAGCAGTCAGCTTAAGGCTTTTGCTCATCTGCTTTCTTTTGTGGATTTCATGGGGCAGTTATAGCCACAGGGATGTGTATGTTGCTTTTTATTATTTCCTCATTTCTGTGATATTATCTCCAACAAGTTATTTAGTACAGAAGTCGAGAATAGTATTATAACATTCTACAAACAGGAGTTTATTTGAGTATAAAGATGCAGAGATGGAAACCAAGTGTATGAACACAAGACGCCAGTAGAGAATCACTTTAGCTGAAAAACTGGAACGTGCTCTCTCTGGGAAGATTGCATTGGTCTTAATTTAGAGAATGTGGAGGATTTGAGAACTCGGAAAACAAAAACTGGGTGCAACTACAAATGATGACTCTAGCAAAGATCCGGGGGCTGAAGGGGCTTAAAGAAAGAAGGGGGCAGAGACAGTGAAGAGGTGTAGCTTGTATGTTTTCCACCAGCCGGCCCCCAGACGCCCAAATTCCCAAATATTGTCTATAAATGTTTGTTTTCATTTAAGTGGGCTTGGTTATAAATGGCTATAACCACAAGCAATCTTTTAAAGGTAAAAAGTGAATTATGGTATAGATATGAATACTTTGTTTTGGAATGGATTTTCATTTATTGATACAAATTTAAGGTGAATTTTGTGATATGTATATTTCTCCTCTTGTTTAGGTATTGTGTTTATATAGCTCATTGAAAAATGTAATGTATAATTTAGTACAGATTAGAGAGTTACCTATGATAGTCAAAACTTGGAGTTAAGTTAGTTAGGATTTCTAGATATGCAGAGATGTATTTGAGATGAATAGGCATTCTTCAAACCTTTCAAAGACCTAAAGAATATGGCATTTAAAATGGTTTAGGATTTTTCTTGACAGTGAGGCACAATTGCTCCTGGTAACACCACCTGCGTCAGAAAGGAAGATGGACATCGAAGAAACACATTATGGAGTTTGCTTCTAATATGGCAAGACTAGCCATTTGGGCAAGGTACTGCCCTTCTGGACTGTTTGACTTTATGTTGTAGAAACTAGACATATAGGACCCACAAAAAGGTGACTGCTGATACAAGATGGACATTGCTACAGGATTCCTGCTTCATGAAAAAGGCAGCCAGCCAGTCTACAGGACACAGAGAAAAATGACTGACAAACTGCCAATACAGGCGGACAGTTTAAAGTTTTCTGCTTTGCTGAAGAGTCTGCCAGATACACTATGGCCTATGAGCTGAAGATGGAACATTACAGAAGAACTTTGGGTGACTGACCAGGCAATGAGTTGTCTCTGTCATTTCTAGAGTTTATATATTATCCTTCTGTGGTCTTTGAAGGCGTTGAAGACAGATAGTTATGGTTATAGTTTTCCTTAGTTAGGATTAAAGATAAGTTACATATAGGACTTTAGACTCATAAAGATAGGATACATGATATTTTCTTTAAGTCTTACAAAATGTTAATGGACTAAATATTGTTAACTGTGATTCTTATTTGATAACTGTTGTATGATATATTTTGCTATGTCAAGGTTAAAACCCTTCTTTTTATTTTAGACAGAAAAGAGGAGATGATGGGAGATGTTATTCTGTAAATATGTTTCTCATACTGGTTAATTAATATAGCCCTGTTGGCCAATAGGTAACTAGATAGGCGGGGCTAGGAGACTAGAAGGAGGAAAGAGGAGGTGGTTAGGAGGAGTCAGGATGTAGACCAGGGAGGAAGCAAGATGCAGGCCTGCTGCTTAGATGACCACGTGGAAATACTTAGATTAGTAGAAATGGGTTAATAATTAAGACAGAGCTAGCCCATAAACAATAATGGTAACTGGCCAACAGGATTGTATCAAATACAGAGTCTGTGTGTGTTATTTGGGGCCAGCACGCCAGACCGGCGGTGGGCGGGCAGGCTGGTGGAAAACAACAAGCTACAAAGAGGACAGTTGGAAAGCTGGTACAGATGTCAAAGGACCCTTGGGACAAATTTAAAGATTGGCCAACCTTACAAACAGAAGTGCTCTGACAGTGACAGATGATTAGCCACTACTTTCTGAATTACACTCTAGGAAGGAGGGGGTGGGGTTCCAATCAGAAGGCAGAGGAAAAAACTCAAAAGGAAAAGTACTAAGAGTCTACTTGCAGTTCTTCCCATCTCTCTGTCTCAAACCACAGGACAGGCCCTCTCCTCTATACCTGCCCCCACCCCGACAGGTCCATGGTAATGGTAATTTGTTGTCATCGTCCTCATAATCATTGTCCTCCTCCTCTTACCACCACCACTCTTCACATATAGAAGTCAAGGCCTCTCCAGGTCTCAAGAAGGCAGACTAAAACCCTGCAATGGTCTTCCATGTGTTGAAAGTAAAGTGATGCCCTCATCTCAGTTAACCCTTCATTATCCATCCCTGCAGCCCTTCTCTCTCCACTCTGCATAAGGCTCCCAGCATCCTATCACAGCAGCTACCTCTTCAGGATAGGGCCAATGAACACCATGCTGGTGAGTAGTCTTCAGGGCCAAGACTGTCACTGATCAGTATTTTGTTTGTGTCCCTTGACAGGAAAGAGTAGCGCATGAACCTCAAAACAGCAGTGAATATGGCCGGAAGAAGTCAGAAGCTGGAAATGAAATCTAGCTAAAATTCCAAAGGACAATCAAAAACATTAACATGTCTGCACCTATAAACTCAAACCAGCGAGAAGGTCATCACCTGTGAAGTTACAGAAACTAAAAGGAGAATGCAAAAGCACCATTCTCTGATGACTTTTAAACAACATAGAAGCTACTCTGGTCAGGAGGAGCACATGGGAACAGATGGTATGCAGTCCCAGGACTCAGCAGGGCAGGGTGGGAAGAGAAGGACCAGGCTATATCTACTCTGGGGAACTAACAAATCTGAGTTTCCTGGCAGCACAGGCAGCTGGCCCCTCAATATGGTTGATATTGTCCTCTTAATGAACAGAGACTCTCAGGAAAGTTCCATTTCCATCACACTCCCCGCTGTGGGAATGTTTAAGCATAAGACCTAACTGTTGGCTTGCAGTAAGAAGATACTGTGTAGGTCTTTTTGATGAAACAGTCCTCTTTGCTGAGCAAATCATCCAGATGCTGGTATTTAAATTATGCAAAATACATAATACCAATTAAAGAAATTATGTGTGAAAATATGCAAGAGCAAATTTCCTCACATTAATATTTAACTAGACTTTTTAAATGGAGCAGGATCTTCTGAGCACAAGTACTTTAGTATATTTGACCTAAATGGGAGCCTAAAATATCCAGGAGGATACACAGACAGCTCTACAAGGGTATTTTCTATAGAGCACAGACTTCAGCATTGGGTGGACAGCTAAATGCAAGGATTATTTTAAGTGGGATGCTGTATTCAAGAAAGCCTCAATCTGACAAAGGCCTTAAGCTCTTGTCTTCTAAAGCTGCTTTGCTCTTATTTCTCAGCCATGGTATATGCCAGGCTTTATCTCTGCCTCCCAGCCTTGATCCAAAGGTTAACATCCTCTGGTTCACCATGAACCCTTCTAGCTCCTCACAGGCGATTTCTGAAATGTTTGCCCATGTCATGTTAGTATATAAGATCACCTCTGATGAGCAGGTCCTTTGCTTCTCCTCCCAGAAATAAAATTGTTTTGTTTGGTTGTGTCTCCCCCAACCCCTCCCCCTCCCGCCCCTCCAGATAGGGTTTCTCTGTGTAACAGGCCTGGCTGTCCTGGAACTCACTTTGTAGACTAGGCTGGTGTTGAATTCACAGAGATCTGCCTGCCTCTGCCTTCAGAATGCTGTGATAAATGGCATGCGCTACCACAGCCTACTTGCTTAGTTTTTTAATGGAGTAGACAGGATGTAATTAATTCCCCTTTTCTCTATCTAATAAAGCATCCAACTGGATTACCAAAGCCTAATTAGACTGATGAACAAATCTGTCCAAATAGCTGCTTATCTGAGGGCTTATGACTGTCAGGAACCCACATCAATGCAGGAGAGAGTCTACATCCTAACAAGAAACATGGGAAAATGAGGTAGCCCCAGAGAGAAAAAGAAAGTTCATACCAGGCCTGTGACACAGACTGAATACACTGTCCTCTATGAACTGTCCACCACCCAAGCCCAATCCCTCTGAGAGTTCATGTCACCTATACTGTAGTTCAACTCATCCTAAGAAAATCCAAAATGAGAATATACATGCCTATCTTGGTTGCATAAATACTCTGGTAGCCAACTGTATTTTGCACAAGTACTCCTGGAAGTAATATGCCACACTCAGGAAAATAATTAATCAACCATCAGCAAGATAAACTGCAGTGAATCAAAAGGGCACACGAGCTCAGATTATGCAGGGAAGGGTGTTCCAAAGCCCAAATATAATTTAGAATGCTGGCTGCACAGGCCTCAGAAGTTTATTAAAATAAGAAACATAATTCATTTTAAACAAGAAATCACATTTGAAAGCTTTTTTAAAGGAGAGCACATGTGACTAACATTATAGAACTTGTCAAGGGTATATGAATGAGAGACAAGGCATAAATTGTGTTTGCTAGCCTGGGCCATTAGCAGGAAAGCAGTACACCAAACACTAAGTGTACCTGAAGCATGTTCAATCACACATTTAGTTTTGCTAACAGGAACAGTATGAGCAAGAAACTTACCTGAATTATCTAAGTCTCACAAACATGACCAGTAAAACTTTTAAGAAGAAAACTCCTAGGCTCTAAAGTTAAAAAATGGTAAGTAGGGCCACTATACAGCTGGACTGACTAAATGTTATGAGCACATGTGCTTATTCATTCTTATTTTCACTCTTCCTCAAATCTGTAACAAATGTATATGTACTAACGACCCTAGAAAGGACCTGGCCTAAGAAATAAATGTATGTGTGAATCTACTCATCTACTCTTTCATTCTTGGGACATACATACTTACACATTCTTAGGATATTTAATTGTATGAGAATATATCATTTAAATCTTGGGTATTGCACTAATTTAGGATAAAACATAGTAAACATGCTAAGTGGAGCTGGATTTCTGAAGGTCGTGCAGATTGGATAGAATGTGCACCTATTTAAAACTCACAGGCAAATTTGAGAAAAATACTAGATGTAAAAAAACAACTGACCCTGCCGTGTGTTAAATCCACCCATATTCATCAACTCTAGCCCCACGTTATCTCTTCTACAAGAACCTTATGTTTTCAAAATTGTCTTCCCAGTGTAAAGCACCAGGCAGTCACTCCAACACGAAATGCCTGCTCCCCTGGAAACTAAGTGAGCATCTTTAAACCCTTGAAATCACCGACAATACTTGAACACATGAAAAGAGCAAAGATCTTAATACATCTCTTCAGGGGCTTATTTGATTTGCCTTAGATATAGGACACTTAAAACTTTCTCTTGTGTGTTCACTGTAAGTCCTCCTTGCTCTAACAAAACTTACTATGCCTATAAAAGACTCCACTCTGAGTTCAGTAATCAATCAATTAGTATTGCAAACAAGGAACAAATCACTGATTCATTCTGATGGGGAACAATACTGCGATGCTTTCGATTGCCATCTCGAACTTAGATCAGAGACTTGCTTTCCAACTCCAGGAATTCTCAGGCAAAAGAGGTAAGTGGTCCAAAAAGGTGACTGACAGTTTGTGATAAAGAGAAAGCTGTGAAGGGATTGGACTACAGACTATACTCACATCAGCAAGCAGTCTGAGGGGAGAGGTAGAAACATCACAAGTTTGAGGTGCTATAAAAAAAGAATAAAGGAAGAGAAGGTAGGAAGGAGAAGAAAGAGGGGAAAAGAAGACAAGGATGGAGAGAAAGAGGCTGGGCAACATTTATAGCACCAAGTAGAAGATGCTACTGGACCAGGAAGATACATAAATATCTCATGGAATAGTGAGGGGCAGGGAGAGGGAAAGAAAGATTTGTGACCATGTCAGAAGTTCATGAAGCACACCAACAATTCTCCTGTCCATCCATAATGGCTAAAGCTAAGACCTCACTGGCAGGGCGACAAAATGGGAACTGATGCCATGTGAATGGGGAGGCTACCTTGCAGGTAGCAGCCAAGGCAGGAAGGCTACCACTTTAATAGGAACATTTTTATTTACCACTCAAGGGAGCTTTAATATGATAAAACTTATGACTAGACACAGTAGTCAAAAGTGGAGATGAAAGGAAAAAAAGTTTGAGAACAAATTCTAAGTGAATTTCATTGTGGAACACTTTTAGAACCAATAGATGAGGTCTAGGCTAAAGAAAAGAATATTTTGTAAGCTTGCTATAAAAGTAGCTTCTAGTTCAAGTACTTCTCCATAAATCCTGGAAACACAAACTACATATGAAGAAAGATGCAAATAAACATGTGGATTCATAAGCAGCACCTAAGTCAACAAACATTAAAGAGCCAAGCTATTCATAATGGCCTTGTCAATAGTTAGAGTAAGTTTTAATTCAATTATCTTCTCATGAGTTAACTATGGAAACCTAGAAGGAACCTATGACAAAAAGAGTCAGAAATAATATCAAATTAATGGCAATGAAAAAAATTGAAACCAAGAGTATATTCATCTGCATCTTGACATTAAACAGCACCAAGTTGAATAATAAAAATCAAGTGACACAAACGAATGAGCATGCAACAGAGAAAGCCTAAACAAGAACTAGACCTAAATAGATTGAACACTGGATGGCACTACATCATGAGAAACCCAACTGTAAATATGTGTTATGACATCTGCAACATTTCGGAGATAGAATCAAGTTCAGATTGTTCACTAAATGAGTCTAAATATAGTAAAGAATGAAATACTTAAAAGTTATAAAATGCTTTTCTTTATAGTCACAAAATAAAATTTCTGAATATAATAGAAAATATAGTCATGAAATAAAATTTTAGTAAATCTAACTATTCAAACTACTTCTGGAACAGGGCTGGAGAGATGTGTCAGGTGGGATGAACACTGGATGATCTTCCAGAAGAGTTGGGTTCCACTATCACACACATGAAAGCACACAAACTCTCTATAACTCTAGACCCAGGGCATCCAAGTTCTCTTCTGGCCTCCACAGTCACTGCAAGCATATAATACACAGACATGCCACATACACAAAAAATATAAAAGTACAGGAAAAAAATAAAAATTTAATACAAGAACTGCTGCTGAGCTGGAGGGGTAGCTCAGCAGTACAGTGTTTCTTTACAACCTCTGTGAGCCACACTGCAGGGGACTGCACAGGTGTCATAGGACTAGGAACTAAAACTTGGCCTGCAGAATTCTCCGGAAGAGACAGATCAGTCAAACCCGAGGTACTCAACAAGGTGGAAACATCATGAAGGAATGTGCTGGGAGAGGAGGGTCAACCTTCACAAAGCAACATATTAAAGTGAGGCAACACAATACTGAAGGATGAATGAGTCATTTAAAAAAATTCTTTGAATCCAATGAAGATCATAAGACAGTATACCAAAACATAGGTGACACAATGAAAGCTATCCTAGGAGGGACATTTATGACCACAAGTGACTACACTAAAAACAATGATATCACAAATAAATTACAATATACCTGGACCTTACAAAAGCAAAACCAGACCCAGAATCAGTACATAAAATAATTAATATCTGGGCAGAACTGATAAAATGGAAAAGACTAAAAAAAAAAAAAAATCAATAAAACAAAGAGTTGATTCCTTGAAAAAAATAAACAATACTGACAAATCCTTAGCTAAACTATTGAAAAAGGAAGAGGAAAAAAAATAAATTTTGAAAAATGAGAATTGAAAAAGGAGAGTTTAGAACAGACACCAATGAAGTTGGTATTAGAAAACACCTTAAAAATTTATGTTCCACTATATTCAACAAATTAAGAAAAATGGATGCTTATGGCTTAACAAAAGTAAACAAGATGAGATGTGCAATTTTACAAGACCAATAAAATGCCAGGCGGTGGTGGTGCATGCCTTTAATCCCAGCACTAGGGAGGCAGAGGCAGGCAGATCTCTGTGAGTTAGAGACCAGCCTGGTCTATAAGAGCTAGTTCCAGGGAAGCCTCTAAAATCACAAAGAAACCCTGTCTCAAAAAACCAAAAAAAAAAAAATAACAGCAACAAAAATCGCATAACTAAAAATTTCTAGGCCCGGATTCAGTGTTGAATTCCATCAGAACTTTAAAGAAATACTTCCTAAACTATTCCAATATATAGAAAAGGAAAGAATGCTATCAAATTATTTTTATAAAGCCAGCATTACCCTTATACCAAAACAGAGACACATCAACAACAAAAGAAAATTACATACTAATCTCCTCTATGAACATAGATGTACAAGTTTTCAATAAAGAATTTGTCATGGAAATACAAGAACGTACCAAAATCATTTACCATGATCAAGTTGCTTTCATTTCAGATATGCAGTTCTAATTTACAAATGAATAAGTTTAATACATCACATAAATTGACTCAAGGACAGTATCTTAGTCATGGTCCTTTGCTGTGATGAGATACCATGACCAAGGCAATTCTTACAAAAGAAAACATTTATGGGACTTGCTTATACATTTCAAAGGTTTAGTCCATTATGATCCTGGTGGGAGCATAGCGGCATTCATGGTGCTAGACCAGAGGCTAAGAGCTACATCATGATCTGTAGGCAGAAGGAGAGAAAAGGAATCAGGGACTAGCATGGGCTTTTGAAACCTCAAAGCTCACCCTCAGTGAGCTCACCCACATTTCCTCCAATAAGGCTATATCTCTTCATCCTTCATCCTTCTAAGCCTTCTAAAATAGTGTCTGATGACTATGCATTCAAATATACGTACCCATTGAAGGGGCATTATACAAACTATTACAATTAGAAATAACATGATTATCTCTACAGTTGCATTTGACAAAATGCAAAAGCCCTGAAGGGACTGGAAACAGAAGGAGTATGTTTCTGACATAATGAAGTCTATACATGACTAACATATATCCAACATTTTTACTAAATGAGGAGAAACTCAAAATACTCCTCTTAAATAAGGAATAAGAAAAGCTTCCCACTTTCTTCATTCATATTCAATACAGTGACTAAAAACTTTACTAGAACAATAAGAGAAAGAAATAAAATGGATACAGTTAGAAGAAGTCTTTGTAGATAACATCTTTCTGTATATTTAAGACCTCATGGACTTCATCATAAAACTCTTAGATCTGATAAGTACTTTCGGCAAGATATAAAATGAATACCCAAAAGGGTACATACTAATAACAAACATACAGAGAAGAAAATCAGGAAACAATCCTATTCATAGATCCTCAGGGATGGGGAAATTTAAAAGTCATCTAAAAGAGGCTGTGAAGGACCCTCATAATGAAAACTTGAAAACACTGGAGAGACCTAAGAAGATACACAACAATGAAAATGCCCGTGCTGATGTTCTAATAAATGGACATAGCAATAAAACAATTCATGATGGTTTATTTCTATGCCCATAAATCTTTGCATCACTCATCCCTCATCACAGAAACACCTTCTTGCAATAGATGGAAATTAACACTCAACATGAAGAAAATGAGAGACTTGGAGTATTCAGCCTTAAATGGGATGTCTACGCCATACTTCTCCCTTCAGATCTCAAGGGATATGTGGTTAGGGGGACAGAAAGAGGATAGGAGCCAGAGGTGCCAGTAACAAAGACACACAGTATGTATTCACTCATATATAATTTTTAGACATAGAGCAAAAAATTACCACACTGCCAAAACAGCCAGGAAACAAGGAGGACCCTAAAGAGAGACATACATAGTCCCCTGGAGAAGGGGAAAGGGACAAGATCTCCCAAGCAAATTGGGAGCATTGGAGAGAGGAGAGGGAGTTAGAAGAAAGATGAGGGAGAGGTGGGCATGAGGGAGATTGAGTCAGGGAAAGAGTAGAGGAGAGCAAGAAAAGATACCATAATAGAGGGAGCCATTATAGGTTTTAAGAGAAATCTGGCATTAGTGAAATATTGAGATCTACAAGGATTACCCCAACCAACAATCCAAGCAATAATGGAGAGGCTATCTTAAATGCCCTTCCCCTATACTGAGATTGATGACTACCTTATATTCCATCATAGAGCCTTTATCTAGTAACTGATGGAAGCAGAAGCAGAAGCAGACACCCACAGTTAAATACTGAGCCAAATTCCTGGAATCCAGTTACAGACAGGGAGAAGTGATGAGCAAAGGGATCAAGACCAAGCTGGAGAAACCCACTGAAACAGCTGACCTGAAAAAGGGGGAGCTCATGGACTCCAGTCTGACAGCTAGAAAACCAGCATAGAACTGACCCAGGCTCCTTGAACATGGGTGTTAGGAGGACTGGGGCAGTCTATGGGGCCTCTGGTAATGGATCATCAGTATTTATTCCTAGTATATGAATGGACGTTAGGAGACCATTCCACATAGAGGGATACTACCTCAGCCTAGACACATGGTGGAGGGCCTAGGTCCCAAATGGTATGACAGACATTGAAGACTCCCCATGAAAGACTTCACCCTTCCTGGGGCGCAGAAAGGGGATGGGATAGGGGTTGATATGGAGAACAGGGGAGGACGAGAGGTTCAGGAACTGGGATTGACATGTAAAACAAGCTTGTTTCAAATTTAAATTTAAAAAAGATATCAAAAAAAAGTAAAGTGATGAGCATATATATGATGGGAGATGTTATTCTGTATATATGTTTCTCATACTGGTTAATAAAGCTCTATGGCCAATAGAAAACTAGATAGGCGGGGCTAGGAGACTAGAAGGAGGAAAGAGGAAGTAGTAGGGAGGAGTCGAGATGTAGTCGGGGAAGAAGCAGGACGCCTGCTGCGGCTCCCCGATAAGACGACCACATGGAAATACTTAGATAAGTAGAAATGGGTTAATAATTAAAGCAGAGCTAGCCCATAAACAATAATGGTAATTGGCCAACAGGATTATATCAAATACAGAGTCTCTGAGTGTTATTTGGGGCTGTCGCGGCTATGGGCCCAGAATGACTGGAAGGAAAAACTTGCCGTAACATATATGTATGTATGTATGTATGTATGTATGTATGTATGTATGTATGTATATATATATATACACATATATATACACACATATATATATATCAAAAGAATTAATAAAAAAAATAAAGGAAAAGTAGTAAAATGGTCAAAAAAAAAGTGTGGTCTTTTGGGGATAGGTGTGTCCTTGTTGGAGGAAGTATGTCACTGAAGAGGTGGGCTTTGTGGCCATACCTGCTCAAACTATGCCCAATGTGGCACAGCATCAATTCTGTTGCCTGTAGATCAAGATGTAGAACTCCCAGCTCCTTTTCCAGCACCATGTCTGCCTGCATGATGCCATGACAATAATGGACTAAACCTCTGAAACTGTAAGGTATCCCAATAAAATGTTTTCTTTTATAAGAGTTGCTATGATGTCTCTTCACAGCAAAAAAACTTTGACTCTGAATGAATTCCCCAATACAAAGAGACAACTACCAGTTGCCACAGGACCTCCAATCATTAATAACACCCTGATTGCTAGGCTATTTCTTGCCACATCCTTTAATAAATATTAATACCATTTCCCCCCAAAAGTTAGTTAAATAAAGCATTCCTACTGGGAGCCAGAATGAGACAGTCCAGATAGAATTCTGATGGTCTGGAGCCTGATCTAAAGAGTTTCTGGGCATCTACAATCCAAGCTCACATTTTACCCTTGTAAGTAAAGAGTTGGCAGAATCACATTCCTATGGGAGACTAAATCAGAACAAAGCTTTTCACTACATCAATTCTGAAATTCAACATGACAATGATGCCTCGCAGTTGATTAATTTTCTGTCTTTGAACCAAAAAAAAAAAAAAAAATGCTATTAGAAAAAGCATTCCATGCCTCCTCACAAAAAACAGCCACAAGACTACTTTTCTTATTCCAATTAATACTCATATACATAACACACCTGCATGTGTGACACACACACACACACACACACACACACACACATGCGAAAACAAGCCAATGCACAACAAAATTTTCTTTTGAAAATGCACACAACCAGGTATTCTGTTAATCATCATGATCCTGCACAAAGGTAAGAACCTTATAAGTTTTAAAAGGGAAACAGACACCAAGAGACCCTGTACCAGCTAAAACAGAACTAATTTGTCCAACTTTATTACTAGCAAGCAACTTGGATTAGAGGGTGAGTGATGTGACTTCAGACATCATTAAATTATAACTCTACATTCTGCTTCTCAGTATCATACACTCTCCAGTTGAACCACAGCTTCTCGTCCCCTATTTCTGTTTTATCTGACTTTAGAAACAATATACCCCATAGGTATTTGCCTCACTCAATGGCTTTGAATACTATAATGTTCAGCCTCATCCAGGATAGGCAGGACCTACCTTCCCATAAGGACCTACCTTCTTAGCCCTAGGCCAAGAACCACCCTGGGATGCCTGAAAGAGTCCACCCACATATCTTTAACAAGTTACAAATCCTTTCTTTCCTCCTTTTCAGCAAGTACCATCATTAACAATCTACCTCCAGTTTAAAAAAAAAAGAAAAAAAAAAAAAAAAAGGTGCCAGGTTAGAATTCCAGCAGCCTCTTGCTCTGGTTGAAAAAAAAAAATTAATATTTATCTTGATACATGTTTGGCCAAAGTTTACTTTAGAAAAGTTCAAGAAAAGAAAACATTTCTCTGAGTGTGGAGGGGTAATAAATCAGCAAACTGTGGCAATAGCCAATTGCTTCCACCTGTGCTAAGGTGAGAAATTACACATTATAACAACCCTGAAAAGGATAGTTGACATTGTGTATTATTTTTCTCATTGCTATAACAAACTAACTGAGAAGAACAATGTAAAAAAGGAAAGGCAAAGGGTTTTATTTGGCTCACAGTTTGATAGTACATTCTAATCATGATGGTAAAGTTATAGATTCAAAATCATAAGGCAGCTGTCTACACTATGTCCCCAATCAGGAAGAAGAGAACATTGAGTTTTATGCAGTCTGGACCTGAGGGCACTGTTCCATTTAGAGTGAGTCAGCCCACCTAAATGAGTACAGTAAATCCAGCACAGGTTTGTCTGATGGATATTTCTAGATTCTGTTGTGAGGCTTGTCTTAGATAAATATAGATACTGTCAAGTGAACAATCAATATTCACCATGGTGACATGTGATATTACAAAATTCCCATTAGCAACATCTGTGCCCCCAAAATTGTTCTTGGTATAGCTTACTTAGTAATGAAATTTCAAAGGTTCATGTTGCTCAAATCAATCTACCGCAGTGGTTCTCAACCTTTCTAATGCTGTGACCCTTTAATACAGTCACTCATGTTGCAGCAACCCCACCATAAAATTATTTCATTGTTACTTGATAGCAATTTAGTGCTACTTTTATGAATCATAATATAATTATCTTTATTTTCTGATATTCTTAGGTGATCCCCCAAAAGGTTGCAACCCATTGATCTACAGGCTCATGTTTAATGTCAGCAAAGCCCTTTAACTCTGCTTTAGGCAATGTTACAAAGTATAAGGGGGTAATGACTTAACTCCTGCCTTATAAAGCCTTTACTTTCCATGTAAGGATGACTTCAATCCCATCATCAGTGTCTGAATGGGTCATATTGAATACTGCTTAGCCCTTATCTCAGGTACAGACTGAAGGTCACTATAAAATAATACCATGAAAGTCTTTGCCTAGTGGAATCAGTGAGTGTGGAAAGAATAACAGTAATGTTTCACCAGCTAAGGAGCTCATTCTTAACATCCATCCACAAGAACTTGCAACAGGGCAACACAATAATCAAGGGCAGCTCAGAGACTTCACTGAGCTTGCACACTGGCCTAAAATCACAAGAAGAAAGATAGGAGCAAACCCCTTTTATTCTTCAGGGATAAAGAAGAATTCAACTGCAGAATCGGTGTTTCAAAAAATGAGAATTTTTCCTTCAGCTTTAGGAGGCCCTACCACTTTAATCGATCAAGAAATCCATTAAAGATTCAGCTACAACCCAGATCAAAATGGTGTAGTTTTGCTTTGTGATACTTTACTGCCAAAATGCAGCTACTGTTAGAGCAAGCCACTGAGGTGCTAGTGGCCTAAGATGAGTATCAGTTAAAGGAAAAGACAGATACAATATAAGCAACTGCCCAAACAAGCAACTTTCGGCAAAGAAATGACCAAGGACATTTCAGATGTCTGCTCTGTGTAAAGAAATATTGTTGGTGGTCATGGTGGCACACTCTTTAATCCCAGCACTCAGGAAACAGAAGAGGGCAGATATCTGTGAGGCAGAAGCTACTCTGTCCTACATAGTGAGTTCCAAGACAGTCAGAGCTATGTAGAGCGAACCTGTCTCAAAATAAATAAATAAATGTTAAATTAGGAAAAATGTCACCTCTCACAGTCATGCTTTCATCACCTAGGCAAATGTTCACTCAAGTGTGGGCATGAACATAAAGATAATTATTAAGAAATCAAATTATATTTTAAAAGGCTAAACAGAAAGCTTCTGTAACCCATGCCGGAACAGAAGTTCTAATATCAGTTTTTGATTAATACTCTGGTATGCATGAGTAGCATAGGCTGCATCTTTTTCTGGAAAAATATTTATGAATAAATGTGGCTTAATATTCTAAAAATGGCATGCAATTTTTTTTAAAACACAAGGCTTAACAAAATGCCAAGTTCTAACCAAGATCAGTAGCTTAAGTAGCTTAAGCTACACTGAATAAAAAGCTAAGGAAAGAAGGGGAGTGAACCCATGTACAGATGAGATGCCTGCACACACGGACACACCCACCAGCCGCTCTGCTAGCCAGTCTGAATGAAAGCCAAGCAGATTAATGAGATGATTTCTAGAAAATGCTTTGAACTCTTTGGAAGAAAGGTGTTATATAAGTGGAAGATATTAGTTTTCTTATTCTAAAAGGCAATTTTATTCACTTCAGGATGAACCATAATACAACTAATATCCAGTCTGCTTGCTTTCAACAATGAAAATTAATCAATTCAGAAGTCTTCCTAGAACTTGCATTGAGCAAACACCAATTCCCTATTCACCAACCCTAATGCTGATACAATTAACATTTTTTAAACAACTGCCTGAAGTCATGCTTTCTTGTCAAACTAATTTAATATAAATTTAATTACAGCTATACTGATGTGTCTGACTTTTTAGACATATGCCTTTACCATCCAGGAACTTGCCCGCAAACATTTAACTCACATAATGAAACATGAAATTCAGTCCTTCATTTCAAAAGCTTGAGACTACAGGGAAACAATACTTATATAAACCCGAACAACTTTCCTTTGATGTCACATCCAACCAATCTTGTGCCTGGGGAGTTGTGGTCAGTGTTCCCTACAAAAATTTTTTTTTCAAAATCTTAGACCTTCCCTCATAAATTCCCAAAAGGTGTTCTAAAATGTAATTTTATTCAAAGGAAACTCTCCTAAAAGGAGCAGCAACCCTTCTTGGGTTCTCCAGGCAGACTCAGTGTGAACTCTCTCTTCATCTGTTAGTCAGGACACAGACAGGGAAGCAGGACTCAGACCCCTTTGTGTGTGTGTGTGTGTGTGTGTGTGTGTGTGTGTGTGTGTGTGTGTGTGTGTGTGTGTGTGTGTGTCTGTGTGTCTGTGTGTGTCTGTGTGTGCCTGTGTGTCTGTGTGTCTGTGTGTGTCTGTGTGTTGGGTGGGGGTACCTAGAGGGAAGTCATGCTGGGGCTTTCATCCTGGCCACCTAGGCATCAGAATATTTGAAACTGTTTAAATTATGCTGCCTCTTTAAATCAGCAAGACATCCTTGGCTTGTCTTCCAAAACCTCAGATCCTACTTCTTAGCCTGATTTTTGTTAGTCTCCTAAAGGCTCAAAAACTAGAAGCTGCATTTTTAAGACATGTGCACCAAAGGATCTTCCCTGTAAGTTTCAAAAACATCTGTGTGTTTATTGCTTTCCTAGACTTTAATGTGGATCAAAAGATTTGTGTGTACTTAGCTATTATCTAGGGAGTCACAAATGTCAAAGGCATATGTAAGTACAGAACATAAAAATCTAGGAAATAAGTAATACTGGGAGTGAAAGAAGTCAGCATGTAATCAAAGGAAATTTCAAGTTGTTTTACTATGAAACCAGACAGAATGAGACAGAAGCAACCAATATATATACATCATGGTAATTTGCTCTTAAGAAAATGTCTCAAAGTCATACAAAATAAAATTACACAAGGGTTAATTCAAAGTCACAATATTTTAGATTGTTCTAAGATTTCTTCAGTTATAATTTTTAAGGGGAAAAATAGAGCATGTCTAAAGCTTAACAGAAACATCATGCACACTACAAGCAATCAAGCTACCATTCGCATTCGAAAAGAAGCAGAGGTCATGTGACATGACAGTGCACATCAGAGAGACATCAAAATACAAAGAAGGGAGAAAACAGACAGAGGTCAAAAGCACTCAGGGAAGCAAAACCAGAAACATGGAGTGGGGTTTATCAATCTAATACAGTCTAGGTACAGAAACACTAAAAAACAGACTCGAGGGAGGAGGGGACCTATTTAAGAATATAATACCACAATAAAGCTATTAATGGTAGTTAAGGCTCAAAGCAAATGCAAATTTGATGGAAATTCATTCATTCATATTCTCTTGGTTTTACCTTTGCAGATACTTATACACTCATTTAAAAAAAAATCTAACTAGATGTCACTGTTACATTTCAAAACATGGATGCCACAAAAGTCATACTCAAAGGAAAATGTATAGCCCTACTTAATTCTTATACTAAGGGCCTAATATAAATAAATGCTTTCATATAAAATAAAAAAAGTAAGGTACAATCAGGAATCAAACCCTCACAAATGAGGGATCTGAAATATAAGGTTTAAAGATATAAACATAGAATAAAGAGAAAATTCCATGATAAATCTAATATAAAAAAGAAAATGAAAACTATGAAAAGTTAATAATAGGAATATACCTTAGTGATAACAATAGATCATTTGTGCATAATTTAAGCAGGAGCTTTCCAATTCATTTCCTTCTTCAACTGAGTTACAACAAAGGACCCAAGACATCATAAACCCAGCAACTCTCCTTTTTAAAACAATTGTCATTATCATTATTCTCACTACCATTATTATTTTAGCTTCATTTTTAAAGCAAACAACCAAAAGTTCCACAAGACCAACAGTTCCTTTTTCCTCCTACAAAAGGAAATCAACAATCAGGAAATGACAAAATCATATCACATCTCCTTAACCAAACTATAGTCCCCATCCCTACATATGGACAGGTTAAACTCATACAACCAAGCACTGCTACTAAAACCAAAGGAAAGGTATTTTATAACTCATGCATTTGAAAAGAAGGAGTGGCAGTGACTGAAAGCCACAATTAACTTGGAAGTACACTGAGAACACACACAATGACAGCACAGTTCTAAAAATTACAGACCAGCTTCTTAATGGAATACTGATTAGCCAATCTCTTCCAGTAATTCCCAATTTAGCATCATTAGTGCCCAATTCTAGTAACATAGGTAACAAATAAACAAGATGTAGTGGGATAAAACCCCACAGAATTGTGCAGCATTCTGAGAAAAGACAGAAAGCCTTAATAAGCTTGTGGCCCACTAAAATATATATGGTTAAATGAAAATCACGTTCCCAAGGCAGTTTCCTTCTAACTGAAACCTTGTTAAGGACTGGGACAAACAGAGAGTACTAATCCTGGGATATTATAAGGGAGGTACTAGTTCTTCGATTTCTACAGGTACACAGGTGTGTGAGAAGGCACCTGTGATGCCTCAGCAACCTAGACCTTCTTCCTTCTTAACTATTGTTCTCCTAATGTTCCTTTCTGCTTTATAAAAGGACATACTCTAGCATCCTCAAGGTATTCAAGGTGCCACTCAAAGAGAAAAGCTCTAATATAATAAGATAAGCTAAACTTCCATAACCAATTCATATGACAAGGCATGTTCTTTTCTGTCTCACACATACAGAGAGACAATGAGAAGCCATCAGCTAGGATTCTGGCCTGTGTCAGGATACTCTGGATTTAGATGCACCAGACTCCCGTGGAAACATGGCAAACACAACCACAGACATGTTGAAGACAGACTTAGCTTACTTAAAGCCAACTAAATCACAGGAAGGTTTGTACTTAGTTCACCCCATATAAGTAGCTTAATATAAGAAAATGATAAATGTCATAGATGACACAGAAATCAATACTGCTATATTCTTTACAAGTGAAGAATGAAGTCAGAAGTTTTCAAACAAAAAGCCTGTTTTTTTCTAAATAGAATAGCAATAGCAATAACATAGTCCACAATTTTTAATAAACACACAAGCAAGCAAGCATGCATGCTCCCATGCACATGCATGCACATGCGTGTGCGCACGCACACACACACACACACACACACACACACACACACACACACACACACACACACGCATGCCTGTGCATATGTGAGAAAGGAGAAGGAGAGAGATCTTAAAGTCCAAATATAGAAATTCACCCCTGGCTGGGAATGTACCTCAGTAGTAAAGTACTTACCTACTATGCTCAAGGCCTTGGGTTTAAATTATCAATAACATCACAGGCCTAAGGGCTGACATCTGTGATCCCAGAATTTGGGAGACTAGAGTTCTAGAGCGGCCTGATATAGTTATTGAGACTCTTTATCAAAATAAATAATAATAAATTTAATAATAATAATAATAGACCCCCTAACACCTAATGCGATAAAAGCACTAATTAAAAAAATCTACCAACTAAACAGAGTCCAGAGTCAGATGGATTCAATGCAGAATTCTACCAGACTTTCAAAAAAACCCAATACTCCCCAAATTGTTCTATAAAACTAAAACTGAAGAAATGTTTCCAAATCCTGTGTATGAAGCAAGTATTACCATAAGAAAATCAGATAAAGACCCAACAAAAATAAAAGTACAGGCTGATATCTCTGATTAATGTAAAAAAGGTTCTTGATAAAAATACCTGCAAACTAAATTTAGGAACAAATAAAAATGATTATCCACCATGATCAAGTAGGCTTCATCTTAGATAACAGTGTTGGTAGATGTCATTCTATAAATATGTTTCTCGTATTGGTTAAGGAATAAAGCACTGTTGACCAATAGGAAAGCAAGATAGGTGGAACTGGGAGACAAGAAGGAAAGAGGAAGTAGTAGGGAGGAGTTTCAAGATGTAGGACCAACAGGGTAGAACTCTGGGCTCTCTCTCTGGTGGAAACTTAAGATTAATAGAAATGGGTTAATATTTAAGATAGAGCTAGGCAATAAGAAATGCTAGTAACAGCTTTATATCTAATACAGCATCTCTGTGTATTATTTGGAGCTGGTGCGGCTCTGGGACCCGGCAGGAGGGAAAGCATACTCATAACAAAATGCTCAGTCAGTAAAGCATGAGACTCT
The DNA here is from genome assembly GCA_030556225.1 of Cricetiscus sungorus. Taxonomy (NCBI): domain Eukaryota; kingdom Metazoa; phylum Chordata; class Mammalia; order Rodentia; family Cricetidae; genus Cricetiscus; species Cricetiscus sungorus. The sequence goes on from JANBXA010000372.1 coordinate 77,243,550, forward strand.
TAAATCTCAGGGTCATGGGTTGGGTGCCATTTTGTTACAAGTATGTTTTTCCACCCGCCTTGTCTCCGAGCCTTGCCAGCCCCAAATAATACACAGAGACGCTGTATTAGATATAATGCTGTTGACCTTTACTAGTTTCTTATTGGCTAACTCTGTCTTAAATATTAACCCATTTCTATTAATCTTAGTATTTCCATGTGGTCTTATCTTACTGGAGAGAGGGGCTGGAGTTCTGCCCTCTTTCTGTCCTACATCTTGATTCTCCTCCCTACTACTTCCTGTATCCTCCTTGTCTCTTAGCCCCACCTATCTTGCTTTCCTATTGGCCAACAGTGCTTTATTCATTAACCAATAAGAGAAACATATTTACAGAATGACATCTCCTATCAAACCAGTGATGATTCAACACATATAAATCAATAAATGTAATTCGCCACATAAATACAGAGCAGAAACCACATAATCTCACAGGACACAGGAAAGGTCTTTGAAAAAAAATAAAAAACCCTTCATATTAATAAAAAAAAAGCCCTGAAAAGACTATGGATACAAGGGACAGATCACAATATAATAAAGACAATTTACAACAAATCCCCAGACAGCATGATTTTAAACTGAGAGAAACACAAGAAATCCCCATTAAAACAATGAGAAAGATTGGGATGTGTACTCTCTCCATACCCATTCAATATATTGACTGGAGTTATAGCTAGAGCATTAAGATAAGTGAAAGAGACACTTATAGGAAAGGAAGAAGACAAAGTATCCTTCTTCACTGATTACAGGGTTCTCTCTATATAAATACCCTAAAGAGTCCATCTGGAAACTTTTATAGCTAATGAATAGTCAGCAAAGTAGCAGAACATAAAATTAACACACAAAAAAATCAGTAGCCTCTTCAGTACAAGCAACAAACAAACCAAGAAAAAGTTAAGGAAACCAATGCCATTCACAATAGCCTAAAAAAGTCAAGTATCTTGGAATAAACCCAACCAAGGAAGAGAAAAACTTGTAGAATGATAACTTCAAGACATTACAAATGACACCAGAAAACAGAGCAACCTCCTACACACATGAATTGGTAAGGTTAAATTGTGAAACTGCACCAAAAGCAACCTATGCATAGGACATAGTCACCATCAAATCCCTAACACAATTCCTCACTGAAATTGAAAAAAAAATAAAAAAATCTTAAACTTCATGTAGAAACACACATACACACAAAACACCTACAACTAAAACATTCCTGAAAGGGGGAAGAAAAAAAAACTGGTAGAGATTTTCCCAAATATGTGAATGTTAGGTTTTAAGCTTTAGATATATATGTTTACATAGAACTCCCACAAAAGTTAAGTAATAAGAGGCCATAAAAGAGAAGGAGACTCTTTAAAGTAGTAAAATGTAGTGTTATAGAGTAAAGTGAAAATGGAACAGGAAGGATTAAATGGGGTGGTAGATAGAAGGGCAGAGTAGAGGAGAAAATGGAAGGGATCACTAACACTAAAGACCTCTGAAACAGCTGTATGGAAACCTACTGCAGAGCTTCCTTTAAATATGAGCACATGCACATGTAAAAGAAGTTTAAGTGGGTTTACCCTATAAAGAGGAAACAATACTTCAACATACAATATATACTACTGAATAAAACCCCCAGGACCAGGAATGGGTTACTTCTTTTGGATTTGTTGGCCAATTTAATTGGTATTTGTATTGGTTCAAATAGGAATGGCTCCCCACAAGCTTGTATATTTGGATGGGGTGCTACCTGAGAGGGATTAGGAAGTGTGGCCCTGTTGGAGGAAATGTGTCATTGGGTAGGGATTTCAAGGTTTCAAAGGCCTAAACCAGGCCCAGTGTCTCCCTCTCTCTCTGCTGCCTGTGGATACAGACAGAACTCTCGGCTATTATGTCTTCCTGTGTATAATCATGCTCTGAACCAGGAGGATCATAGACTAAACCTCTGAAACTATGAGCAAGATCCAACTAAATTCACTCTTTTCTAAAGGTTGCCATGGTCATGTTATCTCTTCATAGCAGTAGAACACTGATTATGACAGTATTCAACTGAAAGCTTCATCTCTACTGGCTAACTTTCATGATGGTAGAAGATAACCATACATCTAGCAGAGTAGAAAAATAACCAGCAGTGTAATCAAGCTGTGAACCCTGGGAAGCTACAATAACAATAATAACAACATGAATATTACAAGAGTATCCAACTACTTTATAATTTTATTTAAGGCCTACTCCACAAAATGGAACCCATACTTGACATTGTTAATGAGGCCAAGAACTTAGGCAAGTCACAGTCCCTAGGAGAAAACCCACTACTAATGAACATAGTAGTGGGAAAACCCACTACTAATGAACCCACTACTGAATGAACATAACAATAAAATGAGTCCTAATGACTTACTATTATATCCAGAGATCAGTACACTATACAACCTTCATTAGAGAAGCTTCTTACAGTAGATGGCAATTAACACAGAGACCCACAACTGGTCAGCATACAGAGAATAAGACTTATGGAGTCCTCAGACCTAAATGGGAAGTCTATAGCACATCATCCTCCAAAGAATCATCAATCTATGTAAAAAGGGGGACCAAAAGACTAAGAGCCAGAAGTGGAAGATGACTTCAAGTAAACAGTGTTATCCAAACAACGTCAGGTGTACATATGAACTCAGAGACTGTGGCAGCTTGCATATATACCCTGCACTGGCTCAAGTCAGAAGAAAGCCGAGGATAGAGGATCCAGCAAAGTAGCTATTAACATTTGATTGTCACTTTAAAAGAAAAATTAGTTTCATTAATAACATGACACCTCACATACTGACAACACTAGTCCTATGCGTAATTGTAGTCTACCAACACAAATTCAATGGGTTAAAAGACTGAGAAAGGGAAAGCATGAAAATGATGGGGGATGTTCTTATGTATATATGTCTCTCTTATTGGTTGATGAGTAGCCAGCAAGAAAGTATAGGCGGGGCTACCAGATAAGGAGAATTCTGGAGAAGCAGGGAAAAGTGACAAGAGAGATGCCATGTTGCTGAAGAAGGAGTAACAGGTCCAATAAGATAAAACCACATGGAAATTCTTAGATTAATAGAAATAGGTTAATAATTAAGAGAGACCTAGCCAATAAAAAGCCTGAGCCATATAGGAGGGGAAATCTGGGGGAAGAAAGATTGAGGATCAAGAAACAGGAAGAGAGGAAGTCTCTAGAGGTCAGCCACCCAGCTACATAGCAAGCCATAGAGGAAGAAGTAAGGAAATGATATACAGAAACAGAAAAATAAAAGCCCAGAGGCAAAGACAGACAGGCTAATTTAAGTTATAAACAAGTCAAGATAAGGTCAAGCATTCATAAGTAATAATAAACTCCCTTGTGATTTATCTGAGAACTGGGTGCAGCCCCCTAAAAATCAAAGAGAGTCAAAGAGTTTATAATAAAATAAAACAAACAAACAAACAAACAGAAGTTTCTACTTCAACAAAATTGAAGACCACATTTCAAGCTGTGAGCACATAGAATAGTAAATACAATTTCTAATGAAAGATCATCATGTGATTGCCAGATGACTACCTAAAAAACACTTTAATCTAGGGACTCTGCTAAAGCAATTTCCTTCTGACCCCATCAACATATTTGCTTGAGATGGCTTATCCTGGAATATATTCTGGGTCTTTCATCCAATGTCCCTGTGAATGATGTACCAATTTCATTTAGTTAAATGTCACACTTGCAATAGCATTTCTAATGTTTAATAATTAGTTATCAAAATGCATCATACTTATGTTGCTTTGATAAAGTGTGTGTCACTAATAATTATAATCATAATTCACTCTGAAAAAAATTTTTTAAATAATTAGAGCCTTGTGAATACAAAAAAAATATTTTAATTGCATTGAAATGTATTTGCATGGTTTTACTGCAAAGGATTATAACAGAATGATCAAAGAAAACTTTACAAGCACAAAAACACATTAAACTAGAAAAATTGCATGATAAATAAAATACACAAGTTTGTACAGAAATGAAAATTATTCAGAGAGACCATTAACGTTTTCTCCAAAGTTGACAGTAAATATCAAACCTCTATAAATTTGAGAGGAATATGAATTTTATTTTAAAATATCAACATTTAAATACAATAAGCATCCCATCTTGTACAAATATTAAATGTATGATCAAAACATGGTTTAAACATCATTTCTGTATGTTCAAAGGGGCAAACTTCTGTACAACTGTATTAGACATCTGAAAAACAAGCTTAGCCCACTGACTCCTGGCATGCTTTAGCTTATGCCAGGCATGCACTCCAAGTCCCAAGTCAATCATTTTCCTGGGGTACCCTGGCCCTCACTATGAGGATCTTCTTCAATGAACTGAATTCCAAATTCTTCTGTTTACTCTCTCACACTTACGTCCTAACTGTCTAAAAGTGTTGCTTCTCAAAATGAAATAAAATGTCATTTGCCAGGGGTTAGAGATTAATTCCATGTTCTCTGAGAATCTGCTCAAGCTAAATATTTATTGGACACAAGGGAGCAGACGGGTTGAACTTTGGACTATATGAGGAGAGGCAAGGAGCTGAGCTTCTAACTACCATGAATTCTGGGAATGACCTTTGGTAAATCACTGAACTGTCAGATACTTCATGCGGGTTCCCAGCTACTGAAAAATAAATGTGGAAGAGATAAGGATTCCAGCCCTACTGCAAAGGGGCCTTGCTAGGATTAATGGCAGACTGGAAAAGCATTTCCTGTTCCTAGAAGAAAGAAATGCTAAACATTGGGACAATAAAAAGCTTCTAGTCATCATTTATTCTATCCTATCCCCCGCATCTAGATAAAACCAGAGCAAATTCTACACAGCTGAGGGCTGTACTGATATTTATTTGCAATGAATGGAAAGATAAAAATTCTCTAATACAAATGACTCCTCTGAATTTAATCCCCAACAATACCAAAGTAAATAAACAAATCAGTAAATAATAAATGTAATATCAAATATGAATACTAAAAACAATTCTACACTAATGCAGTTTCCCAAGTTTCCTGAACTTTCCCAAGTTCAGGAAAGTGGCAGATCCATCCCATTCCATCACTCCAGCTCTGTTCTCCAACAGTGAAGTGTACCCCTTTAGTACTGTGTGAAGACCCTTAAAGGTCCCGTATACTATTCATTATTTTAGTTGAATTTAAAAACATGTGGCAGTAGCTATTCATATTCCTATAAACATAAATGTGTATGTAAAACTTCTACAGGAACTATTTTAAACAATTCAACAACTAAAGGTGACAGGAAAAGAAAACACTTTCAGGCCATTCAACAAACGTCTAACACCTGTATTTGCATATATGAATATATATACAGCATTCATTTAATCACATCATGTATTAAGTTCTGTACAGCCAAAGCTGAATATAATTCTTGCTCTCACCAAAAAATAAAGTAAAATAAAAAGCTTACTGTTATTTTTTAATGACTAGACAAACCATTTCTTTTTTTCTTTTCTAACTTCTCCTTTTCTTTTCTGGTAAACTTAAGAGATTTATGAGGTAAAAAGACACTCCCTACAGCCCAGTTTTTACCTGCACCAATTGTCTTTTAGCCTCCAAGCCTACCTGGCACACAGTTGGCAGATGTAATCATCTGTTAAACAGAGAAGACAAGTGGGAGCCAAATATAGCCAAGGACATTTGCCTAGAAGGGGGGTGGCTTACTCAGCTCACTTACAATGAAATACACTGTTACCATGGACACAAGTTTACCCATCAGGCAAGGACTTCAATGAGACCCCTGTTCCCCTCCCCTCCCCCTAGGCTGGTGTTTACTTCATAGTACGAAAGAGCTGGGCCCTGAATTCCAGTTTAACACCTCCTCCTAGATATTCACAAAACTGAAGTTGTAGACCACTGGTAGACAGCTGCAACTTCCCAGTGTAGACAGATAACTAAGGAGCCAATGTGGGTTAGCACTGTGGAGAATGATCTACTCAGTGTGGGCTAATCCTGGAGTGACAGTTCCAGGGAGAGGGTCCTGGAGCCATTGTGGTCATTGGCTAGCAATTATTACCCCAGGAGTTCCATGAGAAGCTCACAGAAAAGAGCATGAATTTTCATGCACTTGGAATAGGAGCAGGGAAAATGGGGCCAAATGAAATATAACAGAGCATTCTAGGCTTGCTAACAAGGCCTGTACCTTGAGAACTCACTGTCTAGAGAGTGGCTGGCCAGGGTTATCTCAGAGCCTCACCTGCCTGGAGGAAAGAGATAACAAATCTAGTTCTCTCTAGCAACCCTGCCTATCCAGGCAGGATGTGGGAAAATCATGGACCATCCAGGGCATCAGGCACCAGAAGACTGACATCTCACCAGAGGACTATAGAATGTTCACACACACACACACACACACACACACACACACACACACACACACACACACACACACACACACACCCCACTACGCCAGAGTACCATACGGGCACAGTTTTTCTTGCCTACAACAGCATGTCCTTCTTTTTGCATAGTCCACTCCTGGGTTTCCAACACACCAAAATAATCATACAAGGTATATAAGAAAGGAAAACAGTTTGAAAACATGGAAAAAGCATCAGATCCAGGCTTCAGTGTCTATATCAACAATGTTCAGTCAGGGTTCCATGTATATTTAAAAGAATGACTAATATGCAAATTAAAAATTAGACAGTATGTAAACATATGTAACATGAAAGTAGAAACACTAAGATCCTAAGAAACAATCGGAAATAATGCTTTAAAAAAGTAGCAGAAATGGAAACTTCTTTGGACATTAGATGCGAAAATGATTGACAATTTCACATTAATGTCAGACAGCAAACCATAGAAGCAGGGAGCTCAAGATGGAGAAAAATGGGGAAAATTAATTAGAAACAAATGGGCAAACCTGCAAAATCCAAAGGGAACACCCCCCTTCCCCCCCCCCGCCAAAAAAAAAAAATCAAAGAGAGAAACACTTATGGACATCTAGAGGAAAAGTGAGTACTCTCTGGAGTGGAAAAGTCACAATTACATCCCACAACCCCTCAGTTTCCATGCAGTCACGGAGAATGTGGTGGACTAGTTAACATATGTACAGTAGTTATTAAGTCAACATGACAGACACCATGGTCATCTGGAGAACGGAACCTCAATGGAGAAAATGTCTCCATCAGGTTGGCCTATGGGAAATTTTGTGTGGGCATCTTCTTGATTGATGATTGATGCTATGATTGATGCTATGACTGATATCAGAGGGACAAGCCATTATGGGCAAAAACACCCCTGTGCAAACAAAACATCCTGGGATGTGTAAGAAAACAGGCTCGGCAAGCCATGGAAGGCAAGCCACACGCTACCCTGAGGTGACTGCCCTATACTGACCTTGCTGTGAGATATCTGACTTACAGGCCATGGGAACTTTCTAACAAATCCTTACATGTGTTCATTTAGATTTTTTGCTATTTGAGGATGGCAAGTAGCTTATCAGTTAAGAGTGCACACCACTCTTCCAGAGGACTCAAGTCCTGTTACCAACGTTCATATCAGGTGGCTCACAAAGACCACTTACAACTCCAGCTCCAAGATTTCCAACACCCTCATCTGCCACTCCGCCAACACATATGTAAAGTTCACACACACGCACACGCACACGTGCGCACACGCGCACGCGCACACATACGCCCACTTTAAAAAGTATTTTTAAAAACAGATTTATGTATTTTTGTGAATGTGTAAGCTTTGGAGGTAAATGTCTTATTTACCCAAGCTTTCTATCTTCAAATAGAGTAAAATATATAAAGAAATATCACCATAAGTTCAAAATCCATGTCTCTTTCACACAAATATGAATATAAACAAGTATTATAAAAACTAGAACCACTTTTGCTATTATCTGGTAATATGTTCTATCTTCTAAGCCAGGGTTTCTTAACATACAATCTGAAGACCAAGTTTAACCCTCTGCCCATATTTTAAAACAAACCATTATTGAAACAGTCCTGTTCACTTGTTTATGCCCTGACAATGCTTATCCTGTGTCTCTCTAGAAACTGGAGTAACTGAGGCAGACATGTGGCCCAAACACTCTAAATTTACCATCTGTCCCCTAATAGGAGAAGCCTGTAGATGTCTTTAGACAGTATGCTGAACACTTTACACAGATGACCTTTGTACATGGATAGGCACATTAGGAGCGACTGCAAGACTGGGTGCCAGGAGAAAACTGTGGCTCACAAAGGTCAGAAGAGGTCAGGCCAGGCTTTAGCACCATACTCACAGGTCATAGTGGACACTAACCCCACCCCACCCCTACTCTACAAGGTAGGAAGTTGGGGATGATGGGAATTAACTTTAATTGTATATAATTTCACTAGTACAATAAAGGGCCTAAGACCAAATGGGGGGGGAGCTCTGTGTTGACTAAGAACTATTTTAAAACTTCAAGATTGCCAGAGGCACCCCAGTATTACCAGCCTCATTCCAAAGAGGCAAGTGTGTCTCTCCTTTTGTCTATCAGACTGTTGAAAGAATTGTCCTCAAAGAATTAGAATATCCCCAGGAATTTCATTCTGGGAGAAAGCAGGAGCATGAGGCCAGATGGAGGAGATATGTGTTTTCCAGAAAGAGAATTCATATGTTCTGACAAATAAGTAGTCCTGTAGGAGACTGGATCTGAGACAAGGATGGGTTAATGACAAGCAGGACCACACTTTACCAGGACTCTATTTAAACCTAATCTCTACGTCAAGCCCCCAGAAGATGAATGTGAGACAGGATGCCAGAGAACCACGTCAACTTCCCAATATGGCCATGCATTTTTACTGTAACCTGTCCTGTCTCCGTAGTGGGAACAGAGGTCAGGCATCGTCTACTGACTTTATATCCTGTCCTGGCCTTGCCAGCCTAGTCCATGTACACTTCTCTGGGAAAGGATCATCATTTCCTCAGAGCGGAGTTTCCCATAGACACTGGAGGGCCAACCTTAGAGTCTAAACCATGCACATCAACACTCTGTAGATAATAAGCAGTGTGCATGCTCTGAGAAACTAAACACACCAATCACTTTTGAACGCCATCATCTCCTAAAACAGTAGCTTTCTCTTTAGCAGAAAACTTAACCTTTTCTTATACTTTAATAACCGACAGACTCCAATTTGCACTGACCATACACTTGTAGGTATGGGGCCATACACTTGTAGGTATGGGGCCATCCACCAGGAGTCACTCCCTTAAACAACACTGACTCTCCCACCCCTAGAGATCATTAACTGTCCCATAGCTTTGCAGTTAGAGGTGGGAGCCCCTCATTGCCTTCCCGCCCCATGCCAGAATGTTGACTGGTTTGAGAACTCTACCTTTTTAATAACTACAAAAAAGAAGACCTAAAAATAACTCGAGAGCACTTTTCTTGTAAAGAATCACTTCAAAATGCACATTTTCTTAACCTTGAGATATCAAAACTAAAGGAATCTTTATTTCTCTTAACATCAAGTAAAGAGAATGTGGAAGTATTTTTGAATATTCTAAAACAAGGCTCTTGAATATAAGGTGTTTCTGACACTCATATCTGAAAATATTTCTCTCCCTCCATTCATCTGGAGCAGCTGGCCTCTGAGGAAGCCCCATTTCTGCCTCTCCAAACCTGCCCTCAGAGAATCTCCAACAAAGAAAAAGGGCCAAAACCTCCAGTTCCACATCCCTGATGGTTGCCTTGGCTCCTCCCCTGAAGTTGCCAGTTGCCCAAGTCCCAACCCAAGGGTATTATACCTGGGCACAAAGCCAGCTTGTGGAAGTCAGGTCATCACTTCTCAGCTCGAGGATACATAAACGCCCTGCTTTAGTTCTGCCATGTGATTTGCTTTCACTGTCCCTTCCCCCACCACCATCTCTGGGGGATGGAGGAGTCACTTGGAAGCTGCTTTGCCTAGAATAAACCTGGTCTTTTACTTTTTAATTGGGCTTAATCTGGCTTGCTGCATCAGGAAACCTATTACCCTCCTTCTCCCTGACCTGCCACATACCCACAAAACCCATTTAGTTGGTTTAACCCAGTATTTTTCACACTCAGTTAAGAAGATTACATACTCCTCTAGAGTAATACTGAAATAGCTCATCAACAAAAATTTCTTGAAAGTCAAAAGCTAAAGCTTTTGATTTTTTTATTTGTGATTTTTTTATAATAAAGTTTAATGTATACTGTGAAAGAGAAAGGGACAAGGGAACATGCCAGAATATTCACTGCTATGAAGGATGCTGAACAGGGAACCAGGAAATCATGTTCTGACCTCAGCTTGGATACTCACTACCCATGAAGTCTTGAGAAGTATGCATCAAATACTATGTGTGCAAGCCTCTGATCTCCCAATGTATCTTGACAAGGGTGGATAAGATCAGCCCTAAGATTCCATCCATTTTGAATACTCAGTCATTAATTCAATGTGAAATGAGAGAAATGAGTAAGAAATTTCAATATACCACTTAGACACTTCAAAAGAAATACTGATGGTTCAGATAATGAAACTAAACGGGAAAAGCGTCTTCATAATATACCACCAGAATTTAAATCAGCTCACTATTTCCTTTGAAGCAATGTGGAAGAAAAGACAGCTTTAACTAGGAAATTAAGGTTCGTTGTGATCTGATGTACGCTCTTTCTATAGCCTGGGCTCTTCTGTCCCCCAGCTACTATACTTCAAGTTCCCTCAGTCCTGAAAGTCTCAACTCCTCAACAGAACAGATGCTTGTGAACACGGGCTGAGAAAGCCTTTCCTACTCTACCCAGGACTCCCAATGTCAATGCAGGTTTACAGCTGTCCTTTCAGTCTCAGAGTGACCTGGTCAGACAGGCGCTATGGGCCCATTTCACAGATCATGAAACAAAACTACAGAGAAGCTAAGTAAGTCACCCAAGTCACACGGCCAGCAACTAGCTGAGTGAGGTGGCCTTCAAAAGTATTTCCTGCCATCTTGCAGTATACCTGTGCCTGTGGCAGTATTTTTTGCCTGCTTCCATGTATACAAGGAAAAGGTTAGAAAAAACTTAATCTGGGCATCTGTCTAGAAGACTCTTGGCCCACAATGGCTGAAGCCAAAAGGAGAACTGGATCACCTACCCCAAGTGCCAGGACACCTTCCCTAGCATGACCGTCCTCAAACAAACAAGGAATGATACGAACAAAGGACACAAGGCAGACTCAGTCTTAACTGTCTTGAGAATTCCTTAAAGCCAAAGATGAAGAAAGTGTGATATAAATGTAGATGGTCCAGTCTTAGAAAGAGAAACAAATAAGGAGAGAGAGGGAAGGAAGGATGGAGGGAGGGAGGGAGGGAGGGAGGGAGGGAGAGAGGGAGTTAGGGAGGCAGAAAGGGGGGCAGAGAGGGGGGCAGAGAGGGGGCCAGAGAGGGAGGCAGAGAGGGAAGAAGGGAAAAGGGAAGAAGGCAGGCCAGCTTTCCAGAGCAGCCAATCAGAATGACCGACCACCTATGACACAGATCAAGCGCCACTGCTGAAATGCACAGCAGCATCTGTTATTAAGAACATCCGTTATTCTTTCCTTAAAGCAGCTTTAGAAAAACTATTTTTGGAAGGATGAGAATGGAAACTTCAGAATATGAAGATGTGTTCACATCTATGCATCAGGTTTCAATGTGGCTACAAGAAGGCACTAGCTAAATAATCACTAATGCTAAATTCTTCACAATCTGTCTCCCACAGACCCTGTTTTCAGAAATCACCTGTGGCCTAGCCAATTCCTTTAGCTGTATGCCCTGTCCTTTACAGCTTCACTACCAGGGATCCTGGAGTAAGAGCCACAACTCTTGTTTTCCCTAACTGTAGCGCCATCTAGTGCTTTAAAAAAACACTCCCAACAGCATAGCTTCTATTCCAACTATTCTTATGATAAATACTATAGAACAAGAAAGTGGATTGTTCCTAAAACATAATGGCTTTGCCCGTATCTTGGACTCGCACTTATTATTGTGACAAGCCTCCTCATACAACATGTAATTATAATTAGATTAGCTTACTGAGAATGTACACATTTGGTTGTCACTACTTTTGTTCTGTGACATTTTTGTTTGCTTAAAAGTAAAATTGTATTTTACTTACTAACATAAGACTGGTACATTGTGATTCTGAAGAAATTAAGACAATTTCTATTAAATTTAACAAAAAAAATCACTCTGGCTTAATATAATAATAAATACAAGCCATTTGTTCTAAATCAACTTTCAAAGAGTCTAAAGAAGAATTTAAAGGCAAATGGAACTCATTATAGAATGGTGGCTGGTTTCAGTTTACCTTGTCTGGAATTCTACACAGTAGAATTATACCCTGAAACATGCAGACTAGCCATGTTCTCTTCATCAGAGCAAAGTACAACGGTGTTTCTAAGAAGGCAAGTATTGAGATCCTACTGCTAAAGGTTAACTGGGTCCAACTAAAGAGCATCAGGCTAGAAGAGCCGGCACAACCCAGCCCTGCTTAACTCTAAAACATTGTAGCCAAGCCATTCTCTCACCTCTGACAACATTGTTTAAAGCAAACAGGAAGAAAGGAAGAGGCTGGAGGGAAGCGTGGAAGAAGAGAATTTGGCCAAGGTGCTCCACAGGCCCCTCTTCTAACCCGCTTTGTTTTTATGAACAAGATGATCTCTGCCATCTATCACCTGCAGCACCTGCAAGTTTGGAGGTATCTGAACCACACACAGTATTATCACACCCTGTAGACTGGACAAAGAGTCAACAACCCAGCAACAAAGCAGGTTAAAATGGAAATCAGAGTGGGGCATAAAAAGATGCCTTTGAAAGTGTAAATGACTCCTGACCTGGTGATAAAACCCATTCAGTTGTGGCACCTATGACCTTGCATTTTATGAATGGGGATGTAGTATCTAAGTAATAATAATAAATAATAAAATATGCATGAATCACTTCATTCAAGGGGTGTTATTGCTGGATGAGGATATTGCAGAATATTCCAGGTGAAGTGAGGTTTTGCTGACAGAGTAGGTTGGGATCTTTGTCTAGGTTTTAGGGGATGCATGTCTAAAATGAGGACAAATTCTGAGTAATTAGAAACAGAGCTGAAATTTCCTACTACAGTCATGGTAATTACTCTCTCATTTCACAAACATAACCTCAGCATGGCTATTAAGAAGCAGCAGTGGCTTGGAGGCAATGGCTTACAAGACAAAAGTAGGAAAAAGGGTAGGCCAAAAAAAAAAAAAAAAAAAAAAAGAGCAGTCTATCTCAACAGGGAAAAAAGAACGAAATGAGACAAGCAGAGAAGCAGAGTTCCACCACATTTGGGACACTTTCAGAATACTGCCCAAAGCACTCCTTAAAGGCCCTGTGTGAAATGAGATGGTGACTGGATGAGTGACACTCTCTGAGACAATAGAATGGCAAGTTTAAAGAGTGAGGCAAACAAGAGAAAACCACAGGACTGCTTAATCATCAGTGGCAGGGGCATTAAATGTTGGGACAACTCACTTGATATAGTCTGAGGGGGAAGTCATTTGAGAAATGATAATAATCAAAACTAATGGAAATTTTTTCGATGCCATAAGAAACTCAAAACAGAAACATAATGTCATACATCTATACACCCACTAGGTAGACTGGCACTAGAGCAAACATGGCTGGAGATAGCACGCCTCCTGACAGGGAAGATCAGACAAGTCATGAATACTCTGGAAGGTTATTGGAAGGTTATATTCCATGTCTACTAAAGCTGAACATGTGTCTACTCTGTGATCCAGCATATACTTGCAAAACTATTCCTTTCAAAGGTGAGTATACATTCATTGAAAGACACAGAGTAGAGCTATTTCTAACAGTCCCAACTAGGAGCAGGCCAAATGCAAGAGGAATGAATAAATAAACTGTGATAGACCCACCTCATATAACACTACACAGCTATGACAGCCAGGTATGAGCCAAGCCACTTCATAAGACTTCGTTGTACAGGAACTGAGGTATCCCACAAACATAATAGGAACAAGAGAAGCCAGTCTATACAAATATAATCATGGCCTGCAGGGGGTATGGCAAGGACTCTAGGGCACTGATAAGATTGTGTTTCTTCACGTTTCCTAGATATATGGCTATGCTTTGTTTGTGAAGATCCATCACTGTACACTTTCGATTTGCACACTGTTCTACAATTGCCAAGACTGAAGCAAGGCTCTAGGGGCTCAGTGACAAGAAACAAAAAGGAAGCCCTAGCCGGCCAAAGATCCTTGGAGACAGAGAGCAGTGACAAGTGTCTGTGCCCCCGGTAATGGCATGCCCACATAAGTGCTTGCAACTTCAAGGAAAACCAAGTCCTTCTCCGATGAAGAGAATCCCTAAGGCTACCTAAGCCAGCAATTCCAGATTTGGGAGGGAGGGGGCTGAGACTAAGAACAAAGGGAACAATTGGATCAAAGTTAACCAACTGATGACACAGCCAAGTATAAGCCAGGCCTATTAGGATGATACATAAATTGATTATTTTCTAAGGATTCATGACCTCACCATTTCTGAAAAGTTGCCTGGGTTTCCAGTACTAGGCATGATTTCCCTCTTGCTGAGTAGAATAAAGTCCAAATAGACAGCTGTTGGTTACCACCAGCATGTGCATGCCCTTATTGCACCTCTATTCTTACCTTCCCATGCTGGTACTGGAAACTTTACCATTTTCCCAGGGATAGAGGGGTCACAGACCATAGGATAAAATCTACTACCACCACTCAACAGACAGGCATAATTCCTTACTACATTCTAAATCCTACCCTTAGATCCACAAGTAAGAGTAGCTATACCACCCCTCATCAAAGAAGCTTCTCTTTAGAGCAAACACAGGCATCACAGAAAACCACAACTGGGTACAGTGCAAAGATCAACAGGTCCACAAGGAACCCAGCCCCAACAGATACATCTACAACACAGCTCCTGAATTTATAGCTCAGGGAACGCTGTGGAAGAGGGAGAAGAAAGATTTGAGTCAGCACACCAGGCTGTGAAACAATCCCCCTTAGGCATGGCTGGATAAGCAAGACCAGAACAATGGCAGCATTAGTGGACAAGTGAATGTGGGAGAAGGAAAGCACTGTGGTTCCACTGCCAGACATAAAACTGCAAGCAACTAATGACTGCTAGAAGGAGAATTAGCCTCTCCCAGGAATGAGCCCCTTATTGTTTGCTCAATGCAGAGTGCTCAGCCCTGAAACCACATGCACACAAAGAATACAAACAGACTTAGCAGGCTGTGTTACATTTGTGCATACAAATACACACATACACATGGAACAACAATAATCAAAAAAGAGGCTATAAACTAGAGAGTGGGAACATGGG
The DNA here is from genome assembly GCA_030556225.1 of Cricetiscus sungorus. Classification (NCBI taxonomy): domain Eukaryota; kingdom Metazoa; phylum Chordata; class Mammalia; order Rodentia; family Cricetidae; genus Cricetiscus; species Cricetiscus sungorus. The sequence continues at coordinate 77,258,925 of JANBXA010000372.1, forward strand.
AACAGTTACATGAAGAATAGAACTGGGTTGGGCTGAAGTGAGGAGTGTTATAATTCTATTACAATTAAGACCATATTTAAAGAAGACTTAAGTAATTACACAGGAATCAAGGTATCTTTTTTAATACTACCCCTCAGAATATAAAAGCTACTCAAGATGAGGCAGGCTCTCTTCATTTCCTTCAAAGCAAATAAGCAGCAAAAAGACATATTTCTCACAACACTGACATAGCAGGGAACAGGGATCCCAGAAGGTATGAAGGAGAAAGCAATCATTGGGACATTTGAGCCACTGTACACTGAGGCTGGAACAGAGAGCAGCTATCACTGTCCCTATAGTTTCCATTCTCTGCAGACAGCACTCAGCGTGACACTGCACATCTGGACCATTAGTCCTTGTGGAGAAATCACACGCAAGGTCTCTTTTATAAGCAACGTTTTTTGCAATAAATGGCAACAGAATAATCACACAAAAGCAAGTACCACATGAAATAAAAGAACAATTACCCATATACGTAGGCAAGAACACAGCTGGATAGATGATTTCAAGGAGAAAAAAATCTGAAAGATGCCTAGAGACATCATTACTGCAAGAACAAATGCTAATGGAAGGACGCCCAAGCACACGACCGTGACTCTGCTTAAGAGACAGATGAGAAAGGAGCCAAGGAAATGAAAGGACTAAGCTCAGCCTTGGAGCAAAGGGAGAATCAGAGTTGCAATTAAGGAATGAACGCTGCTGAACACAGAAGGAAACCTAACCCTGGTTCTGCAGAGCGCAAATCTTGTCCTGACATTTGTGGAGATAACTGAGCAGATGGAGCTTACGCACAGGCCATCATCCATTTTGGTTTTTAAAATACTGACAGCCAAATTCACTACAAATAAAGGATCGCTTCCTAATACCACTTTTCTCCATCAGTCTTTACAAAATGGAAAGGCAAAAGGAACCACACAGAAATCAATGCATTTGAACACAAAGAAAAGGTGAAAGTCAACCCCATTCCAGAATTAAAGAAAGGTTGGTTTCAAACAGTAAGAGCCAGGGAGCACAACACACACCTCCCAGGAGGCTCCTTGCTGCTCCCTGCCACAGCTGTTGCCCTCATCCCTCAATTTTCTTCCCTGCACAAGTGGGAAAAACTTGCATCCAACCCTGACAGCACTGTTGAATGAGACAAACAATGTAACAATTAAAATTACCTTACATTTGTGGCTGCTGAACCTTCAATGCAGGAGGAAAATTGAATTTGTACTTCATTGGTTTAAAGTTCCAAATTAAAATTTAAGTTATTGAAAAAGCTTTAAATACATTTATAGCAAACTTTGTATGAGCACTGTATTTTATGTGTAAGTTTTTATAAAATCAAAATGTATATCCAGTAAATCTAATGCCAATTTGACATCTGAATTGAGATGTATTATGAATGTAAAATCTGGGTGAACTAACAAATACTTTTTGGGAAAAACATATAAATTCTGTATCATACTCTATTACATACATACATAAGTATGTATGTATATACACATATATATATGATTATTTGTGTATGTATTATATAAGAGTATAGTGTAGAATTTATTATATATTAATGTGTTATGTAATACATGTTATTTCTATAATAAACATATACATAAATTGTTATAGTTCATATAAAGTACAGTACTGAAATTTGTCTGTGTTATTAAATTTTTTAGTGTAGCTACAATTAGAAGCTGTGTACTCTAGAGTTACACAGTGCTGCCCTGATACAACACATGTGACACAGTTCATCTCCTCTATGCACACTTCTAGTGCTAACACTGTGAGTGCTTCGTGCAAGGCAATGTGGGAAGCCAAACATATGGACAAATAGCCTCAGTTTTACTGAATACAAGTAAAATATCTGTTAAAAGAGGGGGACAAAGAGAAAATACACAAATTAAATAAAGATTAAAAGAAAAAAGTATACTAGTTAACAACCTCGGAATCATCTTTTTAAAAACTACTAGCAGTGTTGGGCAGTGGTGGCGCATACCTTTAATCCCAGCACTCGGGAGGCAGAGGCAGGCAGATCTCTCTGAGTTTGAGGCCAGCCTAGTCTACAGAGCTAGTTCCAGGACAGGCTCCAAACAAACAAAAACAAAATAAAACAAAAAACCTATTAGCAAAAATTGGAATTTTGACAATCAACTACTTGGATAAGACTAAGGCTGGGGGCGGTGTTTTATTTACAGAACTGTTGTATAGGACTACCCTCTAGGCCAAAGTTTTGCCTACTGGCCAAAGATCAGTACAGCTGGGTTCATTAACTGCTGACCTTTATTCTTGAAAGGAGGAAGGTAGGGAGGATCATGGAACCCCCCACCTAGATATCCCGCACCCCTTCCAACCAGCTGTATGCAATTCTGCCCTAACTGAACATGGCCTAAGGGCCTCTAGGTGAGGGGACAGATGGGGAATGGCAGAAAGGACACTCATTCAAAGCTATAGGGAGGCAGGTCATCATGCATCTTGGGTACCAACCTTCAAGTGACCCAGGCTCCTGTGTGTAAACCCTCACCCACTGCTCTTACTGGTTCTCCAAAATGGACTTTGGTGAAACTGCATCTTAGTTTGTTATTGGAACTGTAGGAGGAAGTGTGTAGGTGTTACTTACTTCACCCTGGGGTGAGGAATTTTAGCAACAAGCACACACAGAGACTTCAGGTAAATTCCTGATGTCTTTGAATGGACAGTTTGCCCTTGCTGAGGCAGAGTATCTTGTCTTAATCACATGGCCTAGCTCATGAGAGCCAGCTGAGTAAGTACTGGGCTCACACTATAAAGGCAGGGTAGACACATGCTGGAGGAATTCTCACCAAGGCAGGATGGGAGGCCCTGTGAATAGGGACACTGAGGAAAACCAGCTCAAGAATGCTCAAAGAGTCATTGCTCATGGTAACAAAATACTGGAGATTATAGCCAAGTGGACATTGCTATGAAGATAGTGGGGTCCTAGAGTATAAAAGGCTAACACTGAAGAAGGACAAACACAAGCTGGGAGTGGGCACACACTTGCAATGCCAGGCCTGGCAGCACAAGAATCAGGAAGTCAATGTCGTCCTCAGCTACCCAGAGCATTCAAGGACATCCTGGGCTACATGAGACTGTCTCAAAAGAAAGCATATCTGGATGAAAGAAAATAGCATCATACAATACAGATGAATCTTACAGATGACATATTCCACAAAAGTGTCCAACAGGAGAACAAAATATTCTGCATGCCTCCGTGAAGGTCAGGAGCAGGTAAACCAGGGCTAAGAACAGATGCTGGAGTGACTGTTAGCTAAGAGAACAAGAAATAACCTACAAGCAAGGATGAAAGCGTCTTTGAGAACCTAGGTATGGGTCACAATGGAGTCAAAATCCCTATAGTGCATATTTGCACACTCTCCTTCTTGAATTAAAAAGTAAAGCTACTTTTGTAAGATTCTACCAAACTACTAAAATTTCATTTCAAATGGCATCATTCAGAGTCACCTAGTGACAGCATGGCTGCAACCAGTAGAGTCAACAGCAGGGCTGAAAACAATGTAAGGGAACCAAGAGAGGGGTGCTCTTGGCATGTGACCAGCATGCCACATGTTAGGGGTATGGTCACAGTGCTTGCAAGGCTCAAGGCACTTGCTCAAAAACAATGATTTTGAAGGCATAACCAATAAAACTTCTTTCATACATGTACTATAGAGCTGAGAAAACTAGATGCTCACAAGCTCACCAGTCAGACAACCTAGCTCTCCCGGGTAATTCTAGGTCAGCGAGAGATTATGCCTCAAAAAAGCAGAAGGCAGCTCTCAAGGAACGACACCAAGGTCAACCTTTAGCCTGCACGCACATCACACATTCCTGTGTACCTGTTCTCACATACCCTCATACAAACATACATACAATTGTACACAAACACACGGGAGGGGGGAGAGGAAATGGATATCCCCAAGAGATTCTGAATAGAAATCATTCTATATGGAAAATCAACTTCTCATGATGTGGAGATGCACATTATTTAGGATGATAAAATGGGCCCATCCACCTAAAGAAGTGTTACAGCCAGTTCTATAACATGTTAGTCAAATCTGTTAAACTACATCAGTAGTGCATCATTTTTATTTTAATGTTGAAAAGGAAAGGCTTAAATATTACACAGTAATATGTAAAACATTAGCTACTGAAGGTGACGTGACATCTCTGTTGACCAAATTCAAGGAAGTTGGAGCTATTCGGAACTCACTTGTCTTGTCTTTGTGACAGACAACTTTCTCAGGGAGCTGCTTTTACCTAACAAAGCAGATGCCATAAAATACGAGCTAACATGACAGGGATTTATCGCCACCTCCATTTCTGCAAGCATCTGAATATTCTGGCAATGGTGCAGCATAGGTCCATAGGCCCTTTCTCAGTAGAAGCCTATTTGTTAAGTATACCTCTTAGGGACACATGCTTCTCAAAACCATGGCTTTAGCAAAAACAACTAAGGTGCTTAGAGAAAGCATCTCTTAAAACCTGCTGCTGCCACACAAACATGGGGGACGCTGAGTTGCCACACAGAGTAACCATCGACAAATAAGCACACATGAAAGACTATAAACCAATGAGTCAACTGTAAATTAAGTTTGAAAGTATATAGGAGGGCTGGGAACATAATTCAGATGGTAAACTGCATGTGTAGAATACATGAGGTCCTGGGTTCTAACCCCAGCACCACATAAACCAGGTGTGGTGACACACACTGTAACCCTGGCACTTGTCAGGCAAATTATGAGTGGGCTATATAGAAAATTTGAGGTCAGTGTGAGCTGAATCCCCATCTCAAAATAAAAGAAAGAAAAAACAAAACAAAAAGCAGATGTAAAAGGGCAGGCAGGAAGATGGAAACGTCAATCTCAAGGTCATACTTAATGAGTAAAAGGAAGCTATGTTTATACACATGGGATTTACTGTGTGCCTTATCTGGACCCTAACATGGGAACAGAGATGTCTTCCCCATTAACTAGAAAATGTTCACACCAGAGCACTGATGCTCAGAGCACCCTTTCTTGGAGTTCCCTAAAAGAATATGAAATTCCAACTTTATAAAGCAAGTACTCAACATGTTTTCTCTTAAGAAATAGATGAAACCGTCAATGATCAGACACCTCCTGTTAGCCTTGGATGTACTTATATTTTACACTACAGTTGATATCTAGGTTCTGTGTCTATGGTAGAAAGTGTATATGGGATCACTAAGATTCAGCTGGACTGGATACCCCAGTACCCATTAGCTACAGTAAACAGCTTTCCCCAACTCTTGTCCCTAAGATGGACTCAACTCATCACTAATTGGGTGACTTATTCCTTCTCATGGTGATGGGTGTGGATAACCAGAGCCTAGACCAGCCAGCACACTATCTCCCTGACCACAGAAACTGGCAAAAAAAAAACCTGCCAGTCATTGAAGAGCTGGGTATCAGAAGCTCTGATGTTAAGTTCATATGGTGGAGGAATAGACATAAGGTTGGCACTGCCGGCCTTCACTTTGCCATGCTCTGGGCATTTAGTAACATAAGGCCTGAAGGTAAAGCCAAACACCCCAAAACACAGAATAGTCGCAGACAACCAAATCCCTGCTCAAGCCATTCCTAAACCCCTCCCTATCACTTTCTTTTCCTATGAGCTTGTTAACAACTCTACACTATTTAAGACTACCTGGAACTGAGTTTTCAGTTATTTAGAGTAAATAAACACACAAAACACTACCTGATAAGATAAAATGTCTTGTAAGAGAGTCCATGTTGCATCTGCTTCGAGCTATGTAATTAGATAAATTTTCATATGCATAATGCTTCTCATCTACCCAATTAGGAAGGCAGGCATTATGGGCAGCCGAGTTTTCCAAAAGAGGGTGACTCACTAAAACAGTCTAAACAACCTGAATGGCATGAGCCCAATGCTGACTGTGAGACCCCCTTCTCAGCACTTTGCCCATCTAAAATAGGTTCATGTGATAGGAACTACCACTACCTGCATCTTACCATGACAGTCTGGCAAACAGAAGGGTCACTGCATCCAAGGCCAGCAAAATGGAAAATGGCAGATCCAGGAGAAAGGTCATAGCGTAGGAGGAAAAAGGACCTTCCAGCTCCCAGGTTCATGTGAGTTAAGTGCACACTGTGATGTTTGGGACAATAAATTTATCTGTACCCATGAACTGCCTGTTCCTGAAGCTGCTTTGCCAACTAAACCATGGTCCCATAATTTAGCACCCAGTGAGTATAGGTGTATATAAAGTACACTTCCAGAGGACCAGGTAATCTTTCCCTCCCTCACTCTGGCAATAAATATGCAGTAAGAGACTATCAGCACACAGGCTCATTGCAAAAGATCAAAAGAAAAGGTTCTTATGTATTCCAAATAATTTATCACAGTAACAACATTTAACAAGAAGCACTTGACTTATTCTTGGCCTTTTGCTCCAGAACTGTTATTCAAAAAGCAAGAACCAGCATATACCCAGAAAACCTTTATTTATGAGCAGCTCCTGTAAGGCAAGAGCTGCCATGGAAAACATGGTCAGCCTGGCATCCTTAACCTCAAAGCTTGTCCCCAACAGAGGGAGGGGCTCCCTCTGGCCCTGCCAAGCATGCTCAGTACCGCCAACCACCTCCCTATTAATTATCAAGTCCTGGCTGCAGAGAACAATGAACTTTGTTTATTACTTTGCCTTTCATCTTAAAGAACAGCTTCAAGAGCAGAAGTTTAGGAATGGGAGAACACAATCTGGTGGAAATGAACAGCCAGAGTGCAGCCTTAATGAGAGGTTGAAAAATTAACAACTGCACACTGCAGAAGTCCAGAAGCATCCTTTTCTTGCTTGCTTTACTATCAAGGAGGAGCCAACGGGACAAAATGTGCGAACACATTTTTAAAAGGCAAAGTGCTTTGCCCATGGGAGAAATGACAATGACTTTTGTTCAGAGAGGCACAAGGTCATCGACACTGGTGTGTGGAATAAACAGATTGTTTATAATAATCCTCTCTCAAGTCTCCTTTATTGCATGCCCCCACCCCACCCACCTGCACCTTCATGTCCTCCCTCCCTTCAGTTCTCCCCGCTATGAACACCAGGGGCACACAGTTTCAGACCTGTGTGGCTGCCTAGGAAGGCAAAGAGACAAAGGAAAACAGATTGGAAAAATATTAACGGCAGATTGAAGGGAGGGAGGATACTGCTTGCCCTGAGCCTGCAGATTTAAGTATTCTGCTCACAACTAACTCTGGTTTCAGCCACATATAAGCTTTAGTCAAAGAGACACTGCCAAATAAGATGCTTGAACTTTATTGTTGCTTATGGTAGATCATCTTGTTAATAACAACATATTCGTATAAAGATATAAAGCCAAATCAGCCTCAACTGACATGGAATCAACTACCAGTCTTCCCTACATAAGAAGGGTACCAGAACAGGAGAATTTATAGTTGAAACATAATAAAGTAACAGTCCCAGGTCCCAAAAGAGTTTATAATCTAACAGATTTTCATTAAAACATACAGGTAACAACCATGTAGCAGGATGGTAGACATCACTCCCTTGCATCTCTATAAGTGTCTATCATTCACACCACATTTACGAACCCATTCTTCTAAACAGCTCCTCCAGCAACATACTGCAGTACATCCATGCAGACCTTGGGGCTACCTATTCATTCCTTGACCAGACCTACGCAATCCAAACAGAAACAAGTGCATACATGTTCATAAAGTGCTCTCCATGTGTCAAGGCTTCCTAAAGAGGGGAGGGGAGAGGAGGCAAAGAGAATAGACATATATAAGCCTCTACACATCCATTTAACATAAACTATCCTTAAAGCAGTCTATAGAAACTACAAAAATAAGACTTGCTGCTCTTACAGTGTGAGGTCCTAACTGGTTTGGCAGCAGAATCACTATGTTTTATCAACAAATGTACTTCAGCCCAGACCCAGTAGAAATCGGAAAACAACCCAAGATGACGGGAAAGCACAAAGGAATACCCAAAAACCAAGGAGAAAAATTTTTATCTCCAGATACAATCCCTTGAAGGCAGAAAATTTTGCTTTGCTCTAAGGGTGTGCCCTCTGCCTAGCACCATGTCTACAAGGTAGGATGTTCTCAATAAGTGGGTGCCCAATGAAGGAAGGAAGAAGAAATGAACAGACGAAAGATGGGAATGATAAACTGAGGAAAGCTAAAGATCCATTAAAGGGTGTTTTCAAATATTTTATACCTATAAAGGCAGCAGCCCAGTTTTATTAGAATATTGACACAAGAGAAAGATTACACATTAGCTTCTATCCCTAATAAGAATTCTTTGAATAATTTGAAAATGTCTTTTTTTTAAGTTACAAAAGTTCAAGTTGCAAAAATAAAAATAAAAATCACAAGAAGAAGAACTGTGACGGCTGAAATGCCTGTCTTGGCCAATCCTGGATAAACGCCAATGATCACAGTACTGTCTCCATGTAGCCAAACGAGTACATGATCAATATATTCATGTCCTGTACAGCAGTGCTTCAATCAGTGCTCACACAGTGGTCCCATTAGATGATCACCGATCACCTAGTGATGCTGTGGACATCTTAGTTTGTGCTATGATGCTGACACTAGGATAAAAATACGTGATAACATACCTCTCAGAATGTGTTCCATCCATCATGAAATGCATTATTGCACTTCGTATTTTTCAAATTACAAGAGCTATAACCAATATGAGCCTGGCCATCAGGGACTTTAGAGTGTGCTTGCCTTGGTTCTCCCTTTGAACAGCCATAGTGCTGTGCCTGCTGCAAGGTGTTTGGAGCCATTCATGACACAGCTGCTCAGAACTCCTGGGTCTACTTTCTGGTCTGGCACATTACAAATCCCAAATGTCTCAAACTAGAATTTTCAACTATGGAATGGCTAAAAACAACTCTTGGCAACGAAGCCTATACTCTATGGCTGAAAGTATTGTCTCAAAATTTGGGTAAATGGATAACCATAAATAAAACCTTGTCCCATACCTGTCCTCTATTAAATTCTTATAGCATTCTTATAGTAAAAACATAGAAGATACCACCAAATGAGGTTAAAATTATATATATCCCACGCTTGGGGTAGGTTCTCCAGAAAGCAGAGGATCCAGTGCCCTGGCCAAAGAGATCCAAAGAACCTCAGGAAACTCATTTCACAAACCTACCACATTGCAGGCCTGCTGAGCAATGGCCCAGTTATCAGTCTGCTCCAAATCCATCCCCCCTCCAGTTCGTGCAAGGAAACTGCAGAAAGCCAGGGGAAAACTCTTTTATAGATTGCTGTAATCTTGCAGAGACAAACAGCTCAGTTGATTCACTCTGTCATAACATAGAAGCAGCATGCTTCTCTGCAGTATTTAAACTCAAAAAACCTTAAGCCAGGAAAAGATCCCGTTTGCATCTTATTATATTCCCTGTTACTTAAGAAGCTCTGAAAGAGTAAAGTAAAGGCCCTTCCATCTATGTGCTCTCCATCCAGCCATGAACTCCTGGTCTGCAAGTTCTTGTGCTCCCCAGAGAAGGACTAACAAGTCACCAGCACGATTAAAAATTAAACTACTTGCATTCTTATTCCACCATCATTTGGGTTCAAAAATGCCCCATTAAGCAGAACAAAGACCAACTGGGCATAATTCCACACAATTAAAACCTGGAAAAAAATCTTCAAGTAACTTGAATGCAATAAGTACACTTATCAAGGAAACTGCTAGTGTGGGAATCTGTGAGAGAGCAGCCTGCTTATTCTCTCGTACAGTTGGAAGCCCTGTGTGGTACAATTGAAAACACAAAATCAAGCCAGCCACTGGAGAGATCAAAGACAACATCTATTGCAAGAGAGATATGCAGTCTGTAGAAAAGCATGAACAAAGCTAGAGGAAGTCAACCAGGAGCACTCCCTGACTTTAAGTCCCTGGCTGCAGTGTGGCTCCAGACACACAATAGGCCATGCTCCCTTCTGCCTTACCATCTGTCACACGGCTGCCAGCTTTACACTACAGTCCTAACTGTCTGGGATTTATTTTGAAGCATGGAGCTCAAGGAGCTCCTTGGAAGTCAGATAACACACCTTGGGCATTTTTTCTTTAACCATCTATAAAACTCTAGGACAGAGAAACAAGGGTGCGCAAAACTGATAAACCAAAAAGCAGCAAAAAGAAAGACATGGGGCTGTGGGGATGAAGAAAGAATTCTCTAATTCCACTGTTAGATGAAAGCTTGGAAAATTCCTTAGCCCTAAAAACATGTGGGATTTGTAATTTGCCATATCAGAAGGTATACCCAGGGGTTCATGTATGACTCCAAACACCATGCAACAGGCGCCATTCAACAGGTGAACCAAGGCAAGCACATTCTAAAGCTCCTGATGGCCAGGCTTGCAGGAGCCTGCCTAAGATGCAGTCCAGCTGCAAATAAATTCAGCCAACATACAAACCACATGCCGACAGCCTTTTAAAAGGGAGCAGAAAGACGGGCTTAAAAGGAAAAGGAGAGGCATATTGCCCTGAGAAGCTGGCAGGCACCCAGAGACCAGGTACAAATACATTTGGGCATCAGACGATGCTAACCATATGACAGAAGCTACCTCACTGTTTAAACCCAGGGGACCTCAATACAGGCACTGGTCACTCGGGTGTCACTGGTTGCTGTTAGTTGTAATTTCTCAGGAATTTCCACAGGCAACAGGAAACCAACACTACTACAAGATGAGGGCAGAGGGGATGAGGGGATGTTTCTGGAGGCAATGTTATCAGGCAGAACCAAAACCACCATGGGCTAGTCCTTGCTGGCAGTATGTGAGCCGTGGAGAGAAGGCAGCTGCCAACAGAGAAGCTTTCAGTCTTCTACAGATTCAAGGGAGACTGCAAAGGGGGCTCCTGTGGGGATCAGCCCCCACATCACAGGACAGAGCAGAAAGGATCTGAAGGGCAAAGAACCCTGATAGTTCCAGCGTTCCCCACTGTGGCAGCTCTACAGCAGCACTCAAGCATGAACACACCTCCCGGACATTTGATTAAATGCAGATTCTAACGCAAGGAACACGGAATGGGATGCAGATTCAAAGCTCTCTTTCCTCCCAACTCACAAATACCATTGATACTGCCCATTCATGGAACAAACACACTTTCAACAGGCCAGGTCTAAATGATCTGAGTTAAGAATGGGCTATGATAAAGAAAATCCAGCCACATTCCTTCCAAGAACAAGACTGCAGAGTCATGTGTGAGGCTTTCAAATAGGAGAAAGGTACAGTGGAAAGCAGAGGAGACTGAGGTCCACACCGCAGGAGGTAATGTTTCTCACCAAGTCTGTCTTCACATTTCTACAGATCAAGACTATAGTGGATAAATTGAATGGCCCCAATGTTCATGTCTGAGGCTCTAGGTTCTGGTTCCTCAGGATATGATGGGACTTTAATTAAGTTGAAATTATTATTATTAAGATGAAGTAAAGCCATTGGGGTAGGTCTTAACCCGGTGTGACTGTTGTCCTCATGTGAAAAGTTGACTAGGACACACAGTGTATGACCAAGGACACAGGCACCAAAGGGAAGGTTATGTGAGGACAAGCAGGGGTGGCTATCTGTGTGCCAAGAAGAAAAGGCCAAGCCTGGCAGATCTTCATCTTGGAGTTCTAGATTCTAGGGCTGTGAGGGGAAAAAAATAAATCTGATATTTAAACCATCCAGACTGTGGTGTTTAGTTGTGGCACTCTTAGCAGATTAATACAATGAGCTTTGTTTTTGTTTCTTAATACTAACTGAATCCGATAAGCTGTTGCTGCAGGCTGCTCTGTGAGAAGCAGAGCCGTAAGAGCTGGCTTACAGAATGACAGGCAGATGTGGACAGCTCCTGCTCTTAACTGCCCGTGTGTCAGTCAGCACAGAGAGACAAAGACAGAAGCAGAGACACAGCCACTACATAACTCAGACAACGGAGAACACTGTATCAGATTAAAACCAAATGATGCAGGGTTGTAGGCTTCTGGTCTGTGGACCTGTAATGGTGGGCACACCCCTTTGGGTGGGGTTTCAGGTGGACTGAAGCAGAAAGAGAGGAGCTTAAAAGGTGTGGTTTTCCTTGGCTCGATCTTTCTGGTGGGTCAGCAGATCTGGTAGGAAGAGAGGTTCTTTGTCTTTTTCTGTGTAATTGTTCCCCCATTTATCATTTGTCTTGGGTCTAGTGATATAATTACATCCTTGCCTTCAGCAAAGCAAGAAGTAAATAAATCCATCCTACCTACCTAACAGTGGGGGCAGAGGACTTCACGTGGATTCTGACAGGAGACTAAGGAAGGGAAGCATCCCTTATGATGGAGCAACCCCAGCCAAGGCTAGGAGACACCATGAAACCTAACTCCCTGTTGCTGCACTTAGGATCAGCATGCTATCCAATAGGGTGAATAGATATGTCAGGGGAGCTGGGGCAGACCCATAATAGGACAGGTGAAAATGAACAGAAGTCTGAAGCCTTTCAGGGTGAAGCAAGGAGAGAGAGAGAGAGAGAGAGAGAGAGAGAGAGAGAGAGAGAGAGAGAGAGAGAGAGAGAGAGAGAGAGAGAGAGAGAGAGAGAGAACATCTTAGAGAGCAAGAAAGGGAATAAAGAACACAGTCACAGAACTGCCCCATACTGCAAAAGATGTGCCTAGCTAAAATAGTGGTTCTCAACCTGGGGTCATGACTCCCACAGGAGTCATATCAGATATCCTGCATATCACATATTTACATTGTGGTTCATAACAGTAGCAAAATTACAGTTATGAAGTAGCAACTAGGTAATTTTATGGTTAGGGGGTCACCACAATATGGGGAACTACAATAAGGGATAGCAGCATTAGACGATAGAGAAAAGAAAAACACACATTCTATAATTAATTTCTTCAATTTGAATGTGAACATGTCATCTTCTCTTTGCTTTCTGCCTTGGACACAGGGAAGCAGCCTGCACCAACCACAATTTCAAAGCTGGAAACTAGAGCACATGGAAGTGTCACAGCCCAGTAAGAGAAAAGGAACTGAAGCCTGACATACAAGTTCTGAGTTAACAGACTAAAGCTGGAGGCACCAGCCACTGTGGCCATGATGCTACCAGATCTGCTTTAGGAAAAAAAAATGTCAGCAGCTTTGCAGCTTTCTTTGGAGCATACACATATTTAGGGGACTGCCATTGTCTTTCTAATGCCAGTCAAGCACACTTTGGATTTCATTTTTCCCAAACAAGGGAAGTCACAGGCCGGATACGAAAGAAGGAGACAAAGCTACCTCTTGCTTCTGAGATAATGCTAATGTCCATATGAGAGGGCAGAACCCTGTATTCCTGAACCCGCTCCAATGTCTACTGATAAATTAACCTGAAGTCACACATCTGGAGCAGGAAGGGAAGCATGCAGCACTATAGGCAGGGTGGCTTCATGCACAGGTGATCAACCTATGGAACACACTGTAGAAGTGCAGGAGAGGATTACAGAAACCACACAGATACATGTACATATCTGAAGAATAGCAACCAGTTCCCATGGAAGATTTTCAAATAAGCATTTGAGTAATCCTCTCCATGGCAGGCCACAGGCAGTGTCTTCCAAAAGGAGATAGAGAGAGCCCTTAAAGCTACCAGTGAGGCCAGAGGACGAGTGTGGACCTAAAGAACAAACAAGAAGGGGAGAACAGGAAACCGCCCCTGCCTTTCTCATAACCTTTAATAACACACAAGCTTCTCATCTGAAAAGCCATGAAAAATAAAGATAATTAGATGAACATAAAATGGGATGAGAATCAGAGGAGGATTTGGCTTCAAAGCCCAGAAACACTTTAGAGGAGTGGGGGTGGGGGAGCTATTATAAAGAATTTCAGAAAGGTCAAAAAATCCAGCACAAAACTAGTCTAGTCACTCTGAGTCAACATTGCTCGTGCAAGGCCCTAGCGCATTACACAGTGCCAACACACATCTCTCTCTCTCTCTCTCTCTCTCTCTCTCTCTCTCTCTCTCTCTCTCTCTCTCACTCTCTCTCACACACACACACACACACACACACACACACACACAGTACAGGGGAGAGATACCACAGCAGCAGTAGCAATGAAATGGTGTTGAAGTTTTACAACATATCGCTGTTGTGCCTCTTGTCCTACCAGGTAACACTTCCACTAATAACTTTCAAAGTGTTTACTGGACATGATTGTTCTTGTTCTTCAAATTCAGCACACTTTAATTCTGCATCTTTTCAAACTTCCTGAGGAAAGTTACACGTGTCATAGAAGGTTGTCAGAGGCTGCTAGCATACCACTCAGAGGGGTTGCGATCTTCAGGAACAAATACATGAACCTCCTGGTAGTGCTTATTCTAGCATGACTATTCTGAGATGCGAATAAAGCCTCTGCTCAGCTTCATGCACCACTGTCTCTCTACAAAGGCAGGCTGCAGTGGAGCTCTGTGGTAGGGCATTTGCTTAGCATGTCTAAATCTCAGCATTGATTCCAGAGCACTACCAAAATAAATAAGTGAATACATAAATTCTGAACAAAGGAAACACCGCAAAAGCATGGTTCCTCAAAATAGCATGCCTTTCTTCTTAGGAACAGAAAGAGACAGAAGGAGATCTGAAAACCAAGCCCTCACCTAACACTGTCATCTGAGCTCCTGAAAACAAAGACCCCAGGACCATCAACCCACTTCCACCTACATCAAAGCTGAGCACCTGCCTCCAGCTCCAGGCACCTTTGTAACCCTGGAGTGTGGCAGGCAACCTCCATGACACAAATAGAAGGGGACACAGTATATTGCTGACCCTAGCTCTGTGACCCTGTTGTCAGATGAGGACTAATTGGCCAATTCAGGCCTTCACTCCTCCCCCACAAACCATTAACCAAGCATGCCATTTCACATACATGAGATACAACTTCACACACTGCTGACACATTTAGCTGAGCCCTGTTGAGCTTGGCCAGTCAACATTACATGGAGCTTCGTTTTTATCCCTAGGCCATCAAAGCACAAAGTTGGAACTCAACTCCAAACCTGGTTCAGTATGGCTCTTTTACTAATCAAGTGAGCCATAATGAAAACAAGGAAGATCCTAGTTTGCAACACAGCAGGAAAAACTGAGACCAAACTGATAGGCATCCCTTCGTAGTGAGTATTGGCAGACATACATACAGCCATCATCCAGCCACAGAGACATGAAGAAAATGTATGGGAAATCAGTAGTTTAGAAATCCCTGTAATCTAATCATGCTACAAAATGCATTCTATAATGTCATGAAAACCACTTTTGTTCTTAATGCATTGCTTTAACAAAATTAGAAACACAAAGTGTATATCCTTGATTACTGGGGTTTTAATGTACTAAGCCCAAAATGGAGAAGTTCCAACAAATAAAAGCAAATGTGTGGAATACCATGGTAACCTGTACATGTTACAATTCTCAGCTCTGATGTGTAACAGCCACCACCCATGATCTGAGAAACTACACAGGCTCATAGGCCACAGTTCCCAATGAGCATCACTGACCTTACCTTAAGCCCAACATATAACAGCCATGTTTCAGATGAGAAAGTTACTTACTTAAGCCAGTACAGTAATATTAAGACACTTTTCACAGCCCTTACTTTCAAAATATTTTGGGTTTCATTCCACTTGTTTGTCCATTCCTTGGTCAATTCTTGGACCTAAAACAAAACCAAAAAAATAAATAAATAATTATTTAATTAAAAATAAATATAATTTGTATCTAGGGTCTATACATTTAGAACTTTTGTGTGTGTGTGTGTGTGTAATATGTACATTTTAAGTTAGTTAGCTCTACTCCTTGAAAGAAAGGACACCAAATATAAACCAAACAGCTGGTCTCATCAACCTACAGTACAGCAAAGGAAAGAGACAACAACATGTCAAGTGATAACTTTATGACCTCTCTTCCACGGTGGACTTAGAGAAGCTGCTTCTTTGGATTGTTAACCACTTACAACCCCAAGGACGGCAATAGCACATTAACCGCGTTTGCTTTTCTTGGCCATACTTGAAGAAATAGTCGTTTGCTTTCCTTTCTAATTGGTAATTAGATCACCTTGGACGCTACAGTTTTTCCTTTAGGAGATAATGCTTTTGTAACTAACTAATGGCATTTATAAATCTCATTCTACCTCTGGGGAAAAGGGGGAAAGATGCTTCTTTATTTGATTCTTTCAGACACAGCAAAATTGTATTGATAAAAATCAGTTTATTCTCAGTGGACTGTAACTTAGGAAAGGAAAGGGCCTGACAGTTGAGAGCAGAGAGGTGGTGAGTACTTCCCAAAGCTAATAAAGTTTTCATCTAGTTCTAGGAATGTTTTAAGATGATCCTCATAGTTAATTCACTAAGAAGCAAAAAAAGTGATTGCTGAACCAAAAGGCCAGGAAAAAATGGAATGAAAAATATGCCTTGTGGAAAAGAAGATGGGTAGAATTAAAAGACTGGTCCAGGAAGGGACAGCTGGCCTCTCAGGGTTCACTGTTTCTACCACCTGACTGCCTCCTAATTTCCACAGCAGAAACTATCTCCCCTGAGCCTGCTGCTCTTCTCACTCAGAGCCCCCATCATGTGAGGCTGCTGCTGTACCCCCTCTTGAGGAAAAGGCACACTCCTTTTCACTTCTGTGCCTGGAAGCACAGAAATCTTGACTAAACAAATTATGTTGCTGACAAGTTAGTGGAAATCTGTGGTGATAACCAACCCAAGGGGTAAGCAAACCTACCTGACTTAACAGTCAGTGGCTATTCACCTACTAAAGTTACCCAGATAACCATGTGGTCCCATATAAGTGTTTCCTCTTTAACAAGTTATTTCTGCTGAAGTCTGTCTTCCTTGTGAACAAAGCAAACAGGAGTGAAGAGACACCCCCATCGCTTCCTGCCTGCCTCCATGCTTTGATAAGGCTGTAGAGACAGTCAGAAACCGCTCATACCCAAGGGCCCTTCCAAGGAGACAGCAGTGAGTCCCATGGCCACTAGAATGCTTTGTTCTAAAACAGAAAAAATTCTCTCAGAAGGGGACATTCTTGTATCTTTCCTCCCTACAAAGGAGGAAAGGGGTAGCATATTGAATTTTCTAATTTATACTAACCAATGAGTACATTTTCATTGGCAACTTATCTGAGAACAAGAAACATTCATCAAATGAATGTTTCTAACACCACCATATGTGTCCTTACTAAAGAAAGGCAAACCAATCAACAACACAGAGGCCAACCACTGGGCAATGTGAAAGATTTTCAAACATCCGGTCATAAATGGGATCCTCATCAAATCCCTCCCCTCAGGGGTCAGGAACAATTAGAAAAAGAGATGTTAAGATTTTCAGAGCCATAGGGGATGGAGGACACCAAAGAAACAGTGCCTTCCAGATAAAACAGGACTAGTGCACATTTGAACTCACAGAGACCATGGCAGCATACACAGGGCCTACACAGATTCAAGCCAAATGGGGTCCCAGTGCTGAGAGGTGAGAGTAGGCACTGTGATCCTATTCCTAGCCAACAAGCTATATGCAATTGCCACCTACTTACAAAAAGAAATTTAGTATTCTCTGATGGAGTCTCACTGGGTATACTAACCATATTAAAGGGCATGCCCCATGCCCAATAGTAAACAGCCAACACAAAACCAACTCAATGGTACTTTTTTAGACTTTTTATCTCTTATTGGTTTGTTTAGGCATTTTTGTCTTGTTTGTCATTTATTTATATATTATAGTTTCTTATTTTTTATTTCTGTGGAGTAGTGTGTGTTTCTCTTTTTGTTTGCTCTGTCTGTTTTGTTTTTTGCCTGTTGTTTTCTAAAGAGAAAAGGGGTACAGAGTTGGGCAGATAGGGAAGAACTGTGGATCAGAGAGGAAAAACAGGATTGGCATATCTGGTATGAAAATACCTTTACAATAAAAAGTGATAATAATCCATTCTTTCACATATGAGCTTTCGAAAGGTTCTATGTACTCCTTGGATTTATCAGTTTAAATCAAATAATCTTCATTAAAAACATTTTTTAAAAATCCAAGTACACATTCCATCCGACAGTGTGACTGAAGAGTAAAACAGGTGGCAAGCAATTAAGGATGTCAATAAAAATGAGGCGGCAAAACTTAGAGCGCATTATGGATAGGACAGGCAGTCATCTCCTCCACAGCATGAAGAGTGCAGTCTAGTTATGTTTATTCTTTCTGCTAACTTGTGAATATTCCTGAAACCTGTACTTGATAAACAACCACACGCAGGCATTCTACTGCACTTGGGATCTGAAGCAGTAAAATATAAAATTTCATGAGAAAAATGAGGATTAAGAAATAGATGTCTTACTGACACTATTACCAGTTAGTAGCCAACACAATTATCCTAGCAATTATGAACAACTTCGTAACTACAGCTCAACTTAATTCTTCCACAGTGTGAGTCTTCAGGTTTTACCATCAGACCATTTGTTTTCCTCTAGGGCTGTTTGAATCATTTAGCACCAGAAAAAATAAGGACTTCTAAATTGCTCTTATTGTCTGTTTCTCTTCCCCCAGAGGGCATCAAAAGAAAAAAATTTAACATGATAGAACCAAGTCAGCCAGGAAGTATGTTTTTAAAAATGCAAGCCTCGATGTCAGCCCTCTGCCACTATAACTCCTACAGAGCATCCTCAGTTGTAGTCCCTCATTGCAGTCCCTTTCCTGTCTCTTAATTGATCCCTGACCCAGAGTACTTGCAGTCCAGAATACCCCATTGCAAAGTCAAGGGCTCCAAAATGCTGAATAGCACTTAGCACTAAGTTATGGGAACTGTTATGGCCTCATGAATGTCAACTGGAGTCTCTTATCAAGGACTCTGCCTGCTTGGGTGGCCACACTCTCTGTCAGGAGGCCGCCTGTGACTGTTACTGTAGCAAGTCATTATGGGCTCCTCAAATCCTGTGTACTGTCATGAATGTGTAATACATAAAAAGCTAACACTCATTCTAAAGAAGTACCATGGGCCTCGTGTGGTGTTGCAAGCCTCTAAACCTAGCTGGATCAGGCTGAAATCCTATGAGTTCAAGTGCAGCTGACACTACACAGTGATAGCCTACCAAACACAGAAAACAGACAGTGGCTACAGGGTTGGGGTTAGAGATAAAAGCAAAGGTGTCCAAACAAATGGGGAAGCACAAGTGTTCCATTTGGTGGTAAGAGCCTGGTGACAGTCTCAAATTGTAATAAACGTGGATTTAGAAAATAATATTTAAGCCGGGCATTGTTGGAACACACCTTTATTCCCAGCACTCAGGAGGCAAAGGCAGGCGGATCTCTGTGAGTTCAAGGCCAGCCTGATCTTCAGAGCTAGTTCCAGGGCAGGCTCCAAAACAATACAGAGAAACCCTGTCTCAAAAAACAAAAAAAAAAAAAAAAAAAAAAAAAAAAAAAATTAAGTTGAAATTAAGAAGCAATAATAACTCAAACCATCACTTACTCTTGCTTCATTCTGGTGAAGTTTTTCCTCCATACTTAAGGCTGTAGGGGAGTCCAAGAGGGCAATCTACAATTTAAATCATAAAGATATCAGCAATTAATGAACAATAAAATTACCAAAGCAGTTTTGCAAAAAATATTAAATATTTATAAAAATAATTTCTCACACATACGTCCAAAGTATTATCATTAAGTCTCTAATCCATGGAATATGTGTCCTTATACCAAAATCATAACTAACAGTCATAAATCTACATTTGCAATATAATTATCAAAGAAAAAGCCATGGCAGCAGCTTTTCACTCAAGTTAAACACACCTAAATCTCTACAGTCCTCAGAATTCACAAAGTTCAAAAAGACACCTAAGTCTTGCTTAATAGTTCATCCATTTTGAAATATACAAACAAAATTCACTTATTTTCACTGCTGACAGCATCCAGTATGCCAAGCTATGCTGCAATCTATGTTTATTTCTTTTTCCATGGTGCAAAAGGGTAAAATCTGAAGTCATATACACCAAAATCAGGTGAGAACCTAGGACAGCCTGCGGTTTCAGTAGCCTGTCTAATAATTAAACCTGGGCCTGAGTGGCAGAAGCGTAAGTGCCCTATTGTGTCTGCTGTTCTTGCTGCTAGAGATGTCACCAAAACAAAGAAAGAGTCCAGCACAAGTTAATGGAACCTTGTTTTTGTTGTGTTATCATAAGTGAAAATGGCATTAGCCTATTACCCTGATTATTGCTTTAAAAAATAATATATTAGGAATATACTGTTTATCTTTAAATGATATAAACCTTTTTTTCTTTTTAATGATTTTATTTCCATTGTTTGGTATTCACTGCATAGGTATCCTGTAGTTGTTGGTGGTGCTTTCCTGACTGCAGGTTTTTCTAATCATCTGTTCTTCACACAATGCTACAGTAACGATCCTTGTACCAACTGCCTACAGTATACATGACCGTATCAACAGAAAACATTTCCTGGAGGGGAATTCCTTAACTACCATGTGATTCTTCCCTACAGCACCAGCATGGTTGTCATTTCTATCTCTTCCTTACATCATCAGTGGATCAGGATGGCTGTGGTCCACACTGGGACTCTGTGATCAAGAGAGGACATAGCTGCTCAGTGAGGCAGCGCAACTGTAGAAGTCAGAGCCGGGTGACGGTGCCTAGAGTGCTCTTCCAGCTATCCAAGTGCAGGGTGGAGATTCACATGGACATGTACGCAGCCCACCTTCGTTTTGAAATTCACAGGCCACCCCAGCCAAAGCCCAGTGAAAATATGAGGAGCACACCTTCCAGAAGCCTTCTGAGGGACATGACCAATTACAGCAGTCCCTTGCTTCAGGGGACACAAAGGTATATAGCTGCTCAGCTGCCATCTTAAGTTTATATACTGTCCATCTTAACCAGGATGAAATTCATCAGCTGGGGAATTGTTTTTATTATTCTAAGTGCTGTGTGGTCATAAAGCTGGCACCCCACTTTTATCAGGTTTACAGGTATGAAAGTAAAACTAAAGCCTATTACTCTTTTCAAGGTGCTGCACACTCAATGGTATGCATTGTATTCGTTGTATTGGACATTTTTCACATATTCAGGAAGCAATCTGAAACTATTTTCTACAACCTGTGCTCCTTTCTTCCTTTCCTGTTGGGATGTGATGTTTTTATTTGTAGTTGTTCTTGTCATAGCAAGGGGAGTAGTTCCAGGTTGCCTGAGCTGCAGCCTCCTTCCCAGTCTGAACTATGCTGGTTATAGCAGACGCTCATAGTGTTACGGGCACCTGCTGCAACTGCACTCAATTTTGCCTGCCTGCCTGCCGGCCTGCCTGCACTCTCACGGAAGGAGAGCATTCTCTGGGACAAATGTGTGTGGCTGTTTCTCCTCTGTTTCCAATTGTTTTGTGTTTTCCTTTTTGAAAGTTGATGTCCTGTCTGACTTTAATTGTGAACTGCACTCTATGTCATGACAAAGTAATCTTTTCTTCAGCTAAATGCACTGCTGTTTCTGCATCCCTCTCCTTCTCCATGAGTTACCTGATAGGACTCTGCCTGTTTCTACAACTACCATCTACCTGAGCTTTACTCTGTGCCCTCATCTCACACATGTCTCTTGTAAAAGCCTCTACAACATTGTTCTACTATTTACGTTCTCACATCCAGCCTGGCCATTAAAAAAAAAAAAAACAAACAAGCAAACAAACAAAAAAACATCCACCTTTTTGACCCATTGTTTTCTTTCCTACTTAACTCTCATTGTTCATTTCACTTCTATTGTTACTAATTTTTCCCAGATACATTTGTTAGAGATTAGGGAATTAAAACATTTTCTTTCCATAAAATTAAAAGTAGAAATAGGTGTAAATGCAGCAAAGCACTTGATATGAGAATGTAAACCAGACACCAACTTCATAAATCTTATGAAAAGTGCAAGGTAAAACCATTTTATGATACATATCAATCAAAATGATGAGTTAATGACAAGTGGGTAGCATCAAGTGTGGGCAAGGACCTGCAGAGACGAACCTGGCACTGGCACATGTTGATGGGGAAGGGGAATGGCATCACTACTTAAAAACCAGTGGCACCCCCTGAAATTATACACATGCTATGTGTATCTCTGATCACCAAGTCTTCTTAGGCATAAGCCCCACAGAAATATATCTGCTTGTGTACTAAAAGGCATTTAAAAGTCCACAGCAATTGACAGATTTTATATATATATATATATATATATATATAGAGAGAGAGAGAGAGAGAGAGAGAGAGAGAAAGAGAGAGGGAGCGCAAAAGCAAGCAAAACCAATAGTTCTGCCTCAAATGGTCAGGAAGGTGGGTACCCTAGAGAGGATGAGAGGGTGAGTGCTGGCTGGAGAACTAAGAGTGCCTCCTAGGACATAATGAAGTTCTATTCTCAGATGAGTACAGAGAGAGGGGTAACTTGAGCTTCTAAATTTATGCAACTATATATATATGATGCAATTTTCCATACTTATATATACTTCTGTAAAAATGCTCTGTATACATTAACATGCATATATACATATATTTCTGTATAATCGAAGTAAATATGTATCAGAATCTTTCTGTTTTATCAAATTGTATTTTTAAAAGTTTAGCACATGATCTCTGCAATGGTAATATACAAAATCACTAAAAATAAGAACTGATTTTTATTTAGCTTTGCTTAAACAAACAATTCTAAAAATGGGAACTAAATTAACACTCTCAAAGAACTATAGGAGCATTCGAATAGAATATTCTAGAAATAGAGGAATGTTCTCAGAAAAATTTACTCAGATTTATTTTAGAAAGAAGTTGAAAGGGGGATTGTGTGTGTGTGTGTGTGTGTGTGTGTGTGTGTGTGTGTGTGTGTGTGTGTGTCTGTGTGTAGGTCAGAGAACAACTTTTAAGTATTGGTCCTCAGGCACCTTCTACCTTAGTTTGAAATCTGTCTCTCATAAGCTGTAATTTCACAATGCAGGTAAGGCTACTGGTCCACAAGCTCCTAGGGTTCAGCAAGTCTTCATCACCTATCTCACCATGACAAGGATTACATGACAAGGTGAGGCATTTATCCTCACCTGGCTCAAAATAAGTAAGTACTCACCAATCAGAACATCCTCCAGTCCCTCAGTCAGAGATTGTTTTTAATGACACTTAAGACCATTTTTTTTTATTTTATTAATAATCACAAATTTAATTAAGTAGGATTTGCTTATAATGTATCAAAGATTTGTAGTTTCAGAACATTCCTATTTTGAATCAGACGCCCATGTTCACTATAATGCATGTTAAATTTATCAAAATATATTCTAAATAGACTGTCCATCCTCACTTCTAAAACAGTAACAAAACTACTCCAATAGTTATAAAAATGGCATTAACTCATGAAAGTAATTAAGGGAATCAATAAATACAACAACAGGCAAACAAAACAAACACAACACCAAGCAGGGCTGATGAGATGGTTTAGTGGGTGTGCTTGGTAGTTTTATGTCAACTTGACAAAAGCTAAAGTCCTCTGAGAGGAGGGAACCTCAATAAAGAAAATGCTTCTATAAGATGGGGCTCCAGGCAAGCCTATAAGACATTTTCTTTGTTAGTAAATGATGAGGGAGGGCCCAGTCCATGGTGGATGGTGCCAACTCTGGGCAGGTGGTCCTGGTTGTTATAAGAAAATAGGCTGAGCAAGCCAAGGGAACGACCAAGAAAACAACACTCTTCCCTGACCTCTGCATCAGCTCCTGCTTCTAGGTTCCTGTCCTATTTGAGTTCCTGTCCTGACTTCCTTCAGTGATGAACGGTGATGGAAGTGTAAGCCACATAAACCCTTTCCTTCCCAGATTGCCTTTGGTCGCAGTGTTTCATCACAGCAATAATACCCCTAACTAAGACAGTGGTTATAGACACTTGTCCACCAAACCTCATGACAGGAAATCGAGCCTAGGAACTCAGATGCTGAAAGGAAAGAACCAAATTCTGAAGGTGGTCTTCTGACCCCCAAATGGGTACAATGGCATGTGCACACCCACTCTCCCTAAACCCGGTCTCTTACACAGACAAGTATACTATGTTTCAAATACTTTCCTTCACATATTAATCATTTAAAATACTTACTTTAGACAAACAACATTTCCAAAACACAGATAAAGGATTCTATAAACAGAAACCAGTATTGCGGTTCCTGATATCACATTCTGCTGACAATTCCCTTTCATACCAGAGGCCAGACATCACTAATGGAAGTGTGTACACAGGACTGACACACACAAATGGAAGTGTGTACAAAGTTATTTTTTTTTTTAAGTGCAATAAAGGAGTCCTGCTTGACTGCAGTCTGCCATCTTGTGGGAAAGGACTACCAGGTAGACTTCAGGACACAGGAAACTGAGGTTTCATTTTGACAATACTTCTATAGTTCAAACCATTTATGGGCTATCAAGAGTGTGGAGTACAGCACAGTCTTACAGAGAAGGTGCAAAACACTTTCTATTTACAGAAATGGGGTCGTTTCATGATAGACTTAGGCCACACATGGCCAAAGAACACAGAATGTACCTTCATTTTATTTCAAACCAAAAGAGTTGAAAATACTAGCTCTGATTTTCTTCCAAGGGTAGCCTTTCTCCACAGTAGTACCTAAGCCATCTGGAACTTAGCTCACACAGTGCTCACAGAGCATAACCCTGCAGGAACATGCTCAGACTGTGAGAAACAAAAGGATACAGCTTCTCTGTAATTCAGAAGATCCTACAGTCAGGCCATTCCAATAATCATGCAAGGACCTGGAGAACAACATCACAGCCAGGCCATAGACATGATATCAGAGGCAACACTGAGTCACCATAACCACCTATGGCATGGCTAAAGTGAGACCAAGACTCAGAAAGGTGTCCAAACACGTCCTCTGTTAAAATACATTTATAGTCATAAAAGGCATGGCAAGAATTTTGAATATTAATCTTCGCATCTAAATTTCTTTTTACTAATGGAGATTATGCCACTAATCCTATTGAATGCTAAATTTCCTTCCATAATTGATAACTATCAGATGGTTAATCATTTAAGGCTTGATGGATAAAATCTTATACCTCGAATGTATAAGGAATGAAAAGGCCAAAAGGAAGCTGATATAGTGACTGGTTAAACCATCTGAAGCTTTACTTAGCACTTATTTACTCAAATCAATACCACAGGATAATTGTCTCATTAAGATCTAGAAATAGATGCCATTACTCAAAGAAAATTATCTATAAATCTCAGAAAAACTCAACCTGATTCCCTTGAGCGAGCAGAGTTTTCAGCCTGGCTATTTCAGCCCGCAGCTCACGGATGAGTTTGACGTTGGCATCCTCATTAATGGTAGGCTTGTTGATGATGTTTTTGGCTCTATTTGCATAGCGAAGGGTACTTAGGGTTTCTCCATAATTGACATCAGCAGGTGAAATGGCTGTGAAGAATGAATATGAAAAATAATTCATCTAGCGCTCCATGTTTCATTTAACACAAAGTTGGTTTGTAATTTAAAAGTCAGATCAACCCCAGGTCACAGGAAAGACTAAATATTCATTGCCACAGTAATGAATATGAAAAAAATTGTCTAAGGTTTATAGGAAAGGGTGTTCACTATACCAAATTAAATGTCGCTTTGCACCTCTCACATCTATAATCAGCCACTTGAACAATTTCAAGATAGGGTGTGAGATACCCCACACAGGGAAGGGTTTTCTTGGCTGATAACATGAAATTTCAGGAACACACTTCTCCATTGAGCAGGAATTAAATTACTTTTGCATTTTTGATTTAAAAAAAAAAAAAAACATCATCTATAAAGGCCCAGAACCTAGTCAGTAGGCTACTTGATCCTTTCCTTCTAGGAGTTTTGGTTACTTCTACACGGAGGCTACTGTCAATTCCATGTAACCATTAAGACTGGGGTAACTCCATGGTTGTGTTCCCTTGATGCCACCAGTGAGTGCAGGACAAGGGCTGTGAAGAGGACAGAGGAGGGAGAAGGGGAAAGGAGAAAGAGACAGAGGGAAGTAAAGCTGAGAGGCAACAAGTCCCGAGTTCCCCTTAGCACATCTAAGTATTTTCTCAATCCTTCTCCTTTCACTTAATTGGTCAACTGTAAGCATAAAAGTATACTACTATTCCTATTACACTTAATGCCTTTATTTTTCATTTAAATTTTGAATTCTGCATCTACCATTTTAAATGAAAAAAAAAAGGGTCATTTACTTGCTTTCTCTATGAAGGGTTCTCCTATGAGCTAATGAAGTTCAAAGTGTATTTAAGTAAAGAGAAGCTGAGCATGTCTGCCTGCCAATGTAGCCTCCATGATGCCCAAGTCTACAGAACTGCAAATTCTAAACTACAGATGTGTTCCAATAGGTGATTTTTAAGACAGGAAGAAGCATTTACTTCTAAAAGATACACAAGATGCTGCATCCTACCTAATAAGACATTTTCAACTTAAATATTACACTTAATTCACAGGAAACACTGATGCTCAGAAATACAATTTAAACCTTACTGGCAATCATGATGGTTTTAGAGTTTCCTCCGAGGCTGTCTTTCAACAGCCAAGTCAAAACAGAATCCCTGTAAGGCACAAAAACTTGCTTCTTCTTCACAAGAGGGTTGGCTGCATCCTGAGATAAATCAGCTGCCAGGAAGAAAGAAACAGGATCATTCCAAAGTCTCTGCTTTCTCTAATTTAGTTCTAAAAGACTGGAGCACGCTGCCTGGGTTTGTGAGACAAACATCCAGCAGGCATGTTCCATGCTAACATAGTACGGAGACAGAAAAGGGCAGGAGGTGACCTCAAACCTACCTAAGGCAGAAATGACATTTCCCAGAGTCACCAGGGACTTGTTTATATTGCCCCCTTCCTTGAGTCTGACCCCAGTGGCACCGGTAGCATCTGCACGCTCACTTCCAGCAAGATCGACCAGGTGGATCTTGCTCACAGTTTCACATGGCATTTCAGCATCGAATTTTGCCTGTGGAAAGACAGGCATGTAACACTGAAGAGGACAAAAGGTTCCATGTGTTTCATGAGCAAATCCCCCACCACTTTACAGGTAGACCTGTGTTCATTTTATTGTTTTATTGGCTATCACAGTAATTATGAGAACTACCCAAACTGAAGTTGACACAATAGAACTCTACCACACGTGACTCTAATGCTTTCTGAAGAACCAGTCCATCTGGCAAACTACTGTCACTCTTGACAAAACACCCTCAGGACTGAAGACCAAAACAACATAAAACCAGCCCCTAAGGGGACCTGGAAAAGAAAGCTAAATAATCACGTGATTAGCTTTATTCTTCTGAAGCTCCAGCACTCCATACACAGAGGCTCTTCAGAACATAACTAACAGACAGTTCTGTAAGGTACCATTTGATACTGTTTAATAAAACATACCATATCTTTAAAGATGTGGAATATCAAATGTAGATTCTCTTGCTCTCAATCCTACTAGATGTTTCTATTTCCAAAGACCTTTAACCTATGTTTCAAATTTTTAGCCAAATGCAACAAATAATAATAAAAAATATGCTTTGATGGACAGGTAAACCTTTTAGAAACTACAGTCAGCTACATACTAGCATCCACCAAAAAAACTGAAGAAAAGTAACCGAAGTGCTAGCAGGACACGGAGAATGCCCAGAGAGCTCTCAGATTGGTCTTGGGGAGTCAACTTATTTTCCCACCCTCTGATCCTCAAATTAGTAAAGGGCTGAATGGCTGTTTCTGCTGTGTTCAGTGTCAATGTGGACAAACAACTCCAACTCCTAACACTTGAAAAAGCCACGAAGACTTGCAACTGTGTATACCTGTGGTCTGGCTTTGGTAACAGACTACTTCCCCTCAGCCACTCCCAGCCACCTTCAAGACACTGTCCACCACCTGAGCATAATGAATTCTTACATTAGTGCCTCTGAGTGCTCACTGTCCTCTAATACTACTCTAATCATAATCTGCATCACCAGAGCCCGTGGAGCGATAATGGACTGCACCCGTTCCCATTTCTCACCTCAGCCTCCAGCTGCTCTGCCTCAAAATCCATTATCTCCCACTGCGCTTATAACAATGAAAACTTTTGCTTAATTAGGCACAGGGCAAGTTTTTCTTATCCCTAGAACAAGGTGAAAGCCTGCTAAATATTTGTAAGGATATACATCAGGACTTTTAAATCACTGTGAATGCAGAAAGCGCATGTTCAACTCTAATTAACAGGGAAGTGACAGTGACCTTTGCTTGCTGCTGTTCCTGGCCCAACAATGATCATCAGTGCTCTGCTGGTGCTAATCAGCAAGGAATGGCCTGAGGGAAGGAGCCTCTGCCCAGCTGCCCTTACCTGAGTGAACTTGATGGTGAAGATGGCATGAGACCTGCTACTGACATCGTTCATCCCTGTGGCTGCAGTGGTCCGGTTGATATTCCCTGCATCCATAAGTTCTTCAACGTCACTATAGTTCTGGACCAAATGCTTGGATAAATCTAGAAGGGAAAGAGAAAGGGTTGGGGGAGTCCTTCAGTTATGTAGTGGAGGAAATAATAACTTCCCCCTAAGAATCATGCCTGACTGCGCATCTGCCGAGCTGCTTGGAAATCTACAGA
Source organism: Cricetiscus sungorus (assembly GCA_030556225.1). Taxonomy (NCBI): domain Eukaryota; kingdom Metazoa; phylum Chordata; class Mammalia; order Rodentia; family Cricetidae; genus Cricetiscus; species Cricetiscus sungorus. Next base: position 77,287,563 of record JANBXA010000372.1, read on the forward strand.
GTGGGTGGCCTGTGATGCAGCCTGGGAGCCAGACCAGTTCGTTGGCCTCAATGTGTCTCAGCAACCTAATCTGAGTGCCCATTACACTCCATTACACTGAGTGCCTAGGATAAAAGTCAGCTACAAACAGCAATCTCTTAGAAGCAGTCATGGCACAAGGAAGAAGAAAATAAAAACCCCACCCTCAGGAAGAGACTCATGCATGCCTCACTCCCCTGAAAAACCCGAAAATGTTTTTAAACTCTAAACGTTTTTTAATGTCTCCTTTTTCTTGAGGGGAAAGTAGCTCATGGAGTTACACTATTTAGGGCTTGTCTGCTTTTTTTTCCCTAGAGTAAACTCTTTCCTTCCCTTCTGTCAGGTAACCAATGGTCCCAGCTTCCAGATACCCTTCAAGACCAATCCATTTATACTAAGGCAGTTTCACATATATATATATATATATATATATATATATATATATATATAACATATATGTGTTTTATATATATACATATATGTATAATATATATGTGTGTATATATATATATATATATATATACATATATTTATATATACATACACACACACACACACACACACACACACACACACACACACACACACATAGTTATCCCCCTCCATTGTAGCATACTGGGAGGGACACATATAAGGTCCTCTGATCAATCCCACAAACCACGATAAAATGATTTTTAGAGGAGCATATCATGACCACTATGCTGCTTCGCTTTTCCCTTAAGTCCATCTAAGGATACTTGGTAACAGTTAAGGTGACCTAGTGTTCATTTGTAAAGCTGCAGAGAAATGGCTGTACCTCTGAGACACAATCAATTTAACCAGACGCCTTTTGAGACTACAGAAGTTGTTTTGATTTTATTACCAAACACAAGTAAGGGCTGTTAAAATATTGTGTGCATTGGTCTTTTCAAATGTATGGAAATGTGGCTACGAGATAAATTATCCTCCACAGAGGGCAATTTGCTGCGGCGACAGTGAGGATGTGAAGCAAGCTTGTCCCCCTTCCCCTTCCCCCTCCCCAGCACTCTCTATCTGCCCAGATGGTGACAAGCATCACCTGTAAGAAGCTTTCTGCTTTTCTATTATGATAAAAGAAGCTCAGCAATGTTTCTCCCACTTAAAATTGCTTGGGGTGGTGGTAGCTCGGGGTGGTATAGCCTAATGCCACAGAGCACTGGCCGGGCACGCTCAAAGGAGACCCTGGGTCTGACTACTAGCACCATTGGGAAAAAAGTTATTCTTCGATGGCTTCTAGGTTTTAAGTCAAATTTCTAAAAAAAACTTTTCTTCCTCTAAGATTCTGGGGAGGGGGGAGAAACATGGTGCCTTGCAATCATATTATTATTTAGTACTTAACATATAAATCCTTAATTTTTCAGGTATTTTGGTATAAAAGTGGAGTGATGACATTTTATTTTTTCTTTTCAGATAATCTATAACCATATTCTCCAATGTTTAAATAATTCATTATTTAAATTTTTATAAGGACTATAAGAAAGGTCAATAGAGCCAGATGTTTTTACCCTGTTTAATTGTTCTGTATCTTCATTAATTAGTTTTATAAGTCTTAACATCTGCTATAACAATCAAAGGATAAATATAAAGCTAATATTAGACTAAAAGCAATAGGTATCCCATAACAGGCCCACACGCACACACACACACACACACACACACACACACACACACACACACACACGCACGCACGCAAGATAGAGCACAAATGCAAAATGGGATCTTAAAATATAGATAGGGTTCTGTTGGCACACTGAGGACATCCATGTTTAAAAGGGGGAGTACTAAAAGAGGTACATCTTCAAACCTATGTCCAGTTCCATTCTTGACAGCAAAGAAAGATGCTTTGTGAACAATGTCATAAGAAAGCATGTTTCCATTAGCAATCCCTACTCCCTTAGGCTGCTCTCCAGCAGTTACTCACTCCCTTGGGGATAGCAAAATTAGCCTCCTAACAAGCATGACCTGCAACCAGGGTAACTGGTTGACCTGCAACTGTGGTGATTTAAAAAAAAAAAAAATTGCAATGAGACTTAACAGAAGAAAGAAGAAAGGTTTATCTTGGCTCAAAATTAAAGGGGAGACAGTCAACCACAGTGGTGAAGGCATGGTGGCAGAAGTAGATTGTGTCCCTAATCACGAAGCAGAGACACGAAGCAGAGAGCCATGAATGCTTATGTTCAGCTTTATTCAGTCTGCATCCCCAGAACATGGCTACCCACACTTAGCATGAAGCTGAACTACCTCAAATAAGTAATCTAGATAACCCCTCATAAACATGCCCAGAAATTTGTTTCCATGGTAATTCAAAAATCAAATGGAGTTGACCAAAAGATTAACTATGACAGCCAGCCTGGCAAGGGCCAATTCTCTATACCACAAACACCCTCCATGACTTAACTGTGCTTCATTTAATGTTGGGGGTAGGGCTGCCAGTAAGAGACCAGAAATTTAATGATTTTCACAATCATGGCCCAAGAACTCCAAAGTGCTCACATCAGAATGCTGTAACACCATAAAGTTGCATCCCAGAAATGGTACCCAGATACTTTGACCAACACTGATCTTAACTGCATAACCTTGGTTTGCATGACTATTGCATGATCCTGGTTTGCATGGCTATTGCATGACCCTGGTTTACATGGCTACTACATGACCCTGGTTTTCATGGCTATTGCATGACCCTGGTTGACATGGCTATTATATGACTCCAGTTCACATGGCTACTACATGACCGTGGTCTGCATGGCATTACATGGCCCTGGTTTACAAGGCTATTACATAACTCTGATTTACATGGCTATTACATGAGCCTGGTTTGCATGGCTATTGCATGACCTGGTTTGCATGGCTTTTAATTAATTGCATGGCATAGGGTACACAATTGAAGTTTCATTTATGCAGAGGCTCAAGCTAACCTCCTAGACCTGTACTTAAGCCAATATGGACTGTATTCCTTCACATGGCATGCATACAGAGAAACCCCACCCCCAAACCATTACGTACTTCTAAATGGTGACCTCCATAGTAGATCAGTGTGCTTCTCTAACTATTGCTTAACCTACTTGTACTATACTCAGTGAACTACTTTTCCCATTTTAATCTAAGAGGTGAATTCATTCACTATCTGTCAGTATCTTCCAGACACTGTAGAGGCAGGTACACCATCCACCATAGTTATTCTACCACAACACAGATGCCAAGAACCAAGAGGGAACACCTATGGGAACTCTTCTGACAAACAAAAGCTTGAGGCCACCTTCTTACATCCGCCATCATAATGGTCAACGAAAGCACCATAGGTCACTGAGACACGCAGGTTTTGGGAGGTGGGACTTGCTCATCTTGATGGAAAAGATGGGAAAACCAATTTCCAGGCAGTTTTTTTAAGCTAAAGGAAAGGATGGATAGGCCTCACAAGACACCTAGTGAATACCTAGTGAAGTATACACCTGCAAAATGAATCGCACAAAGCAGTGGCTCCTCGTACCTTTACTGTAATCAAATTCCAAAAGTAAACAACTTTTTAAATTCTTACCATCACCACAGTTCTGTATTTTTTATTTTTACACCAATCCAAAGGGATGGCAGGGGAGTGTATGATATGAAGAAGACAAGAAACTTCCTTCTTACCCTCAACGTAAGGTCCTTCTTTGGGATGCTCACGGACTCTTAAGTTGAAGGTTTTAGATGACTTCCGCCTAAGTAGGTCTCTCACACGTTCATTGTAAATTTCTAAGTAGCTAAAAGTTTTAAATAGAATGAATTTTAGAAAAAAAAAGCTATTTTTAAGACATTAATAATAACACACATGGCAACAGCAGTCATGTACACCTCTGCTGTGTACTTTACAAGAAGCACTCACTGAATCCCTGCAGTGGTCCAAAGGAGGGTACTTCATCAGCCCCACTTTATACATACAATAAGTGAGGTCTGGTGTGCTTTAAATAACTCACCCAGAGTCACAGTCACCACAAGGATGGGTGGCCCTGAGCATTACAGGTGGACACTGAAGAGACTTGATGACAAAAAGGAAAAGGTGTTCCACGCTCCCAGGCTAATGTGAGGGTGAGAAGCACAGGGTCTCCCATGGTGAGTAACACAGAAATTTCTTAGCCAAAAGAGTGGAGACTAATTGCATGAGCTCACAGAAGCTAAGGGCTCACTCTATCTGAGATAAAAATGGAACACCAAAGCTTCCATCGAGTGATTGTATTTCATTCCCAAAATATACCCAAGGAGTCTCAGTTCTATTCCTAACTAACATTAAGTTCAAGTCAGGAAGGGGCAGGCTCATCCCTCTGCAACCTGCAGCCTGACCCTTGTCTTCGATGACCCTGTACAAGCCAAGCAGCCTGGGACCCTCAGAACTCTACACTTCAGATCCTGGCCCTACCTGACTTCTGTCCTAAAAGAGGCCTCATCCCATCTGGTGGTTTCATTTATCCGACTGAAGAGTGCTTCACAGATCCGAGGTATTAAACCAGAATCACCCTGAAATGGAGAAGGAGAGTGTCAACACCATCGCTCAAACTGGATTCAAGCAGACAATGAACTTGCATTTTGCTGGCATGGACTCTAGAGGCCAAGGTGTCAGTCAAACCTAAACCTTCCACCAGAAGTCCCTATAGGACTGCTTCTTACTCTGAAATGAAAAGATAATGTCTTCTAACTTCTAAATGCTATGATTTGGAAAATATACATTTATCAGATGTTACACCAGCAAACCCTAACTTGCAAGGATAAGGAGACTTGTTCTCTATCAAAGAATATAGTTTATAATATAGAATAAGTCTTAAAAATATCTGGCTAAATGAAAAAGCAGGGGTAATACATACCACACAAAAAAGAAATACTGACCAAAAAACCTTGCAAAGTCCTCCAGGTAGGCATCCTGGAATGTGGCTGGCAGAAGCACATTGAACAATGGAAGACCGTCTTCCTTTGCTATAGCAATCTGCATGGTTCCTCTTAGGAAGAGCAAACCTACCTTATCACTAAGCGATGCCGGTATGTAATCATAGTTTAGTAATCATAGAATAAGCCTGTGGGCAACACTCTGTGGATTCACAGAGTTTTATGTCAACTTGATCTGAGAGGAGGAAGCCTCAACTGAGAAAATGTCTCCCTACGATCAGGCTCTAAGCAGACAAAAAAGGGCCCACTTCATTGTGGGCGGGGCTGTTCCTGGGATGCTTGTCCTGGGTTCTATAAGAAAGCAGTCTGTGCAAGCATGGGGAACAAAGCCAGTAAACAGCTCCCCTCCATGGGCCTCTGCATCAGCTCCTGCGTCCAGGTTCCTTCCCTGTTTGAGTTCCTGTCCTGACTTCCTTCAGTGATGGGCTACAATGTGGACGTGTAAGCCAAATAAACTCTTCTCTCCCCAACTTGGTTTTGGTAGTGCTGTTTCATCACAGTAATAGTAACACAAACTTTATCAGACAACATGCTCTCCCTAGGAAACCCAGACCTCAGAGTACAGGTGCATTCTTGGACAGTCCTTTCTTACCTCCACTCAGCTCCCACTCTAAGAATTGAAGAACTATCATTGCGGTGGCTTTAAGGTATTTTTCCCCTTTGAATCTACCATTCAATTGGCCCAAGCTATTGTCAAGGAAAACTAATACTTCCATCACAAAGTTTCCTTCTTTCTTTAAAAGTAGGTAGAATACTGAAGCCATACTTACCTACAAGGGCAGAGAAAAAGCCATTTAGGAGTACTTTGCAAATGTCTTATATAAAGTAGCTAGTGAAAAACTGACATGCAATTTTCATTTTTAGTGGTTTCTTTTCTCCCTCAAAAGTCCAGTCGGAAAACAAGAAGAGAAAAAAAATGATAATAAAGTGAAATGGGAAATAAGAGGTGTGCTCTCTCGCTCTCTCTCGCGCTCTCTCTCTCTCTCTCTCTCTCTCTCTCTCTCTCTGTCTCTCTCTCTCTCTCTCTCTCTCTCTCTCTCTCTCTCTCTCTCTCTCTCTCTCTCTCTTGCCCTTCTAGCTCAGTGCCTTATTTTCCATGTAAAAACAGAAAGACTGGGTTTGAGAAGCCAGGTTCCAGGCACTGAAATGATGCCCTTAAGAATTTTTGTTCCCCTCCAATCATATGCTTCCATGGCCCACCAAACCTTGAGCACTGAAGACACCACCGTGCCTGCTGGCAGGGGCCCCTAAAGCCACTCACATCTAGAACACACCACAGGTTTGGCCATACTGAACAGAGTTCTCACACCCACATGAAAAAGAAAATTAAATATGCATCACTGTCTAAGTCTTAAATACTTCTTGCTTTTGCTTGCTTTTGCTTTTGTTGTTTGTTTGTTTGTTTGTTTTGTATGTTGTTAGAGACAAAATCAGCACCTTGAGTATGCTGTGTAGGTGTTCTACCACTGAGCTGTGAAGCTACATTCCCGACTTTATTTGGGGGGCGGGGGGGGCTCCCAAAGTTCATCAGGATGGCCTGGAGTCTGTGATCATCCTGCATTAGCCTCCCAAGAAGCTGGGATTACAAGTGTTTGCCATGGTGCCACTGTGCAACCGTGTCCAAATTTACTATATCTACATTTCACTTCTCCACATTCTAATACAAACACAACACAGTGCCTGTTAAATTGCATTAATTACTAAACTGTAGATGCTGTGTTTATAACCACATAAATTGTAAGGGCTCTGTAACGCCAACTTTTTCATGTATTTGCTGGACTTATGTAACACCTTTCCATCAAAAAGTTAGATTTTCCTTTTTATACTATTCTTAGGAAAAATGTTTGAATAATTTTAAAGAGAACAGACTTTGGTAATTTTATTCAAACTGTTATGCTGGCAGAAAAGAAGAATAAATTACTTTCTTGATAAGATTATAAGGCCTTTAAAAGAAGAAACGAACTGGGACTTGCACCCATTATTCTTGAACTATTTCTAATTTCAAATCTCTCCAAGGAAATTTAGTTCAGCTTATTACTGAGTTTTATCTTATTACTAAAGGAAGATCAGAAAAGGAAAAGTTGGTGCAGACCTAGTAGATAAGGGATAATTCTATCACTCCAGAGAAAGATAACTAGAAGTTTCCTTCCAACACAGCATATAAACAACTAAACAACTTACAGAATTCCCCATCATAGTGTAGGACTTTCCAGATCCAGTTTGCCCATATGCAAAGACACAAGCATTATAACCTTCAAATGCAGATTTCACGACATCTGTGCCCAGAGTTTTGAAAACCTAAAAGGAAAAAAAAAATATTGTTTTATATATATATATATATATATATATATATATATATATACACACACACATATATACACACACACACACACACATACAAACACAAAGTATGCAAGTTCCATGGGTTTTAATAAAAGTCCCTGCAGTGTCGACAATATTCTTGAATGTTACTTTCATCTTTAGGGATTACAGCATAAAAATAAATCACTGCTGAGCTATAACAACAGAATATGTATGCACCCCAGTTTTTAATCAAAAGTAAACTTTCCAAGCAAGCAAAACGCAACACCGTCCTTTTTCCTACTTAAGCTAGCAAATGATTTCTGAAATAAATATGTAAACAAGGCCAAGTGGCAATTGTGTCTAGAAGCAAAGATTTTTAACAAGTGATGTTAGAATTCAGAACTGCATGATGTGTAAAGCTATTCATCTTATCAGAGCCTCCAGAAATTAGTATTCAAAATCTAAAGGTCACAGTAGCCAGAAATTATTGCCTGAATCCTGCCAAATCAAAGCCTTCATTTCTCAGGACCAGTCTGCAGGAGACCTGGGGTAGCAGAGGGCTGGGAGCAGGGTGGTGAGTGGCTGGGCTCCCTCACAAGTGGGCCTAGGTGTATTTTCCTATTTAGATACTTATCCAAATACTTGTAGACACAGTGGGGACACAAGAGGGTTACACCCACAACCTCAGTTTCTGTCCCATCCCCCACATAATTGCTATCTGGGAAGTAAAGAAGATGAAGCATGAATGCTCCAGGAGGACAGCTAATGTAAATGAGACACATTAAAATGCGAAGTGGCCCTATTACACCAAGCTAGGAAGGAATGCAACAAAGCTTTGTTCATGTCACAATGTCCTCTAAGCTGAGCACACCAAGGCCGCCTCAAAGATCTCTGTTACAAAGAGGAAGATCAATGGCAGCTAGAGATGCCAGACAATGAATGCTATAAGGTTCACAGTCAGGGCTGGGGGGAAATGAGCAAGTGGGATTACCACAGTACAAGGAGGGACTCCCAATGATGAGCCCTCTGAGCCAACATCAGGAGATCCTGAACGCTATTTCTCCCAAACTACACAGGGCAGTAACTCCTAGGCTATGCTGGCCATGAGGGTACCTGGAGAGCTCTTAGTAGTTCCAGTGGCCGGGCCAATGACTGAGTCCATCTCTGTGCAAACCCGGAAGTCAGTACACTGCAAACTTCTCAGGGGAATGAGTACTGCACCCCTGACCACAGCAAAGTCTGCTCACAGCCCAGCAGACATCGACAGTGAAACAAAAAACATAGCTCAAAGGACTCTAGAGGTCTTCTCTCCATCCTGTATGCACTCCCTTCAGCTCCCTCAGTAAAACCTCACTAACTACAAGTTCAACTGGAGTTCTCCCACAAATGGCTACAGCCACTTATTCTCAGTTCATTATTACCCATTTCAGCTTAGACACTGTTATTTTCTGATTGCACTGTCAGAATCTAAGGACTTTCTCAAGTCCCAGCCATGACAGCAGCTCACATTTACTGGGCACTGTCACAGGTTCATGTAGTAATTCAAAGGACAAAGGGGCTCAGGAACCCTCAGATGAGGGAGCTGACAGGGAAGGTCAGTATTCAGGCCCTGGCCAGTGAGTGGCAGAGCTGGGGCCTTCATTCAGGGCCTTAGCCACATTCTCTAAATTTACAAGGCCCTGGTGCTAGCTGGGAGGATGTTATCTCCAACCTTCTGTGAAGCTACAACCCCAGGGAGACTCAGGTATCCAGACCATAAGCTTGGCTCTCCTTTCACCAATACATATGCAATATAAGTAAAAAATCTATTTCTATGAGTCTCTCAGATTGGAACCAAAACAGAAAGTCTTCTACAGACATTTCAGAAAATAAGGGACATTTCTCATAGACCAGACTCAGGTAACATAAATCACAGAAAGCAGTTAAACTAAACTCAATGTCTCCACAATTTAAATCCTTCCCTGGGCAGAGGGCCATGCTGACCCGACCCTGCCCTTCGCTGGCCTTGAGAAGCTGGCCCAGAGCCTCATGGGAGATCTGATCCCTGTACTGGAGAGATGGCCCCACCCTCATCACAGGCCAGGGAGAACATACCCTGCTGGCTTGGCAGTATGGGAGCTGGCTGGCCACCTTGTCTGAGGTAGGCCCCAGTGGACAGAACTGACCAAGCAGGCCTTGGGTTGGAACATCATAATTTCTATCCTATCTAGGACCTGCTAGAGCTCGTGAAGGGATTGGTCCTGTGGAATGGTAGCCACAGGGGTGACTATGGCATAGCCCAGAATTTCCTCGAGGATCCAGTGAGGATGGTGTATCAGAAACCAGAGGCCTTGAACCAGACCAGTGACGCTCCCTGTGTCACTACTTTGTCAGCAAGTAGGAGCTTACCTAGGTGGCTTTTTCACAGACTCATGAGCCCCAGTAGGTGCTATGGCACGACAGATCTGGAGCACGTAGGTCTGCAGGTGACACCAGCTCTAACTCAGCCTCACCACCGACTAATGTACCCACCCGATAACCAGACAGGGATGCAGAGATAAGCACTGTCCTCCTCTCCAGAGGTTCCCCTGCTACACTCCCACTACAGACTGATTTGGCATCTGCTACCATATCAAATGGGAGGGCAAATCAAATTCAAGAGACTGATGAGTCCATTAGCACCAAACTCTGACTGAAGCCCTCACTAGCCCAGTTATCCCAATCTGCCTTGTTATGTGAGGAAAGGCTTTAAAGCTCCTCTCAAAGGTGACCCAAGACATTCCAGGGCCTCGACAGCCGGGCACTGCTGAAACAGGCAGTGCCAGCTAGCCTAACCAACTGGGAGATTATTGGTTTCAAGTATCTCCAGGGTTGAATTAAGATGTGTGTAGTATGAGAGATCAAGGCCTCCCATTGGAGTTTTGAAGAACCATTAAGAAAATTAAGACCTTCTTTAATGCTCTTTAATTTACAAGCCTATGGGTTTAAATTGCTCATTGATTTTTTTTTTCCTAATTCTAAAATAATTGTTTGTTTTTTAGATTCTAAGGAAACTTTATAGTAGTGGGCATGATATATTTTCTCAATATACTTTGAAATTCAACTGATTAAAGCCTTAGAGGAAGGAGAGGGCCAGCTAGCACTGTGCTGGCTTCATGACTGCTCTGCTCACCTCAGCCCTCACCAGGAGCCTGAAGAGCTACTCAACAGTGAAATCTTCACCTGAGAATGCTAAATGTGGGATGGGGGGATCGCTTACTGTTCTACAGGCAACTTTTTTCTTGCATCAATGACGGCTTATTAACATGGCTTAGTAACAGTAGTGTGTTTTAGTTTGGAAATTCCACAGAACAATTCCAGGTTACTCTCTGTAACAGTCCCCGAAGCACAAAAAGAAACGCTGTGCAATCCCCTAAAGCATGGCATTTTCCTTGTGGATGGGAAGCTTGGACAGTCTAGATCTCCTTCTAAACTCTGGACATCGGCTTTTAACTTCCAGAGAGAAGAGCTACCTTTGTTTCTATGTCTCTCACCTTGATTATTATACAGCTCAAGAAGTTAATACCTGCTCCCACAAATTAATACCTGCATCTGCAAATTAGGTCATCTGGTCAGCAAACATTTTCCAGTTAAGTCCTGTTATCACACAATGCTCTCCATCCCTCTGTATAGACCTCTGTCCCCAGAGACTTCAAATTGAAGTAAATCAAGGACTTCCAATAGTTGATTAAATAGGTTTTTCATTCATCCTATGTTTGAAGACATTCTGGACATCACTACAACAGATTGGTTTTCCATTTAAAATTCCTAGTTCCTGTCACTTAATCCCCATATGTGTATGAATATGAATCTAGTTTCCATGACCATAGCATTCCATGCCAGACTATGGTAGAATATTATTTTAAAATGTGTGACTTTTGTTTATGCTAAATTTGTTTAACTCTGTGAAGCTGTGATTCTTTGCCTGTCTAAAACATCTGATGATCTACTGAAGAACAGAATGGCTGGCCAATAGCAAAGCAGGAGCAAGGACAGGAGGGGCTGGCAGGCAGAGAAAATAAATAGGAGAACTAAGACAGAGAAGAGCAAGGAGAGAACAAGGAGAGGAGGGCATCAGGGGTCAGCCACCCAGCTATACAGCAAGACATAGAATAAGAAGGAAAGAAAGGGGTACAAGAATAGAAAAGAAAAGGTCCAAAAGCAAAAGATAGTCTGGTTAATTTAAGATAAGAAAAGCTGGCTAGAAAGAAGCCAAGCTAAGGCCAGGCATTCATAAGGAATTAAAAAAAAAAATTCTTATGTGCAATTTATTTGGGAGCTGGGTGGTAGACCCCTAAAAAAAGATCTAAAGAGCAAAGAGCCCAAAAGTGTTAAAAGAGTAAAATACAACATAACGGCATCCCAAGGTAGGCCCATATTTCCATGTAGGGCCCCAGAAAGCTGAAAAAGAAGGGAAAAGGACACGGGTCCTTTAAGAGGCAGGCGCTGCTGTTTATCTGACAGCACTAAATAGAAACTAGAAAGGGCAAGCAAAGTAAAAACAGTGTGCAGCAACACAGGTTCTGGCTTCCATAGCTAGAAAGGTTTAATGCAGTTCTTAGTCACAAACCCAACCAGGCTGTGAGCTCTCGGCTTGGCTTTCCCAACCTGAGAAGGTGGTGGGGCCAGCTGGTGGAGCTGCACTCAAAGGACCCAGGTGTGGCTTAACAGTTTAAAGTTTGCTCATGCAGTCAAAAAAGACTAGAGATGTGTAATAAAAGAGGTCCAGACCGAAAAGCGTCTAAACAGGTTCCAGTTTAGAATGTGCCTAGGTTTAAGAAAGAAAGAAGGATGTGAACAGTTATAGAAAGAAATAGTTTAAAAATAAAACAAAATCTTTAAAGAGAGTAAAAATAATAAAAAAGAATAAGCCATGAAAAGATGGGAAATACACGGGGAGTCTAGATCCTGTATGCTATTGTGTTGATTCTAAATTTTTTGATTGCTGAAAAGCAAATGACAGCTGTGAAGAGACCTGAACTTGAAAGAGGGACTGTGGAAATAAGCCAGCCTAGATATTTTAAGAATGCCTTCAAGTCAAAAAATGTATTTGTCAAATGGAACACAAAAATGCTTTGGAGAAGTAGTTTTTGCTTTTGTTTCCACAGGAAACAAGAGGCTGTGGATTCGTTCCAGGTTAATATGGATCTGGTCTGATCAAGGGAAACTGCCTGAAACTTGACAGGTGATATCTATCAACAAAGGTTGTAACTCATCCTCCCAGGACTTGGGCATTATCTGAAAAATTTCTCTCTGGGAGCCCTAAAGATGCCTTCACCCACATTCAGCAGGAAGCAGTCTGGAAAACATTAAATGCACATTCCCAATAGATGGTGTGGAAAGTTTTTGGTTATTTTGTGGATTATGGATGTTTGTTACAATTTAGTGGAATACAGGATAAAAAGACCACTATTAATATCAGATATTTTGCCTTGACATGGATTTTGGTATGTGGATACAAATTCAAAGTCAATTTTGTTACAGTGTATATGTTTTTGTTCTTGTTTAAAGGACTTTTGAATATTGATACAAATTTAAGGTAATTTTTGTTATAACACACTGTATATATGTTTCTACTCTTGTTTAAATGGTTTTTCAATATTGATACCAATTTGTTTTTTGTTAAAACATATTGTATATATGTTTCTTCTCTTGTTTAAGGTATTATACTATGTAGTTCATTTAAAAAGGTAAAGTCCAAGTTTTTGAAAGCTATTATTAGAAATTACATAGGATAATCAAGAAGCATAAGTCAATCGTCATCTATAACAATCAAATTTGTAGATATGCTAGGTTTTCTTTTGAGATCACACAGAGATATATTTCAGATAGATAGACGGTTTTCAAACCTTTGGAAGACCTACAGAATATGACATTTAAAGTGTTTTATTAATAAAGATTTTCATGACAATGAGACACATCTGCTCCTGACAGCACCGATTTACTTCAGAGAAGATGATGGGCATCAAAGCAACTCTTTATGGAATTTGCTTTCACTGTAGCAAGTTTAGCCAGTGGGCAAAGAAACTGCTCTTGCCTTTGACTGTTTTTAGTGGGCTGGGCAGACTAGACTGTACATGCAGGATCCACAGGAAAGTGACCACTGAACTTTGCCAAAGCAAGGTAGGATGGTCCTGCAGGGTTCTTCCAGACATTCTGCAGGACACAGAGGGAAATGACTGACAAACTGCCAACATAGTCTTTCAGATTTCCCGCTTCGCTGAAAAGTCTGCCAGCTCCTATAGGCCTGTAGGCTGAAATAGATTGCTCCAACGTTGCTTTGGGTGACTATCCAGGCACTCAGATATCTCAGTCATTTTTAGAGTTTGTGGAAGTCATTTGCAGTGCACTTCTTATTTACTTAAATAATATGTCCTTCTGGTGCCTTTGATGGAGCTGAACACTAGGTAGTTATAGTTACAGTTTTCCTTACATATGATATAAAGTAAAACACTTTGGATTCACTAAGATAGAATAGACAATGTATTATTTTCTCTGAATATGCTAACTACAAATGGACAGGATATTGTAAATTAATTCTTACTTAATAACTTTTGTTACATAGTTTTACTATGTTAAAGTAAAAACCTTTCTGTTTATTTAGACAAAAGAGGGAAAATGTGGTACAATATTATTTTTAAGGTATGTGCCTTTTGTTATGCTGTATTTGTTTAACTCTGTGAAGCTGTGTTAGTGGGGTGCGCCACATTTGTTTCTTGAGCATATACTAGCATCAGTTTAGATTGTAGATTCTAGAGAATTCCTTTAAGAATTTTTTTCTATAGCTTTTAATGATCCACAAAGCAAACAAAACGTGACTTGGGTTTGATATTTATTTCCTATGCTCTGACTCCTGGAGGACACAAGGAAGGCTAAAAGGGTTTACTTTCAAAAAGTGTACAATTGTCACACTCCCAACATAAAAGGCTGTATGTGAATTCCTCACAATGAGATCAATGTTCAAGTTCTGAAACCATTTATGTTCACCATACTCAAAATGGTGAGAGAGAAAAAAAACCTTTAGAAGACTGAATTATCAGAATTATCAGGCTTGCATAAATATTCCCATCTTATAATTTAAAAGCTGAGTTACCAAATGCTAATTTTATATAAATTAAATTCAGCAAAAAAGTAGTATGTGCATTTTTAAGTATTTTAGGGCAGGACTGTTTTTCTTAATAAAGAAAGCAAATAAGAAGAGTTTGATATTGTACCATTTCTTGTGAAACATAATCTGGACTCTTTGTATCAGCAGAATAAAAAGAGAAGTCATAGGTGAAGGTCTTGGTCCGTTCTCTGCCTGAGTCCCCAGTTCCTCCTTCTGGTATCTAGAAAGACATGTTTGACAGTAACAATAAGAAAGTGAGGTGATAATAACAATAACTAAAGAGTAATGTCAATTAACAGGTAACCCTATTTAGGAAACAAAATCTGTGACTAAAACACATAAAATGATTAACATTTGCAGCATGTATACTCTAATCAATGCTTAATTCCTATTAGTCTCCCTAAAGAATGAATAAAAATAAATAAATATAACATAAGAAGACTAGGATCTGTATTATAAACACCAGCTATGGTCTTCACTAATATAATTAGCTTACATGAACACCATGTCCAGTCACACTCTGTTTCTCTTGCAAGACTCTGACTGTTTCCTCTATGGATGTTCCACCAGAGCTGGACACTGTATAACTCATGGGTGCTGGACACTGAATCTGGCAAAAGATGTGCCCTGAGGAGCTGTGAGATTTAGTGGCTCCTTAAAAACCCCAAGTCAGATGTCCCCTCTTCCATGAAGTTTCCCTAGTACCCCACCTAGAAATAATTTCCAACTCTTTTCTGAATGAGAACACTCCTAAGATATAGCATACTGTGAGACTATTACAGATCTTTGCATACATCTTATGTTCCATGCTCTGAGCTTAAATTGAACCCTCAAACCATCTATATGTTTCCAAAACCTTAGACCTTGGATATAATGCTAAATAGCTTCAATGAACAGTACATTTTTCAATAATCAAATTCTTTTAAAACCAAATTGTTTAAAAATTTAATAATGAAAACAACAGTACATTAGAAATATGAGCATTTCCCATAGGTGCAGTAAAGGCACAAATGTTTTGGAGGTAACCAACAATTGATAGGATTTAAGGCCTACTCCACAGAAGGAAATGCATGGCTGGTATGGACAAAACCCAAAGTTGATGTGTTCATAGGCCCTAGGGGTAAAACCTACTATTACTTTTGATAAATGTACACAGTATCAAACTACCTTCTAAATTTATAATTTTATATTCACAGATTAGTTTGGCTCTCAGATCTCTTCAGCGAAGTTTCTTTGTTCAGTGAATGGTGGTTAACACAGAAATTTGCAACTGATCAACGTGCAGAGAAAAGGTATCTGTGGAGTGTTCAGCCATAAATGGGACACCTACAGCACATGCCTTCCCCCAGAAGGTTCAGCGATCATTACAGAAAAAGCACAGAAAGATGTCAAGAGCCAAAGGTTGAGGAGGACTAGAGTGAAGCAATGTCTTCTAGACAGAACAGAACCAGGCCCAGGACAGCATTCATGAATTCATAACAGCTATGAAGACCTACACAAAAACAAGCTTGTCAACACTCCAGTCAGGAAGAGGGGATCTTTAGGAGCTACCAACAGTTGGTGGCTACTAGAGAAAGTCTGTTTTCTTGAATAATGTGGTCCCTGGTAGGTAGGCCATGCTCCAGTGGTCACACAGCCATGAATATACGGGCAGTATAAACTGGACTCAGTGGATTATAAAGACAGATTGATGATAGACAGACAGACAGGAAAGAAGGAAGGAAGGAAGGAAGGAAGGAAGGAAGGAAGGAAGGAAGGAAGGAATATGAAGCTGAGAAGATAGGGACTGAATCTGAGAGGTGTTAGAAAAAGCATGGGTTAATGGTGACTATGATCAAAATACACTGCATAAAATTTTTAAAGAATTAGATTATAGTAAAAATAAATTATTAAAGAAAAAATTACTCAGTCATTATAAAAGGAAATATGTATAAAACACAAAAAGCAAGAGTAATCAAGGAAAATCAATTCAATGATACACATACAAGAGAGGATTCAGCCAAAGCGCCAAGAGCACACACATGTATGAAGTAGAGAAAAGGTCACTACTAGCAGGAGGTAGACAGAACTCAAGCAGCCTAAGAAGATGCTTAGAGAGGCCAGTGAGAGTCATGGTGTGCACAAGACGGTGGGAAGTTCAGGAAGAAAACATTCTAGTAGAAGACTTCTCAAGCAAAGGGATACCAGCACCCCAGAGCAAGCCCTCTGGGAAGTTAGTACTATTTCCACTTTTGTTTCTGGGGAATCACACTGTACTACTCAGAAAGTGATTTTCGGGTATCCTCTGCCCAGGACCATGAATTAATAGAAATCTATTCCTTGGACAGCTGGCCATGGAGTGGCCGGCCTCAGAAACACACATCCCACACTGAAGAACTAAACCCGAAAGCACATGATGTCTTTAGTATTACTTTTATACCCGTGCTTCCTCCTTGAGTGAAAAGCACTCAAGATCCTTCTCCAGTGTGCTAATGAAATAAATAGAACATTTTAAAGGCAAAAGGAAGAATTTACCATTTTGAAAGATTGTCAGGTTTTTTTCATCTAATGTTTTCCAGAAAGTAATAGTTTCATTGTTTCCTTTTTAAGTGTTCAATCCTCTCAGCTAACAACAAAAGTTGTCAGATAATCAAGGATCAGAATACATGATTAATTCTCATTAAAAACTCAAAGAGTTGGGACTATTTTCCGCTGTTAAGAGTGTCTGCCTAGCTTGCATGAAGCCCTGGGCTTGATCCCTAGCATAGCATAAACCAGGTATGACAGTACATGTATATAATCCTAGCACTGAGATGGGGCAGGAGGACCCCTCACACTCATCCGTATATGAGGCCAGCCTAGGCTACCTGAGATCCTGTCTCAAAACTTATCTAGGACTCCACAAAATACAGGCAACTGTCAGGCTATAATATAAGGTAGAAATGCCAGGTTCTTGTCTGCAGTCGGAACTCAGACCAGGGAAACAGGTTGAGTCCGATTTTCAGGTCAGATGACCCAGGGTGGGGAGGCCAGGAGGATTAGATCAATGCTTCAGCTTCAAGACTAGCCTCAGCAGAGCACGCAGACACTTCAAACTGCCCTGAGTCAGGGCAGTCACCTCAGAGGTGCAGAAGGGTAGGGTGCTTCACTCATCTGTAACACCCTCACAGAGAGAGAGCAAGTGTGGCACTCTCAGCCACGACAGCAGGGCAGAGTCATCACTTGCCTTTAAGTTTGTGATTGTCGTTTTGCTTTTCTCCATTTGGATGATAAATTTGGCCTCCAGGTCCTTTTCCCTGCAACATAATAAAACAGTATGGGTTAGGAGACACAAGATTATTTTGAAATAAACCTGTTTTATCTACTTTTCACATAAGGGTCTTTGATCTTAAATGGCATCTGAAAAGTAATCCCAGATAGCATTGTTCCCAAATCCTTGCTGAGGCTAGAAACATGAAGACATATGACACAGATGCCACCATCAGAAACTATGACTAATAAACTGTGCTGCCAGAATATGGAAGAGTTCCTAACAGTGCAACAAGTAAAATGTCAGGTACCATGGAAGGCTGAGCACACAGAAGGCAGCCCTACCAGCCTAGATGAAAACCAAGTCAGAAGCTGGGATGGTCCAACTGTGGGGTGTTCCCAGGAGCAGCCAGGGTTCTGCTCCGCCCCTCCTCTCACCATCTTGTTAGGTCCACTGGGAATTACACTTTTTACACATCAGTAAACAGGAAGTCAGAGAAATTCTGAAGAGCATAATTCTCTAGAACAGCTCTACACATTAGGTGGCAAGGACCTGCAATCCTGACACTTGGGATGCTGAGGCAGGAAGACCATGAATTCAAGGCCAGCCTGGGCTACATAAAGCTATCACATCTCAACAAGGAGAAGAAAAAAAAAAAAAAAAGGATTGTTTATCTATACAAAAGAATTCGAAGCCTGTCAAAAAGGACTGACTAATATCTCTGTACAACATTATGGTATGGTCACCAGGACATGTGATTTTAGCAGAGTGCAAGGCAGAAAAAAGCATGCAGGCAGTCCTCACTTTTCATGGTCTGTCTTTACTCTTTCATACTCTGGAGAGAAAGCAATACACACTCAGTACTAATCCTAACTTGAATTCTGAAATTTGATCATTTCCTAGGCTAGCGATACACAATCCAGTCATCTCTAGTGAAGCCACACAGCAGCAGCAAGAATCAGACACCAGCTGGCCATGAAATCACAAGGGGAGGAGCACACAGCCTATGGGGTTCACTGCACATTAACTGTGTTAACACTGGAAGGATCTGTAAGTTAAATGTACCCAGGGCATTTTGATTTATTATAGTCTTAACCTAGGTTTAGAAACAAAAATCCCATCCTACATCTAAAGAGAATGTATATATCTAAAATGTGTGATATTGCTTATACATATGTAGAAAACAAAAGGGTAGCATTAGTTAGTTAATTAGTTTGTTTGTTTGTTTCCCCCCAAGAGGCTACTTATGGAGAAAGAAGAAAATGGAAGAGAGGGGCAATGACGGTGGCTAGACTTCTCTGAATATTAATGTATGTAAAAATAAATTTGCTTAACCTAAAATTCAAAAGAAGCTGAAAATAACAAATCAAATTCTGTACCACACAGTGGAAGAACATTTCCAGAAGGCATGGAGGATTTTGACTATGCAATGGGACAATAATCAGTTCTCTTTGGTGGTCATTCTGAGATTTTTATTTGTGTGCTATGAGATAATTTATGAATGCTTATGCTAGTATAACTGAGAGCTACTGTCAGTAGACCTAGTAGACTAAAAAGAAACACAAGCACAAGGTGGATGAGGTATGAATTCTGAATAGGAAATAATAGCATGAATTTTATCTAAATTTAAAGAAAGAAAGGGAGGCGAAGGAGGGGCGGGGGCGTGGTGGAACCATAGATTGCACACATAGCTAATCTGAAAAATCTAAAATACAAAATGCTCCAAACTAGACAGCTTCATGAACACTGACATGACGCCACAAGTGCCAATTTCACACCTGATCTCACGTGAGAGGCCACAGTAAAAATACAGGCACATGTAAATGTTACACAGTGTACCTCTAGTGAATCTCATGATTAGTCTCAGGTCCAACCCACAAGCTATTTCACTCTGTGTGCTAACATTCTAACATCTGAAACAATCCAAAGTCTGAAACCCACCTAGTTCCCAAAACATTGGGAATAAGGGATGCACAGCTCCCTAGTTCTGTCTACTAAAAAGATTAGAATCACATGGTCAAAGAATAGCCTCTAAACAGCTTCTGCCACTAAAAGTACTTGGAGCTTCTTAAAGCAATTATTCAATCTAAATACTTAAACCTTCTCACTCTAGAAAACAGGGCCTCTACAGATCACTCAGACTGTAGGAAGACAGGTTCCCAAACAACTGGGCTCATACCCTCTGGGCTCCCCTCCCCTTGCTGTAGGTTGAACCTGGGGAGAGTCACTTCCAATGAAGAACACAGACAGTCCAAGACACATGTCTGGGGCTGATTACAACAGACTGTAAGTTCTATCTTGCTGGCTCTCTCCTTATGCTTGTCCCTTCTTTTAAAGCCCTGGTGGTGGGGAAGGCCAGATGCCACAGTGTAAGAAGGGACCCACAAACTATAGACATATCAAGAGCTTTAAGCACCAACCTAAAAAATTAACACTGGCCAAAGTTGAAAATTTTTGAGTAAAAATAACTGCAACAAGTATATAAACTCTAAATTAAAAAATGAAAACTAAGAAGTCCCCTTCAGAGAGAATGAAAGACATTATATAGAAGTTTATTAGGAGATAGCTGTTCAACAAAAGGAGAGAATCAAACACACATCCCATATCTCCTCCATTAACAGCTACTTCAAGGCAACTAAATGAGTTTCCCTTTTAGAGGAATCCTAGCTCTATTTGTAGAAGAAATAACACAATTAAAGTATCATTGTGCCTTTGTCCCTGGCAAGTTAATGACTCTACTCTGTGAACATCATGACTATTCACCCAGCCACTCTGCAAGATGGTCCAGTTGACAGGTCCTGCCTAAATAAAGCACACCACAACTGCTTGAGAGTCTTGTCCACAGCTCAGCCAAAGGACCTCCTCTGACCTGTGCTAAACCACCAGGAAATGCAGGAACAAGGACCATGCCAAATCTTCCAGGAAGATGATCTGTAAACCCAGCTGATGAAGTGAAAATTGATACTGCTTTCTTGTAACAATAATGGATATGAAGAGCAGAAAGAAGGGAATCCATACATTAAGAACATACATTAAAGATATGTTAGCCACCTGGACCTCACTCCATAGGGACAAAACATCTCTAAAAGTTGTAGTGCACTGGATCTATGAGACAGCTCAGTCAAAATCCCTGCTACACAAGCAGGAGAGGACTTGGTTCAGATCCCTGGCACTTGTGTAAAAGGTGGGGCCTAGCAGAGTATCCAAAAAGGTGGGGCCTAGCAGAGTATCCAGTAATCCCAGGACTGAGAGAAAAAACATGAGGACCTCTGGACTCGCTGGCCAGCCAGTGTGATGGAGTCAGTGAGTTCTGGACTCAATGAGAGAGCTGTCTCAAAATATCAGGAGTAACTGAGGGACATGCCTGGTGCCCACTTCTGGCTTCCATACATGTATGTATATGTGCGCACCTGCGTGCACATGTGCGTGCACGCATGTGCTCAGGTGCACACACGCACACATAACATATGTAGAGAAATACTTATAATAAGTAGACATTTGATATTAAGAGCTTATAACTGGTGTTTTAGGTATGATAAATGTACCACAATGACTTTAAAACATCATACCCTTGAAAATAACACACACACTGAAGTCATTCTAAGTAAAAATTGTCTGGGATTTACATTGATCTGACAGTAGGGAACTAGCTGAGGGTAACCTCCTGGCCATCTCAGGATTAAAGAAAAGCCATGAACAATAAACTCCCAAAATTATGTTGCACTACACACCATCAAGCCTGTACTGGATTCCCAGGACCAGGTTTGGCATTTCCAAGCCAGTCTTAAGAAGACTTCAACCGCATGACACCAGGTCTTAGAACTTACCCTTAGGCTACTATAAAGTAAGCATCTAACCACATTTCCCAAATATAACCACTCATAGAGAGGACCTAGCACAAAGGTCAGAGCCGCCCAGAGATTACCCTGGCTGGGGAGTGGTGGTGGGAGGGGCACAGAGAACATGCACAGCTTCACTCTTCTGTAGTCCAGAGCTTATCTCAAAGAACTTATCTCCCTGGAGACAAGAACATCACAACGCCTGCTACCCCCACCCCTGACGCCCAACTCAGGCCACTCAAAATGTGCCTGGAAGCTAGCAGCACAGGGAGCCCTGAAGGACTGTGAAATGTGGAGTATGGAGTACTGTCTCAGACCTATGGAATAGGGCACTGCTGACTCACAGCAGCGTACACATGATTCTGGCGAGCAATGAAGCCTTGGAAAGGTGGAGCCAGTATCAGTCTGTCTGCATGGCATCTTGTAGACATTTACTCTTAAGAAATAAACTCCCAAAATAAACACCATCTGCTTTTTACACGGTGAAATGTATTTTGTTCTTTGACTTTAAAGTTTTATTTTTCCCCCAACATAATATTTTTAATTATCTGGAAATTTCATACAATGTACCCAATCACACTCACTTCCCATTCCTCCAGATCCGATCTCCAACCCTTGCACCACCACCCCCCAATATACCAAGTCCAATTTGTGTTGCCCATATACTGGTGGAACCATGGTCAATAAAGTTTTATCTCTAAAACTGCACAGCAGAATGTAAGGAAATGGGCCAGCTAACCCTCTGCTCCTAAGTGGTACAGAGACTTCTAACCAAGAACAAGATCTTCCTAAAAGGACATCTGAGTATCATGACAGCCAGGTTCCCTCACTTCTAGGTCCCAACAGCTTCTAGCATTTTCTGTACCTACACTGTCTCCCTACAGTGACTGTAGGGCTGCAGCTTGAGCACATTTTGAAACATAATTGTAGAGGGCTATCTGTTCCAGAGAGGAAACTGCACAGGAAATCTTCTAACTTGTTTCTGTTAAGTATCAAGAGTGAAGCCATAAGAAAAAGAAAAAGAAAAAAAAAAAAAAAAAAAGGACACCTTTATACCAAAAATATCATACAGTGCTTACAATAAAAATGTTAGCAAAGTACAGCTTTAGCCAGAGAGAAAAATCTCATGCTAGTGACTGAAAATACCCAAAGAAAGCTCAGAGCCAGCAGTGCTCCACGCTATCTGGAGCCACCAATGTTGAACCACCCATCTGCTATCTGCATTCCATGTGCATGCCAGAGGGCTGTCACACTCACAATTCTTTCAAGGATTTAAAGTAGGAAGAAGTCTTTGTTCCTCCACACCTCTCTGGGCAGGCCTGTTCCTCGCCCATTACCTACTCTGGAGACTGTGGCTTTTGCTCATGGCCTTTTCTCCACCCCCAGAGCCTTAAGTGTCAATGATTCCTCAGGGTCCATGTGAAAATCCATCTTACCACAATTCTTCAACCCAACACTTCCTCATCCTGTCTACGCCACCACCTGGGTCATCTCCCTACTCTACTACCACTGTTCAAAGCGGGGCCACTCCTACTGCTCTCTGCCTCCAATCCCATCTCTTCCCATCAGCACTTCATCTCACCATGAAGCACCCAGCTTTAAACACCTCTGGGATTTCTCAAAGGCTTCAGGACGAAGTTCAACTATCAGTGTGACCTACACAAAGCCCTCCATACTCTGCCCCGACTCATGCTGCCATTCCAGTACTGTGTCCCCTCCCCTTGGCCAACCAGAGCCATGCCTCCAGATGGGCTCTCACAAATACATATACAAACAGCCAGCTTTCTGGAGCCTCTGCCTTGCCCTCTCCTTCACTACCATATGCCTGTCTTGTCTAGTAGACAGTGAGCTCCTTAAGAATAAGGCCCGCCGTCTGAGTTCACATCCTCCTCCAGGGCCTATACATACTTCAGATACCACCAGAAACAGTTGTTCTATCTGCTGAGTTAACTGATTGATTATTCAATAACACCCATTTTCTACCTACTCTGTCCTCACACCACTCCTACTCAATGATCCACCCTCTACCCATCCTGGTCTCCCAACACCCCTACTCAAGGACCAGCCTCTGCCTACTCTGGTTCCCCTCACCCCACACTGTTCTTGAGTCTTGTCTTTCCTCAGGACTGATACCTTCCCATTCCTCACACAAAGCTTGTCTGATGTCTAATCTAACCAGTTCTTCCAACTCAACTTCCAGAAACAACCTTCCTGCACCTACTTGACTCACCCCACTCCTACAGGCCTCATCTCTGCTGAAGTGATCTACCAGGCTAGCCCAGAGAAGCAAGGATCCAGCTTCCTGAATAGCCACACCAGGTACACCAGGCACAAAAGCACAGTTTACAATCCGAATCAAGTGCTTGCTCTCTTGCTTCTTACCCAGCACTGCCAAAGACCAGGCATGGAGAGTCCTCCAGCCTCGGGTCAATGTCCTCTGACATTTAAGAAACATGGAAAATAAATCTTGACATTTTTCTTATATCGAGGAAAATAAATAATCCTAAAATATCATTTGAACATTGATTTGATAATAGAGCAAAATGAACTATGTCTCTCCCAGGCCACTCTGGTGAATTGGGTTTCTCGACTGAAAAGTCAATTACAGCCCCTTCATATAAATAAGTAATTTATCTGAAAGGTCTGGAAACTAGATCATTCGATGTTACAAATGAGCCAGCTAGAGCAAGTATGCTGAGTTATAGATCAATATTGGAGGGGGTGAGGCCAGAAAGGAATGGGCTTTCAAAAGATCCAGCCAAGGAAATAGGTAAAGATGCCAGCTCTCAGGTGAGTAGGAAAATGCTAATTAATAAAGAAAATGATAGCAATGGCAACCCAATTTTTTTGTAATGTTTTTTAAATTATCCAGGAATTCAAACAGATCACGACTATTCTGCTAAGGGTATTTGGTCACTCCATAACACAGCCAGACAGAAGGATGTTGGACCCTTCAAACTGAACCCCTCCCTTGGGATATTCTTACTAATTTATTCTGAAGCAACATGAAACCCTCCTCTTTCACCTGGCCAAGTTTCACACTATAAACCAATATTTCACTGCCTTCATTTTACTTGCAGGATATTCAACAGAAACAATTAAAAATGAATCTTTTAAAGGAATATAAAAGCTCCATTTACAATATAATGGAAAGAAGCCCAAGGGACCCTGTAAGTGATAGAAAAACAGCCTGCCAGTGGCCACCAAGCCTGCACTTCAACAGAGCCAAAGCAAAGCGTGCTGCTATGCTTCCAGATGCACAGAGAGAATAAGCAGAAAGCTCTTTCCTGGGACCTTCACAGAGAGAATGAACAGGGCCTTGGGGAACAACAACAACAAAAAAGAATTTAAACATTTCATTGGTGAAACTGTTTTAGCATGATTTGATATAGCTTTTATGATTAAAATCAATGTAGTTAATTAAAAGATACTGCTTCAAAACACTATGTGCTTCCTCCTGCTTCCAGACAAGTCCACAACGGACTCAGCCTCCTCTCCTGGCACCCTGCCACACAAAGGACAATGGCTGGCCTGGCCATCCACAAGTCCCTGTGCTCTGGCTCACCGTCTGGTGCAGTCTAGATAGGCCTCTGCCCCTGGCCACCCTTGTGTGCTTCCATCATGCAAAATGACACCCAAGAATTAAAGCTACCCCAAAACAACCTTCTGATCTGGAGCACTGCTGATTTCTTAGGTAGCCCCTCAGTGGCCTGCCACTCCTCAAATGTACTTACTTCTTTTCCTTTACAAATGAGAGCTCCGAATAAAATAAGTGCTGTCCAATCGTGTTGAATTTCAGATAATCAAACAGCATCCAAGTATAACTGCCCTAATACTTCCCCTAACTCACAGAGCACAGGCTCATCCAGGAGACTGCACACTCCTAAGGCTCCACCACACTGAGGGGCACACGCACTCCCTTGCCCAACTAAAGCCCAAGCCAGGAAGATGGGTGAGCACACACCCTGGACACCCAAAGACAAAGCAGAGGCTCCAGAAGTACACGTCAGCTCCCTGACATCTAAGTCTACAACCCCACTCAGAGATCTTTAGCCAGCCTCCCTGCGGAAACCACTTCTTTGGCTGCTCCTACTTTTCTGGCTGACCCTCAACACCTGGAAGAAATTACGAGAAATCAGTGCACAGTCAGGAACTGCTGAGGGCTCTTACTTGCTCTCCAAGAAATCTGACCAAGCCCAGTGTGGTGATCAAAGAATACAGGAGGCTGAGGCAGGAAGATGTAAACTGGAGGCCAGCCTGGGCAACATATTTAAACTCTGTTTCAAAAGAAAGGGAGGGGGGAGGGAGGGGGAGGGAGGAGGGAGGGAGGGAGGGAGGAGGGAGGGAGGGAGGGAGGAAGGGAGGGAGGAAGGAAGGAAGGAAGGAAGGAAGGAAGGAAGGAAGGAGGAGGAAGGAAGGAAGGAAGGAAGGAAGGAGAAAAAGAAAATACTGAAAAAGACAAAGCTTGCATGGCAGCACCCTGATTCCTATTTGATTCTCTGGGTCCAACTCCCCACACAACAGTCAGCTAAGGCACAGTGACATGATCTGCATCCTAATGCCAGCCTCAGATAGGACATTGAGGAAGAGGAAGCACCTCCCATCCATCCCTTGCAGGCAACCACATGCAAGAGGGAAAGACAAAGTCACTATCATAGCATCATGGACTTCACAGACAATAAGAGTTCCACAGCTGAGTTTTGGGGCATCAGGTTGGGGCTGGAAGGTTGAGACTTTTAACACTTTGCCTGACTTGGGGGGGGGGGGTTTCAGAAACCCACAATTAGACCAAAAGCCAACTGCCATAGGTAACATGTTGGGGTCTCAGAAAAGCAGTCAATGTGAGGAATGCCAGCAACACATCTATTCAACATTCTTTCCTTAGGAAAAACAACAAGGAAAAAAAAGAGAGGAAGTGGGACGCAACACAGAAGTAAGCACATCATGGGCCCACCCCATGTGCAGGTGCTGGACTACAATGGCATCTCAGAGTGACACTGAGGATAGGCACACAGCAGGGAGACTGCCTGATTCAAGCCGCTGGCAGAGCCAGGCCTTGCAAAGTAGAATGAGTGCAGACTTCAAGCACAGTGTTTCCCAGCTTCCTTCTGAAGCAAGACAGTGCACACACGCAGGTGCAATAAGCATTTAGACTCCCCAGCAGACAGGTCTGAGTTGGGGTCACAGAGCAAGGATGCAGACAGGTTTCTGTTTGTCAATTGCTCATACCTAAACAGAGGTGGGAGGGGGGTGCAGACAGGTCTCTATTAACCCTTCATTCTACACACACACACACACACACACACACACACACTTCAATAGAAGTAACAGCCTAACTGAATTGTCTTGGTATGAACTGGGAGTTCTTGGATGTACAAGATCCTCACTGAAGAGGAACAGAAAGGGGACATAACCTTTCACTGGGATGCTGTGGAGAAATTCACATAGTCATTCATTCCACAAATATTTAGTGAATGTCTTCACATGCCAAGAACTCTTGGTGTAGGGACAGAGTAGCAAGTCATGCATTTCAGGGAAAACATAATTTCAGTCTCATTTTAGATAATGATAGCTGCATAAAGAAATACAACTAGGAAATACAACTTGGTGTGGGCCTGTCAGTAAAGAGGCATAGGGAGACAAGGAAGCCACAGAGGACTTTCCAAGGGGTGGCTTATAGGTGAGCAAAGGTCTCCACAGAGCATGGCTGAGGGCCAGGCAGAGCCAGAGTATTTATGATCAAAGGGTCAAATCTGCAATGCCCTGGGCCTGACAACACTCATCTACACAACTCAATCCAGGTCAACAAACAGGTCTCTCCTACTTGGAGACCCAGATGTGATTAACTAAGCACTTGGGAGAGTCTGGGGGGCCACCTGCTTGGGAACACACTGCCCTAGCTAATCTGCAATGTCCTCCTCAATAACTCTGAGGAGCAGCAAGACTGCAAAGCCTATCCACTTCTTGGAAACTTCTTGGCTGTGCTGTGTGCTAGACAGCAGTCTCACTCCATCTTAATGCAGCCCAAACCACCAACCAATTCTAGAAAGAAGTCCAAGACAGTGAAGCTAGCAGCCTTAGTCTAAGCCACACATACATATCTCCCTGAAGGTTGGGGTTATGTGAATGCAGAGTGGGCATAAGTCCTCCCATATGTGTATCAGGTACTAGACAGGACCCAAGAAACCCAACTAGCCTCATCTCCTCCATACATCCAGAAATGCCCAGCTGCTCCATTCCACACCATCCAGTGAGGATGGGGCTCACAAGGATCCCACTGACCTTGCTCACACTGGTCCTTCAGTCTAGAAGAGACTCTCTCTTCCAGCTGACTTACCCTGCAAAGCCCATTAAAATGTCTCTTCTCAGGACACTCTCTTGTGCACAGCTTGCCTCCCCCAGCCATTATCTTCCATGTGTGGTTGGAGAACATGCCACAGCTAAACAGACTTATTAGTCAGATCTGTTGATTATGGGTGGCTACATGTTTATCTTCCCCACCTGTTTGAAGCTTCCTGGGGATAATACTCAACTTTTTATATATTTCACCATTACCTAGCACTGTCCTCATACAGCAGAAACATCTGGATGAATAAGTGTGCCCAGAGTAACAATCCTTTATCTGCATCTTCTGGCTGACGCAACTGTTTTGGTATTTCTCTTGCCTCTTTCAAGAGGAAAGATCACATTTGCATAACTTTTACAAGAGCACTTCATTATAACTGCACTATTTTGTATTATCAATTGTGCTTTGAATTTCTTATTGGGTCTACTTTATAACTTAAGCTTTATGACAGATACATATGTGCGTATAGAAAAAGACACAGCATAAATTGGATTGCTTCCATCTCAGAAATCAGCTAGAGGAATCTATGAAATATCTGTGAAATATCCCCGCAGATACAGAGAGAAACTGTAATGAAATGAAATAGATGAAGCTGCTAATTGAAAACAAGATATTATTCTTGAACTCAAGAGCCGAGAGTTAAGTTCCTGACTCCAGTGTTCACTTGAAACTGTTAAGTGCAGACACATTTTCCCATAAATATCAGTTAACTTGGCAGAAATTCACTCCAAAGAGCAAGAACGAGATTCATCTTCCCAGAGATCAGCACCGTGACCCTGACACTAAAACCAAACACAAGGACCCTTCCATCTCCTCTGGAGTCATAGGAAATATGAAGAACAAGAAAGTGTAAGCAGTGTAATGGCTTGAATGAAAATGGCCCCCAAAGGGAATGGCACTATTAGGAGCCTTGTTGGAGGAAGTGTGCCACTGGGGGGTCAGCTTTGAGGTCTCAGAAGCTCAAGCCAGGCCTTGTGCATCTGACAGTAGGAAGATGCAGTAGATAGATGCAGAACTCTCATCTACCTCTCCAACACCATGTCTGCCTAAACACTACCATGCTTCCCACCATGATGTTAATGAACTCTGAAACTGTGTCACCCCCAATTAAATGTTTTACCTTATAAGAGTCATGGTGTCTCTTCACAGCAATCAAACCCTAAGACAAAATGTGATGAGGCAAGCCTACAATCTCAACACTTGTGAGATACAGGGACGAGAGAGAGCCAGGATTTCAAGGTCATCCCAGCTGCACAGTCACTTGGAGGCCAGCCTGGGCTTATGTGAGACAGTACCTCAAAAGAGATCAGACAGGAAAAAAGGAGAGAAAGCAAGGAAGTGCACGTGCCCCATTCATCTTTGGCATGTTTCCCTGAAACACACAACCAACAAACTTCTTTGCAAAGGGACAATTTAAACGAGGTGGTATACAATTACCCAACGGCAGCTTAGAAGCAAGCATCTAAATGCTTTTGCTGGTTGCTTGTGTTCAGACATAAGTAACTACATCCCAAAGGTCCCAGTACACAATGGCAGCACCATGGGACACACGGCAATGAGTCCTCTGTCTTTCATCTGTCCCACTTCTATAATAGCCTTCTTCAGACTCTTTCATATTCTAGAAAACGGTTCTCAATGAAATTTTCCTTTTTATGTGCGTGTGGCGGGGGAGGGGAGGGATTTCAGTGGCTGACCTGTGAAAAGAAGACTGACCCCTTTTATGACACTGTCAACCAGATATACAACTGAGAGGAGGGCCAGTGGCAGAAGTTCAAACTTAACTGATGGACTTTTCCCCCAGGACTAT
The DNA here is from genome assembly GCA_030556225.1 of Cricetiscus sungorus. Lineage (NCBI taxonomy): Eukaryota > Metazoa > Chordata > Mammalia > Rodentia > Cricetidae > Cricetiscus > Cricetiscus sungorus. The sequence continues at coordinate 77,317,164 of JANBXA010000372.1, forward strand.
TTTACTTCCAGTTGCAGTGGAGTAAGGTATAACCCGCCTTCTTGTAATCTCTCTTTCAAGCAGGACACCTACTATTCATGCTGTCAAGCAAAAACGATTTAATCTTGGTGGGGTAAGGGGGTGGTACTGGATTGAAATCTTGCTTCCTGACAGTTTTGAGGCTCTGGGCATACTATCTAACTTAGCTGAGGCTTGGATTTCCCTCACTGGAATGTTGGACTTGACTTAATTCTCTTATACACCTTTGTCCAAACTACTAACATCACAGCAATTGTGTGGTTAGTGCACTATGTTAACATACAATTTTTTACTAAAAGGTGTAACTGATAAATTGAGTATCACAAGGCCAAGCAAACATTATACACATTTTTGATTACAAAATCAAGATGCATCCATTTACTCCACAAATATTTTTTTTACTACTGTGTGTCCATAACAGTTGAAGTTCTACAGATATACTAGTAAGCAAAACAAAACTAAGCCCAGCCCTGCACTGCCCACTGGGAGTCCCCATGCCAGAAGGGAGATTTACTTTGTCACAACATTTCCCAATTTTTTCCCTAAACAGATTAAAATGGGGGTGATATAGAAAATATATTTTACCACATTTTCTGTCCAGATCTTACAAAAATGAAGATAGATAGCTGATTTATAAAAAGCTTCAAAAGTCCTGGGTATGAAAAAAATATGTCTTCATCAGCAGACTCGAGAGGTAACAGATCATAAAAAAGATTATCAGAAACATCAAGTTTCTGTCACTTCTTAAAAATTTGAAAATTGCATCTGGTCATTCTGTCTTCATGCTGACTGTCCAGTGGAAAGCCCAGTGCAGGCTTTATCTTGAGCCACTTCCCAGGGCAAAGCCTTGATGCCACTCATCTAACTTAGAAAGCCACAGTAGCCACAGGCAGGAATAGAGCAATGGACAAATACATGCTTCTTCTTTTCAAGGCTTGCTGAAGGACAGAAGCATATAATTAAGGTTTGTGCCCTTCAGGAGCCTGCATGACTCGTTGTTATGGCACTACAGACAGCCCGCACATGCAAAGCCAGCTTGTAGATTGATGAGTCTGGAAAGCTGAACCAAAGAGAGCCTGGTTTTTGGTTGGCTTGGTCAGTAAGGCAAAGTTAGTCCAAAACCAGAAACAGATGTTTTTATATGAAGAGCAGGTCACCAGGAAGTTCCTCTCCAGGACTGTCTTTGTACTCCAAACCCAGCCCAAACAGCTCTCTAGGTCTTGCTCCTTCCAGACTACATGGGTCACATGAGGGAACAGTGGCCAGAGCAACCACTGAATGAAGCAGGTGCTGTCACATACCCACCAAATGTCAGGGCCTTGCCCAAGGAGATCCCTGTGGCTACTGAGAACAGCTCAGGGTAAGCATACCTATAAGCAAAGAATACCACACTTGGTGCTCACCCAGTAAGGCAAGCACAGCAAAGATTCCTACCCTGTTCTCCAACTCCAGCGCACAGGAATATCCAGAGGGCTTCCCACACCCATGGCCCAGGCTGCACGCAAACCTATTATATCTGACCCTGAGGAAGGAGCACTGGCTAGGAAAGTTATGCACCAGTGACCCAACCTTTTTTGCTTCTCCACTCACCTATAGACAACCTATGCCTCAATCAGTCATCAAAAGAGAGAACCCAAACTACAATGCAAGAAACCAAATGTGCCAGAGGGAAACCAGGTGGGAGACCAGGAAAAGAACCAAGCACACAGGCAGAACCCTCAACAGAGCATACACTTCACATGGGGTGGGTAGTGCAGGGCTTCGAGGCCAAAGATCTCAGGATCAGAGTCAGCTCCAAGTGCCTAACCACCAATCAGTGCTTTAACAACTGCTCAGCTGAGAACAGGTCTGGCCTACTCTGCCCCCTCAGATGGGCTATAGGCTGTGAGCACTCTGAGGGAGTGTCTGTCTGTAAGTCACTATCCATATTTCCAGCAGAGTTCAGGGAAGCTCTTCCAGGGCTGGGTCTGGAGGAGGCCCAGGTTCCTGATGTCCCCATGGTCCCAACTCCAATTTCCAGATCTTTGGTTGTCATGGCTTGCCTAAGTACTACATGAAGTTCAAAGTTAAAAGCAAGACGACAACAGGCAAAGACACCACCCATAATACTGACAACCCAACTGTGGCAGGGAAGTATAAGGAGAAATGGCCAAAGTAAATGGGAATGTAAAAAAAAATCAAAGGAGAGGAGTGTTATGCAGTTGCTTGAAGCCCAAAGTTTGAAAAAGTCATCCCTGGACTGGGACTGCTGCTGCCAAAAAGCTTCCTTTAGTGACTAAGCACAGAAGGGATGCTCAGTTCCCCCAAGGTCTAACTCAACCCACTCCAGTCTTCTAGCCTCACTCCCAGAGATATAGCAGAGACCAGGCATGAAACAGGAGATGAAGATAGGAGGATGCTAATCTCAGAAGGAAACCTGCCACCAAATGGTACCCAATCTAAAGGCTCTGGAGGTGGCTTCTCAAACTACCATATGAGTACACTGTTAAACTGTTTTTTGTTTTTGTTTTTGTTTTGTTTTTTTTCCAACCCAGAGCCGTGAAGGCAGACAGCAATAAAAATGAGGACTGATGTACAGAAAGTAACTACTTTGAACAAAATAAAATTTAACGTAACCTGTCTGGGACAATCTGTATGAGTGGGTAGGGTTTTCTAATTTCTCATTGAGGCTTTGTTAGAGTAGTCACTAATGAGAGAGGGAGGTGTACTCTCTCATTCACACTATAAATTACTCTCCCCTGACCCTCTTCCCTCCCCACTTCTCTCCTTTATGCCCAGATCCCACTTTCACTATCTCCCTCACCCTCCCTCACTCTGCAGGGTGTCCTGGATCTCCCTAACTCTCATTCCTCTAACTCCCTAACAGTTTCTTCACCTTCTAATGTCCTGAAAAGGGCAACTTCTGCAGAATGAGGTTACCAATAACTGAGCTGTGACAGCCAGGCAATATTAGCAGGTTCTGAACAGGTTCTTAAGGCTCCACAGTTTACACAGAACCTCTGAAAGTAAATATGCTGCCACTGCTTGCAGGCTGGAGTAAGGAAATGCCCCATGGTGGGCTCAGAAACACTGAGATACACACAGGAGCTCCCAGATAGCACCATCAGCATGATGTTCTCTGAAGGAGCAGACACCCTCCCCCGCAACATTGGTTCCACTGAATAAGCCTTATAAAACCAACAGAGAAGGGCCCTCCCTAAGACAGCAGGGTGAGGGTAAAGGAAATCTCAGGTTGCAGCTAGTGACACAGTTACACCTCTCATTGGACCTCATTTCAAAGGAGGAGGTCACTAACACAGGAACCAAAGCCAGTGACTGACTGGGGCCAAGAGGTCTCATCTTGAGATAAGAGGATGACATCAAATGAACAGTTCTACTTCTGTATCACGCAAGTCCTCACCTCTCGGGTGTCACCTTTCTAATCTTTGATGGTTACTAGTGAATTTTAATCCAGCCTGCTCTCTCCTGCACAGTGAAGCCTCCACTGAGCCTCCTTCATGGTTCAGTGCTACCCTGCATACATCTGCACAGCTTGACACACTCAAGTCAGCACTTGAAATAGGAAGCTCTCCAAATGCAGAGAGGCCCTTAGCTTCCTGGAGTCCCTGAGGAGACATGAGAGCAGCCATGGATAAACAAACGCATAAAACTACATCACACCAAACTCACACAAAGAAATCAAAGGTCTGGTAGCATCTATTGAACACAATACTAACACACAGCCATGGTCAATTCTTTCACATATATACACAAGGCATCTGAGCCACCCAGGAGTTTTTCCTTTTCCTACTACCATTATCCTCACTGGCCAATCCATATTCTGGCTCTGAGCTCTCTCTCTAAAACATCTCCATGATGTTCTAAATCTCAGTGAGTCCTCACCTTCACCACAAGCTTCAGCAGTACCACATGACAACTGCCTAGTACAACAAATTTAGACATCACCACAGGGGACTCTGTAATGCTAAACTTACTTTCATGATGATGCCACAGAGTTATTTTACTTTTTTCTTACACATTTCTGGTAGCTAATCAAAATATGTTAGCATGCATTAACATTTCTATGTTTAAAATTTTTATTCCAATTTCTAATTTGGTAAATATAAAGTCTAAGAGCCCAGAAAAGATAAAGCTCTTTGAATCCTACAACAATTATTTTTAATGAATTTATTTGTAATTTGTGTGCATGGGTATCCACAGATAGGCCAGAAGAAACATATGATTCCCTGAAGCAAACGCTATAAAGTTACAGAAAGTTGTGAGCTATCATGTGAGTGCTGGCAATCAAGCCCAGGTCCTCTGAAAGTTCAGACAGTACTTTCAACTGCTGAGCCATCTCTCCAGCCCATTAAATAAACGGCAAAAGCATTTGAGACCACTGGTCTGGTAAGCTACCTGTCACCACCCAGCAATATGTAAAATAATGGATCAAGCAATCGAATGAACAAACCATTAGCTACAAATACATTTCAAAGGCTTAAGGAATGTAGTATAGAAAACAGCTCTGGCTTTATCTGTTACTGATTAGTGGCAGATGCCTTGCAGAAGTCAAGGAAGAAGAAGAAAGATGGCAGAAGCAAAGCAAAGAACAACAAAATCTTCTGTGACTCTTCAAAATCGAGAACAAGATCAAATCAGAAACAGCCCAATAGCACTTAATGTTCCAGGAAAGTGTGACAACTCTTCCCCTGATTCAACAGGCAGCAGAACAGACAGACAATATCAGAATTATTTGTTAGTGACCAGTGCACACTGAAATTCATGCAATCTCTCTTAACTATACAAATAAAAATAAAAAAGCAGAACACATACTTTCAACACATAATGGCACAGGATACACATTACCATTCCAAAATTCAGGGAAGGGAGCATAACAAGGAAATACTAGACTACAGCAAGACAGAAAACCAGCTGAGTAAACTCCGAACTCTGCATCTCTACATCTGATGTTAAACTCTCTCCACATCTCCAATTCCATTCAGCTTTGTTGACTGCAACAAACTTCCTTCTCTTGTGCTGGCTCTACTCCGTGTTAGCAGCTCTCCTCTGCAGGCATTCCATGACTCTGGCATCTCTAATATCTTGGTTCATTAAGGCAATCCAGTCTTGAACTTCACAGCTTCATGCAATGGTCTCCCTACTAGGCCTCCATTCGGGGACACCCCTGACACAAGCCTGGCCTCAGCCCCTTTATTCCATATCTCCTTTCTTCTATCCTGAAGTCTATTCCTAGAATCACATGGCTGAAGCTGCCAAGTTCTTCTGCTTCCTGGGGCTGAAACATGGCCCCCTCATTCAATTACATCTTCACCAGCTGTCTTACACTGCCTAAGTTTTGGCTGTCCTGAAACTCACTCTGTAGACCAGGCTGGCCTCAAACTCAGAGACCCACCAGCCTCTGCCTTCACCGCACCTGGCTCTAAGCTTTTCTTTAGTTCCTTTTCATAAGTTGGAAACTTAGCTGGGTGAGATCTTGCCCAGAGCTCACCACTCCCTTTATCCGTTTCTTAATCTATTTGTCTCCTTGAACACAGGATTTAGCTCTATTCGACTTCCAGGTGCTCTTTTTGTCCTCAATATTTGTTTTGCAGTTTACCCTGCTCAGCTTGCTCCTTTTCATTACAACTCTTCATTATAAGCAGGAACACTAGTAGCCACAGGACAGAGTCTATACTAGGATGTTCTGGGACTTAATCTGCCAAAACTCTTCACTTTTGCCTCAGGCAGACTCTTCCAACAAGGGCAAAAGGCAGCCATTCTCTTCATCAAACTATCACAAAAACAATCTCTAGGCCACATATTAAAATTCTTCTCCTCTGAAACCTTTTGAGTGAACCCTTGACAGTTCAAATAACTCTTAACACCTCTGACTTCCATGCTCCTACTAGTATGGCCCAGTAAACAGTGCTTAAAGCATTCCACTGCTTTCGTAACCCAAAGTACCAAAGTCCATATTACTCCAAACAAATGCATGGTCAGGCCTACCATAACAATACCCCAGTCCCTGGTACCAACTTCTGTCTTAGTTAGGTTTGCTATTGTTGTGAAGAGACACCATGACCACAACAACTCTTACAAGGAAAACATTGACTTGGGGTGACTCCCTTACAGGTTCAGCCCATGATCAACATGACAGAGAGAATGGAGGCTCCAAACCCACCCCAACAATGACACACTTCCTCCAACAAGGTCATACCCTCTCCAATAAGGTCGCATCTCCCTATGAGATTGTGGGGACCAATGACATTCAAACTACCACAGTGTTCCCAAGGAAAGCCTGCCTCTGGTGTGCCGCTCTCCTTCCAGCACTGAGCCATTGATTTCATCAGACGCAGATGATACCAGCCCATCTCCTCGGCTATCCTTAACTAGCTGTCTACCACAGCAGGAACAAGCTGCTGTTCTCAGTGCTAGAGGGAGCAAAGAGGTCACCTAAGTGCAAACTCTTTGCTGACACTCTAGCCTTGGGATCAGGTGAGGAGAAAACTAACTAAGCATTGGAATGGCTTGACCTCCATAAACACTGGGGCCATTTCTAACCTGTTCTTGGGTTATAGTCCTTGGTCTTGGCATGTAAGCAAGTGTTAAAGTTTTAAGTAAAAATGAAAACTGAGGACTATTAAAATCCCTACAATCTCAGATATTGGCAAGAATTATGCCTAAAAGAAGTAGGCAGTCTACAGTTCAGGATGACAACTTTCTCCTCCCTTTGCTCCTCTACTCCATCTCTCTGGCTACTCACCTGCTAACAACCCGAGTTCCTAAGGACAGGACAGGAGCCAAGTCCACTGTGTTGACAGTGCCTAACTCATTACTCTGCACTTTGTGGGTGTCTGAGAGGTGCTTGCTTAGTGAACATCTTGACATTGTTGACCTTGACCTTGTCCTCAAGTCATTCCACATCTTTCTGGGTTCTTCTGCAGCACTCTAGCAGAAGTCCATGTAAGCTTTAGAAAACGTGTTATGTCAGGTCACCCTACATTTACCCTTCCACACTTAAAACAAAGGATCAGTAGACCCTACATGTCCTGCACACCCCTTTCCTCATTGCATTCACCCCTCTGGCCTCCTTTATCCAGTGCACATTCCAAACACTCTCCTTCCACAAGACTTTGTACTGTCTACTTCTGCCTAGAACATGTTCCCCAGAAAGATTTCCAACCCACCCTGACCTTACACCTTTCATCAGTGTAATCAGCAGAGTTGTTCCCAGACCACAGAAGTCTGTAGTTCTTGCCCTTTTGTTTTTTATCTTTTGTCCAGAACTCTCACTGCCTACCAATACAGAGTAGCCCTGTGACTAACCCCCCCCCAAGACTATAACTGCCCAGATGGCAGCTAGAAGGCACATGTGCTACTGAAATGAAGTTATACTGTAAATGTGGCACACTAGATTTCAGACTTACAAAAAAACAGACAAACTTTCCTTGTTGTTGTTTGTGTTAATAGCATTTTGAAATGGCATTTTGGATTTATTAGGTTAAACAGAACTTCATCCATTTTTTTTTTTTACTTCACTTTTATTTCATTTTTCAATGCTAGGAATCAAACCCAGGGCTCATATATGAGCATACATTCTATCACTGAACTACATCCCTAGCTACCTCTTCTGTTTTTTAATGTGATAATCACCAAAAACTTTCAATTCATGTCTATGCTTCAAGCTGTACTTCTAACAGCATAACATGAGAACGTATGTGCCTTGGGAATAGCAACCTGTTGTACCCATTTACCAATGAATCTGCAAACCTAAACAAGAACTCGGTATTCAAAGATACTCAGTAAAGACCCAATACTGTAGAGACCTTTCTATCTTATACTATCATCAAGAGTGCCCTCCTTCCAGAAACTTTTTGGGATTTCTCGACTTGGCACTTGTCCCCAACACCAGAAGAGGTATTAGCACATTGACACAAGTACATCCACTAGCCAAGCTTATCATACCTGGGTGTTTCTATGCATCATCTACCTCATTTAGTTGCCATGGTAATATTGGAAGAGAAGGAAAAACGCAACCAACTATCAGACTTGAATTTCGGAAGAAAGACTTGAGGTTCAGGGAACTGAAACAATGTAAAGTAAGCAAGCAGCCAAGCCAGAATGCAAACTCATGTCTTCAGCTTCCATCCCTGGCAGCAGGCCCTCCACCTGGGGCCCAGGCAGCAGCTGGAGATAGCATCACACAGAGAGATGATATGCTTGGCTTGCACTGTAGTCTATCTGCTTCTTTGTTTTAGGCATAACTCTTGCCAACATCTGAATTTCAGAGATTTCAGTAGCTCAAACTCCCTGTTCCATTTACCAAGTGAACATCTACTTACACACCAGGTATAAGAACTATAATCTGCCGGGCATTGGTGGCACATGCCTTTGATCCCAACACTTAGGAGGCAGAGGCAGGTGAATCTCTGTGAGTTTGAGGTCATCCTGCTCTACTGAGCTAGGTCCAGGACAGGCTCCAAAGCAATACAGAGAAACCATGTCTTGAAAAAGAAAAACTATAATCCAAAAAGACAGAAACAGTCCATTGCTCTTGAGGATTCATATAATAAACCATTAAGGAAAATATGTAAGGTGTCAGACTGTGACAAGTGCCATAAAAAAAGAAAAGCAGAGAAGATGGTAGAAAATACCAGGAATGGGGGATGGTACCTTTGATGGGTAAACTAAGAAAGCTCACACCAAAGAAATGGCACCTGAACACAGCTTTGAGGAAAGAATGTACTATGTGCACATCTATGAAAGGGATGCCTCCAGCAGATGGAATATTGAGGAACAGACAAACATTATCCTTCTAGACATTGGATTCAGAGAACACAAATAACATCCCTTTTACAATGTAGAACTGTCACTAGAAAGTGGTCTGCAATCAGTGGCTACTGTTCCCTGCCAACTCTGCATGTAGACACAGCCATGTGACCAGCTCCTACCAAAGGAAGGTGAATATTATTGTTTTCTACACCCTAGCAGTCCAGAAATGGGTGTGCCTCCTCCACCCTCTCCCTGTCTTCTACATCCTTCTGCCAGCTACACAGAAATCCCACTGAGGACCCTGAGAGTGGGGGCCCTGGGTTATGGAAGGAAAAACACCTGCTCTCTAGGAATGCCTGCAATGGTCTGCTTACAAGAGTGTGTTTACACTGGAGACACTCAAATGTGGAAACAAATTTGTCACAAAAGGCCTTCACCTTCTCTAACCGTGAAGCAAGAAATCTGTTCTCACGGGAAATTACTCCAGGCTTGCAAGACCCTTGAAGGCACTGAGTTTGGCCTCTACATTGTAGTTACTAATTCTGCCTGAAGCCAGCCTTGGACACGCCACAGCCTTGCATACCCTTATGCAGCTGGCTGTAACTCCAGTCCTCTCCTCAGTCCACAGTTCTTACTGATACATGGAAACAGTTAGTTAAACAAGGTATTAACAGCTGAAAGTCCATAACTATATTCCATTAATGCAGTGGTTCTAACCTGTGGGTCAGGATGGCCTGCATATCAGATATTTACCTTATGAATTATAGTTATAAAGTAGCAACAAAACAGTTTTATGGTTGGGAGTCACCACAACATAATGAACTGTATTAAAAGGTCACCGCATTAAGGAAGGTTGAGACCTACAACATTAAAGGAAGGGCAGTCCCCAATCTACAAAATGAACAGCATTTCTAAGTACTAGTATCCATTTTTAGTTGTAACATATGCCAGGAAAAGCAAAGCTGAAAGAAACAACAGGAAAAGATGTTCTACATGACAACCAAAGGTAATGTAGGATCTTGGACTAGATCCTGGAAAAAATATAGGTCTTAACCTGAGCAACCTGAGAAATCTAAAGAAAGTGCTCCTATCACTAATACCGCATCACTCTCCAAGTTACAACCCTAACATTAGGGTTGAATTGGGCACTGTGAGTCATACCTGAGAATTCCATATTTTCACATGAAGAGTTAAAGATATTCCAAAAGAAAAGCACATTATTTAAATTGTCTTCTGTGGGAACCAACCACACCTACCACCAATATTCTCCCAATTGTTCCATTTGGTGAAGCCAATAATAGTTCAAATGAAGACAAAATCTTTAGAAAGGGGAGGCAGACAAAAATTCTAATATTGCTGTGTATACCAATGCACGCACGCATGTGGATGCATGAACGGCTACCATAAGCATGTGTAGGTCAAGGAGAACTTGTGAGTCACTTCTCTCCCTCTACCATGTGGGTCCCAGGTATCCACCTCAGTCAGGCTTGGTGGCAAGTGCCTTTAACTGCAGAGCCATCTCACAGCCCAGAATCTACTTTTCAAGGGCTTATTATCTCGACAACATTTTCACTTTGAAGCTAGTCTTCATCACCTTGAAATCACTTTCTCTTAGAAGTTTCCTGGAAGTCATCAAGTCCCATTCTCAGGGAGCTTATGGAACCATTTACTGTGCCCCAGGCAGAACTGACTGACAGAGTCCTTGAGATCCTGCAAATGAGAATCAGCAGGTGCACTGCAGGGAGATCTCACAGGGCCAAGAGGGCCAGGAGACTCAAGTTCCTGAGAGCAGCACCCTGTGGTGGGCTCTGAACCCTCAACTTATAATTCTCTTTCTGAGTTTCTCATTCCTCTCGGGACCTGTTACTCCCCACCCCAACTCAGCCCCAACTTCCAAAGGGAAAGAGAATTGACATTCATTGGACAGCAAAAACTGTGGCACATCTCACATTCAAAGTTCGTACATCACCAATTTCTCTAGACATCATCTCACTATACTTGTGTTTCTCAGGGTATGGATCATAAAGCTGGTTTAGTAGGTAGCAGACATCCTTTTTAATGTAATTGAGAGTAGAAGCAAACTGTCACACTCCTTTTCCACACTAGTATCTCTCTCAAGATATTTATTAATTACAAAAAAAATTATCAGTGCAGGAACCAAATAGAGCATGTATTAACCAGGTAATCAAAGTCAACATTATCAGTAATAAGACAGTAATATGCAGACTTCACATACACCACAGGAGAAGCACAAAGTCACTCATGAGGTACTCCTTGCCCAAATGCATTAATTCAAATGAATCATGAAAATATCACTAAAACCAACTGAAGGTCATTCCAATGTACTTGTGTATGAAATTCTCAAAAAGATTAATCCCAATGAAAAATGAAAACAAAAAAGACCATGAAAAAAAAGGGAAGCTGAAAAATCGGCCTGAGGCCAGATATGAAGAGATGCCAACTACAGGACACATGGATCCTAGACTGGATCGTAGACCAGGAACTGGGAGGAAGCCAGGAAAATGCAAATAGTCTACTCAACAGCACTGTGCCAATATGAATCTCTTGGCTTTTGACCTCTGGATCATGTGAGATACTAACATTAGGGGGAAGGTGGGTGATGAGCTTAAGACTACATGATAAAAATTTTACACATACACAGACACACACACACAGACACACACGCACACACACACACACACACACACACACACACACACACATTCACTTTTCCTGAGGAAAAAATGTATGTTATCCCATAAGCTATGTTTCATTTAAGAGAACACATTGTACCTCCAATTTTCTAATCTTAATAGTTAAATCATGCCAGTGACTATGCAAATTTCACATAAATTTAATAAATGGCCAGCATGTGAAAGCTACTATCCTTTACCCAAGCCCCTCTCCAGACTGTTCACATGTTTTCTAACACCCAAGAAAAATGGCGAGATTCCATTTCCTCTTCTCAGACAGCAACTTGAGTGATCTACAGAGGTGGAGGCTATGGATCCCTGAATCCTACAGGCATCCACACCAAGTAAAAATGAATGCAGGGCTGGTGAGTGCTGACATGAACGCAACAAATATTTCCTCAGTGCTGGAGTCTACCACAAGGCCCTCCTGGCTTCGGATTCCTATGACAATTATGTAAAGGAGGACTGGCAACAAGAATACAACATGCACGGGTACCTGCATGGACAGTTAGAAGACTGCACTTGCTACGAAGCCAGAAATCCAGAGTAATGTGTATTGGAGGCAATGTGGTAATGGAGGAAGAGGCATCTGAGTCAGGATCCTAGTCTGATCTTCAGTTTTCTAAGTGGGAGCTAATGGCAGGACTGTTGTTAGGGATTCTATAAGATAATGATAATGCAGGACTGAGAAGTCCAACCAAGTGAATGAGTGGACAGAAATCGTCCACTCTGAAGACCATTACAATGAAACCACTAACTTCTCAATTACTCTAAATTCCATACTCTAAATGGGCACCAAGAGTCTGTAAATAGATTGCTGATCATAGACACACACTTCCCTCCACTAGGCAGAGACAATGAATAATAAATGTACTTACTGATGGAAGGCACAAAGGCTCACAAAATAAAGTGGCTCAGGTCAAAATCAGCAAACAAGTGAAGGGAAGTTTGGGACTTTGCTCTACCCCTCATGAATAGCTGCCAAAATCCTAGCAAGCCATGACTGACTTCCCATTATGAATTCCTCCCCTGACTTGAGCTTCACAGAAGGCACCGAAACCAGGAATGAACCCAAGTCTCAGTGGCCAGTAAAAGCTGGGAATTACACAACACTGCCATATCCTCCCTCAGGATAAGTAGAATTAACATGTTCTTTTTCATAAGTGTCAGTGAGGCTACAACAGAACCTGAAAAACGATAAAAAGCTATCAAGCTATCTTGGAAAATGCAATAATGAAATAATGGTGTCTAAAATAAACACTTTATACCAAGTAACTTCAAGTATCTCAATAACCTCCTCCTTCCTCTGACAGAAGAACACACATGCCGAGTCTCTCCCAGGTATGTACATGAACGTGTACTCGCTCACACACATACAGCCTGTTTGCAGTAAAGTGTAACCACAAGTATGTTTAGGAAAGATTCTAAGTCTTCAAAGAACATTTAAAAGATACTAGTGCCCAGTAAATGTAAGAATACTGTGCTATTTCTGAAATACCTTAGATCATATCATAGCTCATCTGCTTCACATTACTTGTCAAACTCACCTAAGGCAAAGAAAAACCTTCCATGTGTTCCAAACTCCAGGGAATCAGGGTCAGTAAGTAGCACCATGCCCACAGAAACCCAGGGGAAGCATCCTGGCTCTCCCATGCACAACCAGAAAAACCCTTTCTCTACCCACAGAGGAACCCAGGCCCCTCATGCCCCTCTCCTCTTCCTGACCCTTCCCCTCCCCCACTCCTTTTCTTCCCGAGGCCCCTCACTCCCCATTCCTCTTCCTGAGCTCCCCCGCCCCCATTCCTTCTCTTCTTGAGCCCTCTCTCCTTCCTTGCCTTCTTTCTCCCCACTGACTTGTACAGAAGTTAACAGGTGCCAGTCCTGAGCCTTTGTGACCTACCATACCTCAAGACAGACCCCTGCAGCCATAACAGCTCTTCACCCTTTGAATCACAGCCCCTCCAGCACAGTCCTAGGGAGAGCCTAAGCTGTCAGCTGACTTGGTATTGACCCACACAACCTCCAAGGCTGGTGAGCTAATCACCAACCCAGACTCAACCCAAGAGCTGGCAGGACAGTCTACGCTCCTGTTGTGTGTGCTCCTTTCTTTTCACGTCCCTTCTCTCTACATGAGGTGGCCTGCCTTGGGTAGGGTTACTATTCCTATGATGAAATACCACACCAAAAAGCAAGTTTGGGAGGAAAGGCTTCATTTGGATTACACTTCCACCCCACAATCTCTCCCTGAAAGAAGATGGAACAGGAACCTGGAGGTAGCAGCTGACACAGACGCCATAGTGGGGTGCTGATTAGCCTTCCTCCCCATAGCTTGCTCAGTTTGCTTTCTTATAGAATCCAGGACCACCATCTGGGATGGCACCACCCACAATAGGCTGTACACTCTCCCACCAATCACTAATTAAGAAAATGCTTTAAGGCTTGCCTACAACCTTTTGTTCTGTTTGTTTTTTCAAGACAGGGTTTCTCTGTGTAGCTCTGGCTGTCCTGGAACTGGCTTTGCAAACCCAGAACTCCCAAAGATCCACCTGCCTTACAGAGGCATCTTCTCAATCAAGGTTCCCTCCTCAGATGACTCTACCTTGTGTCAACCTGACATAAAACTAGTGAGCACAGGTCCCTGCTGCCTCCCTATGTAATGACTGAATTTATGGGCAACAGTAGTGCTGGGTTATTGTGCATATGGAGGTGTGTCAGGCACTATTACTTCCTCTTTTTCCCAGCAACCTACTCAATATTGTCTGGAGGACCCGGATCTAAAATGTGACTTCGGGACCTTAAAAATTATCGAAGAACCCTAAGAATTCATGTATGTGTGTGTTACAGGTTCGTGTATGTACTGTGTGAGGGTGCTTGTGAATGTGTTTAGGTATGCACATGTAGAGGACAGTGGTTAATATAGGGGTCTTCCTTGGCTGCTAGCCTCCTAATTTTTTGAGGTGAAGTCTCTCCCTGAAGTTGGAGCTCATTGGTGTTGCTAGGCTCAGTGAGTGCTTTTCCAACTTGATCCATCTCCCCATCCCCCAGTAAGAATTATTATTAACACTATGAACAAAATGCAAAAACTAGCCCACAGAGCCAGGACAATATCATACATTGTGTGCTTCTGGAAAACTCCACTGTATGTTTATGGAATAATATCAAAAAAAAAAAAAAATCACCAGCAAAAGCATCTGTATGAGGTCCTTTTTCAGTCTCTGTGACCAACATACCTGACACAGGTTAGAAAAGTTTATTTCCACTCAAGAGGGTCTCGGTCTATCATGTGAAGGAGGGTGTAGACGGACAACTCACTTAATGGCAATAAGGCCAGCACCTAGTGACCCACTTCTGGCACTTAGTTATTACCTCCTGTAAGTTCCACAGCCTCCCAAAATAGTGCCACCAGCGGGAGAAGTGTACAAAACAAGCCCATGGGGAACATTCATAATGCAAACCATAACATGCATGCCCATGCCCATTAGACAGCAAAAGTCAGTTTAAAAGGCCAACGGAGCATTATTATAAAGTGGTTATTAATTTATGATAACCACCCCCAACAGTCTCAATGATTCCCAGCTATCTCTAGAACACATCCAGAAAATCGTGATTTAAGAAAAGGGAAAGCAAGCCTTACAAAATATAAGTGACATGGCAAGTCACACAGTCAACCTACTGAAGAACTCTGGTCTTGGTCACACAGTTCTGCTGCCCCCTCATCCTGTCTCTTTTTTCTTCACTATGGTGATAGTTCTCACTTCCACCAAAGCAACCAACACCTCCCAGTACCTAAGCTATAAGCCTACATGGAAAAGCCAGTAACTACCTCAGTTCTTACTGCCTGCATCTCTCCCTCCATCTCCCCACTTTGTACCTCCCTGTTCCCCAGTCAGCTCCCTGACAGGCACTCACACCTTGGAACAAACATTCTCCTGCCTAATGAAGCCCTAAACCTCAAGCCATCTTAATTCTTCAGCCTTTTTGCACATTGACTGATCTTCACAATTTCCCATGGAACACTAAAACCAAGGATGTAAAAGGTGTATGTAGATGGACCCACCCAAGCAGAGGAGGAGCAGACTGTGCAATCACATCAAAACTCTACAAACAGACATCTCTGATTCATGAAATTTAGAGGGATTTACAACTTAAATTCCTTTACTACATGTCTATGGATGACACATCTATCTTAGTTTGGTTTCCATTGCTTTGATAAACAAAATGTTCAAAAGCAACCTCAGGGAGAAGAGCGATTTCAACTAAGTACTCCTAGGTTACACTCGATCATTGAGGGAAGTCAGGGTAGGAACTCAAGGCAGGACCTTGGGGGCAGGAACAGAAGCAGAGGCCATGGAGGAGTGCTAGAGGCCACACCATACCGGAGTGCTACTGACAGATGTGTTCTCCGTGGTTCACTCAACCTGCTTTCTTACACAATCCAGAAAGACCAGCCCAGGAATGGCACCACCCACAGTGGGCCAGGACCTTCCATCATTAATCAAGACAATGCCTCCCCCCAGACTTGCCTATATTGCCAACCTGAGGCTTTTGAAGCACTCAGAACAATTGAGTTTAACGTTTAGATGGCCAACAGCAACTATATTGACAGCACAGGACTCTGGACTTAAAAGAAAAACCCTAACAACCAACACTGCCTTCTGACTCTCAAATTCTCAAACATATGTTAAAATCCTGAGACATATTCATACCTCACTGGTACCCCAAGTCCTCCCTTCATCAGAGTCTTCTGTACATTGGAAGGACTTTAAGCCATGGGTGAAAGACTCAGGAAGCTGAAGTAAGATAGACAGGCTTAAATCCCAATGTCCTGTGTGACTGTGGGCTGATTGTTTCCCTCTCTGAGCCTTGGCCCTCAGCTGGAGAATGGGTTTGCAATATCAGCGACCAAAGAGCATCCCCAAGCACTTATTAGTTATGTATTTGGTAAATGGTCCCTGGTAATATTCCTGCAGTGCTCAACTCAAACTTTAACTTGCCTGAGACCCCAGAAACATCTCTCCAAGACCCAGGAGTCCCCCAGGTGCTCCATATGAACTGCAAAAGAACAGACATCACCATGATGTATGTCTGTATGTCTGTGCCTCCACAACCACCAAACCAGCAAGTCCCTAAAGGCCCAAGACTTTTGTCATCTGACAGCCCTCAGCAACACATTCAACACAGGGCTCTGCAGGGAACCAGAGCTAGCTCAGCCCAGCACTGTCACCCAAGAGGCCTCAGTCTCCCCTCTATACATTGAGGACAAAAGGTTCATAGTGTTTGCCTAGCATCCATGAAAACCTCGTTTTACACCCCAACATTGCATCAAACAAGCAAGGATGCACAAACCCAAACAAAATACTCAGGAGATGGAACAGGAGATCATCCTCAGTTACATAGCAAGTTCAAGGCCAACCTAGGACAGAAGATATCCCTGTCTCAGAAGAATAAAAGGAAAGAAAAAAAGGCTAGGTCAGTCATTGTCATTTGCTGGAAGAAAGGAGGTTGCCAAGGTACAAAGATAAGAGAGTCACATGACATGGAGCCTGGCAGGGAATAGTGTCTGGACAGGTTCCTTCCCATCTTCCATCCAGGACACACCCGCCCTCCAAGAGTGACCAGGAACTACCTTTCTTTGAATCTTATCTTGATTTTAAAAGGGAAAGACGACTTGGCCGGATGGACCCTGAAGGAACTGATCCCAGTGAAAATGCCAGTGGTACTTAGTCCTTCTTTTTTGAACTAGTGACAGGCGGGTACTGTACCTGTGATGCTAATCAAGAAAGCTAAGATCCTTCAGAAAAGTGAAAGCAGCATGGGATCATCTGCTGTGGTGAGCACAGCCTGTTACAAGGCACAGCCACAAGGTAGGCACACACATGTCCAGCACTTGGTAAATACTTCAATACTTATTTTTATACTTTAAAGAAAAGTCACAAGCAGTAAACTAGAAAAATAATGATAAGATTTTTTTAAAAAGTAAAAGAAAAAGAAAGAAAGGAAGGAAGGAAGGAAGGAAGGAAGGAAGGAAGGAATTAATATGTGGTGCTAGGGATGCAACCCAGGTCCCTGAACGTGCTAAGCAAGTGCTCCCCGATGAGCCACACCATTACCCCTACCACAGTGCATCTGTACAGAGCTCCTGCTATGCCAGGCACCAAGTGAAGGATCTGTCTTCTTGTCTTTATCATTAGACCCCCACACTGCTGTCTGCAACTCATCAGACCACCTGAGATCAACCTGCTCATCCAAAACAAGCATTTTAAATGAGATAATACAATAATGTAAAATAGAAAATATAAGAGTAAATTGTACATAGTGTGTGTAAATACCTGGTGTCCTTTTAGTGGTCTATAGACAAATTTAAAGTGCATTTCTCCTTGTGAATAGGTCATAACCACGAAAAGCCCAGATGTGTGTAACTGCATAGGATATCTGTAATTATTAGCATACCTTACAGACATAAAAACTAATACCTAGGACAACTAAGTTACTTGCTCAAATTTATGTTGTTCAGAAATGCAACCAACAATTTAACTCAAGACCTTCTACCCTAAGGCTCTGACCCTCTTACAGTATCAAAAACCCTGCAGGAACATCAATGTTTTCATGAAGTTTCGGTCATCCCAGCTGTTCATGAGCAGAGTAAGGAAGATGGAAAGTTTAAGGCCAGCATGGCTATACGGTGAGTTCAAATCAGCCTGGGCAACCTGCTCAAAATAAAGTGAGTCTTAGACTCTGCCTCAAAATTGAAAGTATTAAGAGGCCTGGGGATATAGTTCTCCAGTAGAGTTATTTGTTGAAATGCATGAGGCCCTGGGTTCAATGCCTAGCACGGCAAACAAACAAACAAACAAACAAAAAACAAAACAAAACAAAACCTAGGAAGGGAAATTAACAGGAAATGGAAAAAACAGGTTGCCCCTTGTCTTTCTCATTGACTTTTTATTGTTGTTGGTATTTAATACGGGAATCTAACTCTATAGCCTAAGCTAGACTCAAACCGGTGATCCTCCTTTGTGGTGATATTTTGTTTGCACTCTGACAAATGAAGTTTGAAGAACAGAGGGTGGAGCTAGCCCCTGGTTAACTATAGAGGCTGGGCAATAGTGGCACACACCTTTCATCCCAGCACTAGGGTGGTGGAGACAGGAAATAGTATGACTGGGTGGAGAGAAAAATCTAAGGCGGCAGAAGACAGGAGCTCAGCCCTCTTTGGTCTGAGGATTTGACAGAGGTAGGAAGTCTCTCTATTGGCTGGCTCCTTTACTTCTCTGATCTTTCAGCATTCACCCAGATACCTGACTCCGGGTTTTTATTATTAAGACCAATTGGAACTCAAGCTACACTCCTGCCTCAACTTTCAGAGTGCTGGAATTATAAATGTGAGCCACCATGCCCAGCTTGTTACTTCTCCAAAGGGGAGGGGGAAAAAAAAGTACCTATAAAATTACAGAAAAGGTGCAATCAACAGAACAATGGAAGAAGTCACAAAGAAAAAGGCATATAATACATAATATGTTTAAACTTTTGCCCATAAGAATTATGAGCAAGGCCAGGCGCTGCTGGTGCACGCCTTTAATCCCAGCACTCGGGAGGCTGAGGCAGGCAGAGCTCTGTGAGTTTGAGGCCAGCCTGGTCTATAGAGCTAATTCCAGGACAGCCTCCAAAGCAATACAGAAAAACCCTGTCTCAAAAAAAAAAAAAAAAAAAAAAAAAATCATGATCAAAATTTTGTTTCTGCTAATGGCTTACTCATTTTTAAAAGTATGGCCCTTACTTTGGGAAAATCACCTATGAGCTACAGTGTCAATACCTGTGCACTTGACATTCAGATGCTAAAACCTTATCAAGTCCCAAAGCCATGGTTTTAAGTCAAGAGGGCAAAACCCTCCTAAATGGGTTTATCATCCTCATAAAACAGGTCCAAGGAATTTGCCCTTTGCCCCAAGTGAGGACATAGCCAAGGTGCCTTCTTCAGATGCTGTATCAGCCCGTACCTTGAACTGTAACTTGTCAGCAACCAGAACCATAAGGGATAAATGTCTGCTGTTTTCAAGGCACCCAATTATATGATATTTTGTTATAGCACCCTTAATGGACAAAGGCATTGCCTCCCAATCTGTAAAAATGGCATAACAATATGGCTCTACTACTAAAAGCTGTGCAAGGATTTGGTGGCACATAGCATACTCTTATAAAGATGTCTCACCTGAGCTACAGAGTGAATTCAAGGCATGACTAGGCAAGCTAATCAAAATAAAAAAGGAAACTCTGTCTCGAAATATGGAGTATAAATATGACCAGGACTCTAGTTGATCTAGTTCAGTAGTATAGCACCTGCCAGGCACATACAAAGCCCAGGGTTCAATTCCTAGTACACAGCAAAAGAAGAGGAGAAGGAAGAGGAGAAGGAAAACAAACAGGAAAGAGACAGCTCAGCTACTGAATTAGGATCTCTGCCATCTGGAATGACTACTGTCACATAATCCATTGGGCAGTAAAAACAAACATGGCTGGGATCAAATGTTCACACAGGGAAGACAGGGTTGCAAATGCTCCGGACCCAGGCAAACTCAGATTGGGCCCCCTTCTACAGATGGCTCCAATAGTGTCCTCACTTCATTCCAGGCCTCTTCTTGCCTGAATCTTTCTTACTTGAAATATTAACTTTAAAACAACCACTAAATAAACTTCCTTCAGTTGTCTCCAAACATCACATGAATCTTCCCAGCCAGAGCCAATGGCTCTAAGTAGCTTTTTTAAAAATCACACAAGCAAGTTTTTAATCATTAACTGAGTAACTATGCATGAATGAAAATTCAAATAGTGAAAAGGAAAAAGGAAAACTTTCCACCTTTGCCATCCATCTCCCTTCACAGAGGCACCACTGTTTAGGATCCTTATACACTGCTCCTCACAGGCCAAGCTGGCTCTCTGTCGTTTTTTTACTCACATAGACATATACTCTATTCTAATATATGTGTGTATATGTACATATGTATGTTGCTTTGCTCGGTCTTCTAACTTGACATTAGTTCATTTACGATGAATCCACACTTTCTACAAGCTGCAAAGAATTCTACCACATGACTTCAGTTATAAATCTCCTGTGTTTCTATATTCTGGTCACTTAACAATTCTTTCATTGTTGTTGTTACAACAAAGCCACACCAACCTTATAAACACATCTTGGTAGATAAAACTCAGATCCATGTATTAAATTTTTACAAATGAAGTTACCAGAACAGTCCTAATAACCAGTTACCTCCAATCATCACCATACCCTGTAGGACTCACAAATCAGGTCAAATACTTTTAAGTTGCCATTAGCGTCTCTCTTTCTACTCCATTGCCATTTTCTGGGTCACTGGATCCTAAGACTACACTTAGGAAAGCTACTGGTACCCTCACCTCTTGGACCAAGAACCTCCTTCATTTTAGTGACATTTGATACCAATAGCTGCTATAGCCTTCAGGGGACTCTCACTCCTGTCAGAACAATGAACTGTGCTAGTTCATTTCCTAGGCAGCCAGCCGTTCTCACTGGAATCCTAAAGATAGGCATAGCCAACCTCGACTCCCGTGCTCCTCTATCCCCAAGTTCCTCTGTAGGTTTCCACATAATAACTTCGGAAGCTTAATAACTCCTGGAGACTTAACCAGGATTCCAACTGCCTCAAGCAAGAAACGTGATGTCCTTGTTTCCACATACTTCAAAGAACAAGTTAAACATGCATGGAGCACTTGCTGTCTAGACACGAGTTGGTAACTCACTTAGTGGACTTCACGAATGCCTGAATGGCAGAGGATGCTCTCCTCAAACCTTTCCAGCTCCTTGAACACCACATTTGAGCTAGTGACTCTCATAGTCTCCTGCTTCCCTCTCCCTTCCATGCAATGAGTGGCCAGATTCTTCCAAGTCTGCCTTGGTATATCTACACCACCTTCCCATTTCCGCCTTTGGAAATGCTTCCTTACCTTCTGCCCCAATCCTGGAGCCACCAGCATGACTTGCCAGATACAGACACCATATCTGTCTGCCTCCTAAAGGCATATGACTTCTCTAATTGTGTCCTACGCCCATGGGCCTAGACTCAAGACCTACACCAACAAGACACTAAACTCATAGCACCCCTCCCAGAAGGTCCAAGTTGATCAATCTTGTCAGTGTACCATCATCCTGCCCTCATTAGACAGTGGGCTTCTGGAAAACACCAATACCTCATCTGCTTTCTATTCCAGAGCCCAGCATAAGTGTTTTCTGAAGTTATCTGATACTATTTTCTAACACATGTTCATATTATTCCACAAATAGAACTTTCATAATGTAAATCTTTACTAAGGAGACATATTTTTAAATCATTTAAAAGGCTTTGGGGTCTATTTATCTTGTATGAGTAGGTGTGTAAGGAAACAAATATTCTCCTGGGACTCACACACACACTCACAAGACCAAACACACATCAAACTCCCTAAAAAGTTTTAAAAAGTAACTTTAAAAAATCACACACACACACACACACAAAACTCATGGACTTCCAAAAGCACTGGTATTTAATGGTTATATATTAGGATAATGGCTCTTCTACTTGCTGACAGGAAAACAGACTCAAGAGAGACCAGCACAATCTTTTGATTTTATGATTTTTCTGGTGCCCTCGTTGGCTGCTGGAACCAGCAAGTGCTGAGCCCCAGAAGTTGACAATATGACTCAGGGAGAAGGGCCATATGGTAAGTTAAATGTCCAAGAAGTGTAACAGTAATAAATACAAATGGTTTTGTGTGACCTCTTCCAGGCAACTTGAAGGGCATCCACTTAAACGTACTTCATTCTTTGAAGTTGAGCCCACTGAAAAGTTAACTTTCTCAACATACTTTCTAAGCTGATGAGGAAGTCACTGAAAAGGTTTTCAGACAGTCAGAAGAGGAAAGTCACGCTGCAAAGCAACACTTTGTAGGAAAACATAAGAGATTACACTTATTTAAATGTGTTCTCCATATGTGCCCCTTAACATCAGCCACACATGCCATGTGACTCTCCTTCAAGGAGTCAAAACTTTGTGGAAGTTTCCTCATGCCAAAGTAAACCTTAAGAACTGCTAAGTTACTGACTGGATCCATGTTCAGGGACTGGAAATCCTCTCCAGATCAAAAAGTAGCATGGTATTTGAGACGTCCGAGTTGGTACAAATGAGGGTTTGCCTGACAGCCAGAGGAACCACTCACACTCCCATGATCCCCCAGATATTTTCACTTCACGAACGTGGTCCCTTGGTGTTGTTTAAGTGGCGACAAGCAAGCCTCGCGTTACTGGGATGGGTGCGTGTATGGGAATCTCCCCAGCCTCGCGAACACTTTCCCTCAGAGTCCCCTTCAGCATGGGAGACCTTTCCTCACCCTGGCTGCCAGGGGCACTGGCAGGGCCAGGTGGGTCGGGGGTTTGTCCCTTTTAAATCCAGATTGGCCTGTGAGGGGAGCTGGAGAGCGGCGAGCTGCCAGGGGTTAGGGTGTGGCGAGGGTGGGGGGCAGGAGGCCCCACTCACCTGCGATTCATGGGCCGGACTCTCACGGCCACCTTGACCGATGCCATGGCTCATCCCGGCCCGGCCCGCGGGGGCTCGCACCAAGCCTGCACCCCGCGGCCGCCGGCCACTCCAGCGCCTGTGCCCGCGCCCCCGCCCACTTCCCTGTCTCCCGCCCTTCGGGACGGGCCGACCTGGAGTTGCTAGGCGGCCACACCTGCCAGGCCACTGAGCATGCCCAGAGCGGCTCCGGCCCGCGTGATCCGCGCACCGGGGTTTGGCGGCTGCCCACGGCGCGAAGGGGCGGACCCGGAAGCCTGGGCACCGCCTCCTGGGTGGCCTGGCCTTCAAGTCAATGGCATCCAACTGTGCGAACTAACCAGGAAAGAAAAACCCAATTAGGCCCTGAGAGACGAGGAAAGGTCCTCTATTTGGGGACCTTCTCAAGGAATCCGAATTACCAAAAACAAGCTTTGCAACCATTAATTCGGATCTGGTCTTACCCAGCTGGCGCTAGTCAACTCATCTGTCTCGCTGAGTAGTCATAAAATCGTAGTCATGAACTACTAGAGACTCCTCTGATTCTTCAGAAAGGTCTAAGCTTGTATTCTGAACCCCACAATTTCAAGGTACCAAGGAAACAAAAGATTGAGGCTGTTTTAGGCAGATAGAAATGTTGTATTGGTTGGAATTATATCTAAGGATTTTTCCCATTGTTGTGAGTTTAGCGATTTAACTTTGGTCACTGATCAAAACTGGGGACATCCGCTTTCTTTTATAAGAAAGCCTTTAGCATCAGTAATAACCTCTTAGCAGGCTCTCTTCCTGCTGCCTTAGACAACTTTAAGCACTTTGTCAACCTGCTGGTCGCAAAAACTCGGGCATCAACCCTGTCTTCCTTCTGCTCATTTAGGGCAGCTCAAGACCTGCGGCCCAGCCCTCCTCTAGGACCCTAACCTTGCCTCTGGATTTGCTGAAAAATGTGTAGAAGACAAGCCTCCTGACTTACACTGCCTCTCCCTCAAGGTCTGTAACTCAGCCACAAAGGAACATTCTGCCCTCGGGCCCCCAGATCCCCGCTGTTATTTCACACTCCCGGACTTATGACTCGGGTTCAGATGGGCTCTTCTAGAAAGCTAAGTTGTGATGCTCCCACACTCCCTGCAGGTAACCCGAGTGGGCTCCTGGTGGTTGGCTCCAGCTCCTAAACAAGCTATGCCTTAGCGGGCGCACCACTCTGAGGCGCTGCCTCGCCTGCAGACCTGGAACTCCAAGGGTTTGGAAAATGGATTAAGTCAGATGACAGGTCTGCCAACATGCTGTCCCCTAGCTCCAGAACTCGTCATCTCATCGGCTTTCCTAGAATCCCACAAGCTAAGTTAGAACCACAGGGTTCTCTTTGTTCCGGGCACTACAAAGCAGGTACGCAACTGCTTGGGTAACTCAGAGATGTGTTCAGAGTCAACCAATCAAGGGCGGGAAAACTCGGAGTGCTGGAGTTGGTGAGCCTGCGCAGTAGAAAAAGCGGCGGGCTCGTCCAGGCACCGCGGTTAGCAGAGCAGCCGGCCGCTTTGGCAGCCACGGGCAGGGGCGGAGCTTCTACGGAAGCTGTCTGGGGACAAACTGTGCGACGCGCTCTCAGGCAGGCGGGACTTCAACACCCAGAAAATCAGTTGCAGAATCACTGCTTCAACAACCAAGAACAAGTATGAGACCTCTGTACCCACGACCACAAAATCAACCCCACTCTTAAAGACCACAGTGTTAAGCTGTATTTTACTTGATACTGTGATTTCCCGTACCTGATTTTTGTTTGAATTTGCGGTTATGTAGGCTTCTCTGTCCACTATTTCTAGCAGCCTGCATGTTCATAACCCTTCTCCACTTCCAACACATAGCTATTGGACACAAAACCGACAAGGTGCTGCTGCCCATGGAACCCAAACAGCAGGCCTGCAGATTTTAAGTTAGAAGCAGCGAGGTTTGTCACCATAGACCTGACTGAACAGGCATTCCCTTGATTAATTTACTCTGCACTTCGAAGAAAGAAAAATTTACAGAGTGAAAGGGAGGATTTTAAGATAAGGGGCTTGCTCTTCCTCTCAAAAATTAGTTGAATGCTCTGGTTTCCCTTTTGTTTCTGCCTTTAAAAATTTTAGACTGTCTCCCAGGACTTCGCCTACACAGAAGTATCCTCTAGAAGTCAAGTATGGGGATGTCCAAATGCTAAACATCAGTGCAGAGAAGGACACCTGCGAGGAACGCAGCTACTCAGAAGAGATGCCTAATAATCTTGAAAGTCCCTAAAATTGTAATGTAGGCGGGGGCAATCTATATAGTTGACCCTACTAATGGGTGCAGCTCAGAATTTGATGATATTAGAAATCACAGATATTTTGTTCTAAACTGAAACTCTTAAAACTCTCTCAAATTTTGACTCTGGAATTATGCCAGTTGTGAAACTGATACTATCACATATTAGTTAGCAAAAATACATATATAACTTCCTCACAATTATTTTCTATATTTTAGTTCTTGTATTTCAGGAAAACTGAATTTTCTTTTGGATCTCATATCGTTTATTTGATGGATTTAAAAATGTTGAACTGGAGAGATAACTCAGCAGTTTACAACACTTGCTGCTTTCACACAAGAATTCAGTTGCCAGATGCCAGCACCAACATCTGGCAGCTCTCAACCACCTGTAACTCCACTCCAAATGATCCAATGTGCTGCATGCACACACACGCACACGCATGCACGCACACAAATTCAAAAGGGGGACATGGCAAAAGACTTCTTTATCATATAGAAGGAACAAAATAGACTTTCTTCCCTTAATTCTCCAAACCTTAGACTCAATTTCCTTTTAATCCAGCCTTGAGGGTCAAGAGTAACCACACTGCATATCAAGTCTGTTGTTATTTAGATAAGATATACACTACCAAGGTCAAAACATCCTACAGAACCAGGCAGTGGTGGTGCACACCTTTAATCCCAACGCTCTGGAGGTAGAGGCAGGACAGTCTCTGAATTCAAGGCCAGCCTGGTCCACATACTGAGTTCCTGGCTAGCCAAGGCTACATTGTGAGACACTGCCAAAAAAAAAAAAAAAAAATACAAATACAAATACAAATACAAATACAAATACAAATACAAATACAAATACACACACATGCTGAGCACACTGTTAGGAGAGAGCAAGTGAGCAGCATTTCTCTGTGGTCCCTGCTTCACCTCCCACATCCAGGTTTCTGCTTTAACTTCTCCTAATGACTGTGACCTGAGAGTTTAAGATGAACACACCCTTTCCTCACTAATGTGCTTTTGGTCACTGGTGTTTTATCACAGCAACAGAAACCAAACTAAGATGGCTGCAGACTAATAAGCAAAAGTGGTCTGCTGGTTTTCAAGAGCTGTACAGTAATAACAGAAACAGAAATGAGAGGCACAAAATGCAAATCCGGCATGCTTTTTATTTCCTAAGTTATAAAATTTAAAGGTGTGGTTAGAATCTCCAGACATACTAAATGTTAAAAGGAAAGGTAATTTGAAATGTGTACATTGGAGTCTGAAAGAAAACCTAGGCAACCAGGTAACTGTAAAGATAATCACAAGAAAAGTCATGCTTCGTGATTTCTGTAAAGCTATAAGCAGGTCACCCTGAATGCCAGTTTTCTTTTATAGCAAAGTGAATGAAGAAATCACAGCAGATTCAATTTAATAGAAGTGATCACCCTAAATTACAGTCATTTTATATACTAAGATGAAAAAGATTGTTTTCAATTGCATATAACTATACCTATGGTCACAAATGGTTCAGAATCGATAGACTTCATAGAGTTGGTGGCAGCATCTCACCTCCTTAAGGGCAAGAAAACACACCCCGCCCTTCAAAGAAGCAGGGGAGGGTCTTATGGACACAGGCTTTGCAGGAGAGACAGAATTTGAACTGCCAAGATGGGTAAAAAAGAAAAAAAAAAAAAAAAGGAACTTCTGAGGCAAAAGCAATACCTTACATAAATGTTTTAAGTTCTGAGAAGTTCTCATTTCTCAATCAGTGTAAAAGCCCCTTTATCTGAAATAGAATGTAAAGGTTTTAAAAAAATAACAACACAGAGGATGCAGCTCATGGTAGACCATGGCTTGGCGTGTCAACAGCCTGGGTTCTATTTCCAACGCCAATTATAAAAATAGTTATAATTTCCATCTTGCCCAGCAGGCATGCCTGGCAGTGTCCTTCTGCTGTGCCTCTTCATTGGAGGTGGACTTGTAAGGATGAAAAAATTTATCCCAACTCTCCACTGACCCCAGGAAGCTAGAAGTTTAAATTCCAGACCCTGTCCCCTGGCAGTAAGTAGGCAAAAGGTCACATTCTTTGCTGTTTACCACAGGGCTATTTATACAGCACCTGTGAGTGAGGGAACACAGGAAATGAGCTTTGTCACTCCACCCAGGAGCCTGCACAAATGCAGACCTCCTGGGCTAAGTGTGGGCTTGGAGAGTTTAAATTGATTGGTCTGCACTGGATGCTATGAGATGATTGGTTTATGATGTGTGTGCTTTGTTGTAACCCTATAAAAGTTGTCTCAATTCTGTACCCAGGGCCCTCAGTCCTCTACCCCTGTGTGGTGTATGGATGTTGACCCCAGTGCACTTGGAATATACAAGACCTCATGCTTGTGCATCAAGGCCACTTCTCATGAGTGATTTGGGGGAGGGGCGCCTTTCCTGAGTGGGACTCGCTCTGCAGGTCTTTCAGACTCTGCCCCTGCATGTCTTCAGAGATGGCTATGGGACTTTCTTTGGCTCACAGAATGCAGCAGGGTTCACTTCCTGATATCTGTAAACCTTGGCCTCAAAGAAGTCATGCATGCTTCAAAACTTATGTTCCATGACCCCCTGCTACTATTATGGGGCCAAGTCCAGGGCAGCCTGCTGACTGATCACATGACTCAATCAAAACCAACTATGAAACCAGTAACCAGTCAAGCACCAGACATGTGACTACCCAAGACCAGGTAGTCCCAGCCAAATTAGGGACAGATCACATGTGACCAAAATGATATGAGAATGACAGACCCCAACCAGACTAATAGAAATACCACATTGACCAGGAGCCACTGCTGAATTCCCAGGGATTTAAGGTGTATGTTATTGGTCACATAAAGAACAATGCAATTGGTATCTTGTAGAAATGTGAGTAACAGGAAAGTACTGACAAGCAGGGGCCCTTCTCAGATTTCTTTAGGATTACAGTTGAATTCTCAGAATCCCCATAGTCATTTGTTCATTTATTCCTGAATACATCAAGGCAAAGTGACTTGGGAAACCTCTTTCCTCACCGGCTTCTGAACGTCAGTCAATACAGCAGATTTGTGGAAGCATGAGCACGTGTTGTGCACTGCCATCTCCATACCTGACACTCTGTTCCTAAGACAGTCCTTTGCTTGGGCTTTAACTTCCTGGTCCTCTCACTGTGTCCACTAGCAGTGATCACTCCCTCCTCTGCATGCTGTGTTGCATAGTTGGCCTTGCTCATTTGTGACTTGCTGAAACCAAAGCACAATTTCTTTTGAGGCAGGGTGTATCCCAGGCTGGCCTAGAACTCTCAATCCTCTGCCTCAGCCTCCCCAGCTTCAGTGGTATATTTTAAAGCTTGTCTTTCTGTATCTCTCTTCCAATTAAGATTGCAAAGCCTTTAAGGATAAGGAATGGGTCTTATAATTCTCTATACTCCCAGTGATGCCAGCTTTGTAAGTAGTCAACTTGACAATTAGCAAAACTAATAAATGTATTGCACCATTGTCTTTCTTCAGGTGACCAGTGTACATATTTGTGAATTTCTACATGATGATTTTCTGGCCTATTTTGTCCCTTTTTGTTCTTTTAAGTGGCCCATAACATTGAGGTTATGCCATTTGTTACTGTCAAGCTTAATTAAGCCCATTATAACTCATTAACCCCTGTGTGTGCTTTTTAATTAACATTGATTAACACAAACAAGTACAAAATAGGCCATCAGCACTTTCCAGAAGTGCTGATTCTGATTGTATTGGTAATTCAATACAGTGTTGAAGATGGCAGGATAGTAATTTGCACTCACTTTATAGGAGGAGGCAAATGCTAAGGCATAAAACTAAGCCTAGATACAGACCATTCCACTCATCCTTGTCACCTGATGAAGCGTTTACCTACTTACTCTTGCTATGGTGGTGTAAACCTTGGGTAAGATTGCTGAAGGAATAGCGCCAACTAACTTGCCTAATTGCATTTCTGGGACAAATAAGGGAGGTGTTTCAAAGCTGACAGATGGATGGTAGATGGACTGGTCATACCAAAACATCCCCTTGGGCACATGATAGACAACTAGAGGCCAAGATTTCATTTTGTAGTTCTGGGATCAAGTCCAGAGTTTGGTTGTAACAGGTTAAATGGTGAGAAGGCTCAACAATGAGGACCCCAAAGAAAGTGACTCCAAAACAACTTGGAGTGAAGGAACAACCTAGAAATAAATTATACTTGCCTGAGGCAGGCAGACCTTAGGCTGGTCACGAACAGGACAGCCAGGGTTACACAGAGTAAACCCTATCTTGAAAAACAAAAACAAACAAACAAACAAATCCTTGCCAGTCCAAAAACACTTCCATCAAAAAATATCTTATGTTCCATTTGGTGTTTAGGTGTTCTTTCCTCCATATCAGAGGTCATGTATATCCTGGAGTCCGCGTCATGGAAAGGCCACCATGCTCATATGCAAGGAGGTCACATGGCCAGGAAAGGATGGGCACACATTCAAACATATTATGGACTTATATATGTTTCCAGGAAGAAATTCAGAATGCTTAGAATCTTCAGTGTTTCTGTGTTTCTTTGTTTTGTTTTTAGTGTAAAAGAGGTTCAGTGAGATTTTGTCCCACTACACCCCAGGGAAGGATCCATGGAACTGATACTATCCAAATCAATTGACCCTGAGCAGATGACTAGATAATGAGGTCATGGAATGCTTGTGGCTCATGTTTCTGAACCAGGAAATGTGCTGCAGAAGTCAGTCATTCAAATGCTGGGAAGGAGTGTCCCTGTATAGCCCTTGCTGAGGGTCATTAGTATGCCTTAGATAGAAAGCTGTGTGCACACCTGTATGACTCACCAAGTAGAAATCTGCTAGGTGAAAAATATGTGAAAAACTGCCAAGGGCCACAGAGCTTCACAGAGCCCAAAGAGGCTTGGGTTTGAGCCAGATACCTGTGTCCTGGAGGCTGGGAAATTCTTCAGTGCCTTTCTCAACAGAGATGGGCTAGAGGAATCTCTAGAAATGGAAAAGTAGCTGTCAGAAGCAAAACCAGAATAAAGATGGAAGAAAAATAGCACACAAACACAAGTTGATGCAAAGGCTCAGAGTTACATGACACTGTGACATTGGTCACAGTCCCCTTTGCTATATGGAGCATTCCTCACTGCCATTACTAAATAATGCACTCAGGGTGTCCAGCAGAGTTTTGAAGTCATGTGATCCTCTTTCCCAAAGTCTTCCTGTCATTCCCCCTTTCCCCATTCCCCCAGCTATATGGTTTTGTTCTTACCTTTTGTTTTGTTTTGTTTTTGTTTTTGTTTTTGTTTTTTGTTTTGTTTTTCGACACAGGGTTTCTCTGCACTGCTTTGGAACTTGTCCTGGAACTAGCTCTGTAGATGAGGCTGGCCTCAAACTCACAGAGATCTATCTGCCTGCCTCTGCTTCCCAAGGGCTGAAATTAAAGGTGTTCTTACTTTTAAAGTGGGTGCATAAAGTCCAAGGGGATAAATTATCTCACATGTTTATGGTCATCTGCTATAGCAAAGTATCTGAGAGTAGTATTATGAAAAACGAAGGGTTATTTTGCCTCACAGAGAAGGGGGAGTTGAAAAGCATAAAGTCCCCATTGTCTTAGCTTCTGAGGGAGCCCTTAGCAGCTTCAGCTCATGGGAGAACATGGAAATACAAATATGAACATTCCAAAGACAAAGAAAACAAGCTTGCCCTAGAAAGATAGCATCATGAGTCTGTAAAACTGTTATCCCAATGGTCCCCCACTGGGCTTTACTTCCTAAAGCCTCGTGAAATTGAACACCAACATCAATTTCTCTGGTGACAAACACTACCCAAACCATAGTAAGAACCAGATAACTGCTACCCAGATGAGATTTCAAACATTGCACCATCAATAATAATAATAATTATTATAATTGTAATGATAACATAACAATAAAATAGTAACAACAACAAATAATTCCCTTGAGGTAAGGGCTTCTTATTTTTAAGCTCAGGTAAGAGTAACTATTTTAAGACAGTAATAGGCATACATTTTAGCATACACTCCTACAAACTTTGACACATGCAGATGGTGGTATGGCTCTCAAGGATCAAGCTATATAAATACACTGTCACCCACCAAAATTCCCCAGGCCCTTTGTAGAACCTTCCCTCCATTCCAACCCCCTAGCAATCACCAATCTGTTTTCTGCATTCCCATGGTTCATTTTTTTCTAGAATAACATGTAAATTGAATCATAGAATGCTTGCCTTTTGGAGTTGGGCTTTGCATAATGCATTTTAAATGCATCCGTATTGTTAGATGTACCCATGGCTCCTTCTGTTACTGAATTTAATTATACCACAGTCTGTTTAGTGGCTCACCAGTCAGGACATTTGGTTTATTTCCAGTTCTGAGCAATTATGAATAAAGCCATTATAAATGGTCACACACTGAGTTTTGTGGGAGCCCAAAGTATTCATTTCTTTGTCATAAAAACCTAGAAAGTAGCATTTCTCAATCTATGCTAAATGTATGTTTAACTCTTTATTGTTTTTTTTTTAAAGCAAAACCATTCTCTAGAGTAGGCAATACCATTTTGTATACCTATCAACAATGAATGAGAGCTTTAGATGAAAAACACATGCAAGCACAGATGTGCATGCATGAGAAAGAGAGACAGAGAGAGACACACACACACAGAGCATTAGTGGTGTTAGAGACAGAGATAGGTAAGCACTCTACCACCAAGCTATATCCCCAGCCTGTAGTTTGTTCAGAGTCTTGCTACTTAGTCTAGCTGGCCTCAAATTCATGATCTTGTCTGAGGTTAGGTGTACACTGTCACACACAGCTTGATTGTGCCTCATTCTCACCAGTGTTTACCATGCTAATATTTTAAAGCCATTTTACATTAGATGTGGCACAGATTTTTGAAGCTGAACTACATGTTCATGTTCATAAAACATATTGCTATTTTTAGAGAAGACTTAATCTTAACTCTATTTATATGAGAGCAACCTGGACTCCGCTAAATAAGTGGCAGCTCATGTTAATGATCCTATCTAGAGGTACTTGGACCATAACTATAGATGATAGATAGATAGATAGATAGATAGATAGATAGATAGATAGATAGATGATAGACAAATAGATGAGTTTTCGCCTCCTCTTCTCCATCTCTGTCCTCCCAGCAGCAATTGAGATTTACAGTTTGACTGCGCCTTTGTTTTTCTTTCAAACACTAATAAAATTGTCTTTGAGCTTTCTTCTGAGTCCATATCTAAATTATCTTACTAAAGAGACCAATATTCCACAAACTCTGATTTCACTGGTAACATTATTTGGTAAGATTTTTTTCAAGATTAAATTGTGTGTGTATGTGTGTGTGTGTATGTTTCTTGGGTACATGCGCATGTGTGTATGTGTTAAAAAACAAACTGCAGGTTTATTCATGTATATACTGTTAGTATTTCGACATTTGTACTGGCGAGCCCTAGGAGTTCTGACAGGATATGCCCTCAGCTGTAGGCACTAAGAGTACCACCTGTGCCTATTCACTATGTTGCCTTTTAAAAGGACCCTGCCCACCTCTCATCTTCCTCTCCCTCTCTGTGTCTGTCTGTTCCTTTCTCTCTCTGCCTCTTTTCCCTCTCTTCCACTGCTCCTGTCCCCAGAGGCTAGCCTCCTCCTCCTCTTCCCCATTTTTAAGATCCATTTCCCCTAATGACCCCCCTTCAGGTAAACTCTGTCACATGGTGTCTTTCTTTCTCAAGCTGCTTTCTAAAATTACAAAAACAGACTATGTGTAGATGTATATACAGCTTATATAATGAGAGATGTCATTTATTTGATTTGGGTCCACAATCTCTATGACTTCATCAAATTATTTTCTTTAAAATTTTTTCTCTTTCTGTCTTTTACTCTGTCCCTGTCTCTGTCCTCTGTGTGTCTCTGTCTGTCTGTCTGTGTGTGTTCACACTGGCTGATGTTCAAGGGACAACTGTGGGGACGCACACATTTGGTGATGTTTGAGGACAACTTTCTGGAGTTTGTCTTAGCCCTTTACATATTGAATGAAGCAAAGTGTCTGGCTTCCACTGCTCTCCTGGTCTCTGGCCTTCTGGGCTTCCTTACTGTTACTTCCTCCCGTCTCTCTATAGGAATGCTGAGATTACAGATGCTGGTTACCATATCTAGATTTTTAGTTGGGTTCTGAGGATTGAACTTGGGTCACACCTAGCACTTTTGTGTACAAAGCTAATTTACTGGCTCCTATTTTCTATTACTTGCTTTCCTCTCCCATCTCTTCCTCAAGAGTAGGAAAAATATTCTGTGTCTTTCTGAATGTGCTGATATCCTCAAATTTGCATGTTAGAGATTATTCTGTTCTTTAAATATTAAAAAAAAAATAAATGTTGGCTAAGGTATATCTAAGTGGTAAAAGTGTGCAAGGTCCTGGATTCAAATCCCACAAGTTGAGGGAGGAGAAGGGGAAGGGGAGACATCATCTTCCTTGTATTAGATGTTTGACTGTCAGTAAAGAAATGAGAAATCCAAAACAACAGTTTGCCTATGACATCATCTGTTCACTAGGTCTATACAAGGGTTCTCAGAAGGACCAACACGGGGTGGGGGGTGAGGGAGAGCAAGACATCCAGGAGTCAAGACTCTGTAGCCTACCTAACAAAGTCAATTCTAATGAAGTTCCAGGGCTAGTGCCAAGCTCCATTTCTTTCTTTGCTGACTAAATAGAAAGACTTTGTCATAGAACCGAGCAAAATCTGAAAGAAAGGAGGAGTGAAGACAGGGAACTTTAAATTTCTCCTATACATCTACTTCCAAAAGGAGATCTAATTCCAGCGATTAAATATCAGCTTCACTCCCACCCACGGCCTCCAAGATGGATGGCCCATGTAGAAGAGTCTCAGCAAATGTTTCCTGTCCAAGGTCACACGGACAGGATGCATCCATTTCCTGAAATGAACACCATCATGGAGGCCTTTTTGAAGCTGCCAGAGCTTATGAGCCACTTGCTGATGGAGTGGGGTAATGACACTGCCAAGTGATTGAAAGGGCTTAGAATGTGATTTCCTATTTGGTTCAGACAAAATAAAACCATTATCTGTGCTTCATCTTTTTTTAAGGAGATTGTTTTCCAAGCTCTTCCGTGCTGAAGCCTGTTCCAGTACCCACGAACAATATTATCCTGTCACAATTATAGATCAG